>OX451739.1:1248972768-1250173969 GCA_948472305.1 Vicia faba
ATTATGATTGTGATTATTGTTGGGAAATTTTGTTGTTATGATGATAATGCCATGAAACCCCAACCTAAAACTTATGAGTAATAGAAATTAGGATTAGAGGATTTGATGATGAAAAAGGACTCGTAATTGGTGTACGAAAAGTATTGCATTATGATGAATTGATAGATAGTGAAACTATATGTTTAGATGAGGTTTAGGACTCGTAATGTGACAAGATCGCAAGAAAATTTGGTCTGGAATAGTGCAAAATCGCAAACAGGAAAGCCCTGTTCGCAGAGAATCGTCGGGCGATACAAGGAGCATCGTTGGGCGACGGTGCTTCACCGGGCGAAAGTGGAGGCGAGAAGAAGGAATATTTTTGGATGAGCTACTAGAGTGCATCGCGCCTAGCATCGCCGAGAGAAGGGTGATGCTAATGCAGCGACGCAGGGAGACGCGGGGCTTCAACGGGCGACGATTGTCAGTAGCTTATAGATGTTTTTTTGATGGATTTTCTAGAATCGTCCCTAACTTTAGTATTTAGTTACAAATGGATGTAACAGAGTTAGAAAATAATGAATAACAACAGAGGCTATTTATTAGTAACATAAGTGAATAACTGTAGATTAGCATAAGTATAACAGGTAAGATTATTAGGTTACAAAGTTGGTCTCGACAGGAAGTATATTATTAATAGGGGTAAATTAATTGTTGAAGTTGCAGGTGATGAATTTTGTTGTGTTGCCTCTATTATAGGCAAAATATTAAGTTGTGCGCTTATGCCAAAATTTTTTTAAATTTTAATGTTGTCGTGGTTGCTGTTAATCATGTTGTCGTATACATAGCATATCATGTTGGGAGCTGATGCTCGTTAAGTTGGTCTGGATTGACAAAATATTAAGTTGAAGGCTTATGCCTTGTTGGTGCCTATATTTATTGGCTGATTTTTAAGTTGGGAGTTCTGCTCCATAGGTACCATATGCATGTGCATAGTAATAAGTCGCATTTCACTTTGCATATTTGAGATGTTTTGTGATGAATTAATCGTTATATTTTTTCGGTAGCTTGTTGTGATTGTTGTTGGTTATAAGTTGTGAAGCGGTGATTTTGTATGAACTAGTTCTAACATAATGTTCATCATACGTTCAATTATATTGTTAGATATGTCACCCCTTCTGTTTGAATTTTACCCTGATATTGGTAACGTGCAGGTAATCCAAAGTGAAGGCGGTTTACCTTCAATAGTTCGAGTCGGTGTCATTGCTCTGATACATAACACTCGGGGGGATGAACACTTATTGAATTATTGCTGAATTTTAAGTTGATTTTTCTTAAGTACTTGTCGTTTTAAAGTAGTTTTCGGTTGTACAAGATGTTATTTCCTTTAAGTTTGATATTATAATTTTCCGCTGCATAGTTATGAAAGTTGTTGATTTCAAAAGATTAAATTATGTTATCGTTGGTTCATCCAAGTTTAATGTGTTATGTATTTGTAATGAATGTCGTTGTTTTAAGTTGAAACTATAGCATCCTGATTCCGTTGTCGGAATTTTATAATTCTAATTTTATAATAATTGTCGGGTAGAATTGGGGTGTTATAAGTTGGTATCAGAGCAAGTTGGTCTATTCGACCAAGTTGTCGAATCGTAGTGTGTCTAACAATCGAGTATTGTTAACTTGAGTTATAACCGTTTTTATGTTGTAGAAATAAGTTGAGATGGCTGGAAGGAATGATGATGCACTTACTGCTGCTTTAGAGGCAATGGCGTATGCTATGGAGAATCAGCCGAATACTGACAGGAATGTCGGATCTCGTAGTTTGGCGACCTTCCAGAGGGAGAATCCACCTACCTTCAAGGGTAAGTATGATTCTGATGGAGCGTTGGATTGGTTGAAGGAGATTGAGATAATCTTCCGTGTGATGGACTTTACTCCAACGCAGAAGGTTCATTATGGTACTCATATGCTAGTAGTTGAGGCTGATGATTGGTGGCTAGAGACTTGTCAGAAGTTAGAAGTTGCAGGCGAAAATGTCACTTGAGTTGTGTTTCGCAGGGAATTTTTGAGGAAGTATTTCCCTGAAGACGTTCGTGGTAAGAAGGAAATTGAGTTTCTTGAGCTGAAGCAAGGGAGTATGTTGGTTGTTGAATATGCTGTAAAGTTGGCTGAGTTGGATAAGTTTTACCCGCACTATAGTGAGGTAAATGCTGGGTTTTCGAAGTGCATCAAATTTGAGAATGGGTTACGCCCAGAGATCAAGAAGGTATTTGGATACCAGAAGATTTGTGTCTTTGCTGATTTGATCGATAATTATAGGATCTTTGAGGAAGATAATAAATCTCACTATAAGATTATCAGTGAGAAGAGGGGTAAACACCAATAAAATCGTGGTAAGCCTTATGATGCCCCAGTTGGTAAAGGTAAACAGAAAGTTTCTCAGGGTCAGAGGACTAGTGGGGGTGATGCTCCTGTTGGTGTGGTTTGTTTCAAATGTGGAAAACCTGGTCATAAGAGCAATGTGTGTACTGCTGAGATGAAGAGGTGTTTTTGTTGTGGTAAGACTGAATATGTTGTATCTGAGTGCAAACATTGGTTGGCAGTGTCAGAAACCAAAGAAGGTGCAAACCAGTGGAAAAGTGTTCGCTTTGGTTGAAAATCAGACAACTAATAAGGACAAACTCATCAGAGGTACATGTTTCATTAATAGTACTCCTTTAATTACTATTATTGATACTGGTTCTACTCATTGCTTTATTGTTGCTGATTGTGTTGAAAGATTGGGTCTGGTGTTGTCTTCTATGAATGGAGAGATGGTCGTCGATACTCCAGCCAGGGGATCGGTGACCGCTTCTCTTGTGTGTTTAATGTGTCCTTTGTCGATCTTCGAAAGATACTTTGCTGTTTATTTTTTTTGTTTGCCTTTAAGTGGGTTGGATGTGATTATAGGTATGAATTGGTTAGAGCATAACTATGTTCATATTAATTATTATAACAAGTTGGTGAGGTTTTCTACTCTTGAAGAAGAGAAAGCTGGTATGTTGTCTGCTAGATAGTTGAAGCAGTTGATGCAAGAAGAGGCTCAGATGTTCTTGTTGATGGTGTCGTTATCTGTCGAGAATCAAGCTGTAATTGAGGAATTGCAAGTGGTGCATGAATTTCCTGAAGTTTTCTCTGATGAAATTCCTGATGTACCGCCAGAGAAAGAATTTGAATTTTCTATTGATCTTGTACTTGGTACCAGACCTGTTTTGATGGCACCATACAAGATGTCTGCATCTGAATTTTCAAAATTAAATAAGCAATTGTAAGAGCTACTTGAAAAGAAGTTTGTAAGACCAAGTGTATCACCGTGGGGAGCTCCAGTGTTTCTAGTAAAGAAGAAAGATGGAAGCATGAGGCTTTGTGTTGATTATAGACAATTGAATAAAGTGACGATTAAGAACAAGTATCCACTTCCAAGAATAGATGACTTGATGGATCAATTGGTGGGTGCTCGTGTGTTTAGCAAGATTGATTTGAGGTCGGGATATCATCAGATTAAAGTTAAGGATGAAGATATCTAGAAGATGGCTTTCAGAACGCGTTATGGACGTTATGAGTATTCGGTGATGCCTTTCGGTGTTACTAATGCGCCGGGAGTATTTGTGGAATACATGAACTACATCTTTCATGCTTATTTAGACTAGTTTGTAGTGGTGTTCTTTGATGACATTTTGATTTACTCTAAATCGGAAGAAGCACACGCATAACACTTAAGAATAGTTTTGCAAGTTTTGAAAGATAAAAAGTTGTATGCAAAGTTGTCTAAGTGTGAATTTTTGTTAAAGGAGGTTAGTTTTCTTGGTCATGTGATCTCAGGTAGTGGCATTGCTGTAGATCCATCTAAAGTAGATGTTGTGTTGCAATGGGAAACTCCAAAGTCGGCTACCGAGATTAGAAGCTTTTTGGGATTAGCTGGTTACTATAGAAGGTTTATCAAAGGTTTCTCTAAGTTGGCACTTCCGTTAACTAAGTTGACTTGTAAAGGTAGAGCTTTTGTGTGGGATGTTCAATGTGAAGAAAGTTTTACAGAATTGAAGAAAAGATTGATGTCGGCTCCGATTTTGACATTACCTAATCCAGGAGAAACTTTTGTGGTATATTGTGATGCTTCCAATATGGGTTTAGGAGGTGTGCTTATGCAGAATGAAAAGGTAGTTGCTTATGCGTCAAGGCAATTGAGGACTCATGAGAAGAACTATCATACGCATGATTTAGAACTTGTTGGAGTTGTTTTTATGCTGAAGATTTGGAGACACTACCTTTATGGTTCTAGATTTGAAGTATTTAGTGACCATAAGAGTTTAAAATATCTATTTGATCAGAAAGAATTGAATATGAGACAATGAAGATGGTTGGAGTTGTTAAAAGATTATGATTTCGGTTTGAATTATCATCTAGGAAAAGCGAATGTGGTAGCTAATACGTCAAGTCGAAAGACTTTGCATATGTCGACAATGATGGTTAAAGAGTTGGAATTAATTGAACAATTCAGAGATATGAGCTTAGTATGCGAAGTGACAATGCAGAGTGTTATGTTGGGAATGTTGAAAATTAATAATGATTTTAGGGATAGTATCAGAGAAGCTCAGAAGTTGGATGTGAAACTAGTAGATTCAATGGCTGGAATCGATCAATATGAGAATAGTGATTTCAATTTAGATGTGCAAGGTGTGTTGAGATTCCGTAATTGAATTTGTATTCCTGATGATGCGGAGATGAAGAAAGTGATTCTCGAGGAAAGTCATAGAAGCAAGTTAAGCATTCATCCAGGAGCTACAAAAATGTATCAGGATTTGAAGAATTTATTTTGGTGGTCTAGAATGAAGAGTGATGTGGCTCAGTTTGTGTATGGATGTTTAACTTGTCAGAAGTCGAAAGTTGAACATCAGAAGCCTGCAGGGTTGATGCAACCGTTAGAAGTTCCAGAATGGAAATGGGATAGCATTTCGATGGAATTTGTGACGGGATTACCTAATACTCTAAGAAGACATGATTTGATTTGGGTGATTGTTGATAGGCTCATGGAGTCGGCTCATTTTATTCCTATTAACATCAGTTTTCCAGTATCAAAGCTGGCAGAGATTTACACTAGTATAATTGTAAAGTTGGATGGTGTTCCTTTGTACATTATGTCAGATAGAGATCTGAGGTTTACTTCTGATTTTTGGAAGAGTTTGCAAGAGACGTTAGGTTCTAAGTTGAGGTTAAGTTCGGCGTATCACCCTTAGACGGATGGTCAGACGGAGAGGACTATTAAGTCGTTAGAAGATTTACTAAGAGCATGTGTTCTTGAGCAGGGAGGTTCATGGGATACGTATCTTTCATTGATAGAGATCACTTATAATAACAGTTACCATTCTAGTATTGGAATGACACCTTTTGAAGCGTTGTATGGTCGGAGATGTAGAACTCCTTTATGTTGGCATGAATCTGGAGAAAGAGTAGTACTTGGACATTGTTGTACCCCAAAATTTGCCCTCCCATATTCTTCAAGGATTTGCCAAGTCAAGCTTCAAAATTCCCCAAGGGTTGCACAGTTCAAGGGGCTCCTAAGCAGTCAAAATTAGGGTTTTTGTTATGATCAAGAAAATGAAGTTTCAAATGGCCCAATCAAGTCCCACATGCCTACAAATATGTTCAAGCATCCTCACACCAAGTTTCAAGACTTTCAGCACAAAATTGCACAGTCAAAACCCTAATTGCACTACAGTCAACTGTAGGGGCAAAATGGTCATTTGGCAGTCAAAAGTTCAAATTTTTGGTCAACATCTCATTTTGAAGCCACAAACATCATTTGATCAATTCTTGATCATGATTCTCAAAGCTTGGCTCAAAAATCATCAAGATGCAAAAGTTTCCTTATTTGGACAGTTGAAAGAGTCAACTGTAAATTGACCAGGGCATAACTTTCACATGGATTATCAGAAAAATTCCATCCAAAGCTCATTTTGAATAGAAAGACATTTCCTACAACTCATCTTCATACTTCAAGTCCAAGAAATGCTCTCACAAAAAGTTATCAATTTCAACATTATAGGTCATTTTCAAAAGTCAACAAAAAGGGACTTTAAGTCAAAGGCCATAACTTGAGATTGGTAAATCAAAATGACATGGGACCAAAGGCATTGGTTAGAGGACTCAAATACCTTTCCAAAATGTCCAAGAACATGAGCAAAGCTTAAAAATTGAGCAAGTTATGCCTTGTGGAAGTTGGGAAATTTTTGGATATTTTGAAAAGTCAACATTGATTCAAATGACCTAAAATTGCTAATGGGCCTCTTTTTCTTCCACAATTCATCATCCAAGACATGTGCACGACCACTTGGCCCAAAGGGAAGTTTTTATTCATTTTTTTATTTATTTATTTGAATTTTTATTAATAATAATTCATTTAAATCAATTAAATACATGAAAAATATTTAACCTAAGTTTGTCAATCTTTTTGTGCATGAAATATACTCAATAATTCGTGCATAATCAAATATGGAAAGATTTGAAGAGAATTGGTCATGATTGGTACAAAATAGCATGGAAAATATTGGAAAAAGATCTTGAAAAATCAAATCTCAAAAACCATGAATGCAAAGGATTTTGATCAAGTTTTTTGACCTAATTCATTCATACTTATACATAGAACACAACCCTAATGCCATTGACCACTCAGTTGCGCTAGAGACCAAGACACAAACTTGAAATTTTTGCAAAAAAATTCAAAACTGAAAACACTTTTGCAGGGCGATTCAAGACACGATTTTGATTTCATTAGCTTGCTAAGGCTTCATATAAGGATTTTGCATCAAAAACCACAAGCTTTCGTGCCCAGAAACGTGAGAATAATCTCATCTGTACCGAAAAATTTTCATACTCGTGCATCTCAATTCATGCGTTTTTTTGCACTTTTTAACATGTGATTTATATTCCTTATGCAATTCTGATGCTAACCGTGTGGTTTAATTTTGTTTTCATGCCCTATATGAGGATTTGCCATTAGAGACATCTAGGGTTTCCAGCTTTTCAAATTAGGCGTTTCTCATCCCTGTAAAATTAGGACACATCAATACCATGAACAAAACCAGCACGCTTGGACGAAGAGAATGAGACCATCGCGCCAAATTTCTGAGGCCACATGGCCTAATCGCTATTATCAAAATACGCATGTTTTGAGGGGGTTCAAAACCCCCGTTAAATGTTTGTTATTTTTTTCAGGAAATCACCAACGAGGAAGATGATTATATGGAAGGCTCTGATTGGGACATTCAAAATTGCGCGCTAAAAATCCACTAACGCGTTGGTTTATCTTATATTCATTATTCGTTATTTAATATACAAAGAAAACAAATAGCCTGGTTGGTGAAGCGCTTGAGTGGTAACGTTCAGGACCTGGGTTCGAGCCCCAGGTCCACACTCCTTTCCTTATATTTTTCCATTAAGCGTATTCTTGTGCAATGTCAATACAGGAAGTCCATCATGTTACCCACCATCCAGTTTGCCACGCGTGTGCCTAGATTAATCCAAGGGTCCCAGTTCGAGGAACATCATGGACGTGAGTCAATGTACTCACATGCTGGCATGAGAAGTCAACCAGGCCAAGGTTTATTGGGCCTGAATTACCAAGGCTTCACCTCCACTTTGGGGACAGATACCCCCCTAGGTTTGCCATTTTATTTTCTTTTCTTTTTTGCATTATTTCTATTTTCTTTTTAATTATTGTTTTTAATCAATTTATTATTTTCACAATGTATAAAAAAACACATAAAAAAAATCAGAAAAGATAAAAAAAATAAATATGTTTATTTAATAGTATTTTTTGTAAATAAATTCATAAATTAATTAGTTTTAAATTAGGTTTTAATTTTAACTCTTTTAATAAAAATAAAAAAAATATAGAATTAGGGTTTATTATAATTTTTATTCCTCTTTATTTTTCTTCCATAAATATTAAGTATTTACTATTATTTATTTTTGTAATTAAATTGCAATAAAATAATTAGGGTTAATTTTAGGATTAAAACTTTAATATGTTTTCTTAACAAATAAAAATCGTAGAATTAGGTTTAATTGCATTTAATTCTTTTTCCCATTAAAATCATAAAATACCAAAAAATACCAAAAACAATTTCTCCTTCTTTTTCTTTAGTAATTAATTCAATAATTTAATTTAATTTTGCAAAAAGGGTCCAACGCCCTCGTTTAATTCTTATTAAATTCGCATGTTTATTTTTATTCCTTATAATATTTCTGTATCTCTCCCAAAGCCTTGTAATTAATTTCTCGCACTTTTAATTCTTTACTTTTCTTTTAATTCTTTATTTTTCTGTCAAATCGGGTCCTGGTTTAATTTTGGCGATGTGGACCCGCGCCTTTTGTAATAGCTTAGAATCTTTTACTTTCTCGCAATATTTTAACTGTTAAATAAATGCATGCAAGAATGAATGACAAAAAAATAAAAACAAACGCATAGATCACCCATAACCTGACAAAACAAAAATAAATGAATCTGACACACAAATCACACACCACCCCTAGGGTACGCCTCACTGTTGCCTTGCCTCGAAAGGTGATCGTCGAGTAGAGGATGTCTTAGTAAGTCCTCATGATCCGGAAACCTGGCATGAGGGTAGCTTCTAAGGTGTCTTCCCATTGCTCTGGTGATCACCATGTCCCGAACCTCGAATTGACCCGAACACCTCCAACGGTGGTGCTACCTACCTCTCAATGGTGGGATGACACTACTTTAAAGGACATTTACACAGACGAATTCCTTAGGGTAGGTAGGTTCTCGTAGATACTTGCTCTAAATTTCAAAACAAAACAAAATACTTTTCACACCAACACGTTTTCAAAAAGCTTTCGAAAGCATTTTTTCAAACACTCTTGAGGACCGATACAAGAGTCGAACTGGAATTTTCAAAGAAACTTTTTAAAAACCCACATTGGAAAGCAAACAAACCATTTTTGAAAACACAAGTGAGCAAGTATCTAAGAGCCCATGGATAACCATGGATAGAAAGGGTGCTAACACCTTCCCTTTCTATAACCTACCTCCCGAACCGAGAGCAATCTCTATAAGGAATTTTTCTGTGCTTTTGTCCTTTCCATTTGGAGAAAATAAAAGACGGTGGCGACTCTTGCTTCCGTTACATTTCGCGAACCAGCGTTAAACAGTCAGTTCCAGATCCACCGATCACAGAACTGGCGACTCTGTTGGGGATTAAACTTTAAAGTGAGGTATACCTTAGGGCTAGTTCATAACTGTGTTTTCAATTGTTTTCCTTGTGTGCTTTAAATTGTGGGTTGCGTGGGAGTTACATAGATCCTAACCCGGATCTGGGGATACCCTGTTTAGGTAGCATAAGATGTGAGGGACATGTCCGGCGTAGACCGACACGGGTGAAACAGTGGCTACGTTGGTGTGGCACCTTGGTCTGTACCGATATCCCTTGTGTTGCAACGAGGAGAATATGGGTCTTCTAAGGAGTCATTAAGCACCAACAACCTTAGAACCTTAAATGACACAACTTGACCATTAGAACAGTAGCAGTATGCTACGCCCATTGAGGCTAAACTCTCGTGATGGTTCTGGCCGCAAGAAAAGATTGCGATGCTGGAGTTATGACCGATTGAGGGTAGTCAATGATATTGGGATCCTCTAAGAACCCGATTACTTTTGATTAGGACAGGTATGAACCAACAAACTGAAAGAGGGTAATACCCAGACCCCATGCTGGCCTGAACTCTAAGGGTTTCTCTTGTGTGACTTGTGTGCCTTCCAACTTGACTACTTGCATGCTTGTTATCTGACACTCGAGTTTCTTGCAGGTTTTGGTTTGCAGTCCTTAATTAGGACTCATAACAGGGTTTACCGAGTTTCTTGCAGGTTTCGTTTATAGTCCTTAATTAGGACTTATAACAGGTTTTACTTGAGTTTCTTGCAGGTTTTGGCTTGCAGTCCTTAATTGGGACTCATAACAGGGTTTACTCACATTACCTCATGCATACCATAACATCATACCATTGCATACACCTTAACCCATTTCAAGGATCTCAAGGGCTTGTGATGCAGGTCATGATGAATCAAACATCTAGCAAAGGGCAAAGAGGATTTATTTTCCTCTAGCCAAAGTTGTCAGGGGCTATGACCCACTTGATATGGTGAGCTTTGACTCCTGGAGAAGGTTCCCCTAACCAAGGTTGTTTGGAAGCCAGAACTAAACCTGATGACTAAAGTCAGGGGCTATGACCCATTTGATATGGTGAGCCTTTGACCCTTGGAAGAAAGACTCTCAACAAATATGAAGTTCTTTCAATCAAGCTACCGGATCCAAATGCTAACAAATTTTCTTGTTTACCCTGCGAGGTCCTTGAAAACATTGCATGCATATCATACATATCATTGCATTGCAGGTATCCCTTTTACAGGTTGCTTACCATCTCCGCTGTTTATTTCAGCAATGGTTTCCCAACAAGACAACCAGGACTTTCTTGCTCAAGAGACCCGGTTCGGGAAAATCCTCCTGAATCTATCCAAGGGGCAGGAGGAGCTAAGGACACTTCTCATGGAGACTTTTGTCAGGAACAGTGCTGAGGATGAAAGGCTGAAATACCTACAAGCTGAGGTGGATGCATTGAGGGTCCAGATGCTGGGGCAGGTGACTGCCATTCAAGAGTTAGCTCAAAGACAAGATGAGCTCTGGTTTCTCGTCAACCAACTGCTTCAGGGTAACCAACTGGGGCAAAAGTCTAAGGGTAAAAAGCCAGTCATCGTTCAACCACCTTTGAGACAAGGAGGTAAGGGGAGAACTCCTCAAATGGCTCCAGTGTCACAAATTCAACATCGCAACCAACAAAAGAGCGAGAGAAGGCAGTTCACTCAGCTCAGCATGACCTTATCCCAGATATTGCCACAGTTGCTGGAGACCAAGCTGGTAACTCTAAAAGAAGCTCCGAAGGGCCAAAATACAACGTCACCAAAGTATAACCCCAACGCCCGCTGCGCTTATCACTCTGACAGCCCGGGGCATACTACAGATGATTGTTGGAGCTTGAAAAATAAGATCCAAGACATGATCGACGCTGGAGAGATTCAGTTTAAAGTACCCAAGACTCCCCACGTGATCACTGCTCCCTTGCCAAAACATGGCTAGGATTGAGAAATTTTTGTTCATTCGAATGTTCAAGTTGCAATTCTCTTTTGTTCAAACATTGACTCATGTTAAACATTGTTATGTCATTAATGCATCGCATATGTCTGTTCTGAAACAATATATTCGTATTCACTAAATGCAAATTATTTTCATATTTTTTCTGATGTCAACTCTTGATCTATAATTCTAAGCCTCTTGAGGGAGGATGACGAAAATGATACCACGATCCTTACAGTATGCTTTTGAATAAACCCCGCTAATGAGGTACAGGCATTGTTTCAATCCCTAAACACTGGAGTTATAAGGATGATAATCCCTCGTCAACCCCTCTGAGCCAAAGAAGTAGGAGTTTTTCTTTTCGAAATTTAAAAACCCTTAATCATAACCTGGGGCAGGGTAGTCTTCTCAGTTGATCCGGGTGCACAACGAATGGCACCAAAGAGGTCCTTACAAAACAAAAGAAAGACAGTGATAATTCCGAACAATCAAAAGGATAGGCAGTCATTATATCTCAAAAATAAAAAACCCGTTAAGTCAGAACCCATGAAGGAGACTTACAAAACTGGGGCATCCCGCTGACTGTGATTCCAAAAAAGGAAACAGTTCAGGCAAAAAAAAGAAAGGGATAACAAAAATCAGACAAGAAAGAGGTCTTACAAACCCTCAACAAAAAAGGAATGACTGCCTATTCAAAATAAGTTATCAACATCCGAATCATCACCGGAATATCAGAGCAAAGACCCAAACAAGGTCTAACGCACGATCAACTGAGTTTAGGTTTGAAGAACATCACGAAGAACGGGTGGGTACAAATGATTTGAGCCTTTATCCTTTGTTTCTTAAACCGTGAACCAGGCCACACTACAACCCTTAAAAGTCCTAGCTGAAGCATGGGTTAGTTCGAAAGCATACTGTTACGAAAGGTATCCTGACTCCTTAAGGCCTACGGTAAATATTGAGTTGACATCACGTTTTACAAACATTCACTTGTTTTATGAAAAAGAATGCATTTTTAAAAATCTTCAAGACAGACATGAGCTTTGCATTTTTAACATAACTTTGTTTGCATATGACTTTTTGTGTGAACAGTATAGAAATTCGCACGACGAATGCCTAATGAACAGAAGTACTTCCAACCAAGGGGCATGGCATGACTATTGTCTATTATCTGGGACAGTCCAATCAAGATTCGGAGAATCTCTCAAAGGCCAACCAGCCTGGGGAAAATCTCCATCTAAGTCACTTGGGGCACTCCAGCAGTGAATCTTGCCTGATCAAACACCTTCTGGTGGCATGACAAAACACTTCTAAACAGGGGCAACTCCCTACATTCTGAGAACGGACATAGTCGAAAAATACTATGCACAATCAAAGACCCGCTAGGTTGACATACCTAGGCAAAAATAAGGGCTTCCCGGCGAACCAAAAGGGTTCGGGCAAAATGAAGGGATGAAATAAAAAAAACCGTACACCCGGCAAGTCGAAAACCTGAAAAGGCGGCTTGGGCAAAAATGGGTATCCCGGTGGACTGAAAACCCGAAAGGGCGGTCCAGGCAAAAGTTAGGGATCAAAGCGTACGACTATGCCCTGGCATCTTGTCATCTGCTTACCAGAAGAAGGTTTGTCCATCAACAACTATCAGCACCTCACAGGTCTTCCTCTCCCACCTCAAAAACAGGGGCAATAATAAATGGTCTAAGTGATCTAATTGTTCTATCCTCCAAGGTATCCAGGTAGGTTCAGCTGAAGAACATAACCAGATATCTTAATTCCCCAGAGAGTAAGTCAGCAAGACAGTACACTCTCTCTCCAAATTATATTATCAGGCCTTAAGGAAATTGGGTATCCTCCAACAGATCCCAACATTCCCCAGCAGTATACATATATTCTTAACAAGCATACCCGGCAGTCTTGGTCTAAAGATTGTTCCCCGGCGGCGTACCAATATTCAAAGGAATCACTTCCCCCGCAGTTCAAAACTTCCCCAGGAAAATCCAATCCAGCTTCCCCAAGAAAGTTGGAATCCATCTCTCCAAGCAGAAGGCTTATCCCTAGTAGATTCTGGAAGCTTACCCCCACAAAGCACGAACGCGTCCCCGACTTTATCCAAAGAGTTATTTCCTTACCAGGATATAACTGGGTTATCCTCATCTAAAAGCCACGGAAAGAGCGTCCTCGACAGAGTCTTCTTATCCCCAGCGAAGTCTATTAACACTTCCAATACAACAAGGGTATTCCCAGCAAGTTATGATCAACACTCAACAAAGTATCTCTCTCCCACAGAGTATTGCTCCCCAACAAGATCGTTAGAGTACTTTTCTCCCCGCAGAATAATCCATTCGCCAAGTCTATTCCCCAACGGAGTCATCTTCTCCTACTGGTATTCTTGCAACTATCATCCCCGGCGGAAGTAAAAGCTTATTCTTCAATATCAGCCCAGGAGTGACTTCCCGGCACCCGTCAAGGATTTACTTTCCTAGACGAAAGCATACATAAACATCATATACATCATTATAGCATGCATAGACGCATCATATCTTACAAATCTCATTTATGTTGAGAACATCATCGCTTGATCCCTATCATGCATTGCATATGACTGACCTTTACCTTTCAGGAAAGATTCAGCTAAGTTCTCAATCATATTTCAAGACCTAGACTGGTTCAGTTAATCGACCCTAAGATTCTCTGTTTCTTATCCAGTCCAAGGCCTTCTCTAGTCCAGCTAAATCGACCCCAAACAGATTTTTCTGATGAAGACTCAGTAGAAGTTATCTCAGGTTTTTCTCAAACGTCCGCTTTTGAGATTATAATTTCCTATGGTTCTCTCCCCAACGGTGCGGAGATGATAATTCCAACCCAGGTTTTTCTCAAACGTCCGCTGTTGAGATTATAATTTCCTATGGTTCTCTCCCTAATGTTGTGGAGATGATAATTCCATCTCAGGTTTTACTCAAACGTCCGCTTTTGAGATTATAATTTCCTATGGTTCTCTCCCCAATGTTGTGGAGATGATAATTCCATCCCAGGTTTTTCTCAAACGTCCGCTTTTGAGATTATAATTTCCTATGGTTCTCTCCCCAATGTTGTGGAGATGATAATTCCATCCCAGGTTTTTCTCAAACGTCCGCTTTTGAGATTATAATTTCCTATGGTTCTCTCCCCAATGTTGTGGAGGTGATAATTCCATTCCAGGTTTTTCTCAAACGTCCGCTTTTGAGATTATAATTTCCTATGGTTCTCTCCCCATTGTTGTGGAGATGATAATTCCATTTCAGGTTTTTCTCAAACGTCCACTTTTGAGATTATAATTTCCTATGGTTCTCTCCCCAATGTTGTGGAGATGATAATTCCAACCCAGGTTTTTCTCAAACGTCCGCCGTTGAGATTATAATTTCCTATGGTTCTCTCCCTAATGTTGTGGAGATGATAATTCCATCTCAGGTTTTTCTCAAACGTCCGCTTTTGAGATTATAATTTCCTATGGTTCTCTCCCCAATGTTGCGGAGATGATAATTCCATTCCAGGTTTTTCTCAAACGCCCGCTTTTGAGATTATAATTTCCTATGGTTCTCTCCCCAATGTTGTGGAGATGATAATTCCATTCCAGGTTTTTCTCAAACGTCCGCTTTTGAGATTATAATTTCCTATGGTTCTCTCCCCAATGTTGTGGAGATGATAATTCCATTCCAGGTTTTTCTCAAACGTCCGCTTTTGAGATTATAATTTCCTATGGTTCTCTCCCCAATGTTGCGGAGATGATAATTCCATTCCAGGTTTTTCTCAAACGTCCGCTTTTGAGATTATAATTTCCTATGGTTCTCTCCCCAATGTTGCAGAGATGATAATTCCATTCCAGGTTTTTCTCAAACGTCCGCTTTTGAGATTATAATTGCCTATGGTTCTCTCCCCGATCCTGCGGAGATGATAATTCCATTCCAGGTTTTCTCAATGTTTGCTATTAAGATTGTAGTCACCTAAGGTTCTCTCACCGTTCCTGCTGAGGTAGTAACCATTCCTGGTTCATTCATCACCATTTGAAGCTCCAGATTCAGCTCCTGTAACCAGTCAGGACACATCTATATCAAGCATCTGAAAACCAGCTCCTGCAACATGTCAGGTACTCTTTTTTCTTTTGCAGGTACGCATGTTCTCGCTAAGGAATCTCTTACGCGATCAACATCCGGATGGCATCTATAAGCCCATCCACCTTCCAGCACCTCTCAGCATGGCATCTATAAGCCCATCATCCTATCCATCAATCTCCAAATGGCATCTATAAGCCCATTCCTATCATCACACTGCTACTATGTGAGCGCAAATTTCTGGGCACTCTAGTGTTCAATCATCTTCTACCCTCGGATTACGAAAGGCACGTCAGCCAATCTGCATCCTCAGGTCTAAGAAGATTGAACAGGGGCAACTGTTGTACCCCAAAATTTGCCCTCCCATATTCTTCAAGGATTTGCCAAGTCAAGCTTCAAAATTCCCCAAGGGTTGCACAGTTCAAGGGGCTCCTAAGCAGTCAAAATTAGGGTTTTTGTTCTGATCAAGAAAATGAAGTTTCAAAGGGCCCAATCAAGTCCCACATGCCTACAAATATGGTCAAGCATCCTCACACCAAGTTTCAAGACTTTCAGCACAAAATTGCACAGTCAAAACCCTAATTGCACTACAGTCAACTGTAGGGGCAAAATGGTCATTTGGCAGTCAAAAGTTCAAATTTTTGGTCAACATCTCATTTTGAAGCCACAAACATCATTTTATCAATGCTTGATCATGATTCTCAAAGCTTGGCTCAAAAATCATCAAGATGCAAAAGTTTCCTTATTTGGACAGTTGAAAAAGTCAACTGTAAATTGACCAGGGCATAACTTTCACATGGATTATCAGAAAAATTCCATCCAAAGCTCATTTTGAAGAGAAAGACATTTCCTACAACTCATCTTCATACTTCAAGTCCAAGAAATGCTCTCACAAAAAGTTATCAATTTTAACATTATAGGTCATTTTCAAAAGTCAACAAAAAGGGACTTCAAGTCAAAGGCCATAACTTGAGATTGGTAAATCAAAATGACATGGGACAAAAGGCATTGGTTAGAGGACTCAAAGACCTTTCCAAAATGTCCAAGAACATGAGCAAAGCTTAAAAATTGAGCACGTTATGCCTTGTGGAAGTTGGGAAATTTTTGGATATTTTGAAAAGTCAACATTGATTCAAATGACCTAAAATTGCTAATGGGCCTCTTTTTCTTCCACAATTCATCATCCAAGACATGTGCACGACCACTTGGCCCAAAGGGAAGTTTTTATTCATTTTTTTATTTATTTATTTGAATTTTTATTAATAATAATTCATTTAAATCAATTAAATACATGAAAAATATTTAACCTAAGTTTGTCAATCTTTTTGTGCATGAAATATACTCAATAATTCGTGCATAATCAAATATGGAAAGATTTGAAGAGAATTGGTCATGATTGGTACAAAATAGCATGGAAAATATTGGAAAAAGATCTTGAAAAATCAAATCTCAAAAACCATGAATGCAAAGGATTTTGATCAAGTTTTTTGACCTAATTCATTCATACTTATACATAGAACACAACCCTAATGCCATTGACCACTCAGTTGCGCTAGAGACCAAGACACAAACTTGAAATTTTTGCAAAAAAATTCAAAACTGAAAACACTTTTGCAGGGCGATTCAAGACACGATTTTGATTTCATTAGCTTGCTAAGGCTTCATATAAGGATTTTGCATCAAAAACCACAAGCTTTCGTGCCCAGAAACGTGAGAATAATCTCATCTGTACCGAAAAATTTTCATACTCGTGCATCTCAATTCATGCGTTTTTTTGCACTTTTTAACATGTGATTTATATTCCTTATGCAATTCTGATGCTAACCGTGTGGTTTAATTTTGTTTTCATGCCCTATATGAGGATTTGCCATTAGAGACATCTAGGGTTTCCAGCTTTTCAAATTAGGCGTTTCTCATCCCTGTAAAATTAGGACACATCAATACCATGAACAAAACCAGCACGCTTGGACGAAGAGAATGAGACCATCGCGCCAAATTTCTGAGGCCACATGGCCTAATCGCTATTATCAAAATACGCATGTTTTGAGGGGGTTCAAAACCCCCGTTAAATGTTTGTTATTTTTTTCAGGAAATCACCAACGAGGAAGATGATTATATGGAAGGCTCTGATTGGGACATTCAAAATTGCGCGCTAAAAATCCACTAACGCGTTGGTTTATCTTATATTCATTATTCGTTATTTAATATACAAAGAAAACAAATAGCCTGGTTGGTGAAGCGCTTGAGTGGTAACGTTCAGGACATTAAGCGTATTCTTGTACAATGTCAATACAGGAAGTCCATCATGTTACCCACCATCCAGTTTGCCACGCGTGTGCCTAGATTAATCCAAGGGTCCCAGTTCGAGGAACATCATGGACGTGAGTCAATGTACTCACATGCTGGCATGAGAAGTCAACCAGGCCAAGGTTTATTGGGCCTGAATTACCAAGGCTTCACCTCCACTTTGGGGACAGATACCCCCCTAGGTTTGCCATTTTATTTTCTTTTCTTTTTTGCATTATTTCTATTTTCTTTTTAATTATTGTTTTTAATCAATTTATTATTTTCACAATGTATAAAAAAACACATAAAAAAATCAGAAAAGATAAAAAAAATAAATATGTTTATTTAATAGTATTTTTTGTAAATAAATTCATAAATTAATTAGTTTTAAATTAGGTTTTAATTTTAACTCTTTTAATAAATAAAAAAAAATATAGAATTAGGGTTTATTATAATTTTTATTCCTCTTTATTTTTCTTCCATAAATATTAAGTATTTACTATTATTTATTTTTGTAATTAAATTGCAATAAAATAATTAGGGTTAATTTTAGGATTAAAACTTTAATATGTTTTCTTAACAAATAAAAATCGTAGAATTAGGTTTAATTGCATTTAATTCTTTTTCCCATTAAAATCATAAAATACCAAAAAATACCAAAAACAATTTCTCCTTCTTTTTCTTTAGTAATTAATTCAATAATTTAATTTAATTTTGCAAAAAGGGTCCAACGCCCTCGTTTAATTCTTATTAAATTCGCATGTTTATTTTTATTCCTTATAATATTTCTGTATCTCTCCCAAAGCCTTGTAATTAATTTCTCGCACTTTTAATTCTTTACTTTTCTTTTAATTCTTTATTTTTCTGTCAAATCGGGTCCTGGTTTAATTTTGGCGATGTGGACCCGCGCCTTTTGTAATAGCTTAGAATCTTTTACTTTCTCGCAATATTTTAACTGTTAAATAAATGCATGCAAGAATGAATGACAAAAAAATAAAAACAAACGCATAGATCACCCATAACCTGACAAAACAAAAATAAATGAATCTGACACACAAATCACACACCACCCCTAGGGTACGCCTCACTGTTGCCTTGCCTCGAAAGGTGATCGTCGAGTAGAGGATGTCTTAGTAAGTCCTCATGATCCGGGAACCTGGCATGAGGGTAGCTTCTAAGGTGTCTTCCCATTGCTCTGGTGATCACCATGTCCCGAACCTCGAATTGACCCGAACACCTCCAACGGTGGTGCTACCTACCTCTCAATGGTGGGATGGCACTACTTTAAAGGACATTTACACAGACGAATTCCTTAGGGTACGTAGGTTCTCGTAGATACTTGCTCTAAATTTCAAAACAAAACAAAATACTTTTCACACCAACACGTTTTCAAAAAGCTTTCGAAAGCATTTTTTCAAACACTCTTGAGGACCGATACAAGAGTCGAACTGGAATTTTCAAAGAAACTTTTTAAAAACCCACATTGGAAAGCAAACAAACCATTTTTGAAAACACAAGTGAGCAAGTATCTAAGAGCCCATGGATAACCATGGATAGAAAGGGTGCTAACACCTTCCCTTTCTATAACCTACCTCCCGAACCGAGAGCAATCTCTATAAGGAATTTTTCTGTGCTTTTGTCCTTTACATTTGGAGAAAATAAAAGACGGTGGCGACTCTTGCTTCCGCGACATTTCATGAACCAGCGTTAAACAGTCAGTTCCAGATCCACCGATCACAGACATGAACTTGTTCGTGAGACTACTGAGAAGGTGAAGTTAATTTGAGAAAAGATGAAAGATTCCCAAAGTTGACAGAAGAGTTATCATGACAAGCGAAGGAAAGATTTTGAATTTCAAGCAGGTGACCATGTGTTTTTGAGAGTTACACCTGTGAATGGTGTTGGGGCGAGCGTTGAATTCTAAGAAGCTCACTTCTTGTTTTATTGGTCTGTATCAGATTTCAAACAGAGTTGGGAATATTGTTTATAGAGTGGCTTTACCGCATAATCTTTTGAATTTGCATGATGTGTTTCATGTGTCACAACTCCAGAAGTATATTTCAGATCCATCTCATGTGATTCATGTGGATAATGTGCAAGTACGAGATAATCTTACTATGGAGACAATGCATGTACGAATCACGGATTGTGAGATGAAGACTCTAAGAGGCAAAGAGATTTCTTTGGTGAAAGTAGTTTGGCTAGGAGTTACCGGAGAAAGCATGACGTGGGAGTTGGAAAGCAAGATGCAGTACTCCTATCCTGAGTTGTTTGAACAAGGTAAATTCTCGAGGACAAAAATATTCTAAGTGTGGGAGAGTTGTAACGGCCGTTTACTTAATTAATTATTTAATTAAATTATTTTTGGGTTATTTGTTGAAAAGTGTGAGATGTTGAGAATTGTTGGTATAAGTTGCTAGATTATTATTAATTAATTAATTAGTTGATTAATAATAATAGTAATGTTGGAATTAATAGAATATTCGCGTGGGCCTATTTTATATGGTTGTATGTAGTATTAAGGGGGTGTGAGAATTAAGCCCAATAGAAATACTGTTATTATTGACTTTAGTTATAATAATAGAAAAATAGGTTTTCGTCAGGAAGAAGAGGAATAAGGGTTGGAAGAGAGAAAGAGAACATAGAAGTTGCAGAGCAAAGAAGAGAAGAGGCAAAGCGAGGTTCGATCGGAAAAATTATAGAGCAACCTTTAATCCAAGGTAAGGGTGAGGTTCTGACTCTATAATGGGATATTATGATTGTGGTTGTTGTCAGGAAAATTTGTTGTTATGATGATAATGCCATGAAACCCCAACCTAAAACCTATGAGTAATAGAAATTAGGATTAGAGGATTTGATGATGAAAAAGGACTCGTAATTGGTGTACGAAAAGTATTGCATTATGATGAATTGATAGATAGCGAAACTATATGTTTAGATGAGGTTTAGGACCCGTAATGTGACAAGATAGACAAAATTTGGTCTGGAATAATGCAGAATCGCAAACAGGAAAGCCCTGTTCGCAGAGAATTTTCGGGCGACGGCCCTTCGCCGAGCAAAAGTGGAGGCGATAAGAAGGCAGGTTTTTGGATGAGATACAAGAGTGCATCGCGCCTAGCATCATTGGGAGAAGGGTGACGCGAAGGCAGCGACGCCGGGCGATGTAGGGCTTTGCAGGGCGACAGTTGTCAGTAGCTGATATATGTTTTTTTGTTGGATTTTCTAGAATTGACCATAACTTTAGTATTTTGTTACATAAATGGATGTAGCAGAGTTAGAAAGAATGAATAACAATATAGACTATTTATTAGTAACAAAAGTGAATAATTGTAGATTAGTATAAGTATAGCAGGTAAGATAATTAGGTTAGAGTTGGTCTCGACAGGAAGTATAATATTAATAGGGGTAATTGATATATATATATATATATATATATATATATATATATATATATATATATATATATATATATATATATATATATATATATATATATATATATATATATATATATATATATATATATATATATATATATATATATATATATATATATATATATATATATATATATATATATATATATATATATATATATATCATTGTGATGTCAGTGTTATTAATTGTTGAAGTTGCGGGTGATGAATTTTGTTGTGTTGCCTCTGTTATGGGAAAAATATTAAGTTGTAGGCTTATGCCAAAGTTGTTATATGTTAATGTTGTCGTGGTTGCTGTTAATTATGTTGTCCCATACATAGAATATCATGTTAAGAGATGATGCTCATTAAGTTGTCCTGGATTGGCAAAATATTAAGTTGAAGGCTTATGCCTTGTTGATGCCTCTATTTATTGGCAGATTTTTAAGTTGCGAGTTCTTCTCTACTGGTATCACATGCATAGTAATAAGTCACATTCCATGTTGCAGATTTGAGATGTTTTGTGATGAATTAATCGTTATATTTTATCAGTATCTTATTGTGATTGTTGTTGGTTATAAGTTGTGAAGTGGTGATTTTGTATGAACTGGTTCTAACATAATGTTTATCATAGGTTCAATTATATTGTTAGATATCTCACCCATTCTGTTTGAATGTTACCCCGATGTTGGTAACATGCAGGTAATCCAGAGTGAAAGCGGTTTACCTTCAGTAGTTTGAGTCGGTGTCATTGCTCTGATACATAACACTCAGGGGGATGAATGCTTATTGAATTATTGCTGAATTTTAAGTTGATTATTGTTAAGTACTTGTCATTTTAAAGTTGTTTCCAGTTGGACAAGATGTTATGTCCTTTAAGTTCGATATTATGATTTTGCGTTGCGTAGTTATGAAAGTTGTTGATTTCAAAATATTAAGTTATGTTGTCGTTGGTTCATCCAAGTTTAATTTGTTATGTATCTGTAATGAATGCGGTTGTTTTAAGTTAAAATTGTAGCATCCTGATTCGGTTGTCGGAATTTTATAACTCTGATTTTATAATAGTTGTCGGGTAGAATTTGGGTGTTACAGCAAAACCCAAGAATAATATATTTCATGCATCAATCATCGCACATCATGCAATCTCGAAAAGCCTAATCTCACTTGGAATTTACCCCACAGGCTCAATCATTCCTTGGAATTTCAAAGTCCAATATCCATTGATACATATCCAAGTTACTCATTACATGCATTGATCAATCATTACATTTCATGCAAAATGCACATCACCTAAGCGTAATTAATCATAACTCATAGCATAAAACATGGTTAATATAAAGACATTCATCATTATCATCAAGTTATCCATTCTATGTTTGATCTCGGCAGTAGATTCCCCTGGTTGATCTCAGCAAGAGATTTTCTAGAGACCTCGGCAGTAGGTAGTTTCTCAATAGAATCTGTAACACCCCAATTTTATTTAAATTGTTTTTCATAATTTAATTATGTGATGTTGTGCATTTACATGAGTTGATTAGTATTTTGATGTGTTTCTATTCCTCTGGTATGGAGTAGTTGCCTTAGAAATATAGAAATTAAGGTGTTGGAGGTGTGCGAGCAATAGCGTAGAGATGGGTGGTGTTGTGAGTAACTAATTAGAAATATTAGTTAGTAATTATTTATTTAAATAATATAAGATTAATATTATTTAAATTTAATAGTTAATATTTTTTATTATACTTTTTATTACTTTTTTTAGTTGAACTTGATAATAATAATAATAATAATAATAATAATAATAATAATAGAATTATATAATAGATATAGGGATAATGAGAGTTAAAAAGGCAGTTATCGTAACATTTGGGAAATGAGAAGAAACAGAGAGAAGTCAGAAGAGGAGACTAGGGCTTAAGAGAAGAGGAATATCCATTACTAAGGTTGAAGCTTTTGCAAAAACTCTAAGGTAAGGGTGGGATTCTAATTATCTAAGGGTTAACATGATGAATAGTGGGTAAGAGTGGGGTTCTAATTATCTAAGGGTTAACATGATGAATAGTGGATAAGAGTGGGGTTTTAAATTGTTTAGGGATTGTATACATGTATATGAGAGGATAATTATTCATTTCTATAGTTATCATCTCTTTCGGTGTTCTTGATACAATTGTTATGTCAGTGTCGATGTTTGCGTTATTGCATGAAATTGGTGTAATTCAATTATGTGAATTCATGTGTGAAAATGTGATTTTAGTAAATTAGATTGTTGCTAATGAGGTATGTGATTAGGAATTGAAACTTAGAATCTGATATGTGTATTATGTGTGAGTTGGGGATATTTGGGTGTAGAGAAAACATAATTTTCGTGTCAAAAGTCGTATAAAAGTACTTCTGTCAGCGAAGTAACCGGTTACTTGAAATGAAGTAACCCATTACTCTGCTGTTAAAAAGTGTTTTTGGACAATTCTGGGTTGAAGTAATTGGTTATTTAAAATGAGGTAACCGTTTGCCTTAGAGAAAAACTGCATATTTTGTTTTCTGGCTTGAAGTAACCGGTTACTTGGATTCAAGTAACCTGTTACTCTACTATGTCAAAATTTTTATAAAACTTCAAAAATTCACAACTTTTGAACTGTGAGTCCGTTTTAGATGCCGTTCAAAATGTTAGAAAGATAGCGCGATATTATTTTCAATAAAAATAGTTTTGTTGGCAGTAGGTGATTTAATTACTATGTGGTTGTGTAAAATGGCATGTACTTTTGGGTTGTGTTGCTTATAATATGTATTAACAATACATTGCCATGTGATGTGCTATGTTCATTTAGATGTCGATTTCGTATACTATTTATATGATAAAGAGTGGATGGAATTGAGGTGGTGTTAAGATGGATATGCTTGTATGTTGGTTGTAATGATTTGTTAAACTCGATGATATGTTGTGATAACATTCTTGGTGAATTATGATATCATGATATGGTGTTGTTGTGATGTTGTGTTATTGTTATCAATTATATCATGATGAGTTTGATAATATGCATGGTGGATTGTTGATACTATGATGTTGTGTTTAGGTTGTTGCTTATAACATGAAGTGTTATTATCATATAAACGATAAGTGTTGATACTATTTATTTGATGTTGACTGGTAGGGGTTGTATGGTGTGATACATAACTTTAAGTGTGTTTTTTTTATGGATTATTATGATTACATAATAATTTTATAGAATTATATAACATATATTTTATGCTTGGTGGCCAGTATTGCTGGTGTACATTGACTATAGTGGTGAGTCATTGTGCACGATGTTATTGTTGTATGTTGTTATTGTCATGCATTTCATAATTGATATGAGTTATGAGATAAGCCATGTGCCCGTGTGGGGTGTGAGCGGCTTATCCAGATTATAAATATAAAATTAAGTTATTATTGTTGTTGAGTTGATCGTGTGCCCGTGTGGGGTGTGAGCAATCAAGATCATTGTGTGCCCGTGTGGGGTGTGAGCGCCTTGTTCAGATTCTAAAATATAGAATCGAGTTGTTGTTGTTGAGGTGATTGTGTGCCCGTGTGGGATGTGAGTGATCACGAGCGTTGTGTGCCCATGTGGGGTGTGAGCGACATAATGAAATTTCGACACGAATTAGGATTTTGAAAAAGGGACCAGGTTCTGAAATAGGAACCATATTGTACCACATGCATATGCATTGAGTCAGGTTGTGAGTCTCATAGAATTTTACATTAACTATGTTGTTATGTTGTTTCTATGTTTCTATGTTGTTATATGGATGCTATGTTGGTTAGTTGATATATCATGATGATGTTGATTGATTATCATATGTGTTAGTTTGAATTATTGTAGTGTTATCATTATGTTTGGATAGCTTGGTGCTGATGTTGTGCGAGTGGTGTTCTGGAATTTGTAGATTTACATATAATAATCTAATGCAGACTGGTTATCATGCTTTCCTTTATATAATTATGATATCTCACCCCTTCTGTTTGAATGTTTCCTCCACGTGGGTAACATGCAGATAATACATAGTAGGAGCTTGGATGTACGTGGAAGATGGTGTCTTCGTTTTTTTTTATGTTTTAGAGTTGGCGTTTGCTCTGATGTGTAACACCGGGGTTTGGCGTTTGTGTGTTATTCTGTTGTTGGAGACTTATGTTATCTCCTATGTTGAATTTCAGTTATGATTTTGTTGTTTCATAACTATGTTGTGAATAATGAGTACGTGATGTTAATGTTTTTCACTGCAGTAAAAGTGAAGTTGAATTACTTGATTGTTTTTATTAACTTTTAAAATGACATAAGTTATACATCATGAACTATGAGCATATTTTGTTGAAAAGTAGCTTCCTAAATGGTTTGTGTTTTAATTTTACTAATAAATGTTTTAAAATAATGCGGGGAAATTTAGGGTGTTACATTACATATCCAAGTCATTCATTATATGCATTGATCAATAATTATATTTCATGCATAATGCACATCACCTAAGCATAACTAATCATAACTCATAGCACAAATAATGGTTCCTATAAGGACAATCATCATTGTCATCAAGTTATCCACTCTATGTTGAATCTTGTCAGTAGATTCCCCTGGTTGATCTCGACAGAAGATTTTCCAAAAAACCCCGTAATAGCTAGTTTCTCAATAGAATCTCGGTAGTAGATTCCCTGGTTGATCTCAGTAGAATATTTTCATGAAGACCTTGGAAGTAGGTAGTTTTTCAACAGAACCTCGATAATAGATTCCCACTGTTGATCTTGGCAGATGATTTTTCAGAAGACTTCGCCTGAAGGTAGTTCTTATTAGAATCTCAGCAGTAGTTTCCCTTGGTAAATCTCAACAATAGGTTTTCCATTAAGTGCCTCGCACATATCATCAATTCAAAACATAATCAACCTTACGTGCTTTTCAACCATTCAAGACGTGAGCAGCCTCACACAACTTCATCCATCAATTCATTTGTAAGCAGCCTTAAGAGGCATGAACAACCTCGTGCACCACATGCATTTTCTAAAGACGTGATCAACCTCACGCATTTTTATCAGTATTAAGTGAAACAACCGGCTGAATAAATCATCGAGATAAATTCAATGAAGTCGCCATCGAACTTTTTTTTATCCCACAGGAAGGGAAAGGTAAACATCGAGTAAACCTGAGAAGGGTGAAATCAAGGTCGAACGACCGAGAGATACGGGTAAGGGAGTCTGTTACGTGAGGGGGAGGTATTAGCACCCTACACACCCGTAGTACTTAACGGTATCCACTCTTGTTGTTCTAATCAAAGGGTGTGTAAGAATCTACATCTAAGCTGTACAGGGAATGCGTGTAAAAGAAAAGAGAAAACAATGTAGGGAAAAATAAAGGTGTGCTCGTTCGGGCCCTACCCTAATGTCTATGTATCCCTTTTAAGGAATTAGAGCATCCGTGGTTTGGCTCAAATTTTTTTGTTGGTTTGTATCTTTTAATGAACAATATTAATTTCTCCTTCTGCCGTATCTTGACCTTTAGTGACTCACACGTCAGCACAGAAGTGAATTAACATGTTCTTTTGAAAATGTTTAAAAGAAAAGCCCGAAGGTGCAAAAAAGTTTGTATTGGTTGATTTTTTTTACCTTAAGGAAGGATTTGAAAATTGTTAGATGTTTTATGCATTTGCCAAGGAAAAGAAAGTTTTTGTTTTAAATGCAAGGATGAAAAAGAAAAGAAAACATCTAAGGGAGACTATCTAAATCTAATCCCTACTGTTATCATACAATGGTTGATCCTAAAGTTGAGTTTTGAAGGGAAATATCTACCCTATGTTAGCATGCATGGATATCTATCCTAATGTCTAGCTCAAAAGCTACCCTAACTGAGTGATCCTAAGGGAAGCATACAAATTCCTATTCTAAGGGAACATGGTATAACAAACAAATAAGTAAACAATTAAGAAAACAAGTGCTTTGGCAAAAGCACACAAACATAAGTAGCATATACTGACTCAAAAGGATAGGGGAAATAAGAGAAATGCTTTAGATAAGGGGAGCGTATCACCCAAAGCAAACAAGCGGGAGACAGATGAAATAAAAAATTGTGACGTCCAAAGCGACTGAACACTTAACCAAGACATATAAGATCGAAGTAGGCGACATAAGACAATATAAACGATCACAGAGTGTCAGCATCGACCGATGCGAACTCCTGGTAGAGCGTTAAGGTTTGTTTGAAAAACCCTTCCCCACTTGACAGACTCGATACACAAGATATGTACGACTCCGAAGCATCAACGTACAATGTGAGCTAAGGATGACACGAACTAGAATGTGCGAGGGTGGATTACAGACCCTTCCCACTTGCTTCCTTTTGAGGACTTATCACCTGTAATATATGCAGGCACAAATTTAAATACACGTGTAAAATACCTACTTCAAAGGTAGGATTTTAAACAAACAAAAATAACATACAGAAAGCAGTGCCTGCTACATGACTTTAAATAGCGACTTCCAGTGCACGCTTTTTATTTCATGCTTCCTACTTCTCATGATATCTAGAAAGCAATGAAGTTCCTACTTCTCATGATATCTAGAACGCAATAAAATGCTGAAATGAGATAAATAGGAGAAAATACCGAACAAATATCAATCCGTAGCAAAGCGTATAAAAGTAAAGAAACCTGACGATCTTCGCGAAAGCTTCACCAATCAACAGAGAAGAGTCAGAAATTGAATGTTCGGAAAAAGCGTAAAAGCATCATTGATGTGAAAATAAATCACAATTGAAATCTCGAGCATGTCCGCATATCACACAATAAACCTTCATAAGACTCAGATCTCAACAAACAAAGGTGAATTACAAATCTCAAGTAATCGAGTAATGGAGATTTAATTCCTAAAAAAATCTAACAATTTTAATGATTTTTTTATTTTTTATCATGTGAAGAAAGAGTTCAAATTAAACAATTATCAAAATTATTTAAACAAAAATGCAAATAACAAACAGTGGGTGCAATCTGTAAGCAGGAGGTGCTGTAGTAAAACCAGGCACTAGGCCCATTAGATTGAGTCTGTCAGCAAGCTTTTTTTTGTCCATACCTTTAAGCTCCAAAAAAAAAACAGTGGCATGGGAATGATAAGAATAAGGCCTTTTCTTGTTTTTTGTTCAATTTTCTAAACTACTCAAAAAAACACTATGGACTTAGAAATCACAATTTTCGGAGGCCCGGGTCCATGTACAACACCATAGTTTTGTTTATTCAATACTATTTTATATTATATAAAAAAACTTAAAAGAAAAAAAAATGAAACGGATGAAACGATGCAACAGCGGCCTAGGGTTCCAATTTTGTGTCTCTTCGAGTTCTATCAAAGAGAGCTTGCTTCCTCTCTTCTTCACACAGCGGAAGACTCACTCTCTTCTCCGATTGAATAAGCGCCTCTATCTCAACACCGTCCATACTTCCTTCTCAGCTTCATCATCTTTGATGCATCAACAACCTCTCCGATTAAATTTGCTTCACATCGATTCAAATAAAACTCAACATATAGGCCACAGATTCATAACACAGAGGCACGAAAATGATAAATGAAATGAAGGTTTATCTACGGGATAACTCCGGTGGTTCTTCAACACGTTGATGTTCCAAGAAAAAAACCGAGGTGAGCTCTTTACGCTCTTCTTCTTTTTCTTCTTCTTTGTTTTCTGCTTTCGATTCCACTTCTCTGACTTACCGCATAGCTGATTGTTGTATGTTGTAACAAAGCAATGAAGATTATTAATGATGATTGAAGGTGAAGATTCAGTCGCGGATGTAGAATAATCTAAGTAGATGATTGAGATTAAAGCGTGAAGATGTTGACTGATGATTGAGAGATGAGGTTCCCGCAGAGCTTGAAGATTAAATAACAATGAAGTTATTTGAGGAAGAGGATTATGCAGCTTCAAATAGAGTGAGAATTGAGAGGGGAGAGAGAGAGAGAGAGAGAGAGAGAGAGAGAGAGAGAGAGAGAGGAGAGAGAGAGAGAGGAGAGAGAGAGAGAGAGAGAGAGAGAGAGAGAGAGAGAGAGAGAGAGAGAGAGAGAGAGAGAGAGAGAGAGAGAGAGAGAGAGAGAGAGAGAGATTTTTTTCTGTTAATTGATGCTAAGCTGGAAAACTATGCGTTTTGTTCTTCTTTTGTTGACTTTATATTCTTGATTTTCCGTTAGTGAGTCCAGTAATATGGTAATGCAACAACCTTGAATGCAGACTTAATTCCTCCTTTCTTCTTGTACAGGTTCAACCATATGGATACATGAAGTGCAAGGCAGGTTTTTGATAGGTTTTTGATGGACTGGTTTTGAATGCAGGTTATTTTGGACATAAAAAGGGTTAATAATTTCTGATTTTTTTGTGTATGTGTGAGCTAGCAAGGAACTTGAAGTTTGAATCTCATTCGGTTTTCTGATTTCTTATTTCTAGTTCTGTTTCGTTTTCCTTGCATCGATCTCCCTTTCAACTTCTTCTATTTTTATTCCTCGTGAATTGATAATGTTTTCTGCATTACTATTCAGACTTAGAATAGATTGATGATGTGTTGATTTGTAGGCATTTAAAACTGAATTTGCTGCACTGTACAAATGCATTGGCTAGATTTTTGTACTTGATAAGGTGAATTGTTTCAAAATTGTTTGAATGTTTGGCTTTTGGTGCACAACTGTTTTAGGTCATGAGATGTATGAATGAGATTCGGTCTTGAATTGTTTCGAATTCTACTCATCATATGTGCGAGTGTTTGAACTGAACCATGATGATATCGTGCAGGTTTTGGCATGGAGGGCAAGAATGATGGGAGGTGGTGAGGCTGAAGATTTAGAAACAATAGGCTTTTAGGAAACTTGTTGAACTTGGGCAATATGTGGATTTTCATGTAGTTTCTGATTCCCTTTTGTAATAGCTTACTGTAGTTGAATCCGTATTTGTAACTCACTGACTTTGAATGTGGACAAGAACTTCTGTCCACTTTGTACAATTTGAATTTCAACTTTTTCTTTATTTTGCGCGTCATTTGAATGTTCCAATATTTCTTCAATACTCTTTTTTTGCCATGCTTGAATGAACCAAAAGATGAAATCCCTTAAGAAAGACCAAAAATTCAAAGTTTCGACATAAGGTTTCCAAATCTTGAAATTATGCACAAATACCATGTTCCACACCACTTTTTGCGTAACATCCAAAGCATATTTATCATAGCTCGAGTAATCAAATGAGCCTTCTTTGAATGATGCTAGAATCTAACGAAGCCCGAATATGAGAAACATATCACATGAAACTCAATAGAAAAACCTAATTCACTTGATATGATAAGCATATTAACAAACCCTAATCCAACTGGTGATTGCAACCGAGTCTCAATCTATAGTCCATAAGAACTTCCACGCATGATGCAAAGTCTTCTGAATGAAGGCCAAATAAACGACTTGTACAATAAGCAACAAAGAATCTACACACCTTACATGATGACCCAATGAATAAGATACGATGAGAATGAATTCATGAGGAATGTATAACCAAAGCCTTGATTTCCCTCTGTTAGCCACAAGCACAACAAAGAGAATCCATGTTCGTGATTAAATCTCAAATCCAATGCATTGTTCTTGAAACAACCACTATGCAAAATCCCAACTTGTGATCGATGATTCTTGAAGAAGAGCCTCCATTGGAGTACAATAGCTGAAAAGCCTTGATCTTAGCTCAAATATAGGGAAACAAACCTTACTAGCCTTGTAGCCTGAGGAAGAAAGAAATCCTCAACGACCATGGATCAAAACCCTAATTCCACCACTCATGGCTTGAAGAATAAGCAGAAGAATCAGAAGTAACCAGCTTTATTGGATATATACATCTCAACACTGTGGAAACCCTAGCTTATCAAACTACTTATCTTTTGAACCTTAGGTGCTTTTATTGAATGAAATGCATGTTATGCTAATGACCTAATGGAATATATGCAGATGAATGCAAACGTCTAAGCTAAATAAAAGAAATTAGGAGGACAAATTTTGGGGTGTAACAACTGCCCCTATTTAATCTTCTTAAACTTGAAGGTAAGATTGACGCTAGCCTTTCGAACATTAAGGTGGAAGAAGATTAAATACTAAAAGAACCCGAAAATTTGCACTCTGCAGCCAGTCAGGTATTATGATATTTTTTGGTTTTCTGTATTTTTTTATTTTTTGGGTTAAAGGGGTTATCGGGGGTAAATGTTTGCCAGACCATGGTTAGGCACACAGAAGAGAACTTGGTTATCAAGGAACATCTGTTCGGAGTTAGTAACAAACATATGACAAGAAAGATATCAAAAGTACATGTTCGGGGTTGGTAGCAAACACAAGACAAGAAAGATATCGAAAATACATGTTTGGTGTTAGTAGCAGACACATACAGAAGATATCAAAGATATATGCCCAGATTCGGTAGCGGACATATACAGAAGATATCAAAGATGGAAGAAATCTATCAAATCAATCTCAACCGCATATCAAAGATTGAAGAAATCTGTCAAATCGATCTCAACCAGATATCAAAGATGGAAGAAATCTGTCAAATCGATCTCAACCGAATATAGAATGTGGAAGAAATCTGTCAAATCAATCTCAACCGAATATCGAATATGGAAGAAATTTGTCAAATCGATCTCAAACGGATATCAAGATGGAAGAAATATGTCAAATCGACCTCAACCGGATATCAAATATGAAAGGAATATGTCAAATCGATCTCGGCCAGATATCGAAGATGGAAGAAATTTGTCAAATCGATCTCAACCGGATATCAAAGATGGAAGAAATCTATCAAATCAATCTCAACCGGATATCCAATATGGAAGAAATTAGTCAGATCAATCTCAACTGGATATTAAAGATGGAAGAAATATGTAAATTGATCTCAACTGGATATCAATGATGGAAGAAATCTATCAAATCGATCTCAATCGGATATCCAATATGGAAGAAATTTGTCAAATCAATCTCAACCGGATATCAAAATGGAAGAAATTTGTCAAATCGATCTCAACCGGATATTAAGGATGGAAGAAATCTGTCAAATCAATCTCAACCAGATATCAAAAAAGGAAGAAATCTGTCAAATTGATCTCAACCGAAGATATCGAATATGGAAGAAATATGTCAAATCGATCTCGACTGGATATCGAAGATGGAAGAAATCAGTCAAATCAATCTCAACCGGATATCAAAGATGGAAGAAATCTGTCAAATCGATCTCAACCGGATATCTAATATGGAAGAAATCTGTCAAATCGATCTCAATCGGATATCAAAGATGAAAGAAATATGTCAAATTAATCTTAACCAGATATTAAGGATGGAAGAAATCTGTCAAATCGATATCAACCGGATATCTAATATGGAAGAAATTTGTCAAATCGATCTCAGCCAGATATCAAATAGGAAGAAATCTGTCAAATCGATCTCAACCGAATATCAAGGATGGAAGAAATATGTCAAATCGATCTCAATCGAATACCTAATATGGAAGAAATATGTCAAATCGATCTCAACCAGATATCAAATTGGAAGAAATTTGTCAGGTCGATCTCAACCGGATATCAAGGATGGAAGAAATCTATCAAATCAATCTCAACCAGATATCAAAAAGGAAGAAATCTATCAAATTGATCTCAACTGAAGATATCGAAGATGGAAGAAATGTCAAATCGATCTCGACCAAAGATATATCAAAGATGGAAGAAATCTATCAAATCGATCTCGACCAAAGATATATCGAAGATGGAAGAAATCTAACACAGCGACTTCGACCAGATATATCAAACAACGAATACTAACCACAAATAGACTCCTGGAGAAAGAACACCGATTGAAGGCGAACCTGGGATAAAATATACGTGTCTAGTCAGAGTTAAACACATTTAAGAAAGAGACCGACTGAAGTAGACTCTTAACAAAGGATGTCTGCACAAAGGCAAATCAACAAGGAGGCTTAGCCAAAGGTAGACTCCTAATAAATTAACACCAATGAAAGGCGAACTCCACAATGAAAAGAAGACTAATCAATGGTAGACTTTTGGAGAGAGAATGCTGACCAAAGGAGGAATTTTTGGGGATACTACGTGACAAATTCCATTAGGGAAACTGGACGAGAATTTTGACCAAAGTAAATTCACAGAGAATTCCAAATCAAGGGCGAACTTTATAGGAGAAAGAAACCAACCGAGGGGTACTCTGACAAGGATACCAGCCGGAGGAGGATTTAAAGGGGAAATAACTTACTGGGGATTCACGTATGTATTGAACCCAAACAGAATGCCGGTTGAAAGCGAGCTTGTGATTAAAAAAAGAAAGACCAACTGTAGGGACTCTAAACAAGGATTGCCAACATACGTTGGGCTTTAAGAGATTGCAAATACGCAAGAACTACAAAATCCCTCAGGCCAGAGGAGGGGTGTAATTCTTCAAGAGTGAAAATTATCTGAATTATCACACACCAAGTACGGATACTTAAATACTTGAGAAGCAAGAAAGAATATACAGCGACTCTTACTTGCACTCTAATCGCAAAGGCAAACACGAGTAAAATAACTAAAGGCTTGCAAGGGAAAGAGAAAACCACAACTTACTGGGGAAATGGAAGATACCAAAGACCTGACTGGTGGTAAACCAAAACAGACTCTGTTGAGGAAACATAACAGGATCACCCTAAGCTTGCTATGGAGATAATTCAAATTCGGGCACATAACAATCTGGTTACTACAGGTGAACATAATTGGATTATGTTTATGCATGTTTGAATTTTTCTATAGCATAATGCTCCATACAATGGAAATGCTACGCGTTTTGGTAGCTGCAATATAATGATGCATGTTTAGCAATGCACTGGGGAAAGCACGTCAATAATCAGTTGCTGAGAAGACAATGGACTTCCGAATGATTATCCTTGCACATCTGATTATTTGTAGAGAAAAGGAAATCTGAACTTTAATGGGGAACCGAGATTCGGAACCACCAATCTCTAAAGATCGATATCACTGAGGAAGTAACTTCCTGGAGAGAGAGATACCGTAAAAATAAATTGCAGTCCACTGAAAAGAAATCATCTTGACTTTAAACAACTTCTACATTTCTAGGGAGATCTTTGTTGGGGATGGAAACTTTCTCGCATAGAATTTCTTGACGAAGATACTTTCTATTGGGGAGTATAGAAATTCTTAAATAAAAAGAATTCTACTCAGACCACACTGGGGATAACACTGCCGAGGGGTAAAAAAGTCTTCACTTGGGGAAGAAGCCAACATCCATGGATAGAAACTCCATTGAAGATATCTCAATAGAATCTTCTATCAACGGGGATGAAAGAGTTACGACTGACACTCCCATGTACACCACACTGGGGAGACGGGACACTTGATCCACTAGGGAAAGATGAATTTGATCCACTGGGAAATAATAGATAGGTTACTTCGGCAGGTCCTCGAAATCCGACTTCGACTGGGGATAAAGACTGCCTCTTAGACTGGGGAGCCAAAAACTTTAGACGGTAACATGAACAATACCCATTGCACTGAGTGTAGCCATCTCTGCAAGATTCAAGCCGGCATGGAGTTTTATATTGGGGAGAAGAAATTACTTCATTGGGGATGATGGTCGTCCTTATGAAGAGACCAAACCAGAATATCTGATAGATAAACATGAATCTCTTCCCAAAACTCTGAAATAGGCATGCTGCATTGGAGAGAGAGAGAGTGTGCACCCCTTACTGGGGAGAATGCATACCTCATGGGGATAACGAGTGTGAATCTCACTAGGAATGCCGTGGAATTTATACTTCAAGGGGAGTATATCAAGAAAATCCGGTTGATGAATAAAATGATTCTTCCGAGAAAACCTGGAAAGAAACAGACTGCACTGAGAAGGAGGAATACTCGGGAGAGAGTACACCTTTACTGGGGAAAATAATGCAAAAATAAATTACACTTCAGAGAAAATTTGAACTCTGATCTAACTCCCAACCTTCCGGGAAAAAGATCCAACATTTCTTTCCAAATATAAAGAGAACCTTGCTGGGAACTGGGGCCTTCTGATGTAAGTCCTCAATAAAAGTGACTTCGGCTGGGGAATCATATAAATTCTTGAATAAAATAATTCTACCCAGGCCACACGGGGGATACTACCGTCGAGGGTAACAATCTTCACTTGGGAAGAGGACAATCTTCACTTGTACAAAATCCTGTTGAAATGCACTTCTTTGGAGATCATCCCTCTAGAAGGGATAAACTCTTATCGAGAGTGTTGACTTTAGTGGGGATTACACATAGGTATACTTTCATTGGAGATAAGGAATTGTGTCTGGGAGAGAGTACGCTTTCACTGGGCATACATGATTATGTTCTGATCAGAGGTGAGCATTCATTTGGGAAATTGGATCCCATTCTACAGAAATCCTTGGTCGCATACAGACCCTTCTTGATTCATTTGCTGGTATGCTTATTATCATAAAAGACCAACAATACTTGCAAACACAAATTGTGGCAATATGCCCCATGTGTGGAATGGCAACCTTCACCGAGGAATAAACAGTCTGAACTACCGGCCATTGGGTAAAAACTACGATGCAAAATTGCAACTCTAACATGTCAACTCCGAGGAGAAATGCCACTAAAAAGTGGACTTTGGAGAAGATGCTGCAAAAATAAAATTGCAGTCCACTGAGAAGAAATCATCTTGACTTAAAGTAACTCCTAAATTTCTAAGTAGAAGAACTATTCTCCTCCTGCAGAGAAATGTGGATGCTTTGTTGGGGAATAAAGATCTCGGAAGAGAAACCACTTGGTACACAGACTTTTGCCAAGTAGTAACAGATCCTTTACTGGGAAAAGAGTCCTCCTAGGAAACAACATTTCCGGCACGAACCTTGTATGGGTGACAACCTCACACGCTCTTTGCATTCCTGCTCGTATCCTACTGAGGATGACAACCCAAACATTAATTGAAGATAATAATCTCGACTTCTAATGGAGGAACATCAATAAATGGACTTAAGTCTCTAATGAGCCGAGGATAACGATCCTGACTGTTGTACCCCAAAATTTTCCCTCCCATTCATTCAAAATATTCTCATAGGGTTCTCAAATGGTCAAGGTTGCTCAAGAATTGATCAGACAAATTCTTCTCCTAAGCAATGGGTCCACATCTAGGGTTTGGTATCTCATAAGGAAGTTTGGGTTTCAAAGGCCTCAAGTGGTTTCCATGGTTCCTCATAGGTCTTCAATAATTCTCATGCCAAGTTTCATGCCTTGCATCACAAGTTTTCTTAGTCAATGGCTCAGATGATTGAAAGTCAACTGTATTGAGTAAAAAGTCAATTGTGGTCAACATACAATCAAACTTCAAGATTTTTGGTCAAAATAAACATTTTTAAGTCACATTCATCATTTGATCAAGGGTTGATCATGATTCCTCAAGAAAACCCCTCAAATCATCAAAAGTTGCTAAATTAGGGTTTCCTTAGGAGAAGTCAACTGAACTTTGACCAAGCATAACTTTCACATGCTTCATCAGCTTTTCCCCAACCAAATCCCATTTTGAATGAAATACAATTCTTTACAACTTTTTACCTCTAAGATCAAGTCCAAAAAATGCATAACTTGAGAGATATAAGCCAATACATTACATGTCACTTCAAAAGTCAACAAAAAGACACTTTTTGTCAAGGAAACTTACATCAATATATATTCTTAAAAAGCAAATATGATCAACATAGAGGTTGTATAGGACATCTTTATATTTCCAAAAAGTCCAAGATCGCCTTCAAAAGATAAAAATTGAGTGAGTTATGATCATTGCAAGTTGGGTAATTTTGAGCAATTGAATGAAGTTCAAATTGAGCAAGCTTGATATTTTGGGCTATTGGGCCATGGTTTAAGAGTCCAAACGTTTATTATGCTCTTCATACACCTCAAACCTTATCCTTGTACCCATTGACATATTTTTATTTTAATTATTTTAATTATTTTTGATTTATTCATTAATAATATAAAATAAATAAGATAAAACCATATCTTTTTACACAAGATCCAATCCCACATATTGTTGCCCTATTTTCCCCCATAAAATCTTAATGCTTCCCATACAACAACACACAAAATACTTGCATAAGAAACCATCCCAAAAACTCTCAAAAATATCAAAAACTAGGGCAAAGTCAAACCCTAGTTTTAACCCTCCTTCAACCGAAACCAAGCATGCAAACATACTCCTGAAGATCTCAGGAGTCATTCCTATTCGTCCAACAAGCTTGAAGCATCCCAGAAGGCATTCCCTCAAGAGAACCAATTGGGTAGTTTTTCAAAACCTTGAATTTTTATTTGTTGCATTTATTTACTGATTTTGTGTGTTCATGTGTGTTTATAATGGTGTTTAGTACATATTACAACCGTTACATGGGATCCATGACGTCCAAATCATGAATTTCCATTAAGGGACCAATCTAGAGTTTTTCCTTTGAAACTCATGATCCATGTGTTTTTAGTCAAAACTGAGCCTATATTTGGATTCAGGACCCTCGATTTAGGGGTAGGGTCTTCTTTAATCATTAACGTGTTTTGCTTTGCAGGATATGGAAACATGCTCACTAGAGAAGACGACCAGAGCTAGAGCTCCGACGTTTCTCAGGTCCCTCTGAGTTGTTTTATATCATATTTATTTTGATCAATTATATACACAGATGAAACAGCCACCCCAGTGGCAAGAGCGCGCGCGATAAGGCATTGGTACTGAAGGGCATGGGTTCGATCCAGCCTTTTGACATTATTTTATTTAATTTTTCCAAACTGACATGTAGGTTTAACATATCTTGTTTCGTTCCTGTTTCTAAACACCAACGCATCACAACTCAGTTGACGGGCATGCACGCTGGAGAGGTAGGGGGCGTGGGTTCAACACCCACCCCAACATTCTTTTTCTCCCTTTGTTTTACTAACATTATTTTCTCTTTTTTATGTTAACCCTAATTTCTTAATAAATTTAATTACTTTTCTTTAATCAACCTTAAAAAAATTAGGTTTAGTTTCTTTCTAACAAATTAATTTTGATTTTTTTATTTATTAAATTAATTAGGATAATTAGTTTAATTTAATTACCTAACTTTTTCGATTAATTAAAATCAATTAGACTTTAGGATGATTATCAAGACTTTTTCGTCAATCGATCAACAAAGAGATTTTAAATTTTCTTTCTCTTTATTTTACAATCTTCGTGCATTTACTTTTGCATTAGTTTTTCCGATTATGTAATTGCTACAGTATGTAATAGTTTAATTAGGGTTTTTATTTGCTTTATGTTTTCCATATTTTATGGTTTTGTACCCCCACTCCCGAAGCCTTGTAATAGTTTAGGTTTACTTTTCGCACCTTTACTTTCTGCAATTTACTGCTTTCCTTATAACTCCTAGTAATTAGGGTATGTATGGCAAGATCTAAAATCAACCGTTAGATAATCCTAAATACAAGATTAAATAACTTAATTGAATCACTTTTCACACACTCACCTCTAGGGTAACCTCACTTGTTGCCTTCGATTAAAAACGGTCATGTCCCTCGAACATGGGGACACTTTAGAAAAGTCCCTCCGATACAAAAGACCGTAGTCCCCCGATGACCCTTTCAATGCTGCCTTCGATAAACAATTTTAGTCCCTTACGATAAATTGCTAAAGTGCCCCTACAACTTGTCTTTATGACTGTACAACGACCCGCGCCTGTCCCTTCACATCCAACGAAATGGCTTCCTACTAAGTAATGGTAGGATGGTGCTATCTAAGGAGGAGAAAAATAACACGAAAGACTTTTGAGTAGGTAGATAGCTCATAATCGCTTGCTCACAAACAAAAACATCCTTTACACAAAATACTTTTCTCTATAATATTTTCAGAAACATACACTTTGTACGCATTCTTAACTTCTACAAGAATCATTACAAAGTTGCCGTACTTAGGCATTTTTCAAAATATTTTCAAAACACACGAACACGAAGAATTTTCAAACAAAGTGAGCTAGCGATTAAGAGCCCGTAGATAACTACAGATGAAAAGGGTGCTAACATCATCCCTTTTCATAACCTACCCCCGAACTCAAGAAAATCTCGAAGGTCTTTCCTGTTCTTTTCACCCTTTCCTTATTGGATAAAAGAAAAGTCGGTGGCGACTCTAGCTTTACGCAACATTTGTGATAAAACACAAAACAAGTCAGTTCTCCCACCATATTACATTGACCTCCTGACATGCTTTTCAAATTCACAAATTGTTTAGCCTGTTCCTGGACTTAATCTGATCAACCCTTGAAGAGGACAAAATTCCCCTGCATAATTTCTTGCCCCAGTCTGTAGGGCCTTTGAAGGAAATTTCTTCGAGATAACTCCATGAGATCTGTACAATAAAGATAAACAGCCACAGTGTTGCAAACTTTTGAACACGGTTCCTGGCTAACCAAAGTATGATATTGTTTCAACCATACTTGAGTGGATGCCCATGCATCTTCAGATTCTGAAAAGATTCTCCTCTAGTCAACTAATTCTCGGAGAAATTTGTCTGATCTCGACATAACTGCCCCAATTTGACTGTACTTTGAGGGATCAAATCCCATCTTGAGTGCCTCAGATTGGATAAACACTTACTCAACAGAATATTCAACATGCTCGCTCCTGCTCAAAAGAGTCTTGATAAACCTTTTCTTCATCTCATGCTCCTGAAGAAATGAGAAGCTCACGGAGTTATGAAGACAACACAAGCTCAGTTTAGTTGACTTGCTTCTTGAAAGTAGGTTAGTACACAATTGTGCTTCTCAACTTGAAATGCCTCATGTTTAAACAAATACTTGAAGCAATACTTCCCTTGGGACCAACTGAAATTAATGCACCGCTACTCGACAGAGACTCTAGGAAATCAACTTTTGCAATCCGCTTCAGATCATTTCTCAAAATGGTATTATTTTACTCAACAAAGTCCATAGAAGGTATGCCTCAGATAAGATCATCTTCAAAAATTATTAGCGCTTCAACATATCCCCAAAGCAATATGTCCCTTGGGATAGACAAATTTTTATCTGATGCTCATTATGCAAACTTACTTGATGTTTAAGCACTTATTCATATGCAAAGAATGTTTATTCTAAGAATGATAATTCTAATGCAAAGCTCATGTTTGTCTTGAAGTAAAAAAACTTCTATTGAAAAGATTAAACATAAAAAATTTTGTGCGAAAGAAATTTAAAAAAATGGTGTGATACCAACTCAAAAGTTTTAGCAAGCCTCCTAGGAGTAAGATTACCATACTCTCATTACAGTACTCTTTCAAATTAACCCATGCTTCAGTTAGGGCTTTTCAGGGTTGTAACGTGGACTGGTTCATGATTTAAAAAAAAGGATTTAAGGCTCAAAATATTTGGTGCCCACCTATTCTCCATGATGTTCTCCAGTCCTACGTTCAGTTAAACCAATGCGAGCACTGATCTCTCAAGACGAGTTTACAATGGCTGAGGAGTCAAGCGAGATTTTTTGGACATAGAAGTCGCTCACCTCTTTTGCTCTCGGTGTTTGATCACACAACTTTGTTCTTTTCTGAGGAATGCATATAGTATTATCTTCATATATGGTTGTTGTATTTCTTTCTAGAAGTTAAACCATAAATATTTTGTGTGTGTTGAATTTATGATCTCAACCAAACGCATTCTCGATTTGCCTCAAGTAGTGCTAAAAGTTTCTTCATAATTAAATGAAGTTGTTGCTATGATTAGTTTCTCAGGTGTCTATGAAATAGTTGTACCATCATAAGTAAACAAACAGTCTTTGTGATGTACCATTATAAGGATTTGATGAGTAACTTATTACAACATAAACTGTTAAATATAATTTGGATACTTTGAAATAAAATAAACTCATGTCCATTTACCCTTAAGATAACGAAGTATATGTTGGACTCCGTTCAAATGTCTTTGTATATGCGAAGAACTATATCTTGCTAGCAGAGTTATAGAAATTAACATAACATGGTGTGCATAATTATCAAGATAAATTAGTGCTTTAATTACACTAGGATATACTTTAGGACCAATTAATTTTGCATCCTCTTCTTAAGGTCTAAAAGAATCATCTGTACATTCCATGATCTAACATAATAGAGATAGACAATATACGATATTTGTCCATATAGAAACATTTTAACATTTTTGTTATATATGAGATTTACTCATATAGAAACGTTTTAACATTTTTTTTCTATATAACCTTCTTGGTGAATAAAATTTCCATTGTCTAAATGTTCATTTAGTAAGGACTTTTTCTTTTCCAACTCCTTCATTTCAAATAATTTCTTTTAAAATTTGTATAGCTTTTAGAATCTCTTTAGGAGTTTCAATAATTTTATGTCATCTACATAGACAACTATTATAGAAAATTGTTTTCTAGAACTTTTCATAAAAATACAAGGACTTATGGACTTATTTTTATATCTCTTCATTAACAAATATTCATTAAGACAATTATATCACTTGTGTCCATATTGTTTTAGCTCATAGAGATACTTGTTCAAATTTATATCCTTATCAAGTGAACCATACAAATAAGACGTTACAACATTCATCGTGTTCAAATTAAGCCCTTCATGTGTTACAAGACTAAATAATTATCGAAAATTAATTGAATCCATTACAAGTGGATATGTTTCATCAAACTCGATCTTAAGTCTTTGTGAAAATCATTTAGAAACAAATCAAGTTTTATACCATTCTTATTTTCTTTTTCACAAAAACTCATTTATATCTCATTGGTTTCACACCTCGAGGTATTCTGACTACAGGTCCTAAAACGATTATCTTTTAAAGTGAGTTTAATTATTCTTCAATTGAATCTGTTTATTTTGGTCAATTCTTACTTTGTCTATAATCTTGGATAAACTTTGATTCATGACCTGTTCATTTTGGTTAATTCTCACTTTATCTATAATCTTTGATAGACTTTGATCCATGATTTATTCATTTTGACCAATTCTCACTTTGTCTACAATCTTTGATAGTCTTTGTTTCATGATCCTCGTTATCGCTTATCTTTTAGCCCTATATTGTTTACAAATACATTACCAATATCGACTTTATTTGCTTATCTTAATTTTGGTTCCATTCCATTTCATCCATGACATAATTTATCGAGATCTCTTTATTTCATATTTCAAGTACTTCATTAGTTCTTATGGAACTAAATAATAAATTATGTTAAAGTGCTCTTAGAATTTTCATATCCTCACTTGGGTCATCTTTAACTTTAGTTTCTTTTCTTTGTAGAGAAATTTTAACATTGGAACCGACTTTTCTACCATGCTTCAGGTGCGATTATAACTCATTTGCAATATTAGGTTGTCCAATAGGAGAATCCATTTTAAGAGGAGTATTAGCTGTGAATAGTTTTTTTTATTATAAACTTTGCAAATGAATTCTATTTTGAACCTCGAGGATAAAAATGATATGATATTTTATTTTAAATTGTTTATTTAAACTTCTGGTTCACACTTTCAGCTGTTTATTCTCTCCCTCTAAAATTGAGAAAGTTAATTTATCAATTGATAGTCAGTCTACTAGGTTTCAAACAAGTATCTAATTATTGGATCAAGATACATCCTCAAATACGGGATTCATATAAAAGATATTTTCTCAGTATTCTTTCAAAACTCATTTTAGCGTACTATATTGGAGCAATTGAATAATCACAACACATCTAAAAGTTTACTTAGATGAGACGTATTAGATTATTATCCTAAAACAATTTGTAAGTTAAAAGGAGAATTAACATATACTATCTTGTTGGCTTAATGCGAATAAGTATATTAATATTCATATTTTGTGTGTTTCAAATATCTAATTTAGAATTTATGATCTCACAAGTATCAATCATATAATTAACTTTAGACGTCTTCAAGTCCATTTTTTTATGAACATGTGCTACAAGATGTTCAATATTAATTTTAATAATATATGTGATACTTATAAAAAAAATTCAGAAAATAAGATCTTAGTTTGAGAAAACAATTTCACAAACGTCTGGTTGTAAGTAGACATATGCATGATCATTTAGACGATGCAACAATTAATGTCATGAAAACTCAATTTCTCAACTTTTCATTTAGGAGCACAAAAATTTTATTTGATTGAAGAAACTTTTGGTTCTTCAAAACTAGTTCTCGCATCATAATGCACTTGAGATAACTCAACCAATTTTGCCAACAACACACTTAAATGTGATTTGTAAATTTCTGATTTACAATCATATATATGATTATATTCTTCTAATTTGTTTCAATCTATTTTAAGTAATTAAATAATTTGTATAAAATATATTCATAAAAATTAATGACATACAATTTAATTATAATTTAAATAAAAAAAATTATTACAGGGGGATAAACTTTGCACTTAGGGGACAAAATATATAATATTTTTACATTTCAAGGGGGTGATTCAATTTTTTTTACAGGGGGTAAAGCGAATTTCGCCTATATTGCAGTGGATTTGTATATTTAACCCTAATAAATTTACAATTGAAAATATTTTTTTTACTTATATATGTCATAAAAACTTAATATCCATTTAGAGATGTTTTATGTGTTCTTCAGGAAGTATATAAGAAATTAATTATTTTTGCTATCCTTCAGGGATACTTTATATGTTCTTCAGAAACTATATAAGAGATTCAATATTTTTTTATCCTGTATGGATGCTTCATATGTTTTTCAGTAACAATATAAATTTACTATATGTATCATTCATGGATACTTGATAAGTTCTTCGAAAACTATATAATATACTTTTATTTTTCTACCCTTTAGGGATGCTTTATTAAAGAACTTATATAAATATTATTTTTCTATCCTTTAGGGATGCTTGATAATTTTTTCAGGAATTTATATCATTTAGGGATACTTGATAAGTTTTTCAGGAACTTATATAAATATTGTTTTGCTATCCTTCAGGGATATCCTTCAGGGATGCTTGATAAATTCTTCGTAAACTTATATAAATATTATTTTTTAATCAATATATTATAAATAACAGATAGAAAATATATATTATAAAAAAAAGAAATAATTTTATCTTGCAAGTCTTGGAGCTTCGTGTTGATAACGTATTATGAAATTAATGAGAAACAATATAATAAAAGAGTACAAATGAATGAGAGAAAACAAAGAGAGAAATAATATTGTATTATTCTCGTTATCGGTGTAGATTTCAAGTACACTATGTGTCATATTTATAGAACATAGGTAACAAATAGAAAATCAATATGACATCTCTTAATTGATAAATATCCATAATCATTTCATTTATATATATATATATATATATATATATATATATATATATATATATATATATATATTTTTCTTACATTATTTGTTATTATTGTCATGTACAAGGTAGAAACACATGAGATGATTTGCCTTCTTGTACCCTAATCAATTTGAACCACCCATCTTCTTACCTTGTGTATGCCAAATATCATCCATTATCTTTTTGAAGAGATTCATTCATGATCTCCCTTGTTTATGTAATGTATTGCCACTTGACACATTGCATGTCAATAATTTTCATCAGAAATCAATATTATAATATATTACTCATACATACATATATCTAAACATCCCATGTGTTTACAACTTCACACTCCAAGTTAATAAGGTAATTTTCTACATCCAACAAACCCTCCCCACCCCAATAAACCTCCAAAAATGGAAGTACTTGATTCTATTGTATTGTTGTTAGTGATAAACCATATACATCATGATGACACATGAGTAGAGATCAGTACAGTGACAAGGAAAACCATTCTACAGCCACTGGTTTTTTTGTATCCTGGAAAACTAAAGATCCATTCATTTCAAATGTTTGCTGGATGTAGTATGGAGAGTCTTTGGAATTATCACACAAGACAAATTCCAATTAATAGCTTTTAATGTTTTTTGTCTATCATCGGGCTGGATCCTCTGCTCCAAAACATGTGGGCCGGGTCATTTTTATCATCTAAACATCATTAAGACTTCTTATCTTTTTTTAGTTATGTAATTAGAGATAAAATAAATAAATATTTAATTTTTTTTAAAAGAGAATTTTTGTTTAAAATAATAAATGAGTATCTATTATTAATAAAATTTTAAAATTTAAATTATTATAATAATATAAATTATATTGGAAGAGTTTATCTAACCCCACCAAGATATCCTACCATCATTTTGCAATATATAATTATTTAATTCTTCTTAATTATTGATTTGTTAGTATTAATTATTTGTTTATATTAATACATTATGAAAATACTTTGTTCTCAAGTGTAGTAAGTTATGAAGGACAAACTTCAAGTGATGATGTGACTGGTTGTTCTGATTGTATATTCCAAATAATTAGTGCAAATAATTCAAGAAGCTTTAGTTAGTGCAAATAAATTGTCATTTGTTGAAATTTTTGGTGCACATAAAGTTTTTTTTGTAAATGTAAATTTATTTATCTTGGGAATTTCCATAGTAATAATATGCCAATAATTTAGGACCATCAAGATATTATGCAACACATATATAATTGACCGTAGACATATATAATTGATTTTAACATAAAAGGAAATTAAATTTAATATAAATGAATTGAATAATAAATTTTAGTAAAAGAATCATGCAGAATCAATTTTAAAATTGATTCTATATCTTCTAAAAATCAAACTTAAGATACACTTAACTCATTTGATATATGAGTAGAATCTCTCTTATATTCAAAATGTAACACATTTACATATAGGACTAACCCAACAATCAGGATACAATTTTGTATGAATTTACACAACATAAAAATTATTAACATCTGACAGAATTCAAACTACCTTAAAATAAACATATTTTCAATGTCTAAAGACCACCAATAAATGATTAAAGACCACCAATAAATCAAACAAAATTGAATGGTGTATGTAATATTTACATGAATAAAAGTTGACGTTGGTCTAATCACTTAAATTTAACTTAATTGTTTGACTATTATTTCTTTGTTCTTTATCCATTATTCATCTTGTTGTGTGCTTATATCATTTAATGCCTTAACATTTTTATTCCCTTTGTACCATTCTCTTATGGTCATACAACATTTTTCATTCCCTAATAAAAGAGCAAATATTAACCATACAAAAAGTGTTAAAAGCAAGTGTTTTAGCACTCCTCAAACTTATAAAACTATTTTGATCTATGTTTACAATTTCCATGTCAATTTGACAATATTTTTTCCTTCTCATTAGAATACATATGGTATACTAGTCACATTGGGCATATATATGCATTTTGAGTACATAAATTGGGTGGTGAAAGAAAGGAAAATAAAAGAGATACGATATGACATCACATGCGATTGAAAGAAAGATGATTCACGGATATACAAAGTTACAAAAAAGTTAGAAAATCACGGATAGGCAAAGACCAATATTACACATCACAATCATCGTTTTCATTCTTCACCCCAACCTTCTCACATGGTTGCCAACCTGTATTCTTCACCACTTTTACTTAATGGACGTATTCACTATTCTTTTATTCTGTTCACAGTACTATGTGGTACATTTTTCATATTGCTTTGCTCACTTCTACGTGTTTTAACCCTTGCTACCTTTCCTTTGGTCCTTTGAAGTAATTCTATACTTGCATTTAATTGAAGTAATTTCCTTTCAAACTAGGATTTTATAGGTGATGGTTGTAGGAATTTTATGCATGCATATATAATTAATTGGAATGAAAATAATTAATTGAAATATGTTGGAGAGATTATAACTCAAATTTCAAATAAGCCACTATGTAGGCAACAACTCCAATTCACTGGATAATCTGATACGGACCAATAAAATTAGGAGTAAGTTACTTACACTTCAACACACGATCAACGTTAGTTTGACCGTCTGTCTGCAGATGATAGGCATAACTCAAATTCAGTCTAGTGCCCAAAGTCTCTTACAAACTCTCCCAAAATTTAGGTGTGAATCTTGAATCCCTGTCAGAAATAATACTTGAGGGAATACCATGCAGCTTCACAATCACACTGATGTAGATCTCTGATAGCTTTTGCAATGGAAAACTAATCTTAATCGGGATGAAATGAGCTGATTTAGTCGGCCTATCCAAAATCACCCAAATCACATCACTTTCCTTAGGAGTATTCCGAAAACAAGTCACAGAATTCATAGAGATATTGTCTCACTTTCATTGAGGAATATCCAATGGTTGCATCAGTCTAGACGACTTCTGATGCTCAATCTTCAACTTTTGGTCAGTCAAACAAGTGTACACAAACTGTGCAATGTCTTTCACTACAACAAATAACGCATTTTATGACGGAGCTTTCATGTTATCCAGAAAAAAAACGAGGTATTAAGTCTAGGTGTGTCATGTATTATATTTTTATAATACGAAAAGTATCAACCTACCTCGGTTTCTAATAAATTGGACAGGTAAAATTATTTTGGACGCGGTTCGAATCCTAACTTTTGTAGTTTATATTTATTTTGATTATAATTGTAAGTTAAATTAACTAACCCTTCGATGTTTTGATATAACCGAGGAGTCTACTAATCAGAATTTACTATAAAAAGAAAACAGATTTTACCTTAATACTTACTTATTTCTAGTTGTCCCAAATTCGAAATTGCATCATTCTTTGGGATGAATTGCAAGACAGAAAAAACCTTCAATGTTCTTATAGAATAAAACATTGTTTCTGTCCTTACAATCTATCTCACATAATGGTGTTGATGTTGTTGTTGGTGTTGATGTTGTTTTTGGTGTTGTTGTATTTTTTGTTTATTTGATAGATTGCAAGTGTAGAAAACTCATCCACCCTTCAAAGAGACAAGAAGGAAGTTAAGCTCTCTTCTCTTTTCAAAAGTTACGCAAAAAGGGAAGTTTAACTATCGGATGATGGATATCAGTGAAGATTTTCATTCAAAGGAGTAAATATTTGTTTTTAAATTATTTATTTTAATATTTTGTGTAAATAATGTAAATTAAAAAATAACATTTCAGCTCGGTTTTTTAAAAAGACCGAGGTGATAGATAAAATCAGAAGATAATGTACCTCAGTTTTAAGGTAAATTCGAGGGGTAAAGTAATTAGCTTTTACTATAAATACCTTAGTTTATCAGATTTTACCTAAATTTTGAATTATATGTAGCCGCGTCAGATACAAGAAATATTTACTACTGTCTATTGCCATAAAAAATTTTGATTTGGAAACACTTAAGAATAGATCTCTGAGATGAATTGTAAGTGCATAAATTAAAATAACTTTCCGAAGATGGATAAGTTATGGAGTGTTTTTTGGATATGCAACATAAAGGTATGCAACAAAATTTGGATTCCACTAAAGATCTCTTGTTGAAAACACTTTCTTCTATGATTTTGTCTACTTGCCGGTAGATTTCAAGTACACTATCAAATTCCTTCTCTAGAACATTCAGTGTTCATACGTTAAAAATAATGATGATTGTTGATGTTGTGTGGTTTACTATTAATTTACAGAACTGAGTTGAATAAAGGTTATACTTTTGTTAAATTCAGTAGGCATATACTTTTGTAATATTTTTTTTCTAATATTCTTTGTAAACAATGTAACTAAAAAAATTATTTCCACCTTTGTTTTTCTCAAAACCGAGAGATATTTTAGCGTTAAAGTTGATGATATTTGTCACCGCCCTTAATTAAATCTTTGTCGTCTATTTTCATGACTATCAACGCTCAAGACACTACCATTAGTGATCCGCGTGAAACCTAGGTTAACTTCCATTATAAAAGTATTATGAATATAAAAAATTGATAATAAAACGTCATGAAGCACTTGAAACTATCATCCACTTTAAGATATACAAAAGTCTTTGTTATGACGTGTTCTCTATGATGGATTGCAGGAGTAAAAAATTATTTGCGTTTAAGGTTTGTGTACTTAAATATTTATTTATCTAACCCTTTTTTCATCTAACCCTTTATTTATCTAACCCTTTTTTTGTTAATATCAAAAACAAATGCAAGGAAAAGAAATTGAGAATATATTGTGATCTGACCTGATCAGAAATGGATCGTCACAGCTGGCTCCGAGCAGAAAGCTTTTTTGAACGAGGTGGGGGGGGGGGGGGGGGTACCTGCAAGGCACTCCGATGCTGAAGTAAGTAGGAGTACGAGCAGATAATAGCAAGTGTAAGGTTAGAATGATGAATACCTGACCCTCTGGAAGCAGAGGGTATTTATAGCCCCCAACGCTGGGCCAAGGTTCCTTCATTGGGCCGGGCAGGTTTGGCCCAATGGAGGAACTGCCAGGTTCTACGTGCGTAGTGGGGACCCGCATGTGGTCCCCTTCCTGGATGTTCTGCGTGAAGTGCGGGCGGACGGAGTCGCGGTCTTTTCGGAGTATCGTTGGGGGAACAGTGGACTGAGTCTGCCCTAGCTGGGGTGCCCGAGGCAACGTCGAGCTGGACCTCAGAATGTGGTGTTGGACCACAGCATATCGAGCTGGAGGTGTACTGTCGAGCCAGCGACTACGCGTCGGGCACGGTCGTACTCTTTGGTCGGCGTGGCCCTTGTAAGTCCATTTGGACTGGGCCTTTGCAATGCTTTTGGGCCTGTCGGGCCCAGTCCAGAACAGGAGCCCCCCAAGTCGTGGTTCCTTTGTGAGGAGCCATGGCTTGAACTCAGGTCGTTTCCTCATCGAGGTCTCGTGCCCGGGACAGAGGTGTAGACCCTCGGGGGCCTCCTCGTGCCGTGCTCGGAGACATCTTCCGCGGTGGATGCCCGGATGATCCTCACCGGGGCGCGTCTGTCGAGCATACGAGGTATCTTTCGGGAACTATGTCGCCACCCTATGGGGATAGGGTCATCATTACGTTGGGAGCAGCGCGTCGGGGAGAGAGACTCCGTGGTTGCCCGAGGTGACGTTTGGTATTCCACGTCATCACTATAAATAGGAACCTTGGGCCCCATAACACGTTTCTATTCTCTGTGCTCTCTCTGCTGTTGCTCTTCCAGATTTTTTCCAGTCGCGATCTTCTGTCACAGATTCTTCTACTCCGTAGCCAAATCCTACTTTTTGATTCAAGTAAGTGGTTTATCTTCTTCATTTTCCTGTTAAAATGCATGATTTTTGGCGTTTGTAGATGTTTAGGGACTGTGCGCGTGGGATTAGCCCGGTAAACTCATACTTAGCCTGACATATTCATGCCTAGGATCGGCAAACGCATGTTTGTGGTCGACACATTCATAGTTTTAGGTGATAACCTTCAGCGCTGCCCGGGGTCTCCATGATCCAGGGCGCCTGATTCATGATCGCGCCCGGTGGGTTCATGGTCTGGGCCGTGGGCCTCATGGTGTGGCTCGCCATGTTCGTACCTTGGGTCGACATGTTGGAGAGTGACCGCGTAGTTGGTTTGAGGAAGAACACATCGAGTTTCAGGATGTCGGGGAGGCAACCATTCGTGGAAACGGACCATGTGGTCGTGCATGGGACGACGTGATTTGTCGAGCGTATGGCTTCGTGCCCAATTGACTGGTTTCCCGTGCTCTGCAGGTAACCATGGCGGACGAGCCGAGCTCCTCCAGGCGCCACGATCGTGAAGAACAAAGTGCCGATGAGTCGGTCAACCTGATTGACACTGTGACCGACCCTTTGCTGGATTGGGTGGGCGTCGAGCCCCGAGGGATCGCGTCGATCTACAGCCGGGACGACCGAAATCCATATGCTGTCATCGAAGCGGGCCAGGGCCAGCCCGACTTCCAAAAGAACTTCGTAGTCATGCGCCCGTCCTCCCGTTCAAGGATCTGCTCGGTTTATCCGGAATATAGCTTCGCGATGTACGAGATCGCGTTCAAAGATCTAGGGCTGCGGCTGCCCTTCACAGATTTCCAGGTCGGGGTCTTCACTCACCTGGAGTTGGCCCCGTCCCAGCTATATCCAAACTCGCTCGCCTTCATCCGGGCGTTTGAGCTGACGTGTCGCTATCTGAGGATTGGGGTGACCATACCGCTCTTCTTCCGGATTTTTCATCTGCAGCGCCAGTCTCGAGGCGGGAAACATAGTTGGGTCTCCTTGAAGCAGTCGAGGAGACTCTTCAAAATGTATATGGACTCCGTAAGGGGTTTCAAAGACAAGTGGTACGTTGTTCGGCCAGTTACCACCTCGGCTTCGGGATCCATGTACGAGGAGGAGGAGCCCCTAAGCGATGATGACGGGGAGGCGGTTTTGGGCGACGGTGGGAGTCCTGTGATGGCCCGTACGGCTAAGTTCCCTGTGCACTGGATGTTCAGGCACTATGAGCATGGGACCGGTTACTACCACACTGCTGCCGGGGACATGTGCTCGGAAGACGAGGAGGCGTATGCCACACTTTGCTGGTTTGTCGATAGCTTCCACCCTGCTCGGTGGACTACGAGGGAAGGGGACGATATCCTGGACGCAGATGGTTACCCAACGTTTGAGTCTCGGCCGATTGATACCAAGGCGCTCGTGGAGTGCCAGACGTACAGGCAGGTTGCCCGTCTGTTAGGTTGTTTGTTGCTCGAATATCTTTGCTCGTCATTTGTTTATGAGCTTGCTTCGATACTAACCCATTTTTTATTTTGTGCAGGTTCGATGGCCAGTCGACATGAAAGGCTTTTGAAATTGTCTTGCAACCAGAAGCGAGGCAGGAGGGTCGTGAAGGCCCCACAGGCGACGAGGATGGGCCCGCCACACAGTCCAAGTGCTCCTCAGCCGGTGAGGGTGGACTCGCCGCCAAGCTCGGGGGCCGCGTCGGATGGGACCCCAGAAGTTGAAGAGGTCGACCCTAGTGCCGTCCTGATTCAGAGGAAGAGGACCCGTGTGGAAAGTGGTCCGACTGTTGGCGAGGACGCCAGTGCCAGTAGGTCTTTCGCGTTCCTCCCTTGCTTCAAAGAGGAGGGCTTCTTCGAGAGATTCCCTCTGACAGTGATTGTCGACGAGGCTGAAGCTATCAAAAGGATGAGCAAAGAGGATCGGAAGATGTATCTGGCCGCCAACATGGACGGGCTGGTGAAAATGGCCGAGATGGCCTTGGTGCTATCCGAGGAAGGAGGGGATCCCGCCCGTATGAACGAACTCGAGCAGGAGAAGGCGGCCCTTACCTCGAGCTCGCGGAAGTTGAAGACCGCTCTGGAACGCTCCGAGGAGATGTTCCGCGAGCAGACGGCGATGCTGGATGCTGAGAGGGAGATGTTGACCCTGGAGAAGGAAAAGTCGGGGAAGTTGGCCGAGGAGGGGGAGCTTCTTCGGGCAGACAGGGATCGTCTGGGGGCCGAAGTCGGACGCTTGGCCCAACAGATCGAGGAAATGAACGCTGCCATGCAACCTGCCGAGGACGAGCCGGAGGACATAGCAACTTTGAAGACTCGGTTGGAGCTGGTCGCCCATATCCGTCTCCTCGAGGCAGATTGCGTCGGTGCCCTGGAGGATGGGTTCAACTCTGCAGTCGGTCAGCTCTCCTTGTTAAACCCTGGTCTGGTCACTGAGGGTATCGGCCACACACATCAGATCGTGGATGGCGTGATCGTTCCTCCGCCCGACTCTCCCTTCGTCGACAATGATGGTTCTGGGGAAACCTGACTAGGATAGCGGGCCTGCGTGCCTTTGACATTTTGTATTCTTTGGGCCTGCGTGCCCGTCTGGTGTACGTTATGAACATCGCCGGCCTTCTTGGTCGGTTTATAATTGTTTTGTCGCCTTCGGGCATTTTTATCTGAATGCTGTTTTACATTTCTAATGTTTTGCCCTTGCTTGAAATCTTATATATTTGCATAAAATTTTAGCCTAAGTCATGGGCCCGAGGAGTGCCCGTAAATGGCTTTGATTTGGCGGGCGAGTCTGTCCGCCTTCCGTTTGTATGCGTGTCCGGCCCTCTTTCACTGGCCAGAATCACCTAAGTGTTGTGCTCGAGGGGAGAGACTTCCCTTTGACCCTTTTAGATGGCCCGTCATTCTTGACGACATGTCGGGCATTTGGAGCGAAGTTGCTCAGTCGGGCGTGAAGCCCGGTAGGGACTATTCGCCCTTGGCGTGAACTGCCCATCGCGAGCTGGGTGTTCTGCCTTATGGGTACAACGACGGTGGTGCTCGGTATAGCTGTCCACGTCGGGCACTATCGATCGTCATCGTTTACCGCGCGATGCTGTGCGATTTGGCCGTATGTCGGGCTTGTACCTTAGCCTTTATACGAAGTCGGACGTTTTTCCTCGTTGACCGAGCGCGGGTGCCGTTGGTCGAGGGTCCCAGGTGTTGGAAGCTTTTAACTGTAGTACTGCTTTAGCTTAGCAGCGTTCCAGGGTCGTGGTAATGGCTCTCCGTCTAGTTGCTCGAGGTAGTACGCCCCGGTACCCGTGGTGCTGTGGACGCGATAAGGTCCTTCCCAGTTCGCGGCCAGCTTCCCTTCGCGGGAATCTTTCTGGTTCCTGCGTAATACTAGGCTGCCGATTTCGAACTCGCGCTTGATGACCTTGTCGTTGTGGCGTAGAGCCACTCGTTGTTTCAGAGTGGCTTCGCGCAGGGCTGCACCCGATCGGATTTCCTCGACTAGGTCGAGTTCATCCCTTAGTGCTTCGTCGTTCATTTCTTCGTCGAGGGGGTCCTCCGTTCGTCGGGATGGTTCCATGATTTCGACCGGGATGACAGCCTCAGTTCCATACGTCAGTCGAAATGGTGTCTCACCCGTCGTTGAGTGGGGCGTGGTGCGGTATGCCCACAGGACACTGTGGAGTTCCTCGACCCATCCTCTCTTGGCTTCGCCGAGCCGACGTTTAAGCCCTCGGAGGATGACTCTGTTCGCGGCTTCGGCTTGCCCGTTGGTCTGAGGGTGCTCGACTGATGTGAAATGTTGTTTTGTCCCTAGTTTGGTGACGAAGTCCCGGAACCCGTGGTCGGTGAACTGGGTACCGTTGTCGGTCACTAGGGCCTGCGGAATTCCGAACCTGGCGATGATGTTTCTTTTGTAGAAACGGAGGATATTGTGCGAGGTGATTTTTGCGAGTGCCTCGGCCTCGATCCACTTTGTGAAGTAATCCACGACGAAGATGAGAAATTTGTTCTGGTAGGTTCCTTGCACGAAGGGCCCGAGGATGTCCATGCCCCACCAGCCGAATGGCCAAGGGGACGACAGTATGGACAGCTCGTGCGGCGGGGCGAGGTGCATGTCTCCGTGCTTCTGGCACTTGTCACATTTTTTGACGTGTTCCTTGGCATCCTGCTGCATCGTCGGTCAGTAGTATCCCGCTCGAAGGGCTTTCCTTGCTAAGGATTTACCGCCCATGTGCTGGGCGTTGATCCCTTCGTGTATCTCCCGCAGTACTTCGGGGATGGTAGACTCGTCGATGCATTTCAGGAGGGGAATGGAGAATCCTCTCCGGTACAGTTTCTGCTCGAGGACGGCGTAGGAACATGCTCGTCGCTTGGTAACGGAAGCTTCGGCCTGGTTCGACGGGAGTTCTCCTTTTGTCAGGAAATTATAGACCGGGGTCATCCAGGATGTGGCATCCCCGATGGCATGGATCTCGACTGTGGTCGAGGGAGATTCGATACTGGGACGTGCCAGGGATTCCTGGATGACGGATTTGTTCCCGCCCTTCTTTCGTGTGCTAGCAAGTTTGGACAATATGTCCGCCCTCGTGTTTTGCTCGCGGGGAACATGCGAAATTTCCGCTCGTATGAACTTTGTCATGTGTTTTTTGACTAAGTTCAAATACTCGACAAGGTTGTCGTTCTTGGCCTGGTAGCTCCCCTGTACTTGAGAGGCGACGAGCTGGGAGTCGGTGTAAATCTGTACCTCACGGGCTCCCAGGTCCTCAGCTAGTCTCAGTCCTGCGAGCAGGGCTTTGTACTCTGCCTGGTTGTTTGACGTCGGGAAGGAGAGAGCTAAGGAGTGCTCGAATACTACGCCTTCTTCGTTTTCTAGGAGGATTCCTGCGCCGCTTCCGGACGAGCTGGACGCTCCGTCGACGAAGATGGTCCACTTGTGTTCCTTCCCCGGGGGGAGGTCGTGAGCGGTCATTTCCACGACAAAGTCGGCCAAGGCCTGTGCTTTCAGGGCTTTCCTGCTTTCGTACTGAATGTCGAACTCGGAGAGTTCCAAGGACCACTTCAGCATCCTGCCCTCCATATCTGGCCGATCCAGGAGTTGCCGCACCGGCTGATCGGTTCACACGATGATGGTGTGGGCCAGAAAGTAGTGTCTGAGCCTCCTCGCAGCGTTGACGAGGGCCAGAGCAACCTTTTCTATCCGCTGGTATCTGCTTTCGGGACCCTGTAGGGCTTTGCTCGTGAAGTAGACTGGTTTCTGCCCGTCATGGGTCTCGCGGATAAGAGTTACGCTGATGGCTTCGTTTGAAACGACCAAGTATAAGTACAGCGGTTCCCCGTCGTTGGGTCGAGATAGTACGGGCGACTGAGACAGGCTCTGCTTCAGATGGCGAAGTGCCTGCTCGCATTCCTCATTCCATTCGAAGGCTGCTTCCTTTCGAAGGAGTTTGAAGAAGGGGAGGGCATGCTGAGCGGACTTCGCGACGAAGCGGGACAGCGACGTGAGCATGATGTTCATGATTTGTATCGACTTCTTCGACGTCGGTGTTGGGAGGTCGGAGAATGCCCGACATTTGTCGGGATTGGCTTCAATCCCTCGTTCTGTTAGATAGAATCCAAGGAATTTTCCTGCCTTAACCCCGAACGTGCATTTCTCGGGGTTGAACCTCATTTTGCACTGTCTTGCTTGGGCGAAGACTGTCTTGAGATGAGCTGCGTGATCGGTGTCTGCTCGGGATTTGACGATCATGTCGTCCATATAAACCTCGAGCATGTCGCCGATCTGTTTGTTGAAAACTCTGTTCATCATGCGTTGATAAGTTGCTCCGGCATTTTTTAGTCCGAAGGGCATTACGTTGTAGTAATAGTTGCCCGAGCTGGTCATGAATGCCGTGCAGTGTTTGTCGCCCAGGGCCATTGGGATTTGGTTGTATCCCGAATAGGCGTCCATGAACGACAAAGTTTTGTAGCCGGCCGAGTTGTCGACCAGCATGTCTATGTTAGGTAAGGGAAAAGCATCCTTCGGGCAAGCCCGGTTGAGGTTGGTATAGTCAACACACATTCTCCATTTTCCATTATTCTTTTTCACAAGTACAACATTTGACAGCCAGGTGGAATACCGGGCTTCAGAAATAAAATTTGCCTCTAGGAGGTCTTTTACAGCTTTTTCAGCAGCCTCCGTTTTTTCTGGAGACTGCCTACGCCTACGTTGTACTACGGCCTTGGCGGCTGGATCAATGGCGAGGTGGTGACAGGCGACCTCGGGGTCGAGTCCGGGCATCTCTGCAGCGCTCCAAGCGAAGAGATCAGCATTCTCGCGCAGACAGGCCTTAATTTGCTTCCTGGCCAAGTCGGGGAGGTCCTTGCCAATCTTCACTCCCTTGGTCGGGTCTGCGCCGAGGGGAACGAGTTCAAAATCCCCGTCCGGAATTGGTCGGAGTGGGATTTGCTCGCTACTGGACGGCTCGTCCTGATCGAAGCGGGTGTCGAGGGCAATGGAGTCGACCTTTGGTGGAGCCTTCTGGACTTCTTCCTCGGGCGATGCTTTCCTGTCGGGCTCCTGTTTTGTCCTTTTAGCGGGTCTGGTCCCAATGTCGACGGTATCTCGACCCTTAGAAGCAGCGTTGAAGCACCTGCGGGCAGCGGTTAGGTCTCCTTGGATGGTGGCTACCTGTGCCCTTCTGGTGTAGAACTTCATCTTCAGATGGACGGTCGAGGGCACCGCTGTTAGCTCTGCCAGTGTCGGTCTCCCCAAGATGCAATTGTATAGAGACGGGCAGTCGATGATGAGGAAACGGACTTTGACTTGTCTCGTAGCCGTTCCTTCACCGAACGTAACCAGGAGCTCGACATAACCCCAAGGTTTGGAAGTCGAGTCGTTGAAGCCTTGTAGATCTTACCCCACATACGGAGAGAGATGTGAGTCGTCCAGCTGCAGGGTTCGGAACAACTGGTTGTACATCACGTCGACGGAACTCCCTTCGTCGACCAGGATGCGATGCACGTCAAAATTGGCCATTCTCGCCCTTATCAGCAAGGGGATGACTGCGTTCGGGGCTCCGCCAGGGAGTTCTTCCAGGTAGAAGGTGATGGGCTCTGACCTGCCCTTCACCCTTTCGAACGTTACTGTTTGCGGAGGAGCTATGTCGACCAACTCGTCCAACTTCCTCTTAGCCGAATTGATGGTGAGTTCGTTGAACCCGGCCCCGTTGATGACCATGGCGGAGGGAAAGTATTCCCACCTGCTGTGTGTTGTCAGGGGCTCCTGTAGGAGCTCGGGAATGTCGAAGTCCTCGGGCCTGGTTACCGAGAAGGCGGTCTGGATAGGCACCGACTCGTCTGATGGTCGGGCGTCTTCTTCGGGCTCCTTGGTTTCATGGGCGTCACGACGGGGAGCGTCGCTTCGCCGGTATTGCGCGAGCCTCCCTCCCTTGATGAGGGTTTCGATGGCGTCCTTGAGGTGGACGCAGTCCTCTGTCAAATGACCATGACTCCTATGGTATTGACAGTATTTATTTTTATCCGCCCCTGGCTTGGAGGGAGTAGGCCGGGGACGCTTGACGCCACCGTCTCTGAAATCTGTACTGGCACACTCCGCCAAAATGCGCTCGCGGGAAGCTGTGAGCGGAGTGTACTCGGTGAAACGGTCCGAGGGGCCCCTTTGTTCCCGGGATTCCCGGGGTCGATCTTCTTTCCTTTTCTCCCCGGTACGTCGGGGAGGAGGCTCTTGCCGTGAGCTGCTGCTGTTGTTGGGACCCTGAGCCCTGGAGTCTCGGGCCCTGTTGGCAGCTTCCCTCTCCTCGTATTCCATGTATGCTCGGGCCTTGTCGAGGAGGGCATCAAAGGTCGGAGGTGGCTCGATACCCACAGCCTTTCTGAATTCAGTGCCGGGGAGGAGACCCCTCTCCAGCAAGTATCTTTTCATATGGTCCGCACAGGGGACCTGTATTTCTTCTCGGTTGAAGCGGTTGATGAACTCCCTCAAGGTTTCATCCTGTCTTTGGATGATGGCCTCGAGGGCCGCCTCGGTCTTCGGATGGCGCCGAGATGCTGTGAAGGAACTGATGAACTGGTTCTTCAAATTTCGCCAGGACGTGATTGAGCCCGGGGCGAGTCCTTTATACCAGTCCATGGCCGCCTTCCTGAGAGTAGTGGGGAAAAGGCGGCACTTGATGGGTCCCCCGACGTTATGATAATGGAGCATGGCCTCGAACCCGTCAATGTGGTCGACCGGGTCCGCGACTCCGTCATACTCCTTCAGGTGTGGGGGCTTCTCCATGCCCGGGGGGATGGGTGCATCCATGATGGCCTGCGACAGGGGACCGCGGGGGTCATCCTCGTCGCTCCTCTCTGGAGACAGAGATGGGGACCTGTAGAATTGTCTAGCACGATGATCGTGCTGAGTCTCCCTCGAGCGTGATGCTCGGTGGTTGAATGTCACACGCCCGTCACCGGCGTGCCTCTTGTCGTGCCTTGACGGGTCGCGACTGGGTTCTCCGGCAGGGATGGCGGGCTGTCTCTCATAGTAGGGCCGCCTCTGCTTTGGCTGGGGAGAGGGGCTCCTGGAGTTTTCCCTGTAGTGTCTCCGCGGGGGAGAAGGGTGTCAAACCTCTGTGACCCGAGGAGGTGGGGAATGTGGCCTCCGGTGTCTCCTCGGGGGTCGTCGATCATCTTCAAGTGCCCTTAGTCTTTCTCCTTGGGCGAAGATGAGATAGTTTGTCTGATTAATGGACGCGAATAGTGCCTGAGTCGTGGCATCTGCCCCGGCGGGAACTGGGACCTCGTGGAACCGGGCAGCTCTGTAATGAGCGAGAGCCACCGGGTCGTCTTCGAGTGGTGGTGGGAGCGGGGAGGATGAAGAGGTGGCCCCGTCCCTGTGCGAGGAAGTTCCGAGGACGGTGGTTGCAGGAGCGGTGTTGCCGGGATTGACTATGTTGTCGAGATGCCCGTTCTTGTCCGCCGTGTCGTTATTGGTGTCGGTGATACGGACGTTCTGCTCGTCGCGAGTTGTATCAGCCATGACAGGTAGTTGAATTTTGAGCTTTGGTCTTTTGAGTTGTTGGTAAGACGGGGAAGCTAGATTCCCACAGACGGCGCCACTGATCTGACCTGATCAGAAATGGATCGTCACGGCTGGCTCCGAGCAGAAATCTTTTTTGAACGAGGTGGGGGGTACCTGCAAGGCACTCCGATGCTAAAGTAAGTAGGAGTACGAGCAGATAATAGCAAGTGTAAGGTTAGAATGATGAACACCTGACCCTCTGGAAGCAGAGGGTATTTATAGCCCCCAGCGCTGGGCCAAGGTTCCTTCATTGGGCCGGGCAGGTTTGGCCCAATGGAGGAACTGCCAGGTTCTACGTGCGTAGTGGGGACCCGCATGTGGTCCCCTTCCTGGATGTTCTGCGTGAAGTGCGGGCGGACGGAGACGCGGTCTTTTCGGAGTATCGTTGGGGGAACAGTGGACTGAGTCTGCCCTAGCTGGGGTGCCCGAGGCAACGTCGAGCTGGACCTCAGAATGTGGTGTTGGACCACAGCATGTCGAGCTGGAGGTGTACTGTCGAGCCAGCGACTACGCATCGGGCACGGTCGTACTCTTTGGTCGGCGTGGCCCTTGTAAGTCCATTTGGACTGGGCCTTTGCAATGCTTTTGGGCCTGTCGGGCCCAGTCCAGAACATATTGTTTCTCAGCATTTGATCTTCTCAGGATATCAAGGATTTGAAGATCCAACATATAATCTTCATGGACAACTTAAGTTTTGTATTGATATTCTATGTAAACAATGTAACCATTTTAATATTCTAAATAAACATTGTATTTTGTAAATAAATTATTTTATTAATTTTCTGTGTAAACAATGTAACCAGTTTAAATTTAAAAAAATACTAACAATTTACCCCTCGAATTTATTGATAAACTGAGATACATGAGGCGCTATTATTGTAAACAATAAAAATGCAGACGGTGTGGATCGAACCCATGCGCTATTAAAACACTTCTCGGTGTTTTAAACACTGAGGTGATAAGTCTTTACTTTTCATGACGACCTTATTTACCTCGCTTCAGATGCTGAGGTAAAATTCATTTCGCATTCGATGCTAGATGCGTTATTTGTAGTAATGTCTCTTCATTCCTGGCCATCAAAACATCTTATTAAGATCTTGATACATTTTAGTATCCCCGGGATGAATTCTCAAACCTCTTCTATGACTTTCCTCCAAAACCATTCTCATAAGCTCCGTTACATCAGACACACAAACTCTATTCCAGAACTTCAAGATTCTATTCTCATCAAGTCTGAAATCTTCATATTAATTTTGGTAAATTGACGACAAATGATCAACCAAAGACATATACAGCTTCTGACTCTCTCTGATCTCATTAAGAAAACCATTGATCAGCTTCAGCATGCTCAATCTCACACTATTAGTAGTCACCTCGCACACCAAGCTCAAGTCTCTGAATTGCTTGATCAAATCAGAGGGAATCGTACAAAACTCACATACCTAAAATCGTCTCAATAATACAGATACTCATAAGAATCCTAAAATCATCATAAAACCCCCAAAAGGGCATAATATCATTAAACAAATCATACATACCAAACAATAAAAAATCATTGATTAAAATCCCATAAGGGTCCAACACATATTAGAAGCAATTTCATATATATATATATATATATATATATATATATATATATATATATATATATATATATATATATATATATATATATATATATATATATATATATATATATATATATGCATCATCAATAATAAATCATTTGTTTGCGGCCACGTGGGATTCTCCCAAATCTCATATGTCATAATAAAACACGTATAAATTAAGCTATTTATCAATTGATATCAAAAGGGTTTTGCGCAAACTCCATTTGGCCAAACAAACTACACAGAAGAAATTATAGAGGAAAAATATTGCACAAATGTGAGGGTAAGGACCCCTCACCATTTTGTCCGCCTAACAATGACCTATTGGTAAAGCAATCTCACCATTATCTAGAAATTGAAGCTTTTGAAAATAATCTTCACGTTCCTCACTATCGCTACAAATATCTGCTTATTCCAAATTACCAAATCACAATCGATCACTTTCCCAATTTCTAATTTTTCCCGTAAACTATCTCAACTCCTCATGTTAGAATATATGCAACTCTAAAGTTTCAATTGATCTCTACACCCCTCTCAATAATCATTTTATCTTATAAAATTCTATTTTCTAAATAAAATAATATATTTTTGTATTATTAAATAAAAATTATACTTAATTAATTATTTAATAAAAATTCATATGATATAATACTATAAATTATTTCTAATCATTCTAATTATTCTAATTATCTCTAAATAATTAAAAATGTATAACTATTTCTAATAATTTAAAGAAAAATATCACTTTTCGTCCCTTAATTTTATCTCAGAGTAGATCCCTTATCTATTAAAAAGGTGGCACATAAGTCATTTTCGTCTATTTGATGCAAATAGACATTTAGCAGTGTATGTTTGGCATCTGACGTGTCTAAGTTTAGCACGCGTGGCATATTCATTACCAAGGTTGTTAAAATTCCAAATAAAAGTCCCAAAAATCTTCCTTTAGCAGGAATCCAACATATGTCATTTTGGTTACTTGGAAAGATGTGTACCACTAGGCCATGTTGAATTTATTTATATATTTTACAAATGAGTTATATATTATAATATTTTCGTTGATACTTATAAGAAATATCATATATTAATGGAACAATAACTTTAAAAAGGAACAAAAGTAGCACACTATACCAACATATGCTCGAATTTATCATTAATCACATTCTTCTGAATGCAAAAATATTCAGAGGAATGCAAAGATATAACTCATCAAACTTTCTCTTCCTCAGTTTACTATCCCTCATCGAACTGTAGAAGATGACTCATTCCACACTCAAAACAAGGAAAGTACATGAATAAGGGACTACATAGATATTATACAATTAGAAATAATACAAAAAATGGGCCAATTTGAATCTGATGAATATCAAAATTGGAAACAAATATGGCTTACATGGAAACCCAGAAACTCAAAGAATCAAACTTGATAACTTCCTCCAAAAATGGACGCTTTGATCACAAATACGAAATTGGAGAAACATGGGTTTTTGTCAAAGTAGTACCCAGAAAACCAAAGCATCAAACTTTTGGTTTTTTCGTACATTACTTGTATCTCTGAAATCAATTGATGAACGAAGAAGAACATGGAACCAGAAAATTCAACTTTGACAGCGCACCATGGATTGATGATGGATAAATGAAAAAAAAACATGGACTCTAGGGTTTCCTAGAAGAAAGAAGATGTATCGCGATCTGAAAAGCCCAGGAACTTAGAGGCAGTGAACAAAAAGGGATCTGAAGTATTTCGGTGGATGATTTGGGTTAGAATGTTCTTTTGATTTGATTTGATTTCTCAAGCATTTTTGGATTTTTGGATTTATGGGAAGATGATGAACATTAGAGCGTTTTTGGGGTTTTGAATTTCTGGGTTTGATATTAGTTAGGTTTAATTAAGATTACAATAATTATATTTAATGTGTAAGTTATATCAAAAAATGCAAAGTGGTTAAGTGGTAAGGTAATGTGCCATGCAACCCTTGTGACCAAAGTTCAGGGACCAAAATGGACTTTGAGGTAAAGTTAAAGGACGAAAAAAGATATTTTTCCTAATTTAAATAAATTATATTTTATTTCTCCGCTCTCAAACTCTATATTCTTAGTAATTATTAAAGTACTAAAATACTCTTAAATCCCACAAAATAACTCAAATAATATAGAATAATTTAAATAAATCAAAAAACATACATATAAATATTCAAATAATTAAAATGAAAATATTAATCTAAAGAGGTGTTACAGGAGGCGTGTGAATGTTGTGTAGGCGGAGAACTTCACACAAGATTTGTTCATGATGAGGGCTTAAAGGCGTGAATTTTTCTGTTGTCTTGCCTATTCTCATGAACATAGTCTTGTCTTTGATGTGAGATATATAATTACTCTTCCTCTAATGGCATGAACCTTCAACATTGGGAACACTCTCCTTGACGTCTCACGCCTTATTCTCTGTGTTATCTCCTCACCCTTTATTTAACATTCTGCTCTTGTGACCATTTCTGCTAATGAAAGTGTCAGCTTCTAGGTAAGATACCCAGTTAAGTGTCCCGCATTAAGTCCATTTTGGAACACCCCAATAAAAATGTCTTGGTTTTGGGGAATAACCCTGATGGTGGTTTCATTAAATCGAGAGAGGTAATCTCTTAGTGACTCCGAAAGGTCATGTTGTATATTGAATAGGGTGGTGGTAGACATCTTCTTGTGGGTGATGATGGAAAAATAAAGCACAAGTTTCTTTACCAGCTCCATGTAACTGACAATGGAAGCTCGGGTAGAACCATATAACATCACAAGGATGCTTCTCTGGAAGTACCAGACAATAATTTGCACTTCAGGGAGTCAGGCGCTCCGATGATGGCCATTTATGTGTTGATGGATACGACAATGTTCATAAGGATTGTTGCGCCTATCAAACATGTCCAGGGTTGGAGGCTTAAATATTTTAGTGAGATGCCTATATGGTGTCTTAGAGGACATGCTCACACGAGATGAAATGTTATATTTATAAGCGTGATGTTTTAGGGTAAGAATTTATAAGGAGTAATATGTATGAGTTAAGATCTGATCCCTTTTTCTCCTGTTAGGGGAGAAGTATATATTTTGAGGTCTTAGGCTTAAGGTGTAAGAAACCCTTAGAGGCAGCAAGGAGACTGTTAATCACATATTTTTAGAGAGTTATGGTATGACTCTTTCTCGAATAACGATATTGTACACATCACCTGCCTTAGGGGTAACCCCCCATGTTCTAGAAGGGCGTCTTTCGGGTGATACCATGCTATGCGGGGACCTTAGAGTCACCCCTGTTTTGGACTCTCACAAATATCAGAATACAATGTCCAAGCTCCAAGTTTTGATGTTTCTTTATTAGACTTGAAGCGGAATCTGTTCATTTGGCTTGGTATTTAGGGGAGTCTTGGGTGGCCAACTGCCCTCTCTTTGTTTTGGCAGGTGTTTGGGACTTCCTTCCTCTAGCTTTCTCTCTCTGAGTTTGTTGTGTTATGGCTTCAGCCTAAACCAGATCATGAGGCAGTATTGTGGTTTTCCTTCCTTTCGCTTTCTATCCTTAGTGGCTGATTTATTTTTATAGATGTTTAGATCGGATTGTTGGTTGGTCTGTTGTTTTTTTGCTCTTTGGTAGTGTTATACCCCAAAATCTATCCTCTTCATTTAAACCTATTTGGAATATATTTCATTACCATATGCATGCATGCATACATATCATTGGTTTTGTGGTTACCAGATCAGGGTATTTCTCTCAAGCTTCATCAAGATGTCGAAGATGTTTATTTCGTCGTTCGATGCATTCAGAGCCTTCGCTAGGCTATTCAATCAGTGGATGATCAAGGCATCATCATGCCAAGTTCCCGTGTGTTCCAACGCGCCTTAACGACAGAGAAAATCAAGTGTTTCGCTCAGTCCAAAACAATTTTAATTAAAAGTCTATTTGTTACGGTGGGTTTCAGAAATTTATAACTTATGGTCAGAAGAAGATTTTTTAGTTGTTCTTTGGACATTAGAACCGTCTCGGTGTTCTTTTTTTTTTGTCTGTTCATACCGAAGGCCAATTTTGTGAGGAAGACCGCTGAAGATTTAAATAACAAGAGTTTTAGGTTTTGCTGGTCAGTTGTGGCTCGGGTGTTCAAAAATTCGTAACTCTCATATGGCTCAACGTTTCTGAATGGTTCTTCAGCCATAAAATCCATCTTGATATCTTCTCCAATTCATGGGTTCAGGCCGATGGCTAATTCTTTGAAGAAAGTCTCCGAATGTGCGAATGCGTTGGAAATGCACAGTGGAAAATACAGTTAAAAAGTGTGTTGAACTGTTTTTTTCGGGCATTCAGAAATTCATAGCTTTCGTCCAGTTCAACCTTTTTTACTGGTTCTTTAGGTTTAAAATCCATATTGATGTCCCACACGTTTTGTATGTTCAGGTCGAGGGCCGATTTTGTGCCGAAGATCTATGAAATTACAAATTACCAAAGAATTTTTACAGCAAAATTGGAGCTCTGATTCACTGTTTCTCGATATTGTAAAAATCGTAACTCTCTCAAGTTTTATCTTATTGGGATAGTTCTCAAAGAATGAGATCACAAATTTTGTTAGCTACAACATTGTTTCAGGTCCCGAGTTCGAACAGTACTCCGAAGGCTTCGGTTATTTTTCGTTTCTTAAGTTAACCGGTAAAATAAGTTATGTTGTAGATTTTTTTCTCTTCGATTTCTCACCATTCAAAAATTCATAATTTTCCCGATTTTTATTATATCACGTCCGTTCTTTTGGCAAAACGTCACAAATTTCATCATCTACGATTTTGATGTTGGTCTTGCATCGAAATTTCACACTAATTATTAGTGAGCTCGCGGATTTTGCGTTCGACTGCATTTGCTGACACTGAAATTCAGTTTTGTGAAGAAATTTATTGGGCTTTCTCTTGGCCCAAACCAAGGCCCAATTCTTCAAGACTATACATTCAATTCTCCTCTCTATTTTACACACACACAAATCATTTTCTAAATTTAACTCTCAAAGATTCAACAAACTCTCTCTACTCTCTCTTCTCTCATCAAGAACAAAGTAGAAGAAAGATTCAAATCTCAAGTTCCCTCTCTCCCTATGACCCACCGTGACACCTCACTTCGGTCGATCACCACCACTTTCCGCTGGCAACGCCACCCTATTTCCAGCCGCGATCGCCGCTGCGATACCCCTTTTGGCCGCGCATTTTCTGCCCAGTCACTTCTCCCTCAGTTCGCTCGCAATTTCGGCCTCAATCTCTTCCACGTCCATTGATTTCGCAGCCATCACCACTATTTTCTGATTCGTTCTTTATTTTGGTAACTTCTTCATACTTTTCTTGATTCAATTGAATAATTGATTATGGTGAATAATTGCTTATTGAGAAATTTTTGAATTGTTTGATTTGTTGAGAATTCAATTGAATTTGTGTAGTTACATGAGATATTGAATTGTTGATTTCTTGAAATTGAATCTTGAATTGTTGATTATGTTGAAATCCGGAATTGGTTGAATTTTCAGTAAATTCATGAGAATCTTGAGATTTAATTTGGTTACATTTTGTTGATGTTGGATTATTGCGGATTGTTTGATTTGTGAAAGTTTTGTTGAGGAATAATGTCGAATTTATGAGTTGACATAATTCTTGAGTTGACATAATTCTTGAGTCGAATTGAATGGTAATTCAATTTTTTCGACATTAAATTTTTTATTCAAGTAATTATGTCAACACTTGAATTTCATCATTTGTGATCGGAAAGGCGTGACACTAATACAAATTTAATTCATTACAATTGTTTGAGACTTTTAGGCCATGATTCATTAGTTGATACTCATTTTGTAAACTAATTTTTGGATATTCATCGACTCATGAATAATGCTTCTTGGAATATTCAAATATGTTGCAATCGAGGCTTTAATTGTTGTTCCATGCACAAATAACTTGCTTTTGGTTATTTTAAGCTACCGATGTTGAGTTTTACCGTTTAAAATTCAAGTTTTCAAGCCGTTTTACAAATTAATGCGGTATTGTCCGAGAATTAATTTCTCATGTACATGTCAATTTTGTTTTCATTTGATGATTACTTGTATATAATTGATCATTTAATGAGCATTGTTGATGAGTTTTGGTGGTTCGATATCATTTTCTGGCTTATTTTGTGTGGTTACACAGTGTTGTCCCAGAATTAAAAGCATGTAAAACATTGAAGTTGATTTTAAATCGACATTTTTTTGCATTTCATGAAATGATACATGGCTGTCCGAAATGCATTTTTTCATGTGCACTTGAGTTTAATTCTTGAATAATACATTGTTGAGTTTAATTTATCAATTGGTTGATATCGATAACGATTTCGGTGCATTTTAATTAGACTTTTGTTGAGATTTTGCGTGTTATGTCATGGCTGCCCCGTGTTGGTAAATACTTGTACACGTTGATTTAATTCATACTTGTTGCATATTCGAGCTTGTTAGCATGATTGTGTGATGTTCATACCATATTTGGTTGTTTTCATACCGACTTTTTGTGCATTTTGTGTAATGAAAACAATGTTGTCAGATTTTTCTTCTAATATGTATGTTGTGATTTAACTTTCATTTAATGCATGGTTATGCTTAATTTTTCAATTATGGACCATTGTTATTGAGTTTGCTCATTTTTAGATCGACTTATTTTCCGATTCAAGAGATGATGGAGTTGCTTCCCGGGTTTTCTAATTTGCACTTGAGATTCATTTAATTGTTGGTTCATGCATTATTACACTTGTATTAATATATTTTGGCCATATGCATTGAGTTTCAATCTTTTTAAAACCAACATTTTGCACGATTCATGAGATGATATACATGTTTCCCAGTATTTGATGTTAAGGTTCCAATACATATTTGGATTCCATTTCTTCATCATTCATCCTTAATTTAGGTAGTGATGTAAACGTGTAACTTTGTTTATGTTTCCTTGTTATTTCTAATGTGTTTGTTGACTTGTGCAAGATACTTTGAGAGGGATTTCAATCGCTTAATTATCGCTTGATTATTCAATTAAAAAGAAATTTAGTCCACTTTTGATGTGGTTTGAACTTGTGTCTGATACGCTTGGCTATTGTTCTCATTCCATGAGATGATATATTTTGTTATCACTTGTCTGGATCGATATGTTGTGCAGGTGTACTGTTTGATATTCGGATATGTTCGATACACATTCCATATTATTTTTGTCATCGCTTGTCTGGATCGATAACTTGTGCAGGTGTACTGTTGATATTCAGATGTGTACGATACACATTCTGTTTTATTTTTGTTATCGCTTGTCTGGATCGATATCTTGTGCAGGTGTACTGTTGATATTCAGATGTGTATGATATATATTCTATATTATTTTTGTTATCGCTTGTCTAGATTGATATCTTATGAAGGTGTATTATTGATATTCGGATGTGTACGATACACATTTTGTATTATTTTTTATATCACTTATCTGGATCGATATCTTATACATGTGTATTGTTTGATGTTCGAATGTGTTCGATACATATTCTGTATTGTGATTTATTTTCACATCGGTGCTTTGATGCATATTCCGCGCGCCAGATTTTTGATTATTTTATTGTTGATGCTAGCTGCTCACGAAGTTCTCAGGTTTCTTTTGCTGCTGCTTAGTATATACGAATTGATATTCGTTTGGTATTTCCTCGTGCCTATTTTATCTTGCATTCCTTACCACTTTTTTGATGCCATGAGAAGTAGGAATAGAGATGCATGATTATTTACCGCTTTCTTTTCCATGAGAAGTAGGACTAGAGATGCATGTTTTAAGAGTCCCTTTGAGGAAAATTTGGTTTATTTAAAGACCTTGTTTAAGGTAATTCCTACTTGTGCTTGTTTACAATTTAATATGTTTACATTTATGCCAAAGACCTCAATGAAGGTGTCCCATTATCTTTCCTCATTCATAAGTCCTCAAAATGAGGCATAGGCGATAGAGGGTCCGCAATCGACCCTGCCATTTCTAGTCCCCGAGTCGTTTATAGCTCACATCATAACATCGATGCTATTTGTAATACGGTGGGAGAACTGACTTGGTTTTGCATTTTATCGCAAATGTTACGGATAGCAAGAGTCACCATCGACTTTTCTTTTATCCAATTAAGAAAGGGTGAAAAGAACAGGATAGACCTTTTTTTTATTTTGAGTTTGGGGGGTAGGTTATGAAAAGGGAAGGTGTTAGCATCCTTTTCATCCGTAGTTATCTACGGGCTCTTAATTTCTAGCTCACTTTTTGAAAATTTCTTTGTGTTGTGTATGTTTGAAAAATATTTTGAAAATTTGCCAATTGTAAGGAGAAACTTTGTAATGATTCTCGTATCTGTCCTCGAGAATGCGTACAAAGTATTTTAAAAATATTTCGAAAGTGTCTGTGTGAAAAAAAATTTGTTTTGAAAAGCTTTGTGAGCAAGTGATTAATAGAGTTCTACCTACTCAAGGTCATTCTTGTATTTTCCTCCTCCTTTAGATAGTATTATCCATACCACTAGTTGGTAGGAAGCCTTATCATTGGATGTGAAGGACAGGCGTGGGTCATCATACAGTTATCGAAGGCAACTGGTAGGGACGTGTTATACCCCAAAATTTGCTCTCCCATTTCTCAAAGGATCATCCTGGACTCTCAAGTTTACTTCTATCAAGTTCCAAGTCCTGGATTACAACTTTTCAAGAAAATCCCTCACCAGGGGCAAAATGGTCAAAAGCACATTGAAAAAGTAAAACTTTGACTTTTAAATCAAAAATCAAGTTTCAACAATTATATTTCATCAAGACATGAAACTGGTTCAACAAAATCAGAAGTCGGAAATTACTTTGAAAAAATCAAATTTCTAAATATTTGGAAAATTTTCTAAGTGTTAAGAGAATGTGATACCTCAGAACTTCTGAGTCAGCCTCCATGCAAGCGCAGTCAGAAGTTGCAAATATGGTTCAGAACATAGTCTTCAATCAGAACATGACTCTTCAAGCGCAGTCGGAAGTTGCAAATATGATTCAGAACATAGTCTTCAATCAACCTATGACTCTTCAGCGCACAGAGGCTACACTTCTGATCTTCTGCAATTAGAACATCACCAAATCCCAAAACCTCGTTAAAGTAACCTGTTGCCCTGCTACATCACAGTCCTGCAGTCAGCTGCTGACCCAGTCCCCGCCTGCACTTTCTCAAACCCCATATTTGCATCAAATTAGCATACGAAAACTGTGATTAAAAAGCAATGGAACAGTATACCAAAAAGTTTTGAATCCCATTTGTTTTCCCCCCAAAACCACAACAAACCCATCTATAAATACTTTGCTTCATCACATGTTCAAAGGGCTGGCTTTTGGAGAGAGAGAATCATCAAAGGAGAGAAAAGAAACATGTGAAACCCTTCGTAAAAATCCAGAAATCCTAAGCACAAAACCAAACCTTTGTTCTACCATTCGAATAAAAGAACTTAGAATTTTCTCTTCCATTACTCTTGTTGATTCCCAAACATCTGAAGGCAGAAGTTCAAGTTCCAAACACACTTTCCAGGTTCAAGGTAAGTCTTTCTGACTTTGCATTTTTTTTCATTCAGAACATCATTAAACATGTAAATATCATAGTATTGATGTTGTCTATATCATTGCATGAATAGAAAAACTGTGGATCAAAACTTCTTGATTAAGGCTAGGCTCAGGATCAATATTAGAACTTCTGTAAATTGTTGTGCTTTTATCCTTCTGATTTGCTGTTTGTTGAAAACTGAATAGATTACTAATGTGCTGATTGAGAGTTGAAATATGGCATAAAACTTCTGATGTTCATTCATAGTTTTAACATACAGAACTTCTATGATTTTTCTCACTGTTAACACACACATAACTTCTGAGTTCTCCTCACTGTTTTAACATACAGAACTTCTATGATTTTTCTCACTGGTAAAACACACTGAACTTCTGATGCTTACATGCTGATAACGCATTGGACTGTTGATGTTCACTCACTAGTTTAGCACAATATAGAACTTCTTATGTTTCCGCTCATTGTTTTAATATGTACAAAATTTCTAAGATTTTCTCACTGTTCTAACACTCAGAAGTTCAGCACATAGAAACCCAGAATTTTTGTATCTGCCCTCTAACATTTCTTGCAGGACCTCAGAGTTTACTAATCAGAACTTCTGATGCCCACTGACGTTTCTTTCTGAGTCACCACGTGTCTGGCTTCAGAACTTCTGACCCTTGTTGTTTGGCTTGCAGCAGCACGCTGTTTCTATCTTTCATTTGTTTTCCTTTTTATCAATTTTAATGTTAATACTTTTTTTTACCAACACAAAAAAAGACAAAAATATTTTCTTTTATTAAGACAAAAAACATTCTCTACACAAGTCCATTTTCTTTCTTAAATTGTACATTTCAATATGGTTGTAATAGTAACTTAGAACTTATTTTTATTTGCAACCCCCTATTCATAAACTTGTACACCCCATTCCCCTAAATATTGTAATAGGGTAGGACTTTACATTTCTGCAACTTATCGCTTTCGAATGTAAATGCTAGTAATTAGGGTGTGTATGGCAAGATATGAAAATCAACAAATAGATCACTCTAATCAAGACTAAATGCATGCAATCAAACACACTTGCACACTGGCACCCTTAGGGTAATCCCACTTTGTTGCCTATCGAAAAAAATAGTCATGTCCCTCGAACATGGGCGTTTTAGCAAAGACCCTCGATAAAAGATTGTAGTCCCTCGATGACCCTCAATGTTGCCTTCGGCAAACAATCTAGTCCCTGAAACAACATTGCTAAAACGTCCCATATGTTGCCTTCTATGACTATACGAACGTCCCAACGCCCGTCCCTTCACATCCAACGATGGGGCTTCTTACCAAATCAATGGTAAGATAGCAATATCTAAAGGAGGAGGAAAAGAACATCTAAGACCTTTTGAGTAGGTAGGTTCGCTCTTAGTTACTCACTTGCTCACAAAAAAAAACATCTTATACACCAACACTCCCATTTTGAAACATTTTTTAAAACAACACTTTGTACGCGTTCTTATAGAGATGAGAACCGTTACAAAGACACCTTTTCAAAATCACTTTGAAAAACACATATCACAAACACATCTTTGAACTATTTTCCAAACAAACACTTTGTACGCGTTCTTATAGAGATGAGAACCATTACAAATACGTTTTTAAAATACTTTCAAAACCCACACCACAAGCACATTCAAACAAAAGCAAGTGATCTAACGAGTAACTAAGAGCCCATGGAAAACCATGGATGAAAAAGGTGCTAATACCTTCCCTTTTCATAATCTACCCCCCGAACTCAAGAAAACATCTCTAAAGGTCTTTCATGTGCTTTTTCACCTTTCCTTTTGGATAAAAGAAAAGTCGGTAGCGACTCTTGCTAAACCGCAACATTTGCAAACACAAACGCAAACCCTCAAGTCAGTTCTCCCACCGTATCACAGAACTGGCGACTCTGTTGGGGACAATATTCTTAAAGCGGGGTTACCTTAGGGTTGGATCATATTTACTTGATTTCATTTGTATGCTTTACGTTATTTTTCTTTGTTTGGGCTTGCTTTGATCCTCCACCCGGATCTGGGACACCTTTTTAGGTAAATAGCAATAGATTGTGGAAACTGTACGGCGTAGATCAATATGGTTGAAACAATGGCTATGTTAGTGTGATGCATTTGTGGGTACCGGTATCCCTTGTGGTGAATCGAGGAGAATATGGGGCCGCTAAGTGACGTCATGAAGCACAAACTGACTTTAGAACCCTAATTGAACAAACTTGGCCATTAGGACGTAGTGAGATAACCGATTTTGGTGTAGAGCTGAAAATTGGTTGATACTCGATGCTACACTCATTGAGGCTGGACTTTTGGGATATCTCGGCCGCAAGAAAAGATTGATTGTGCTGAGACAATTCCTAAGGGAAAGGTCGGTGATATTGAGATCCTTTAGAACCCGATCACTATTACTAGGACAGGTTGAGCCAACTAAAATTCAAGAGGGTACTTACCTATAAAACCTCATGCAAGCCTAAAACATGGGGATTTGCTTGCTTTATGTGTATATACTTGTACATAACATCATAAACATCATAAGAATCATGAGAATGCTCACTAACCATTTCAAGGATTTAGAAGTTTATCTTTGTTTTTGTTTTGTAGGTCATGAATTCCATCCGAAGGAACACCATCTGAATCAGCTTTGTAAAAGCACACCCTCAGCTTCAAGAGTTAGCCTCAAGAGTGCCTAAGGATTCTCCTTTTACCAAGAAATACGGTCGACTCCTCAGTTTGGCTACATCCAATTTCCAAGAAGAGATGATGTGTGTATTGTTCCAATTCTTTGATCCCGTACATCATTGTTTCACTTTCCCGGACTATCAGTTGGTACCTACACTGGAAGAGTTCTCTCTACTCTTAGGGGTGCCCGTGCTTGATCAGATACCGTTCACCGGTCTATAGGAGATTCCAGAACCTGAAGTCATCGCCTAAGCTTTGCATATGAAGAAAGCCGACATCATAGCCAATTGGGAGACAAGAAGCGGGGTCAAAGGTTTCCTAGCCAAGTTTCTATTGGAGAAGGCTCGTTCATTCTGGGACGACATGGATTTCCAAGATTTTGAAGACATCTTGGCTCTTCTCATTTATGGTTTGGTTCTGTTCCCCAATTTGGACCAATTCATAGACGTTAACACCATCAAAGTCTTTCTCTCTTGCAACCCTGTACCTACTATACTAGGAGACATCTTACATTTCCTTCATACCCGCACCATGAAGAAAAGAGGTACTCTTTTATGTTGTATTCCCCTACTCGCTAAGTGGTCACTTTACACCTACCTCAATCAGCATTGAAGAACGAGCAAAGACTGACATGGTCCCAAAGAATGATGTCCCTCACCCATTATGACATTCGTTGGTGCTCGAGAGCCTTGGAAGATGTCTCTATCATTGACCGTTGTGGGGAATTCCCTAACGTCCCTCTGCTTGGTATTAGGGGAGGTATCACCTATAATCCATGCTTAGCTCTTCGACAGTTTAGGTATGCCCGAAGAGACGGTCCTCACGAGATGCTCATCCAAGGTCTGGTGTTCGACTATGACAAAGAGGACCAAGGTTACCGCCGGAGGTTTACACGAGCTTGGAGAATGGTGAACAAGGTGGACAGTAGGACTTTAGGACGCAAAAACTCTATCCCTTTCGAGCCTTATCTTAGGTGGGTGCAAGCTCGTGCTCAGAGTCTCATGATGCCTTACCCTTCCGTCCTCCCTATTATCATAAAGCCTATTGTTGAAGGAGACGTCCCATACACCGTCCTTCATCCTGACATGCCTACCTCTCTCGAAGACTTGCAGAAAGCTTGGGTTCAGTTGAAGGAAGAGCGAGACACCTTTGAAGCCCAATTTTACGCCAGTGAGAAGAAGGTTCTGGAACTCACCAAGCTTCTTCATGAAGAGAAGAACCTGAATGCCTACATCGCTCCAAAGAGGATGCGTTCAACCTTCTTGTCTTAGGAGTTTTTGTTGTACTTTGTTTCTTTCATTGTAAGCCTAAAGAGGCATTATGTGCTCAAACATTAGATTTAATATAACGTGTGTTCCTTTTTTGGCTTGAACATATTTAAATCTCTAAATTCCTTGAAATCATTTGCATATTGCATCTTCATTCATCATAACATCATACAGGTTTATTACAACAGGTCTCCTTATCTTTCTACTGTTTATTTGAGTGAGATGGATATTGAACAGACAGTGAAAGATCTTCAGGTGCAGAACGTCCAGTTTCAATAAATGCTCTTGACTCTGACAAAAGGACAAGAGGAGTTGAAGACTCTACTGGCCAATGAGAAGAAGAAGAAAGAGAAGAAACCAATCGGTATTGTGATCATGGGAAGAAGGTTCAAAGGACAAGCCAGACGAACTTTGGACTTTGCAACATCACCGAGTGAAGGAGATAATCAAGAAGACTGGACCAAGGAAATGAACAACAACCCATCATTCAAAGAGGAGGAAGAGTCTGACTACTCTGAGGAACAATATCCTCCTGCTGATAATAAATACAAAGAGCTAGAGGATCGTTTGAATGCTATGGAGGTCCAGAGGGTACCCAACTTGGATTTTGAAGAGTTAGGACTTGTCTCAGGGGTTGTCATCCCACAGAAATTCAAGGTCCCCACTTTCGCTAAATATGACGGTGTCTCTTGCCCGAAGCTGCATTTAAGATCATACTTCAGAAAGATTCAACCCATATGGTTGATAAGAATCTGTGGGTGCATTTTTTCCGAGAGAGCTTGTCAGGGACGCAGTTGGATTGGTCCTATCAGTTGGAAGGGACCAATATTCATAATTGGGAAGATTTGGCTGCCGCCTTCTACAAACAATATCAGTACAATGCTGACTTAGCTCCAATTCGGACGCAATTGCAAGACATGTCTATGGGAACATGTGAAGGTTTCAAAACCTATGCTCAGAAATGGAGGGATCTCGCAGGCAGAGTCCAGCCCCCTCTATCGGACAGAGAATTAATGGATATGTTCCTAGGCACATTATCGGGTCCGTTCTTTAACCACCTGATCGGAAGTTCCTCAGCTGGATTTACTGAACTAATCATGACTGGTGAGCGGGTCGAAGCCGGTATAAAAAGTGGCAAAATTCAAAGAGATGCATCCTCGAGCACGATGAAGTAACCCTTCACGGGTAAGAAGGAGGCCAGTGCCATTTATAATCCGAGAGATCAGAGCAGAGCGGGATACCGTCCAATGGTAAGTGCTGTAATAATACCTAGGCCTGCGGCTACCCCACAATGCAACAATCAGCAAAGGTGGAAAGACCACAAAGGCAGTTTACCCGGATCAATATGACATTGACAGAGGTTCTACCCCATCTGTTGAGATCCAACTTGGAAACTTTAAAAGAGGCTCCCTAAGAGTCTTAATACCTCATCTCCTCGATACATTCCAAACGCTTAGTGCGCCTATCATTCTGGGAGTCCTGGTCGTGACACAAATGATTGTTGGACTCTAAGAAATAAAGTACAAGATTTGATTGAAGCCAAGGAGATTGAGTTCGACGCTCTGGAGAAGCCCAATGTCATAACTGCTCCCATGCCTAAGCACAACCATGGAGTTAACGCCGTTGATATCGATCTGTTCTAACCGCAGTGGACGAAGTTTCTACTCCTCTTGTGACTGTTAAGAAGAATTTGTTGTAGGCCGGTTTATTTCTGGGTTGTGGTGAAAGTTGCCACATGTGTTCATTTCTACCTTCTGGTTTCCATTTGCTGAAGTCGGGTGTTCAACGCCTGATGGACAACAATGAAATTTTGATCGAGAAAACTTTGGTCCCCGTTGTTCCATATGAAGACATTGTTATTATAACCATTTCCGCCAGTCCTTCCAAGGCCTCCTCGAGAAGACCTGTTAGGATTACACCCGCTACGAGAATCGCTCCGTTGATAATCACATGTCCTGGTCCTATCCCATACGCCTCGGGCAAAGCTGTCCCTTAGCATTATGGCACCGATGTTTACTATTATGGCGTTAAACAAAACTTGAAGACCGAAGAAGTCGATCTCTATGTCGGTAACATTGTCGGGACCAACAAGATTACTAGAAGTGGAAGGGTTTTCTCTCCCGAGATCTCCCCGAAGACTGTCACTAAGCCTGTCGTTATTTCATCTTCTGCTCCCGTTAGTACTTCAGTTACTATTCCTGTTCTTACTCCAACTGGTACCCCTGCCGATAATTCATCTGGTACTCGAGGCAAAGAAGTTGTAGGTGAACCTGCTCGGACGGAGACACCTATAAAAATTGTTGTGGAAACCTCTAAGCAAGAGATGGAGGAAATATTGAAAATAATCAAAAAGAGTGAGTACAATGTGGTCAAGCAGCTTTGGCAGACTCCCTCAAAGATATCCATGTTAACCCTGTTGTTGTGCTCCGAGGCCCGTGCGAAGGCTTTGATTGCATTCCTTAAAACTACGCATGTGCCGCAAGAGACTTCAGCTGATCAATTCAAAGATTGCGTGGCTAGCCTGACTGCCGACAATGGGCTGGGTTTTTCAGACGCTGACTTGACACCAAAAGGAAGAAAGCATAATGATGCTCTGTATGTCTCGATTGAATGCAGGGGCACCACAATGGCTCATGTGTTGGTAGATACATGGTCTTTGCTGAATGTTCTGCCGAAGAAGGCATTGGATCGGTTGGATTGTGAGGGTTTGACTTTAAAGCCTAGTAACATTGTGGTAAGGGATTTTGACGGATCGAAGATAATGGTGCACGGGGAGGTGGACATCCCTGTCAAGGTAGGCTCTCAGACTTTCAAGTTCACCTTCTATGTGATGGACATCAGGCCATCATACTCTTGTTTGTTGGGTCGTCCTTGGATCCACGAAGCTAGGGTTGTCACTTCTACACTACACCAAATGCTGAAGTATCTAGTGAAAGGAAAGATTGTCACAGTACAGGGTGAGGAAGAATAAATGGTGAGTCACCTCAATTCCTTCCGCTACATAGAGATGGACGAAGAATTTATAGAGACTCCTTGTCAAAACTTTGAAGAGGTTCCCCAGATTTTAGCATCAACTGAGACCACTACCAGCACCAAACCTCCTCTGAGAATGGCTTATCTCAAAGACGCAAGAGCGGTAGTTGAAGAAGGCAGGAATACCAATTGGGGACAACTTCCTGAGTATATTCACAAAACTGACAAGTTTGGCTTGGGCTTTACTTTAGGGGCTCAGAAGGCCGTTCGGCGCGCTCGAGTTGGAGGACCTCCCCTACGCATCACCAATCAAGGGGTCAATGCTATTGAAGACAATGAGGAAGACTTTGATATTGACAGCTGGATTTACCCGACTACCAACGGTGGACCGAGCAATTGGACGACCAAAGATTTTATGCCATTTTCTTTTATTCCGCAGTAATTATCCTACTTGTTTTTGCAAGTTTGTAATGAACAATTTAAACTTTATAGTCTTGTGTCTTACCCGAGGCACGATGGTTCTATATGTCAGGGTTATTATATGTCATCTCATATATCATCATTGAAGCATTGGACGTTTTTTGCATACAAATTTTTGCACTCTCTGTTTTTCTTTTTGCCTTTGCTTTATCAATACCGCTATGCTCTTACACACACTCACATATCAAACTGCAGATCCATATCCACTATGGATCCCATTGATAACAATCCTGCTATTGCTAGTTATGAATTCGAAAATCCGATCAACCAAGCCAAGGAAGAAGGTGAGAACGATTGTGAGGTACCTGGAGAACTTGCTAGACTGCTACAACATGAAGAGAGGGCTATACAGCCTCATGAAGAGCCAGTTGAGACAATAAACTTGGGCACATAGATAGACAGAAAAGAGGTTAAGATAGGTGCAAATATGGAGCTTAGCTTCAAACGGAGGTTGATACAGATGTTACACGACTACGTTGAGATCTTCGCCTGGTCCTATGAAGACATGCCTGGTTTAAACACTGATATTGTGGTACATCGCCTGCCAAATAAGGAAGACTGCCCGCCGGTTAAACAAAAGGTCCATCGTATGCACCCTGAAATGTTAGAGAAGATCAAGGCAGAGGTCATGAAATAGTTCGACGCCGGGTTCTTAGCTGTCACTTCTTATCCGCAGTGGGTTGCTAACGTCGTTCCGGAACCTAAGAAGGACGGAAAGGTACGAATGTGTGTGGATTACAGAGATTTGAACATGGAAAGCCCCAATGATGACTTCCTGTTTCCCCACATTGATGTTCTGGTTGATAACACCGCGCAGCATAAAATCTTCTCCTTCATGGATGGTTTCTCTGGCTACAACCAGATCAAGATGGCTCCTGAAGACATGGAAAAGACAACTTTCGTTACACAGTGGGGCACCTTCTGCTACAAGGTGATTCCTTTTGGGTTGAAGAATGCTGGGGAAACCTATCAGCGGGCCATGGTCGCTTTGTTCCACGATTTGATTCACCATGAGATCGAAGTTTATGTCAATGACATGATAGCCAGGTCTCAGACTGAGGAAGAGCAACTTGATCATCACCAAAAGCTGTTTGACAGGTTGAAGACATATAAGCTGAGGTTGAATCTGAACAAGTGCATCTTCGGGGTAAGGTCTGGTAAGCTTTTGGGTTTCATCGTCAGTAGCGTAGGTATTCAAGTAGATCCTGCAAAGGTAAAGGCTATACAAGAAATGCCAGCTCCCTGTACAGAGAAGGAAGTTAGAGGTTTCTTGGGACGCCTGAATTATATCGCCAGGTTCATTTCACATCTGATCGCTACTTGTGAGATAATATTCAAGCTTCTGAAGAAAGATCAAGTGGTAAAGTGGAATGATGAATGCCAGGCCTCTTTCGAAAGAATCAAAGAATACCTACAAGAACCACCAATTCTGATGCCTTCATTCGAAGGAAGACCTTTGATATTATACCTGACAGTGCTAGACAATTCAATGGGGTGTGTGCTGGGGCAGCATGACGAGTCTAGTCAAAAATAGCACGCAATATACTAACTTAGCAAAAAGTTTACTGACTGAGACACGATACTCACTGCTCGAGAAAACTTGTTGCGCTTTGGCATGGGCTGCTCGCCGACTGAGACAGTATATGCTGACTCAGACTACCTTGTTGATATCAAAGATGGATCCGATCAAGTACATTTTCGAGAAGCCCGCTCTCTCCGGAAGGATAGAAAGGTGGCAAATGATCTTAACTGAATACGATATACAATATACAACCCATAAAGAAATCAAGGGAAGTGTATTGGCTGATCATTTGGCTCATCGGGCCATGGATGACTACCAGTCCATGAATTTTGAGTTTCCGGATGAGAATATCATGTTAGTAACTAACTGTGAAGAACCTGGACCGGATGAAGGACCTGAGGAAGGATCCCAATGGTCTATGTATTTTGATGGAGCCTCAAAGGCACTGGGTAACAACATTGGCGTTGTAATCATATCTCCCGAGGGCTGTCATACTCCGTTCACTGCCCGATTATGTTTCAACTGCACCAACAACATGGCAGGGTATGAAGCATGTACTATGGGTCTTCGAGCTGCTATCGACCTAAGGATCAGGTTCTTGAATGTATTCGGGTATTTCTCTTTGGTGATAAGTCGGATCAAAGGCGAGTGGGATACAAAACATCTGAATCTCATCCCGTACAAAGAGCATGTACTGACGTTGCTCTCACACTTTGAAGAGGTAACATTTGAACATTTCCCACGAGAGGAGAATCAGTTAGCGGACGCATTAGCTACTATGTCTTCCATGTTCAAAATCAAGTGGGACAACGAAGCTCCCCGAATCACCATTGCAAGGTTGGATGAACTGACACACTGTTGCGATATTGATACTGAGGAGGTAACAGACAAACCCTGGTTTCACGAAGTCAAAAGGTATCTCGAGACTCAAGAGTATCCCGAAGGGGCATCTGTCAATGACAAGAAATTTTTGAGAAGGTTCGCCGCAAAGTTCTTCCTCAGTAATGGAACCCTCTATAAACACAACCATGACTCTACCTTATTGCGGTGTGTAGACAAGAGCAAAGCAGAGAGGATTATGACAGATCTACAGGAAGGATACTACTGGTCCACTATGGAAGCCGATTGTTATCAGCACTCTCGAACTTGCCATAAGTGCCAAATCTACGCTGATAAGGTGCATGTGCCTCCGGTCCCCTTGAACGTCTTGACAGCTCCGCGGCCCTTTGCAATGTGGGGCATCGACATGATCGGAGAAATCAGGCCCACCGCTTCTAATGGACATCGCTTCATCCTAGTAGCAATTGATTACTTCACGAAGTGGGTTGAGGCAACCTATTTTGCTACAGTAACCAAGAACATCGTGGCGCGGTTTATCCGACATAATATGATATGTCGATATGGTGTGCTGGAGAGAATCATTACTGACAATGGTACGAATCTCAATAACACAATGATCACCGAGCTCTATAAACAATTTAAGATACAACATCACAACTCTTCTCCCTACCGGTCGAAGATGAATGGCATTGTTGAAGCAGCTAACAAGAACATCAAGAAGATTGTACAGAAGATGACGGTGACATACAAAGACTGGCATGAGATGTTACTATTTGCTCTGCATGGGTACCGTACCTCAGCACGAACATCGACAGGGGCAACACCCTACTCTCTGGTATATGGCATGGAGGCAGTCCTACCCATCGAAGTCCATATACCTTCTCTCAGGATTATAAAGGATGCAGGTTTGAATGAAGACGATTGGGTTCAGACTCGACTTGATCAACATAATTTGATTGATGAAAAGAGACTTACTGCTATCTGCCATGGACAGACGTATCAAAAACGGATGATCAAGGATTTCAACAAAAAGGTCAGATGCCAAGAGTATCAAGTCGGGGATCTAGTAATAAAACGCATCATTCTGCCGCAAGGTGATCCCAGGGGAAAATGGACTCCCACATACGAGGGGCCATTTGTAATTAAAAACATTTTCTCGGGTGGAGCCATGATTCTGACCACCATGGACGGTGACGACGTTCCTCACCCTTTCAATGCAGACATAGTGAAAAGATACTACACATGATAAAAGACCCGCTAGATTGACTGGCCTAGGCAAAAATGAGGGCTTCCCGGCTAACCAAAAGGGTTCAGGCAAAAATAAGGGATGAAAATGAAAAAAAATCTGTACACCCGACTGAAAAGGCGACTTGGGAAAAAAAGGGTATCCCGGTGGACTGAAAACCCGAAAGGGCGGTCCAGGAAAAAGTTAGGGATGAAAAGTGTATCACTATGTCCCATTGGATCACCCTGCGATCTGGCTTCAGTATCAACTATCAAACTCAAACGGCATCAATCAATCTAATCAGCTTCGGACAAGCAACAAAGTGAGGAGACGCTCGAAGGCATAATGGCAATAGCATATTTGAAACCCAATGGGATTATTGCACATAGCTGTTTTCTTTTCGTTGTGTACAATACTGTATATTTTTCATTTTTACAGCGACGTTCTCTTACTAGAGCGTCAACTTTCTTGTATAAAAGCGCCTGTTATAGGCCAACTTCAACAATTAATACAAGTCATTTTTTACAAAACTATTTGTTTTTCTTTTTCTTCTTTGTTTTTGCAAGAACGTCCAATAATTTATTCTTGATATATGCACTTGAATATGATTGTTGTTCACAAATATTTGCATAGGAAACAAAATACAATTTCTCATAACTTAAGAAACAGGGACAGAAGATCAGAAATGTCAAACCCGACACTTATCCTATCCAGCAGGTACCAGGGCAGAGACAACTTTGGAGCACAATCATCAATACATGTGACCTTGTAACATCTATACTCCCCATAGAGTAGAAGTAATCAAAGCATCGATAACAGTCCTCTCTAAACGGGAAGTAATCTCCCTAGCTGAGGGTCATCCAGAAACCTGACACCTATGTCCCCCAGTCGGATTTCATAATCACGAGTGGATCATCACAAATTTCTGACTCCCCAAGCAAAGTTTATTTCTCTGGATACAGGAGCTTAATCCTCGACAGAGCCCATTACTTCAGATATTGGAAATTTACCTTCCAAGCTGTTCCCCGCAAAGTTATTCTCAAGAAGAATCTCCCCCTGACAGAAGTACAGTCACTTCCATTCATCATCCCCAGCGGAAGTAGAAGAGCCATGTCTTCTCTACAACAATCAAGAAATTCTATTTTCTCCAGCAACAATCAGGGATTTATATTCCCAGACTCAGATATGTCGCATCCAACATGCTCATACATCATAACATGCACATCACATACAACATAATCTCGTTTATTTTGAGAACATCATCTCACAACGCATTTCATGCATCACATATAACTAACCCTGTTATCTTTTCAAGAAAGACAATTATCACCAACAATTCCAGCAGTTATACATGTCATATCTGCGGACAACTAAGGGGAAATCAGTTCCCAAAACCAAACGGGTCAACTAACCTACATGATCAAACAAAGTAACCCTACTACCCAGGTTTCTTTTCACAACCCTACTATCTAGGCTTTCATCTCGAAGTAACCCTACTACCCAGGTTCCTTCTCATAGCCCTACTATCCAGGCTTTCATCTCGAAGTAACCCTACTACCCAGGTTCCTTCTCACAACCCTACTATCCAGGCTTTCATCTCTAAGTAACCCTACTACCCAGGTTCCTTCTTACAGCCCTAATATCCAGGCTTTCATCTCGAAGTAACCCTACTATCCAGGTTCCTTCCCACAAGCCCTACTACCCAGGCTTTTATCTTGAAGTAACCCTACTATCCAGGTTCCTTCCCACAAGCCCTACTACCCAGGCTTTCATTTCGAAGTAACCCTACTATCTGGGTTCCTTCTCCCTTATCTCCAGACAACAGTTTACAACACTGTAAGGCCTGGACCCCACCAGATACGATCGATTTCACATTTCCCCAGCGAGTCGCTGTACATCCTGGACCCTGACCAGGTATACGTTCTACTTTCTCCTCCTCAGTCAGGAGATAATTCCCCAGTAGAGTAATGGGCAACCGAAGCTCTTAGACTTTACTTCCTAGTGCATAAGTCAACATTCCCTGACAAAGTCCCCCTCAACAGCCGGTACATGAATACTCGCCAAGGAATCTCTTACACAACCGATCTTTTCAGGATGGCATCTTTAAGCCCATTCTCGACATCACCGATCAGTATTACTTCATGCGAGTGCAAATTTCTGGGCACTCTAGTGTTCAATCATCTTCCACCTACAGATCACGAAAGACAGACCAGCCAATCTACATCCTCAGGCTTAAGAAGATTGAACAGGGGCAACTGTTATACCCCAAAATTTGCCCTCCCATTTCTCAAAGGATCATCCTGGACTCTCAGGTTTTCTTCTATCAAGTTCCAAGTCCTGGATTACAACTTTTCAAGAAAAACCCTCACCAGGGGCAAAATGGTCAAAAGCACACTAAAAAAGTCAAACTTTGACTTTTAAATCAAAAATCAAGTTTTAACAATTATATTTCATCAAGACATGAAACTAGTTCATCGAAATCAGAAGTCAGAAATTACTTTGAGAAAAATCAAATTTCTAAACATTTGGAAAATTTTCTAAGTGTTAAGAGAATGTGATACCTCAGAACTTCTGAGTCAGCCTCCATGCAAGCGCAGTCAGAAGTTGCAAATATGGTTCAGAACATAGTCTTCAATCAGAACATGACTCTTCAAGCGCATTCAGAAGTTGCAAATATGGTTCAGAACATAGTCTTCAATCAGCATATGACTCTTCAACGCACAGAGGCCACGCTTCTGATCTTCTGCAATCAGAACATCACCAAATCCTAAAACCTCGTTTAAGTAACCTGCTGCCCTGCTACATCACAGTTCTGCTGTCAACTGCTGACCCAATCCACGCCTGCACTTTCTCAAACCCCATATTTGCATCAAATTAGCATACGAAAACTGTGATTAAAAAGCAATGGAACAGTATACCAAAAAGGTTTGAATCCCATTTGTTTTTCCCCCCAAAACCACAACAAACCCATCTATAAATACTTTGCTCCATCACACGTTCAAGGGGCTGAATTTTGGAGAGAGAGAATCATCAAAAGAGAGAAAAGAAACCTGTGAAACCCTTCGTAAAAATCCAAAAATCCTAAGCACAAAACCAAACCTTTGTTCTACCATTCGAATAAAAGAACTTGGCATTTTCTCTTCCATTACTCTTGCTGATTCCCAAACGTCTGAAGGCAGCAATTCAAGTTCCAAACACACGTTCCAGGTTCAAGGTAAGTCTTTCTGACTTTGCATTTTTTTCATTCAGAACATCATTAAACATGTAAATATCAAGTATTGATGTTGTCTATATCATTGCATGAATAGAAAAACCGTGGATCAAAACTTCTTGATTAAGGCTAGGCTCAGGATCAGGATTAAAACTTCTGTAAATTGTTGTGCTTTTATCCTTCTGATTTGTTGTTTGTTGAAAACTGAATAGATTATTGATGTGCTGATTGAGAGTTGAAATATGGCATAAAACTTCTTATGTTCATTCATAGTTTTAACATACATAACTTCTATGATTTTTCTCACTGTTAACACACACAGAACTTATGAATTCTCCTCATATTATAACACACTTAACTTTTATGATTTTTCTCACTGGTAACACACAGTGAACTTCTGATGCTTACATGCTGATAACGCACTGGACTATTGATGTTCACTCACTGGTTTAGCACAATACAAAACTTTTGATATTTCCACTCATTGTTTTAATATGCACAAAATTTCTAATACTTTCTCACTGTTCTAACACTCAAAAGTTCAGCACATAAAAACCCAAAATTTCTGTATCCGCCCTCTAACATTTTTTGCAGGACCTCAGAGTTTACCAATCAGAACTTCTGATGCCCACTGACGTTTCTTTCTGAGTCACCACGTGTCTGGCTTCAGAACTTCTGACCCTTGTTGTTTTGCTTGCAGCAACACGTTGTTTCTATCTTTAATTTGTTTTCCTTTTTATCAATTTTAATGTTAATACTTTTTTTACCAACACAAAAAAGACATAAAAATATTTTCTTTTATTAAGACAAAAAAAATTCTCTAAACAAGTCCATTTTCTTTCTTATATTGTACATTTCAATATGGTTGTAATAGTAACTTAGGACTTATTTTTATTTGCAACCCCCCATTCATAAACTTGTACACCCCATTCCCCTAAATATTGTAATAGCGTAGGATTTTACATTTCTGCAACTTATCGCTTTCGAATGTAAATGCTAGTAATTAGGGTGTGTATGGAAAGATATGAAAATCAACAAATAGATCACCCTAATCAAGACTAAATGCATGTAATCAAACACACTTACACACTAGCACCCTTAGGGTAATCCCACTTTGTTGCCTATCGAAAAAATAGTAATGTCCCTCGAACATGGGCATTTTAGCAAAGACCCTCGATAAAAGATCGTAGTCCCTCGATGACCCTTAATGTTGCCTTCGGTAAACGATCTAGTCCCTGAAATGACATTGCTAAAACGTCTCCTATGTTGCCTTCTATGACTATACGAACGTCCTAACACCCGTCCCTTCACATCCAACGATGGGGCTTCTTACCAAATCAATGGTAAGATAGCAATATCTAAAGGAGGAGGAAAAGAACATCTAAGACCTTTTGAGTAGGTAGGTTCGCTCTTAGTTACTCGCTTGCTCACAACAAAAAATATCTTATACACTAACACTCTCATTTTGAAACATTTTATAAAATAACACTTTGTACGCGTTCTTATAGAGACGAGAACCGTTACAAAGACACCTTTTCAAAAACACATCTCACAAACACATCTTTGAACTATTTTCCAAACAAACACTTTGTACGCGTTCTTATAGAGACGAGAACCATTACAAAGACATTTTCAAAATACTTTCAAAACCCACACCACAAGCACATTCAAACAAAAGCAAGTGATTTAACGAGTAACTAAGAGCCCATGGAAAACCATGGATGAAAAGGGTGCTAATACCTTCCCTTTTCATAATCTACCCCCCGAACTCAAGAAAACATCTCTAAAGGTCTTTCCTGTTCTTTTTCACTTTTCCTTTTGGATAAAAGAAAAGTCGGTAGCGACTCTTGCTAAACTGCAATATTTGCAAACACAAACACAAACCCTCAAGTCAGTTCTCCCACCGTATCACAAGACGCTTTTGTTAGAACAAAGTTTGAATCTACTACCCTATATTTAAGTTTTGATGATAACAAAGTGAAAAGATATATTATGTATAAGATTCATGTATGAACTATTTGCTGCCTAAAATTATTATGTTCTGACTTGCAGATACTCTGATTGATATAAGCAAGATCACATCTAACCAGCATCAGAATTTGGTTCCTAACAACAGCATCAGAAGTTGCCATATCAGAACGTCAGAATCAGATGATCAACTCGTACATGCTGAAGCCTGATGAACAGAACTCCGCTCAACACTCTGATACAGAAACACAACAGTTCATCAGCAGCCAAGCAGAGTCAGAATGAGCCAAGCCAGAACTTGCATTAAGTAAGCAACGGTACTGCATTGAAAGCAAATTAATTCCAACGGCCTCATTCCAGACAAGATCTGCTTGATAAGGAAAGTTTGTTAATAGCATTGATTCAAGAATATTGCATCCAACGTTCAACATCTCAGTGCTATATAAACAAGACCTTGAAGATCGAATTGGCCAATGCTCTCAAAATCTCTACACGCACAAAAGCTGATCAAAATCTTATTTCTCTCAGTTTTGCTAAACACTACATTCTCTTATTCAATCATTGTTTAGCAATCTAGTTCATAAGCTTTAAGTTGTGTATACATCACAGTTGTGATACAGTTTTGTAGAAAACATTAACACACTTAGTTTTTATCTATTTGTAAGAAAGTGTTTCCTTGACAAACCGGGTTGTGGTTTGGTTCAAGAAGGCTTTAGCAGTTGTTAAAGCAGTCTGTAATATTCAATTGAATATAGTGGATTAAGACCTCGTTGGAGAGAGGCGAAATCACCTTGACGGGTGGACTGGAGTAGTTTGAGATCAAACGAACCAGGATAAAAATATCTTGTTCATTGCATTAGATTTAAGTTTTACAATTCAACCTCCCCTTCTTGTGTTTTTCACTTCTTCAATTGGCATCAGAGCGCCTGGTTCTGAGCTAAAACACTTAACCGTGTCAGTACAAGATCCAGCGTCAGAAAAACACTATGGCAGGAAACTATTCTCACACCAGCAATGACAACAATGAGGACAGAGACAGATTCAGCGGCAAACCTCCAGTCTTTGATGGAGAAAACTTTGACTACTGGAAAGACAGAATTGAAAGCTTCTTTCTGGCACATGATGCTGATCTGTGGGATATGGTGACAGATGGATACACGCACCCTGTGAATGCAAGCAGTCAGAAGATTGATAGAAAAACAATGTCTGATCAACAAAAGCGTGACTTCAAGAATCACCACAAGGCCAGAACCATCCTCCTCAGCGCCATCTCCTATACTGAGTATGAAAAGATCTCTAACAGAGACACAGTAAAGAATATTTTTGACTCACTCAGAATGACGCATGAGGGCAATGTTCAGGTCAAAGAAACAAAAGCTCTGGCGCTCATTCAGAAGTATGAGGCGTTCAAAATGGAAGAATCTGAATCCATTGAAACCATGTTCTCTAGATTCCAGATTCTGGTAGCTGGTCTCAAAGTTCTGGACAAAGGATACTCTACTGCTGATCATGTCAAGAAAATCATCAAAAGTTTACCCAAGCAGTGGAGACCAATGGTTACAGCTCTGAAGCTAGCTAAAGATCTCAACAAAATCACTCTGGAGGAACTTATCAGCTCCCTCAGAAGTCATGAGATAGAGCTAGAAGCTGACGAGCCTCAGAAGCAAGGTAAGCCTTTAGCATTAAAATCTAACAGAAAATCTGAATCTAAAGTTTTGCAGGCAGTTGAAGAAACATCTGATGGATCCTCATCAGAAGAAGACGAACTCTCCCTCCTCTCCAGAAGAGTAAATCAACTGTGGAAGCAGAGGCAAAAGAAGTTCAGAAATCCCAGAAGATCTGATCAGAACGAGTCTTCTTCCAGATATAGAAGGACAGACTCTTCCTCTGGATACAGAAGATCTGAAGGCTCCTCAAGTAGCAAAAAGCCAAATACCAAGGACATCACCTGCTATGAGTGTAATGAGCAAGGACACTACAAGAGTGACTGCCCAAGGCTTCAGAGGGAAAAGCCCAAAAAGAAGTTTGGAAGAGAGAAGAAGAAAAGTCTCATGGCTACATGGGATGACTCTGACTCGTCTGAAGCTGACTCAGAATCAGATGATGAGAGGGCAAACATAGCTCTCATGGCTAACATCTCAGAAGATAGTGAAGCTTCTGAATCAGACTCTGAATCAGGCACTGAAGAGGTATTTCCTAACTTTGCTGTTAATTTTACCAAGGCTGAACTTGCTGAAAGCCTTAATGAGATTCTGGAACGCTATCAGCAAATTAGAGCAAAATTCAGAGACCTGAAAAGGAATCTTGAATCTGACTCTAATAAGACTGAGAGTCTCAAATTGGAAAATTCTGAGCTGAGAAATAAGATTTCAAAATTAGAAAACACTTTACAAAACTCTCAGAAGGAACCAATTTCTGAAACTCCCAACAACGCTGATGAGATCATCAAGGAGTATGATCACAGTTTCCAGAAGTTCCTAGCTAAAAGCATAGATAGAAGCAAAATGGCTTCAATGATCTATGGAGTTAGCAGAAACGGCAGGAAAGGAATAGGATACCAAGGTAAGGTTCCTACACCAAAGAATGTCATGGACTTAATCATTAAACACACCCCTATGAACTCACATTTTGTGTATGGTCACACACATGATATTAAATACACTAGCAGTAAGTACTCTGTGAAACCAAAATTCAACCAGAGTTTTGGTAAAACTAACAAATCAGGACCCAAGAAAATCTGGGTACCTAAGGATAAAATAATACATGTTGCAGATATCTTTAGCAGCAAGTCAGAAACACCAGTCATGGTACCTGGACTCTGGCTGCTCGCGACACATGACGGGAAGAAGGCATATGTTCCAAAGCCTGGAACTTAAGCCTGGAGGCCACGTTGGCTTCGGAGGCAATCAGAGGGGAAAGATAATTGGCTCTGGAACTGTAGGTAACAGAAATCTTCCTTCTATTAATAATGTTCTGCTAGTAGATGGATTAATGCATAATCTATTATCCATAAGTCAATTAAGTGATAATGGTTATGATATAATCTTTAATCAAAAATCATGTAAAGCTGTTAGTCAGAAGGATGGGACTATCCTGTTTAATGGTAAGAGGAAAAACAAAATTTACAAAATCAAACTTTCTGAACTAAAGAGTCAGAATGTAAAATGCCTTCTGTCTGTTAACAACGAGCAGTGGATCTGGCACAGAAGATTGGGGCATGTTAGTATGAGAAGAATATCTCAGATTAACAAACTCAATCTGGTCAGAGGACTTCCTAATTTGAAGTTCAATTCAGATGCTCTGTGTGAAGCATGTCAGAAAGGCAAGTTTGCAAAACCTTCTTTTAAATCTAAAAATGTTGTTTCTACCTCTAAGCCATTAGAACTTCTGCACATTGACTTATTTGGACCAGTTAAAACTGCTTCAGTCAGTGGCAAGAAGTATGGGTTAGTAATCGTAGATGACTATAGCAGATGGACATGGGTAAAGTTCTTAAGACACAAGGACGAGTCACACTCTGTGTTTGTTACCTTCTGTAACCAAGTCCAGAATGAAAAGGATCTTAGAATCGTTAAAGTCAGAAGTGATCATGGTGGAGAATTTGAAAACAAAGATTTTGAGTCATTCTTTAATGACAGAGGCATTCTGCATGATTTCTCTTGTCCTAGAACTCCCCAACAAAATGGAGTTGTAGAACGAAAGAACAGAACATTGCAAGAAATTGCCAGAACCATGATCAATGAGACAAACGTTGCTAAGACCTTCTGGGCAGAGGCAATAAACACAGCGTGCTACATTCAGAATAGAATCTCAATAAGACCTATTTTGGAAAAGACTCCATATGAATTGTGGAAGAACAGAAAGCCCAACATTTCATATTTTCATCCATTTGGATGTACTTGCTTTATATTAAATACAAAGAATTATCTGAACAGGTTTGACTCTAAAGCACAGAAGTGTATTATGTTAGGATACTCTGAACGCTCAAGAGGGTACAGAGTATACAATACAGAAACACAGATTGTGGAAGAATCAATCAGTGTTCGTTTTGACGATAAGCTTGACTCTGAAAAGTCAAAGCAGAATGAAGTTTGTGCAGGTATAGAAATTGAATTTACAGGTTCTAAAGACAAGTCATCAGAAGCTCTCAACACAGACATTCCTTCAACATCTGAAAGGAGCACTGCTAGCAATCCTACAACAGCTGCTGATCAACCTAAGAAGAGATTACCCAGAAGCAGTTTGGATCACCCAGAAGAGACTATCTTAGGAAGAAAGGAAGATCCAATCAGAACAAGAGCAAGCTTCAGAAACTCTGAAGAAACACTTATGGGACTTGTGTCTCTGATTGAACCTTCGTCTATTGATGAAGCACTTCTGGATAATGACTGGATTCTGGCAATGCAAGAAGAACTGAACCAATTCACCAGAAACGACGTATGGGATCTCGTTCCCAGACCAAAAGGATTCAACGTCATTGGAACAAGATGGGTGTTCAGAAACAAGCTTAATGAACAAGGTGAAGTCATCAGAAACAAGGCACGACTGGTTGCACAAGGTTATAGTCAACAAGAGGGGATAGACTATACAGAAACCTTTGCCCCAGTCGCCAGGTTAGAATCTATCAGACTTTTAATTTCATTTGCTGTCAATAGAGGCATCACTCTGTATCAGATGGATGTCAAAAGTGCATTCTTAAATGGCTATATAGAAGAAGAAGTTTATGTACACCAACCCCCTGGTTTTGAAAATACAAAACATCCAGAACATGTTTTCAAACTAAAGAAGTCACTGTATGGTCTGAAACAAGCTCCCAGAGCTTGGTATGAAAGGCTAAGTAACTTTCTGTTAGAAAATGAATTCACCAGAGGGAAAGTGGACACTACTCTATTATGTAAATCAGTTAAGAATGACATCTTAGTCTGTCAAATTTATGTTGATGATATTATTTTTGGTTCTACTAATCCTTCTCTTGGAAGAAAATTTGCTAAGTGTATGCAGGCAGAATTTGAGATGAGCCTCATGGGGGAACTGAAATTCTTTCTAGGAATTCAGATCAATCAAACTCCAGAGGGAACTTACATTCATCAGAGCAAATACATCATAGATCTTCTGAAGAAATTTGACCTCTCAGAATGTAAGCCATCAAAGATTCCAATGCATCCCACGTGCATTCTGGAAAGAGAAGAGGTAAGCAAAAATGTAGAACAGAAAGTCTACAGAGGTATGATTGGTTCTCTCCTTTATCTGACTGCTTTAAGACCTGACATATTATTCAGCGTTTGTATTTGTGCTAGATTCCAATCAGATCCTAGAGAATCTCACTTAACAGCTGTTAAGCGAATTTTCAAGTATCTGAAAGGTACTACTAATCTGGGTTTGTTTTATAGAAAATCTAGTGATTACAGCTTAGTAGGCTACTGCAATGCTGATTTTGCTGGAGACAGAGTGGAGCGTAAAAGTACTTCTGGAAGCTGCCAGTTTCTGGGAGAAAATCTGATCTCTTGGTCCAGCAAAAGGCAATCAACAATTGCGCTATCTACAACAGAAGTTGAGTACATAGCAGCAGCAGGATGCAGCACACAAATGCTCTGGATGAAAAGTCAGCTTGAAGACTTCCAGATCTTTGAGAGTAACATTCCTATACTCTGTGATAATACTTCTGCTATTTGCTTAAGTAAGAATCCAATTTTACATTCTAGAGCTAAGCATATAGAAATAAAACATCACTTCATTAGGGACTATATTCAGAAAGGAATTTTGAACTTAAAATTTATAGATACAGACCATCAATGGGCTGATATCTTTACTAAACCCCTTTCAGAAGATAGATTTAATTTCATTCTGAAACATCTCAGCATGAAAGTTTGTCCAGAGTGAAAATGTTTTAATTCCATATATTTACCTTCAGAATGTAATTGTTTTGCAATGAACTTCTGATCAATCTTCTTTCAGAAAGATAGAACATGCAGATTGTATCAGAGACAAGTCTAAAGATCTGAGAGTTTAAGCTCAAAGACAGACGTGCTAATCACTACATCAAACAAGTGTCATCCAATCATCAGCAAATCTCTGAAGCAGAACGCGTGCACGCTTCTGAGAAGGCAAAACGCTGATTGGGTGCATTGAGACACATGTCTGGTAACCGTTCCTAAGTATCTTTCTCAAATCCCCCAAAATCAGCAAGCATTTAATGAAAAGTAATCATGCGTTTTAAAATGCAATCATGATTTTTCTCTTTCTTAAAAAACGTTTATCTTTTCAAAATATTCTGAAACTCTATTTAAACTCATTAACCTCCCATTCTCATGTTTTACGCTTTCTCACTAATACTCAAGCATTCTCTGCATTTTTCTGTGTTCATCTCTTGCAAAACCCTTTTTCCTCAGTTTCTTCTCAAAACCTTTTTAGCGTGAACATGGCAACCTCCAGCAGTGCTTCTGCAGGTACTCAGAAGAAAGCATCATCTGGGCAATATCAAGTGCCATTCAGAACACTCCTCACTCCGGTGAAGAATCTTGAAGTACTTTCTGAATTAATCATTGATTTTGGAAGCTTGAAGGAGAACGGTTTTGACCTAACTGAAGAAGTTAGGACACATAAGTGGGAAAGGTATTTTGATAGGTTGGTTGGACCAACATTCCCTATGCTAGTCAAGGAATTCTGGATTCACGCCAAGGCTTCAACGCATCTAGTCACCTCCTTTGTTATGGGGAAGAAGATTGTGATCACTGAGGATCACATTGCAAGGCTAATCGGTTACAGTGGCGGTGGCGTCCGTTGTGTGGACATGGCTGAAAGATGTGCTGATGTGGGTGTGATAGCTGCAAGGATTTTCACCCATGGGGTGCCCAGCAGCAAAATCAAAGATCTGAAGGATCATTACAGAGTTTGGGCTAAGATAATTCTGGGGTGCTTCAACCATAGAAAACCAACCAGTTCACCTGATTACATAAATGTGGATCAGCAGTTTCTGATTTACTTTATTGATCAGAAGGTAAAAGTCAATCTGGCTCATTTTCTGTTCAACCACCTCAGAACAAGTGTGAAGGAAACCAGGGAAGAAGAAAGAACCAAGAGGGATTGGATACCCTTTGGAAGGTTGATATCAGATATTCTGACAGAGAATAGGCTGATAGAGTATCTGATAGAAGCTCAAGAGCTAAGCACCATTGAACCAACAATTGGGAAACCTCTGAACGCAAAGAACTTGAAGAAAATGAAGTTGATAGAGAATATCCAGAAGGAACCCAGAGCTACTCCTATTGCTGATATCTCCAGCAGAAGAGTTCCACTGAGGGACTTTCCCTTATTCTCTGAGATAGACTCCAAACCAGAGGTAATTCTCAGATATCTGGAAGCATGCAAAGCTGATGGTACAGATCCCAAACTAAATATCAAAGATCTGCACCAACCTCAACCAGAAGTAACTCTGAAGAAGACGAAGAAGAGAAAGGCACCATCAGAAGGATCATCCCAGCAGACACCCAAGAAAAGAGGTAATTTATCTGCTGCTTCTGTTTTAAATTCATCTACTATTCCAGCATCTATTCCTCCTCAAACCTCTCATAGAATATCAATCCCCATCCCAACAATAGATGAAAACGAACCAGAAGATGACCCTTCTGAGGCATTACAACTCAGAAGACCCAGAACCAAACATCCCAAACCAACAATCTCAACAACATCAGCAATTGACAAAGTGCTGTCTGATATTGATCAACACACTTCTGATCACTCCTCCATCAATCCAAGCTCTGAACCACAAATTGTCCCTCCTCCACAACCAGAACAACAACAATCTGAAGAACCAGAACAACAACCTCTCTCATCCATTCCTGAAGAACCCCCCATCCCTGAACAACCAGAAATTCCAACAACTTCTCCTCAACCAGAAATTCATCCACCATCACCTCAACCTGAACTCCATCACTCTGAAACTCCAACACCTCCACCTTCTGAACCTCATTCACCTCAACCTTCACCTCTGGCAATTCAGCTGCCATGTGGAACAACTGTCACAATGGCCCAGTTGCCATCCTCACCAGAATCAACACCACCAAATACTCCCAAAACACCACACAGTCCAATCATAATTTCTGATTCTCCAACTCCATCTCCAAAACAAACCACCGAAGACCCCAGCAGGACCTTCATAGACTTAACCAGTCTTGACCGTCTTGCTGATATGAAAAATAAAATAGCCATCCCAAAACCAAAACAACCAGATGGTGGCTCTGGTATTATGAATTTTGAAACAGGTTTGCAGCAATGGATTGCTTCTTTGAAGCAAGTCTGTCCTAGAATGATTGACCCAGCTGCTTCTGATCAGCTCTGGTCATAATTCAGACTTTGGGTACGTGCTGAAGCCCTCAAGTTGCAGGATATCAACTATGAGCAGGCACAACAGAATTTCAGCAAGCTTCTGAATGAAGTTGGAAGTCAGCTTCTGAAAGAAGACGTGCTCCCTCTGGATAGTGAACCTTGGTCTGAGAAACAACTAACTTCAAAGGTGCAACCAGAAGAAGACAAAACCATTCAAGCTGAAGAAAGTCAAGCAGAAGATGTTGCTGAAAGCTCTCAGAAGCTCCCTGCTTCTGATACATCTCAAGCTGCCTTGGATAGGCAGACTCTAGAAGAACTAAAGCTGAACGACATTCGTATGCAGAAGAAGATGGATGAAAATGACCAGAAGATGAAAGAAAGGATAGATGCGCAGGATAGCAAGATTGACACTGTTGTCAGCATGGTGCATAAGCAGAATGAGACTGCTGATCAGATCAAAGCCATGCTGGAGAACCTGTTCACACGCTTGCCTCCTCAACATTAGTCTTTTTTTATATTCACATCATTTTCATGTTTTCTTTGATTTTGTGATGTACTGTTTGAATATGCCTTGTACTAATTTTCATGCTTTCGTTTGATTCTGAACCTTTCAATATGACAAGTTTTTTTTCTGATCTTTAAAGTGTTCTAGCACATCACTTACACTTTTTGATTGCTGACAAAAAGGGGGAGAACAAGAATGATATTTTAAACAATAACGGCTAACTAGACAGAAACTCTCAAACATTCTAACTCTATTACTTGAAAATGTTTTTCTGTTTTGCTTAAAGTCTACAGGTGCAAGGAAGCTCATGGACACTCTGAAGACTGAAGCTCTGATCACTATGAAGATCTGCTCTGATACTCTGATGTTCAAAGCAAAGCTTCTGATAGTCAAAGACTCTGATACTCTGATGTTCAAAGAAAGGCAAAAAGGATCTGATCCTGAAGAACTCTTGTAATCAGAAAGGGAAGTAATAAACTCAGGGGGAGTATATCTCAACTCCTATCCCTTATCCTTGATAAACATCTTATCATATTAATTATCTCTGATACATCGTTCTGATACCTTTTCACGTTATTTTCATTCAAAAATATCTAGTTTTTGTCATCATCAAAAAGGGGGAGATTGTTAGAACAAAGTTTGAATCTACTACCCTATATTTAAGTTTTGATGATAACAAAGTGAAAAGATATATTATGTATAAGATTCATGTATGAACTATTTGCTGCCTAAAATTATTATGTTCTGACTTGCAGATACTCTGATTGATATAAGCAAGATCACATCTAACCAGCATCAGAATTTGGTTCCTAACACCAGCATCAGAAGTTGCCATATCAGAACGTCAGAATCAGATGATTAACTCGTACATGCTGAAGCCTGATGAACAGAACTCCGCTCAACACTCTGATACAGAAACACAACAGTTCATCAGCAGCCAAGCAGAGTCAGAATGAGCCAAGCCAGAACTTGCATTAAGTAAGCAACGGTACTGCATTGAAAGCAAATTAATTCCAACGGCCTCATTCCAGACAAGATCTGCTTGATAAGGAAAGTTTGTTAATAGCATTGATTCAAGAATATTGCATCCAACGTTCAACATCTCAGTGCTATATAAACGAGACCTTGAAGATCGAATTGGCCAATGCTCTCAAAATCTCTACACGCACAAAAGCTGATCAAAATCTTATTTCTCTCAGTTTTGCTAAACACTACATTCTCTTATTCAATCATTGTTTAGCAATCTAGTTCATAATCTTTAAGTTGTGTATACATCACAGTTGTGATACAGTTTTGTAGAAAACATTAACACACTTAGTTTTTATCTATTTGTAAGAAAGTGTTTCCTTGACAAACCGGGTTGTGGTTTGGTTCAAGAAGGCTTTAGCAGTTGTTAAAGCAGTCTGTAATATTCAGTTGAATATAGTGGATTAAGACCTCGTTGGAGAGAGGCGAAATCACCTTGACGGGTGGACTGGAGTAGTTTGAGATCAAATGAACCAGGATAAAAATATCTTGTTCATTGCATTAGATTTCAGTTTTACAATTCAACCCCCCCTTCTTGTGTTTTTCACTTCTTCAGCTTTAGCAATTATCATTAAGGGACTATATCATTTACCAAAGGTAACATCGAAAGGGTTATCGATGGACTATGATCTTTGTTTTCGAGGGACTTTGCTAAAGCGTCCCCACTTTCGAGGGACATGACTATTTTGAAATCTGAAGGCAATAAGGGGGGTTACCCTAGAGGTGTAAGTGTGCCAATATTTGTGTTAACTTATTTTAGTCTTTGCGTTAGGGTTAGATATTGATTCGTTCTTAGTCTTTCCATACAAGCCTAATTACTAAGCAATAAACATAAAAATAATGAAAAGCAGTCAAGTGCAGAAATAAAAGGCAGAAATGTAAATCCTAGACTATTACAACGCTTCGGGGCAGGTACATAAGTAAGAAAATATGGGAAAGTAAACCCTAATTACTATTACATCCTGGGAAACAGTTAGAATAACGAAGAAGATGCGAGAAGAATAAACTATGCGAAAAAAGAATGTAAGAATAAAAAAACGAACAATGTTTTTCAGTGATTTCTTGATGAAAAAGGTTTTTGATGATCAAATAAACCTAAAAAAAGTCTAATTAATTTTAATTAAAAAAAGTTGATTAATTAAATTAAAAACCTAAAAACCCAATTTGATTAGGATTTTATAAAAAAGGAGGTTTTTGAAAAGAATTAGGTTTGTTAAAAAGGTTTTTGTGAATTTAGGGTTTTTATGGAAAAAGGATAAAAATAGGAAAAAAACCAAATTTTAAAAATAAACTGCCAGGGATGGGTGTTGAACCCACGCCCTTAGCCTTTCTACCCAACATCTTCACCACTGCGCCAAGCACGCGCTTGTGTTAGGGAATGAAAACCAACGCGCTATGTAACCTACAAAACACGAAAATATGAAAATAAATCAAAACACCAAAAGGCAGGGATCAAACCAGTGCCCTGGTATAGTTATGCCTTAACGCACACGTTTTAACCATTGGGGTGGTGATACATCCATTATTATAAATTAAACGAATTAATTATATTACAAAATCAAGGCTTGTGAATTCAATGAGAGTATTGGTTTGGGCTGAAACGTATTGTAACAAGAGATATGGCCAAAATAAATGGAATCAGTGCAATCATGGTGATGCACGATTCCTGCAGCAGGGACTCCTGCGATGGTCCAATCCTGCACTAATGAATCTCAGAAATGCACTAATAATGTTAGCTTCAATCAAAACATCAAGAAAATTGATATATGAATTTATGAAATAATAACAAAATGGTGATGCATGCAGTGGTGTTTCGAGCCCTTTGGATCATCAAGGATGATCCATTCTCACCCTACTCTGCTCCAGGAAGTGAATGTAAGGGTTAATATGCCTCGAGAGTGGTTGCAATAAGGGTTTGCAAGTTGCCCTAATTTGAATGATTTTGGAGTTTTTGGAATAGGTTCTTGCACAAGGGTTTCGTGTGAGCCTTTGTATGATTGAGGAGGATATATAGCATGAAATTAGGTCAAATAAAATATCGGTTTGGACTTGTGTAAGAAGCTTTGTCTTATTTTATTTATTTTGAATTTAAAATAAATAAAATAAAAATAAATAGAATAAAGAGGTCCAGGGGTGCATGAAGTAATTCAGAGGTTCATATGAGGTTTAAAATGCGCATGGACCTTGAAACAATAGCCCATTAGCTCAAAAATCCATGTTTGGTCACTTTAGGTTTCATGCATTTGCTCAAAATTTCCTAACTTGCACCAATCATAACTCTCTGAATATTTATCATTTGAATGTGATCTTTTACTTTTTGGAAAGCTCAAGGTGTCCTCTACAATCTTTATGTTGATCATTTTTGCATTTGAAGGTTTTATCTTAATGCAAGTTGCCTTGACAAAAAGTGTCTTTTTGTTGACTTTTGAAATGACCTATAATGTATTGGCCCATATCTCTCAAATGAAGCATTTTTTGGACTTGAGCTTAGAGAGTAAAAGTTTTAGAGAATTGAACTCCCTTCAAAATGAGTTTTGTTTGATGAAAATCTGATGAAGTGTGTGAAAGTTATGCTTGGTCAAATGGGAGTTTTGACTTTTGACTTTTGATGAATTGGGAGTTTTCTTGATGGATCGTGATCAACCCTTGATCAAATGATGAATATCAATTCAACACCTTGATGTTGACCAAAAATATTGAGGTTTGACTGTATGTTTACCACAGTTGACTTTTTGTCCAATATAGTTGATTTTCAGTCATCTGAGCAATTGATTGAACAAACTTGTGATGAAAGGCATGAAACTTGGTATGAGCATTCTTGGAGATATATAAGAAACTATAAAATCCACTTGAGGAATTAGAAACTCAATCTTCCTTGAGAAATACAAAACCCTAGTTGTAGGTCAATTGCTTAGGAGGATAATTTGTCTGATCAATTCTTGAGTGCCCTTGAGCAAATGAAAACCATTGGAGAATAATGAGATAACTTGAAAAATGAGAGGGAAAATTTTTGGGTACAATAGCTTCCCCTGTTCAATCTTCTTAGACCCGAGGAGTTAGATTAATATGTCTGCCATTCTTTACCTGAAGGTGGAAGATGATTGAACACTTAAGTGCCCAGAAATTTGCACTCCCATGTTCAGGATGTAACACTGTTGGTTGATAATATTGATTGAACAAGCTTAAAGATGCCATTCAGAAAGTGAAAAAATGTCGTCAGAGATGGGCATATAGATGCCATCTGAGGTAACCGTTGATAGGAGTATCAGAATGAGTCTACGCTTGACTATATCTGAGGAATGCTTTTCAGAATGGACCTATAGGAAAAGTGCTTAAGTAGATGCTTATCAGATTTAGTCTCTGGGGAAAATGCTTGTCAGATTTAGTCTCTGAGGTAAATACTTGTCATGTAGATAGTCGCCCCATCCTGTTTCGGGAATTGATCCACAATCTGTGTTTGTTGGTAAACCAGTCCTATTTCGGGAATTCATACCACCTGGTCATATCGATAGTTTCCTTGTCCTGTTTTGGGAGTTAATCTTTGCCTGGTTATAAAGATAGTTTCACCGTCCGGTTTCAGGAATTAATCTTTTGCCCAGTTATATAGATAGTTTCCACGTCTTGTCTCGTGAATTAATCTTTGGCCTACTTTCTGTTGGCGAACTCGTCATGTTTCGAGAATTCATACCGCCTGGTCGTATAGATAGTTTCCCCGTCTTTTTTGGGGAATTAATCTTCGACCCGGTCATATAAATAGTTGTACTATTTCGGAAATTAATCTCTGACATGTTTTAAAATTGCTGATGATATTTGTTTATTTGTAGACTTTTACCTGAAAAGATAAAGTTAGTCTTTATGCAATGTCATGATGTATGTAATGCATTGCTTAATTATGTTCTCAAGGTAAATGAGAGTGTGCTATATGTGTTTTTTATGCATATGCTATGATACTTGTAAATGATGTATGGATGTAAGATGTCGTTGAAGCGTATCGGTAGCTTCATATAACATCTTTGACTGGGGAACATAAATCCTTGACTGTCGCTGGGGATGAAGGATATGTCTCTTCAATCTTGTTAAGAATGTCTCCATTGGGGATTCCGGTTTTCTATTTTGAGGATACTCTGCTAGGAATGTTTGAATTCTGCTTGGGGATAAAAGAGATCAAGAACACTGGTTGTTCGTCGCTCTACTGGGGAATTTAGTTCTTATATACCCTGACTGGGGATAAAAGAGGTGAATAACCTTTTTAGGCATTGTCTGGTCAAGTTTTTGATATGGATGTTAACTCTTTTGGGGAGGACAAAGTTAAATGATATCTGGCCCAATTTAAGATTCCATAACAACTCTCCAGGGATAACAACCTATACTTTGTTGGAGAAGAGAATTTTGCCAGTGATTTGCAGTAGTCGGTTAAATGAACTTTGTTGGGGAAATAAACCCTGCTGGGGAAATAAACCCTGCTGGAGAAGAGGATTATGCAGGGGGTTTTACGGTGTTGGAGAAATAAACTCTGTCGAGGAAATGAGCCCTGTTGGAGAAGAGAATTCTGCAGGGGATAGTGTTGGAGAAAGAAATTCTGCTGGAGGATTGAATTCTTGTGAGCTGTGTTGAAGAATCATAATATCTGATGAAGGTTATAATTACGTAGGCTATACGGAGGAAGTTTCCACTATACACGGGAGAAATGATCAAACTCCTTTATTTGCTAGGGGAATCTGCTAGGGAGTATGGTTATGTTAATAGCTGGAAGGGGCCTCAATTTCTGTTTGAGGACATATTAGACTCGCTGAGGAATGTTTCTCTGTCGGGGATGAGCTTGTGCAGGTAGCTCTGCGGGGATTTTTCTGTGGGGATTTATAGATGACTTGAATGTTATCCCAACTCCTAGAGTCTTTAGTAAATGTTGATTCCTGTTTTTATGTATACATTTGTTAACAATAATCATATTCATATGCATATGTTCATTCAAATTATTCATTGGACGTTTTTGCAAAAAAAACAAAGAAAGTAAAACAAATTTGAATTTTAAATGATATTTGTATTGATAATTTGCCTATAAACATGTGGTTTTGTACAAGGAGACGAAGATCCTAGTAAGAGGAAATTGTTGAAAAAATGAAAAGAGTACAAAGCAAAAACAAAAGATATAGTTATGCGTAAACCATCCCATCGAGTTTCAATTGCCCTTATGTCTTTGAGCATCTCATCCCTTGCTGTCGGAAGAAGTTGACTGAGTCAATCTGTATCTTTCGAACTCGGCATTGGTAATAAAGCTTATTCTATGTAGGTGATCCAACGGGACATAGTCGTACGCTTTAATCTCTAACTTTTTTCTGGACCGTCCTTTCGGGTTTTCAGTCCACCGGGATACCCCTTTTTGCCCAAGCCTCCTTTTCAGGTTTTCGACTTGTCGAGTGTACAATATATATATATATATATATATATATATATATATATATATATATATATATATATATATATATATATATATATATATATATATATATATATATATATATATATATATATATATATATATATATATATATATATATATATATATATATATATATATATATATATATATATATATATATATATATATATATATATATATATATATATATATATCCCTAATTTTTGCCCGAACTATTTTGGTTCGTCGGGATGCCCTTATTTTTTTCCTAGGCCAGTCAACCTAGCGGGTCTCTTTCATGCGTAGTATTTTTTGACTATGTCCGTGTTGACAAGGTGTGGAAGATCTTCACAGTTTATGGTGGCAAGTATCATAACACCGCCAGAAAATATCCTCTTGATTAAAAATGGCCCTTCATAGGTGGGAGTCCATTTTTCCCTGGGATCACCTTGTGGCAGGATGATGTGCTTTATTACCAAGTGTGATACGGTGGCAGAATCGACTATTTATACTGATTTTGCATTTGTGTTCGCAAATGTTGTGGTAAGCAAGAGTCGCCATTGAATTTTTTATCCAACAAAGGAAAGGGGGAAAAGAACAGAAAAAGAACTTTCGCGAGTTTTTGGAGTAAGGGGGGTGTTGTACCCCAAAATTTGCCCTCTCATTTTAGCAACATTGCTCATCACAAGGCTCTTTGAACTCAAGATCAAGCTAGGGTTGCTCTCCTCAAGACATCTCCTTGCACTGTTGACCTAAATTAGGGTTTGAGTTTGCACAGGGATTTTTGGACTTTTAATGCTCAAAGTGGCTTTCGTACTTCATGTTGGACTTACAAGATTACCTCTACCAAGTTTCAAGCCTTGAATCAAATTTTTGCCCAGTCAATTGGACAATTGACCTAGAAATCAGCTGTATTGGGAAAAAGTCAAATGTGGCCAATTTACAGTCAAACCTCATAAATTTTGACCCACATCAATATTATGAACTCATATGAACCATTTGATCAAGTTTGGACCACAACTCCACAAGAAATTTGATCAGATCACCAAAAGGGCAAAATGGTCATTTTTAGGGTTTTGACTGCACAAGGGCAATTTCTGATTTTTTACCTAGCCAATGGAAAATTGGGTTCAATCATGGATTCAATAACTCAATGGCATCATCTTAACCTATTCACAAGGTTCAAAAGATCTCAATTGCATTGGATAGACAGATGAATTTTTCAGTTAACTGATCAAATTTTGACTGTATACTGAAAAGTCAAACTTTGACTTTTGGGTCAAAATCAAATGCCAAGGGTAATTTTTCATCAAGATGCGTCAAAACATGAAACTTATTCATCAAGAAACCCATTTTTGCAAATTAGGGTTTAAAGTTGAAAATTTTCATAACTTAGAATTTTTCTAAGTTATGAAATTTTCTTAATTTTTCCTAACTTTTCCCAACATTTTCACCATGATGCAATTGGATTCAAACAAAACCTCCAACATGAAAGTTGTAGTCATCCACAAAGTCTACAACTTTGATTCACAACGTTTTCCCAAAAGAAGCATAGATCTCAAGTTATGATTTTTGGAACAAGGGTCCCTAAAACTTTCAACTTAGTGAAATTTTGCCCTAGTTTAGGCAGGATTTTGACCTATCTTCATGGCCATTTTTCACATAGTTCCACTTGGAATATCAAATTGCATTTCAAATATGGATTGTAGATCATATTTCAAGTTTTCCAAAATATCAAATAACTCTCCAAACACATTTGTGGTTATGGAGAATCGAAGGCTTGAAGTTGGCAAAAACTCACTTTTCATCCATGGCATGTTCATATTGATACAAGTTGCAAATTCAAATCAGCTTGCTTTGCACTAGATTACAGGCCTCAAAACCATTCCACACTCAATAATTAAATGCAAATCCATTGGTCTAATGCATTGTTTTGGTCATTAGAGCTTTGTACACAAGATTAATCCCTAAATAGAAAAAGCAACATTTTCATTTTTGCCAAAATGTGCTTTATGTCAAAACTGACTTCTTGAGCATTGGTCCAAATCTTGTGCAGCAAATGAAATCTACAAACTTGAGGGGCCAAGGACAAAGGGTGCAAGGTGGTGGATAGCATGTACAGGCCTGCTGCACATCATTTCTCACGCTTTGCTTCATATACAAGAAATTTGTCCAAAACACTAGAACTTGAACATCAGCTAGAACTAACTTGTGCAAGCTTTTGAAACATCTTTCTCACATCCCCTTGAACCAGAAACACGACCCTTTGAGCCCTCAAACATCCCATAGCTCAAAATCACCTTCCATTGGCAAAACATGGCAGCATCTGCATCTTGACTTCCATAACACAATTTGCTCGTGCATTTTGCCCCAAACGGGTTCAAACACCTTCCATTCAATCCATCCAAGCTATCTAAAACCTTAAACACCAACTGTAACACCATTTACAGGGTTTGCCATTTTCAATTTAAGATTGTGCAGGTTGAGTTATGTAGGCTTGTTCAAGTGCATTCAAGGCAAGCTATACATTGGAGAAGGTCAAGTGAAGTTCAAGCAAGCTCCCAGACATCTTAGGCCTTGTTGAAAAGCTCCACATTGCCATACACGAAATCAGCTGAAACAGGTTTTTATCAACTTCCTATCTCTCTATTTAGGAACATTTAGACTTAGGTTTGTGAATAAGAAATGTAGTATTCATAGCCATGAAGTTGTACATATGCTCAGTTTTCATTTTAATTAAGCATGCTAAGAGAATTTGATCCATGAACATCCTGAAAAAATTAGGTTAGATTTTAGGGCCAGAGAAATTCTCTCTGGTCTTTGAGAGTTAGGACAAGTTTTTTATATGGTTGAATTCGTCTTGAAGAGCTCTACAACTTTGATGTTATGTGTTTTTACAATAGAGCTCGTATGCAGGTTGTTCAAGTTTGGTACAGGGCGCGCGGAATTTTGGACAAAGGTTGAAGATGAAGTCTGGCTTGGGTTGGGCTTTGCTTCTTTTGATTTTGACACCCCCTTTTGCTGAATGCACCCCCTGGCCCAATTTCTTTATATTTTATATTTTTGTATTTTTATTTTCATTTCTGATTTGATTTTATTATTTCTAAATATAAAGAAATACCAAAAAAATATTTTAATAATTTTTTTTTACATTTATTTTGTGTTTTATTTTATTTTTTCTAACATGAAAATAATTTAATTAGTATATGTTTTATTTATTGAAAACTTACAAATAATATAAATTATACTTTTATTTTATTCTTATTCACACTAAAAATATTTTTCTAAATATATTTCTATTTTTGTATATATTTTATTTTATTTTTTATTGTACATATTTAATGTAATTAATATATATACATACTTTTATTTTATTTAATAGAAACTTTAGAATAAAAAACATAAAAATACTATACTTTTATTTTATTATTATTTATACTTAAAAAATACTTTTTCTAAATATATTTTATTTTTGTACATACACTATTTTATTTTATTGAATATAAATAGTATGTTTAATATATTTACCTTCTTAAAAGAAAATTAGGGTTTTACCCTTAAATAAAAAATAATCCTTTTTATTTCTTTCTTTTTGCATTAAATATTTTCACATATAAAAAAAATGAACAAAAACATTTTCTTTTGCATATTCATATTATGTTGTATATTTATTTAATTTATTTATTTGAATATTATTCATTGGTTATTTATGCAATTAATTCAATGTGGGTGTAATAGTAAAATTAGGGTTTTACTTTCTTGTCAAATAATCCCCATTCAAAAATTGTATCCGCCTCCCCATAATCATGTTGTAATAATGGTAGATTTATTTTATGCATTTACGCTTTCAATTATGCCATGATTAGAGATTAGGGTTTGTATGCGAAAAATCCTAAATCAACAAATAGCTTGACTAATACAAAGACAAAAAAAGCATGAAAATGATAACACAATGCACACTTGCACCCCTTAGGGTTTCATCCACTTGTTGCCTTAAAAATGGGCCATGTTATACATGTTGAGTACTTTACCAAAACAAAAACAAAACAAAAGATCATAGTCCCTCGACGACGCTATCTTGGTTGCCTAAACAAAATGATCAAGTCCCTCGGAAAATTTGCCAAAAATACTTAACACAATTGCTATCATGGTCTATACAATGACCCGCGCCTGTCCCATTTAACATCCTAATACAAGGTTGTTTACCAAATGCAATGGTAAAACAACACTGTCAAAAGGGTTAAAAACATAGGAAAGATCTTTGAGTAAAATAGGGTAGACAACTCTTAGTTACTTGATCAAAACTTGCAAAACATCCTTGCTATTTTTCAAACACACCTCACAACACAATTTCCAAAAACAAGCTTTCAAAACATTGAAACCTTTTCAAAAGACAATACACCTTTGTATATATTCAAACAAGAATCATTACAAAGGTTGCCACAATGATGGCCTCTTTTCAAAACATTTTCAAAACCACACACAAAGCACTATTTCAAACAATTGAAAAGCAAAAGCAAGTGATCTAAACAAGTAACTAAGAGCCCATGGATAACCATGGATGAAAAGGGTGTTTGCACCTTCCCTTTTCATAATCTACTCCCCGAACCCAAGAAAACATCTCAAAGGTCTTTCCTGTGCTTTTTGACCTTTCCTTAGGATAAAATAACAAGTCGGTGGAGACTCTTGCTAAACCGAAACATTTGCGAACACAAAACGCAAAACCTCAAGTCAGTTCTCCCACCGTATCACAGAACTGGCGACTCTGCTGGGGAAAAGAACTCTAAAAGTGGAGTAACCTTAGGGTTTTAGATCACCTTTACATGCTCACTTTGTTTGCTTTGATTGCTTTACATTTGGTTCTATTGTTTGGGTTTGAAATCTACTACCCGGATTTGGGAAACATTCATCGGTAAATAGCAATACATTGTGGAAGTTGTACGGGGTATACCGATACGGCCTAAGCAATAGCTATATTAGTGCGACATATTTGTGGGTACCGGTAGCCTTTGAGTCAATCAAAGAGAATACGGGGCCGCTGAGTGATGTCATGAAGCACTAAAGAACTCTTAGAACCTTACTTGACCATCTTGGCCTTTTTAGGGGTAGTGAGATGACTTACTTTGGTGCAGTCCGAAGTTGGTAGATACTCGATACTACACTCATTGAGGGTTCTTTTCTTGGAATATTTCGGTCGTCAGTTAAATGGCTAAACTGAAACAATGAACACAGAAAATAATCCAGTGATATTGAGCTCCTTAGAACCCGATTACTATTTATAGGACAGGTTGAACCAACTAAACTTCAAGAGGGTACTTACCTATGAAACCCCATGCAAGCCTGAAACTAGGATCTTGTGTGACTTGCTTGTACATATACTTGTGCATACATCATGAACATCATGAAGCATCATATGCATCCACTAACCATTTCTAGGGTTTGTATCTTCATCTTTGTTTCTGTTTTGTAGTACCTACTTTGGAGGAATTTTCTTAACTCCTAAGGATTCCTATTCTCCATCAACTACCCTACAACGGTACAAAAAGAGAACCAAAGCCTGAAGATGTTGCTCAAGCCCTACACTTGCAACCATCTGATATCAAAGGTCATTGGGAAACCAGAAGTGGTGTCAAGGGTTTCTTGGCAAAGTTCCTGTTTGAGAAGGCACAAGAATGTTGGAATTCACTAGATCTGCAAGCTTTTGAGGAGATTGTATCACCTCTCATCTATGGGTTGGTCTTGTTCCCTAACCCTGATCAGCTTATAGATGTGAATGCTGTCAAGATTTTCATATCTCGGAATCCTGTGCCTATATTGCTTGGGGACATCCTCCACTCATTTCACACACGAACAATGAGGAAAATAGGTGTTCTCATGTGCTGTACTCCTCTTCTAGCAAGGTGGTTTATTTCTCACCTTCCCTGGTCAGTCTTGAAGAATGAACAAGGTTTGAGGTGGTCGCAATGATTGATGACTCTTACACATTCTGACTTTCATTGGTGTTCTCGGTCCAGAGAAAATGTCATCATCATTGATCGTTGTGGAGAATTCCCTAATGTCTCACTACTTGGCATTAGGGGAGGCATTACCTACAACCCCTGTTTGGCTCTGAGACAATTTGGGTATGCCCGAAGGGATGGCCCTCATGACATGCTGATTCCAGACTTGGTTTTTGACTTCGACAACGGCGCTCAAGGACTTCGACAAAGGTTTATCCGAGTTTGGAGGATACCCAACAAAGTGGATAGTAAGACACTGGGACACAAGAATTCCACCCCCTTGAGCCTTACCTCAAGTGGGTACGAACCCGCGCCCAGAGTCTTATGATGCCTTACCCCTACATTCTCCCCGTGATTAAAGAACCTGTTATGGAAGGAGAGGTTCCATACACCCTCCTACACCCTGACATGCCAACATCATTGGAAGATTTGTAAAAGAGTTGGATACACCTCAAGGAAGAACAAAATACTTTTGAAGCCAGCTTCTACGCCAGTGAGAAGAAGGTTTTGGAACTTACTCGTCAACTCCATGAAGAGCAGACTCTCAACACATACATCGCACCAAAAAGGATGCGCAACATCTTTTTACCTTAGGATTTTGTAATATTTTGCCCATGGGGCATTTATGTACTAACAAAGTTCTTCTTATTAATATGACGTGTGTTCTTTTTGTTTGCAACAACTTTGAATTTCTGAATCCTTGAATGCATTACATGAATACATATCATGCATCATATGCATAAACAGGTCTTCACACCAGGTTTCCTTATCTTTCTGCTGTTTATTTCAGCAAGATGGATATAGAGCAGATGGTCAAAGATCTGCAAGCACAGAATTCCCAGTTCCAACAACTCCTCATGACCTTGGCAAAAGGTCAAGAGGACCTTAAAGCACTGTTGGAGAAGGAAAAAGAAAAGGAGAAAAAGAAGAAAAGAACAGGTATGGCCATTATGGGAAGAAGATTTGAGAACCAAGCTAGGAGGGTCCTAGACTTCCCTTCCACATCTGATGAAGAGGTTGGTAAAGGAAAAGGAGTTGCAGTACCATCCGAGTCTGAGGCTGAAGAGGAAGAAGAAGAGGATGAAGACTACTCTGAGCAGCAGTACCCTCCGGCAGACGACAAGTATAAGAATCTGGAAGAGCGGTTGGTAGCTATGGAGGTACAAAGAGTGCCTGGGATGGATTTCAAAGAACTAGGGCTGGTTGCTGGGATTGTGATTCCCCCTAAACTCAAGGTGCCTACATTTGCTAAATACGATGGCTTATCTTGCCCGAAGATGCACCTGCGATCCTACGTCAGAAAGATCCAACCTCATTCTTCTAATAAGGATCTGTGGGTCCACTTTTTCAAGATAGTCTTTCGGGAACGCAATTAGATTAGTTTTACCAGCTTGAAAGATCCGACGTGCATAATTGGGAGGACCTGGCTGCTGCCTTCTACATATAATATCAATATAATGCAAATTTAGCACCTACTCGTACTCAACTATAGAGTATGGGTATGGTTTCTAATGAGGTATTTAAGGAGTACGCTTAGAAGTGGAGGGATTTGGCTGGAAGGGTGCAGCCACCACTGTCTGAAAGAGAGCTGGTGGATATGTTTTTGGGGACCCTGGCAGGTCCATTCTTTAATCACTTGATCGGGAGCTCATCTGCAGGGTTCACCGAATTAATTCTGACAGGTGAAAGGGTCGAAGATGGCATTAAGAGCGGTAAAATTCAGAAGGGCGCATCTGCTTCCACTGCTGTCAAGAAGACCTTCCCAGCCAAGAAAGAAGTTTCTGTTATTTACACCCAGAGAAATCAAGGAAGAATGGAGCGCCGACCAGCGGTGGGGGCTGTGATGATCCAGAACTCCTCAGCCGATCAACCTCAAAGCAGTCAACCCAGAGCTAACCAAAATAGGGTGGAAAGGCCACAACAACAATTCACTCGAATCAATATGACACCGGCTCAGGTCCTCCCTCATCTGTTAAAGTTAAACCTTACCAAGTTGAAAGAAGCGCCAAAAAACCCAAATACCTCTTCTCCCTATTGTTGTACCCCAAAATTTGCCCTCTCATGTTTCTCAAAGTCTTCCCCCTGCATGGTTGATCATAAAATCTTGCCTAAGGAAAAGGAAAATTTTTGAGTGGTGCTTTAAGTACATTTCGATTGGCATTCTGAAAGACCCTTCAATTGGTGTTCTGAAGGAGCCTTTCGATTGGCATTATGAACAAGCATTTCGATTGGCATTATGTCAAGGCTTTCGATTGGCATTCTGAAAGACCCTTCGATTGGTATTCTGAAGGAGCCTTTAGATTGGCATTATGGACAAGTACTTCGATTGGCATTATAACAGTGTCCTTTGATTGGAATTCCAAAAAGGTCCATTCGAAGAAGCATTCAAAGGGTCCATTCGAAGAAGCTTTCGAAAAGCATTCGAAGAAGGCCATCAGCCCATTCGAAAGGGAGCATTCGAAGGAGGCCATCAGCCCATTCGAAAGGGAGAATTTAAAGGCCAGTTATATGTTATTCAAAATTCAAAAAGGGACAAGATCCCATGTGTTTAGCCAACGTTACAAACTCTCATTCATGGCTCTCAAACACATAATTAACGTTACAAATTCTCATTCATGGATGTCAAACACATAATCAAGGTCATTTAAACCTTTGTCTTCTTGTCCCCCCCACCCCCGCTATATAAAGAGATCACAAGTGTTGCAAAAGAGGACGAAAATATACAGAAAAAAATAGAGAAAAGAAGCAGGAAGAACTTGGAGATACGCTGCCAAAAGTCATCAGCACTTCCAGGAAGCCATACCCAATCCTTGCACAAGCCAAAGTTGCCACCCCGGGAACACCTCCATCCTCAGAACTACAGATCAAAGCACCTCTGTTTGGTAAAAAAATCTAATCTCAAACTCATTTCGATCTCTGATTGCATATTCATGTTATTATTGCTGTTTGTGAATGATTTAATGTGCTACATATAAGCTATAGCGTAGAGATGAGATTGTGCGATTGCTTGGGTACAATCTGAGTTTCTCCTTCGAATCCCAGGATAAAATAACCCAGACCCAGATTCAGCAGGTGCGAATAGGGAGGAGATTCGAATCAGGGGGGTAAAATCCCCCTAGACCTTTAACATGTGTTTCGTTTTTGCAGGAAATATATTCTCAGGATCCTGTTCAGAGTTTCGAAGCTCAACAGCTTAGCTTCGAACTGGACCCAAGACTTCCAGGTCAAAGGATGACATATCCAGATCGAACACCCTCAGAGTGCAACCCCTCATGCACTTTCGATCCAGCTTCTTCACTGGGTCGAAAGACAGCCTGCACCTCTTTCGACCCAGGCCTCCAGAATTATATTTTTTTCTTGTTTTGCTGCCAGGCCCATTTGTAGTTTGTTTACTTTGTTTATTTCTTTTAGTTTTTTTTAATCAACATAAAAATCATAAAAATAAATAACTTAGAATTAGGATTTAATTTAGTTTATTATTTTAACTTATTTTCTTCAATTTTAAAATCAGCAGACTTAGGATTTATTTGAATTCAATCCTTTTCATAAACAAAAAATGCAAAAATATTAGGTATGTTTTAGAGTTAATTTTAATCAGTTTTTTTAATTAATTAAATTTGACTTAATTGAACATTTAGCATTTTCCCAAAAATAAAATAAAACAAAAAAAATATTATATTCTTAGGATTTTTTTAAGATTCACGCGCGTTTATTTTATTGCAACTGCTTATTATTCCCCCAATTTTGGACATGTAAATAATCCCCCTCTCCGAAGCCTTGTAATAGCGTAGGATTTACAATTTCCGCACTTTAAATTCCTGTATATATATTAACTGCTTAGATGTATGCTAACTAGGATTGTATGAAAATATCTAAAAACAAATGGTAGAGCACCTAAAAATAAAAAGATAATATAACTGAAAAAAACAATACACTTGCACATGCCACTCCTAGGGTACACCTCACTTGGTTGCCTCAAATGTGGTCATTAAGTATAGGATGTTTTAGAGGTCGTCCTTCTGTCCAAAGATCAAAGTTGCCTCGAAATGGTTGCCTCGATAAAAATGATCTAAGACATTAGGGTTACCACTAAGGCGTCCTAACATTGCTTTAGTGGCCACACGTCCCTTAAATCGAATTGACCCGAAAACTCCAACGACGGTGCTACCTACTCCTCAATAGTGGGATAACACTGTCTAAAAGACGTTTGCACAATTTAATTCCTTTTCAAGTAGGTAGAGGTTCTTAAGTACTCGCTCCTTTTAAAAACAAAACAAAACTTTTCACACTTACACTTTCTTCAAAAAACAAAACTCTTTTCAAAACCCACAAACACAAAGAAAAAGCAAACTTTTGAAAACATAGTGAGCAAGTACCTAAGATCCCGTGGATAACCACAGATAGAAAGGGTGCTAACACCTTCCCTTTCTATAATCTACCTCCCGAACCCGAGAAACAATCTCGAAAAGGAATTTTTTCTGTGCTTTTGTCCTTTCCTTGTTGGATAAAATAAAAGACGGTGGCGACTCTTGCTTACCGCGACACTTTGCGAAAAACAAACGCAAACACGAACCAGCATTCTAAAACAGTCAGTTCTATTCCCACCGATTACAGAACTGGCGACTCTGCTGGGGAATTTCTAATAAGTGGGGTATACCTTAGGATTAGTTCATCATATTTGCTTCTATTGTTTTATTTGATTGCTTTATCTTTGTTCTATTGTTTGGGTTTGAAATCCTCCACCCGGATTTGGGAAACATTCATAGATAGCAATACGTTGTGGAAACTGTGCGGGGTATACCGACACGGTTGAAGCAATAAATATATTAGTGCGACATATTTGTGAGTACCGGTAGCCTTTTAGTCAATCAAAGAGAATACGGGGCCGCTGAGTGATGTCACTAAGCACTAATGACCTAGAACCTTACTTGACCATCTTGGCCTTTTTTAGGGGTAGTGAGATGATCGACTTTGGTGCAGTCTGAAGTTGGTAGATACTCGATACTACACTCATTGAGGATTGTTTTCTTGGAATATTTTGGTCGCCAGTTAAGTGGCTAAACCGAAACGATGAACATAGAAAACAATCCAATGATATTGAGCTCCTTAGAACCCGGTTACTATTTATAGGACAAGTTTTGAGCCAACTAAACTCAAGAGGGTACTTACCTATGAAACCTCCTGCAAGCCTGAAACTAGGGTTTTTGTGTGACTTGCTTGTACACGTGTTTGTGCATACATCATAAAGCATCATATGCATCTGCTAACCATTTCAAGGGTTTAGATCTTCATCTTTGTTATTGTTTTGCAGGAAAACAATTCAAGTCAACCTTGTAAGGGTCCTTCTTCAACTCAAAGAGCTTACATCCAGGATTCCCTAGAATTCTCTCTTCAGTGAAAGACATGGTAGACTCCTCAGCTTGGTCAACACCAACATTGAAGAAGACATGATGAAAGTTCTCTTCCAGTTCTTTGACCCCCTACACCACTGTTTCACATTCCCTGATTATCAATTGGTGCCTACTTTGGAGGAATTTTCTCAACTCCTGAGAATTCCTATTCTTAGTCAACTACCCTACAACGGTACGGAAAAGGAACCAAAACTTGAAGATGTTTCTCAAGCATTACGCTTACAACCATCCAACGTCAAGGGGCATTGGGAAACCAAAAGTGGTATCAAAGGATTCTTAGCAAAGTTTCTGTTTGAGAAGGCACGAGAATGCTGGAATTCTCTTGATCTACAAGCCTTTGAAGAGATTGTGGTACTCCTTATCTATGGGTTGGTTTTGTTCCCAAATCCTGATCAACTTATAGATATGAATGATGTCAAGATTTTCATATCCAGGAATCCCATACCTACATTGCTTGGGGACATCCTCCACTCATTTTACACACGAACAATGAGGAAAATAGGTGTTCTCATGTGCTGTACTCCTCTCCTAGCAAGGTGGTTTATTTCTCACCTTCCACAATCAGTTTTGAAGAATGAACAGGGTTTAAGGTGGTCACAACGATTGATGACCCTCACACATTCTGATGTACATTGGTGTTCTCGGTCCAGAGAAAATGTCACCATCATTGATCGTTGTGGAGAATTTCCTAATGTTCCATTACTTGGAACTAGGGGAGGCATTACCTACAACCCCTGTCTAGCTTTGAGACAATTTGGATATGCTCGGAGGGATGGCCCTCATGACATGCTGATTCTTGACCTAGTTTTTGACTTTGACAACGATGCGCAAGGGCTTCGACAAAGGTTCATCAGAGCTTGGAGGATGCCTAATAAGGTGGATAGTAAGACACTGGGGCACAAGAATTCTATCCCCCTTGAGCCTTACCTCAAGTGGGTACGAACCCGCTCCCAGAATCTTATGATGCCATATCCTCACATTCTCCCCTTGATCAAAGAGCCTGTTATGGAAGGAGAGGTTCCATACGCCATCCTACATCCTGACATGCCAACATCATGGGAAGAAATGCAAAAGAGTTGGATCCAACTCAAGGAAGAGCGGAATACTTTTGAAGCCAGCTTCTATGCCAGTGAAAAGAAGGTTTTGGAGCTTACCCGCCGACTTCACGAGGAGGAGACCCTCAACACTTACATCGCTCCAAAAAGGATGTGCAATGTCTTTTTACATTAAGAATTTTGTAATATTTCGCCCATGGGGCACTTATGTACTAACAAATTTCTTCTTAGTATGACGTGTGTTCTTTTTGTCTGCAACAAAATTGAACTTTTGAACCCTTGAATGCATTACATAAATATCATACCATTCATCATATGCATAACAGGTACCCTTTTACAGGTCTCTTATCTTCTTCGCTGTTTATTTCAGCAATCATCATGTCTGCTGAACCTTCCACCGAGCAAGCTATCAAGGCCCTCCAGGCCCAGAATGCCCAATTTCAAGAGTTGGTCATGAGCCTAGCTAAGGGTCAGCAGGACCTGAAGACTTTGATTCTGAAAGAGAGGAAGAAGAAGGAAAAGAGGACCATCCTGTTCAACACTAAACGCAGGTTTGGAAACGGGCTGCAAAATGAAATTGAACTGGCCACCCCGTCTGGAGAGAAAGACCGTCCACAAGAAAGGAGGGCTCCTATCCCTATGGTCTCCGACAACGAGACGGACTATGATGAAGAATAATATCCTCCTGCTGAGGATAAGTACAAACAGCTGGAAGACCGTTTGAACGATATGGAAGTACAGAAGGTTCCCGGTCTGGACTTCGAAGATTTGGGTTTATCATCTGGGGTGGTGATTCCCCATAAGTTCAAGGCACCTGCCTTTGCCAAGTATGACGGAGCTTCCTGTCCAAAGCTGCACCTCCGGTCATATGTGAGGAAGATCCAACCTTACACTATTGATAAGAACTTATGGATCCATTTCTTTCAAGACAGTCTCTCAGGGACTCAGCTTGAGTGGTTCTATCAGTTGGACGAAGCCAGTATCCGCAGCTGGGAGGATTTGGCTGCTGCATTCTTTAGGCATTATCAATATAATTCCGACCTCGCTCCTACGCGTACCCAACTCCAGGGTATGTCAATAGGGACGGGTGAAGTATTTAAAGAGTATGCTCAAAAATGGAGAGACCTTGCCGGAAGTGTGCAACCACCTTTAGCTGATCGTGAACTTGTTGATATGTTTTTGGGGACCCTGTCCAGTCCATTCTTTAACCATTTGATTGGAAGCTCTTCAGCCGGGTTTATAGACCTTATCTTGACTGGTGAGAGGATTGAAGCTGGTATTAAGGCTGGGAAGATACAGAAGGGTGCCTCATCGAGCACCGAGAAGAGACCGTTTAAGAAAGAGTCCAGTGCTGTCTACAGTTCAAGAAGACAAAACAGACCTGAACACCGCCAAGCTGTCAATGCGGTTGTTATCTCAAAACCTGCTGGTGCTCCTCAGCATCACAACCAACAAAGGGACGAGAGACCTCGAAGGCAATTCACTCGTTTCAGCATGACTTTGTCTCAGATTCGGCCACAATTGCTGAAGACCAATCTGGTGACCCTAAAAGAAGCTCCAAAGAATCCAAATACAATGTCACCAAGGTATAACCCTAATGCCCGCTGCGCTTTTCACTCTGATAGCCTGGGGCATAATACAAACGATTGTTGGGTTTTGAAGAACAAGGTGCAAGACTTAATTGACGCAAAGGAGATTGAGTTCGAGGCGCACGAGAGGCCTAATGTTGTAACTGCTCCCATGCCCAGGCATGGAGTGAATGTTTTAGAGGAAGACTTGTTTGTAGTGTCTGTGGATGATATTGTTACCCCTCTGATGACTGTCAAGAGGAACCTGTTGCTAGCCAGTTTATTTTCGGGGTGTGGTGAAGGTTGCCATATGTGTTCTATTTTACCTACTGGTTGTCCATCTTTGAAGTCAGGAATCCAAAACCTGATGGATAACAAAGAGATCCTATTTGAAAAGACTGCTGTTCCATCTGTTCATTCTGAAGAAGTTGCCATCATTACCATTTTCGGCAATTCTTCTAAGGCTCCCTCGAGGACGCCTGTTAGAATTACATCTGTTCCGAAGATCACACCTATAATCATCACTGTTCCGGGGCCCATCCCCTATACCTCTGACAAAGCTGTCCCTTGGCACTATGGGGTAGATGTTTATGTTCTTGGAATTAAGAAAGAGTTTGATGCTGATATCGGCGTCAACAACATTACTGGGCCTGCTAAAGTCACCCGCAGTGGTAGACTTTTCTCACCTGATATTGCTCCACCAACTGTCCGAAGACCTGTTGTCATTAAGCCTGCAAGTGTACCTACTGCTTTTCCTGATCAAATTCCTATCCTTCCCCCTGTCGCCGAGTCTTCTGACGCTCGGGGCAAAGGGATCACCACTGATATGCCTGTCCAGACGGAGGCGCCAAAGACAATCAATGTTGAAGCTTCCAAACAGGAGATGGAAGAGATTCTGAAGATTATTAACAAGAGTGATTTTAATGTAGTTGAGCAACTGGGGCAAACCCCATCCAAGATTTCTATGTTATCACTGCTGTTGTGTTCAGAGGCCCATGCCAAGGCTCTGATTACCTTCCTAAAGACGACCCACATGCCACAAGAGACATCAGCTGATCAATTTACCGATTGTATGGCCAATTTAACTGCTGATAATGGTTTGGGTTTCTCCGACGCTGATCTGACTGCTAAAGGGAAGAACCATAATGATGACCTGTATATTTCTATTGAATGCAGGGGCACTACTCTTGCACATGTGTTGGTTGACACTAGTTCCTCGTTGAACGTCTTGCCCAAGAAAGCTCTAGACAGGCTGGATTGCGAAGGTTTGGAGCTAAAGCCGAGTAACATTGTTGTCCGGGCCTTTGATGGGTCTAAGAGGATGGTGCATGGTGAGGTTGATATTCCAATCAAAGTTGGTTCTCAGGTCTTCAATTCTACATTCTACGTGATGGACATTCGGCTATCCTATTCTTGTTTGCTGGGTCGTCCATGGATCCACAAAGCGGGAGCCGTAACCTCAACGCTCCACCAGAAGTTGAAGTACCCGGTTAAAGGCAAGATTGTGACAGTTCAAGGGGAGGAGGAGTACATTGTCAGCCACCTCAACTCGTTCCGGTACGTAGAGATGGATGGGGAGTTCATTGAGACCCCATTTCAACACTTTGAAGAGGTTCCTCAGACACTGGCGTCAGCTGAGACTGTGATGGAAGATTCCCCCATGAAGATGGCTTCCTTAAAGGATGCCCAGGCTGTTATTGAGAAGGGTGAGTATGCAAACTGGGGTTGACTTCCTGATTTCACTCAGAAGACTAACAAATTCGGTTTGGGTTTCACTGCATAAGCTCAGAGGGTTGTTCTAAGTGCAAGGATTGGAAGACCTTCTGTGTTCATCAGCAACTCGGGAGTAAATGCCATCGAAGATGACGTGGAGGAGTCTGAATTCGACAGCTGGATCTATCCTACGACCAACGGTGGACCAAACAACTGGACAACAAAGGGTTTCATCCCTATTACTTTTATTACTCAGTAATGAGCTCTTTGTTTCGAATTTGTAACAGACAATGTTTTGAAACTTTATGGCCCGGTGTCTTACCCGGGGCACCGTGGCTTCATTTGTGAGGGCTTTTGTATGCCATTTTCATATATCATTAATAAAAGCATTGGACGTTTTCGCATTTCAAATTTTGCGCTCTTTGTCTTTCCTTATTATATTACAAAACAACTATTTTACACACACTCACATATACAAGTCCCAATCCACTCTGGATCTCACTGGTAATGACTCTACTACTGCCAGTTATGACTTCGAAAATCCGATCAACTTAGTCGAAGATGAAGGTGAAGATGATTGCGAAGTGCCTGGTGAGCTTGCAAGACTACTACTCCAGGAAGAGAGGGCCATTCAGCCACATGAAGAGCCAGTGGAAACGGTGAATCTGGGTACCGAGACAGACAAAAAGGAAGTCAAGATCGGTGCAAATCTGGAGCTTAGTGGGAAACATCGGTTGATTCAGATGCTGCATGACTACGTGGAGATCTTTGCCTGGTCTTACGAAGATATGCCTGGGTTGGATACCGACGTTGTGGTTCATCGCCTGCCTACCAAGGAAGACTGCCCTCCGGTAAAACAGAAGGTTCGCTGTATGCGTCCAGAGATGTCCGAGAAAATCAAGGCCGAAGTTATGAAACAGTTTGACGCCGGTTTTCTAGTAGTAACTTCTTACCCTCAGTGGGTTGCCAATGTGGTTCTGGTACCGAAGAAGGATGGTAAGGTCTGAATGTGTGTTGACTACAGGGATTTGAACAGGGCAAGCCCTAAGGATGACTTCCCTCTACCTTACATCGACGTTTTGGTTGACAATACTGCTCAGCACAAGGTATTCTCCTTTATGGATGGTTTCTCTGGCTATAATCAAATCAAAATGGCTTCCGAAGACATGGAAAAGACCACTTTCGTTACCCACTGGGGTACCTTTTGTTACAAGGTCATGCCTTTTGGGTTGAAGAATGTTGGGGCAACATATCAGCGTGCCATGGTTGCTTTATTTCATGACATGATCCATCATGAGATTGAAGTATACGTCGACGATATGAATGCGAGGTCCCAAACTGAGGAGGAACACCTTGACCATCTACAGAAGCTGTTTGACAGGTTGAAGTTATATAAGCTGAGATTGAACCCAAACAAATGCACCTTCGGGGTACGGTCCGGTAAACTGCTGGGTTTCATCGTAAGCGACAAAGGTATTCAAGTAGATCCTGCCAAAGTGAAAGATATACAAGAGATGCCAGCTCCCAAGACAGAGAAGGAGGTCAGAGGCTTTCTAGGTCGACTGAACTACATTGCCCGATTCATCTCGCACCTAACTGCTACTTGTGAGCCAATCTTCAAACTGCTGAAGAAAGATCAAGTGGTATGTTGGAACGATGAATGTCAGGCTTCTTTCGAAAGAATCAAAGAGTACCTCCAGGAGCCACCTATTCTTATGCCACCAGTTGAAGGGAGACCTTTGATTTTATACTTTACGGTGCTCGATAACTCAATGGGGTGTGTGCTGGGGCAGCATGACGAGTCTGGTAGAAAAGAGCATGCTATTTATTACCTTAGCAAAAAGTTTACCGACTGTGAGACCCGATACTCGCTGCTCGAGAAAACTTGCTGCACTTTGGCATGGGCTGCTCGCCGGATGATACAGTATATGTTGACTCACACTACTCTTTTGATTTCAAAGATGGATCCAATTAAGTATATCTTCGAAAAGCCTGCCTTGTCCGGAAGAATAGCAAGATGGCAAATGATCTTGACTGAATATGACATCCAGTACACAACTCAAAAAGAAATCAAGGGAAGTGTATTGGCAGACCATTTGGCACATCAGGCAGTGGATGATTACCAGTCTATGAACTTTGAATTCCCGGACGAGAATATCATGTTGATAACTGATTGTGAAACACCTGGACCGGATGAAGGACCTGAGGAAGGATCCCGATGGTCTATGCATTTTGATGGAGCTTCAAACACTTTGGGTAATGGCATTGGCGCTATGATCATATCTCCTAAAGGCTCTCATACTCCATTTACCACCCAACTATGTTTTAACTGCACCAACAATATGGCAGAGTATGAAGCCTGCATTATGGGTCTTCGAGCAGCAATTGACCTAAGGATTAAGTTTCTGAGTGTCTTTGGAGATTCCGCTCTCGTGATCAGTCAGATCAAAGGAGAGTGGGATACGAAACACCCAAATCTTATTCCTTACAAGGAGTATGTATTGACGTTGCTTCCCCATTTCGAGGAGATAACCTTTGAACACTTCCCAAGAGAGGAGAATCAATTGGCGGAAGCACTAGCTACGATGTCTTCTATGTTCAAAGTCAAGTGGGACAACGAGGCTCCCCGGATCATTATTTATAAATTGGATGAACCTGCACATTGTTGTGATCTTGAGACTGAAGAGGTAACAGAAAAACCTTGGTATCATGAAGTGAAGAGGTACCTTGAAGCTCAAGAATACCCCAAGGGTGCATCTGTTAATGACAAGAAGTTTCTAAGAAGGTTCGCGGAAAAATTCTTCATCAGCAATGGCATTCTTTACAAACGTAACCATGATTCAACTTTACTGCGTTGCGTGGATAAAATTGAAGCAGAAAGAATCATGGCAGAGATGCATCAAGGTACTTTCGGAACTCATTCCAGTGGACATACCATGGCAAAGAAAATCCTTCGGGCAGGATACTACTGGTCCACAATGGAAGCCGACTGTTATCAACATTCTCGGACATGTCACAAGTTCCAGGTCTATGCTGATAAGGCGCATACTCCTCCAGTTCCTCTGAATGTTTTGACGACACCTTGGCCTTTTGCAATGTGGGGCATTGATATGATCGGCGAAATCAGACCTACGGCATCCAACGGGCATCGTTTCATCCTGGTAGCGATTGATTACTTTACGAAGTGGGTTGAAGCAGCTTCCTTTGCTACGGTAACCAAGAACGTCGTGGCACGGTTCATTCGGCACAACCTGATCTATCAATACGGTGTACCAGAGAGGATCATTACGGACAATGGTACCAATCTTAATAACAAGATGATCACTGAGCTCTGCGAGCAATTCAAGATACATCATCACAACTCTTCTCCCTACCGGCCGAAGATGAATGGGGCTGTAGAAACAACAAATAAGAATATTAATAAGATCGTGCAGAAGATGACAGTGACATACAAAGACTGGCACGAGATGTTACCATTTGCTCTTCATGGGTACCGTACCTCAACATGGACGTCAACAGGGGCAACACCCTATTCCTTGGTTTATGGCATGGAGGCAGTCTTTCCTGTTGAAGTTCAGATACCCTCTCTTCGGATCATGAAGGATGCAGGTTTGAGCGAAGACGACTGGATTCAGACCCGACTTGATCAATTGAATCTAATCGACGAAAAGAGACTTACTGCTATTTGTCATGGTCAGACGTACCAAAAACGAATGATCAAGGCATTTAACAAGAAAGTCAGACGACAAGAGTATCAAGTTGGGGACCTGGTAATCAAGCGCATTATTCTACCTCAAGGTGATCCCAGGGGCAAATGGACCCCTACTTACGAAGGTCCACTTGTGGTTAAGAACATCTTCTCAGGAGGAGCTATGATTCTAACCACCATGGATGGTGACGACCTTCCTCACCCCGTCAATGCAGACATAGTAAAAAGATACTACGCATAATCAAAGACCTGTTAGGTTGACTGGTGTGATCGGTGGATCTGGAACTGATTGTTTAACGCTGGTTCGCGAAATGTCGCGGTAAGCAAGAGTCGCCACCGTCTTTTATTTTCTCCAATATGGAAAGGACAAAAGCACAGAAAAATTCCTTATTGAGATTAGTTCTCGGTTCGGGAGGTAGATTATAGAAAGAGAAGGTGTTAGCACCCTTTCTATCCATGGTTATCCATGGGCTCTTAGATACATTGCTCATTTGTGTTTTCAAAAATGGTTTGTTTGCTTTTCAACTGTGGGTTTTAAAAAGTTTCTTTGAAAATTCCAGTTCGATTCTTGTATCGGTCCTCAAGAGTGTTTGAAAGATTGCTTTCGAAAGCTTTTTGAAAAGGTGTCGGTGTGAAAAGTATTTTTTGATTTGTTTTGAAATTAGAGCAAGTATCTAGAGTCGTCTACCTACCCTAAAGAATTCGTCTGTGTAGATGTCCTTTAAAGTAGTGCCATCCCACCATTGAGAGGTAGGTAGCACCACCGTTGGAGGTGTTCGGGTCAATTTGATGTTCGGGACATGGTGATCACCAGAGCAATGGGAAGACACCTTAGAAGCTACCCTCATGCCAGGTTCCCAGATCATGAGGACTTACTAAGACATCCTCTACTCGACGATCACCTTTCGAGGCAAGGCAACAGTGAGGCGTACCCTAGGGGTGGTGTGTGATTTGTGTGTCGTTTTCAGATATTTTATCTTGTCATGTTATTGGTGATCTAGCGTTTGTTTTTATTTTTGTCCATTCATTCTTGCATGCATTTGTTAACAGTTAAAAATTGCGAAAAGTAAAAGTTCTAAGCTATTACAAAAGGCGCGGGTCCACATCGCCAAAATTTCTTGAACCCGATTTGACAGAAAAATAAAGAAAGTAAAGAAAATAAAGTGCGAGGAATTAATTACACGGCTTTGGGAGAGATACAGAAATATTAAACGGAAAGAGAATAAACATGCGGATTAAACAAGAATTAAAACGAGGGCGTTGGACCCTTTTTGCAAAATTAAATTAAATGATGGAATTGATTAATTAAAAAAAGGAAAGAAATTGTTTTTGGTATTTTTTGGTATTTTATGATTTTAATAGGAAAAAGAATTAAATGCAATTAAACCTAATTCTAGTTGTTTTTAATTTATTAAGAAAAGATTGAATTTTAACCTAAAATTAGACCTAATTATTTACATGCAATTTAATTACAAAAATAAATAATAGTAAATATTTAATTATTATGAAAAAAATATAAAGATATAAAAAATTAATTAAACCCTAATTCTACCATTTTTTAGATTTTTATTATGAAAATATTATAATTAACCCTAATTTAATAACTAAGTGAATTAATGCAATTTATTTATGAAAATACTAAAATAAAATATTTATTATTTTTTCATCTTTTTTGATTTTTTTGGTGTTTTATGTTGTTTATGAAAATAATAAATTAATTAAACAAAACAATAATTAAATAGAAATAATGAAAAAGAAAGAATAAAAAAAAATGGCAAACCTAGGGGGTCTGCCCCTAATTGTGAGGTTGGTCTTTAGTAATTTGGCCCATTTAAATTCATGGCCTGATTGACTTTCGTGGCTAGCATGTAATTCTTTGACTCAAGTCCATGATACTCCTCCAATTATATCCCTGGGATTGCTCTTAACATACGCGTGGCAGGCTGGATGGTGGGCTACATGGTACACTCCTTGTGTGGAAACTGCATGGGATAACATTTGAAAGAAAAATAATATGAGAGGGTGGGGACCTGGGGCTCGAACCCAGGTCCTGAACATTACCACTCAAGCGCTTCACCAACTGTGCCATTTTGCTTATCTGTAAATAATATAATTAATAAACATAATAAAATAAACATGCGTTAGTGCTTTGTTTTCCGCGCGAAAGTTTAAACCGGCCAACCATCGTTCTACACATCATCATCTTCCTCGTGTTGTTTTATTTTTCCTGAAACAAGAACAATTTAGCAATGGTTTTCAAACGTTCTAAAAGGCACCATTAGAGAAAATAGCGAATAGCCCAGGAAGGCTCATAAATTGAGTGCGAGGGTGGGTTTCTTTTCGTCTGAGTATGCTTGATTCAATGGTGGTATTCAGGTGTCCTAATTTTACCATATCACGAAACGCCCAAATTAAAGCTTGCAAAACCCTAATATTCATCCATGGCAAATCTTCATACGATGCACAAAAACTCAATTCAATCACATGGTTAGTCTCAGAATCAATTGATTAATAAGAATTCATGAACAAAATGCAATGAATATGCTTAAATTGTGAAATACGATTATGAAAAAAAGTGAGAAAAGCTTGACTTCTGTACAATGTTTCAAAGGGTTAGGGACTGTGTTCTTGATCCAGGCACGTTGCTTGATGTCTTTGGAAGGCAATAGGATGAGTTTCTTGGCTTGAATCGACCTGCAAATAGGTTTTCAGAATTGGAATTTTTTGCAAAAAAGCTTGAGTTTGATAATGGGGTTTTTGCGCAGCTTTTTGGTCCATGGCATTAGGGTTGCGTTTGGTACTTATGTATGAATGATTTAGGGTTGAAAACTTGATCCAAAACCTTTGCATTCATGGTTTGGAAGATTTGATTTTCAAAGATCTTTTTTCAATATTTTTTCATGCTATTTTGACTCTAATCATATCCAATCAATTCAATTCCTTCCATATCTGATCATGCACGAATTATTGAGTATATTTCATGCACAAAAAGATTGGAAAACTTAGGTTAATTATTTTTCATGTATTTAATTGATTTTAAATGAATTATTATTAATAGAAATTCAAATAAATAAATAAAAAATGAAGAAAAACTTCCCTTTGGGCCAAGTGGTCGTGCACATGCCTTGGATAATGAATTGTGGAAGAAAAATAGGCCCATTAGCAATTTTAGGTCATTTGAATCAATGTTGACTTTTCAAAATATCCAAAAATTTCCCAACTTCCACAAGGCATGACTTGCTCAATTTTTAGGATTTGCTCATGTTCTTGGACATTTTGGAAAGGTCTTTGAGTCCCATAACCAATTCCTTTGGTCCCATGTCATTTTGATTTACCAATCTCAAGTTATGGCCTTTGACTTAAAGTCCCTTTTTGTTGACTTTTGAAAATGACCTATAATGTTGAAATTGATAACTTTTTGTGAGAGCATTTCTTGGACTTGGAGTATGAAGATGAGTTGTAGGAAATGTCTTTCTCTTCAAAATGAGCTTTGGATGGAATTTTTCTGATAATCCATGTGAAAGTTATGCCCTGGTCAATTTACAGTTGACTTTTTCAGCTGTCCAAATAAGGAAACTTTTGCATCTTGATGATTTTTGAGCCAAGCTTTGAGAATCATGATCAAGCATTGATCAAATGATGTTTGTGGCTTCAAAATGAGATGTTGACCAAAAATTTGAACTTTTGACTGTCAAATGACCATTTTGCCCCTGTAGTTGACTGTAGTGCAATTAGGGTTTTGATTGTGCAATTTTGTGCTGTAAGTCTTGAAACTTTGTATGAGGATGCTTGATCATATTTGTAGGCATGTGGGACTTGATTGGACCCTTGGAAACTTCATTTCCTTGATCAGAACCAAAACCCTAATTTTGACTGCTTAGGAGGCCCTTGAACTGTGTAACCCTTGGGGAATCTTGAAGCTTTGACTTGGCAATTCTTGAAGAATATGGGAGGGCAAATTTTGGGGTACAACAACTGGCCTAGGAGAAAATAAGGGCTTATCGGCGAACCAAAAAGGGTTCGGGCAAAAATAAGGGATGAAAATAAAAAAAAATCTGTACACCCGGCAAGTCAAAAACCTAAAAAAGGCGGCTTGGGCAAAAATGGGTATCCCGGTGGACTGAAAACCCGAAAGGACGGTCCAGGAAAAAGTTAGGGATTAAAGCGTAATACTATGTCTCATTGGATCACCTCGCATCCGGACTTCGGTATCAACTATCAGGCTCGGACGACACCAGTCAATCAGATTCATCTTTAACTAAGTAGCAAAGTGATGAGATGCTTGAAGATATAAAGGCAATAGCAGAGCTGGAACCCAGTGGGACTATTCACATAGCTGTTTTGTTTTCACAAATTGTATAAATTCTATTTGTTCGGCGGCGTTCTCTTACTAGGACATCAGCCTCTTGTACAAAACGCCTATTTACAGGTCAAACTTCAAAGTCAATACAAATTCATTTTCAAACAAATTTCAAATTGTTTTTCCTTTATCTGTTTTGTTTTGCAAAGAACGTCCAATGTTCATTTTTGATATATGCATTTGACATTAATTGCTGCTCATAAATATTTACATGCGAAACAAAAGAAAAATTACGGGTGATATCAGAAGTAGGGGCAATAAGAATTGTCTGGGCGGTCTAGTTGCTCTATCCACCAGGTACCAAGGTATATATTCAGCTGAAGAATATGGCTAAGATACCTTCACTCCCCGCAGGATAAGACAGTAATGATAGCTCTCTCAGCTAAAACTTGCAACTACGGACAAATCAGCAAGACTCTTCCCAAGCAGAATGGATTTACCATCAGCCCGAAAAGGCTTGACATCCCCGGCAGTCTTAATATTCCCTAACAGAATATAAGAATGTTTCCTGGCGGAATACAAGATACCCCCAGTGGAGCCATTTCCCCAGCGCAATCTAAAAAAGCTTCCCCAGCGGAGTTGAGTCATCTTACCCAGTAGATTCTAGAAGCTTGTCCCCTGCAGAATACAAATGCATCTCCTCAGCCAAATTCAGAAGGTTATCCTCACAAGAGTCTAACTGGGTTATCCTCAGCAAGTTGCAACAGAAAGATTATCCCCAGCAAAGTTCTTTCTTTCCCCCAGCAGGACTTCTATCCTCAACAGGTTCAATATCACCAGCAACGGTAATCTATCCCCAGCGGAGTTCATCATCAAAATCCCCAATAGAGCTTATCAACGGAATCCCCAACGGAGTTTATCGTTAAAATCTCAGCAAAGTATCTCTTCCCCACAGAGTATTTCCCCTCGGAGTAATCACTTCATCAGGTTTATTCCCCAACGGAGTTCTTTTCTCCTGCAGGTTTACTCTCACAATCATCTTCGTTCATCATCCCCAACGGAAACGAAGAACTCAACTCTATTTGCCAGCAGCTCCGGGATTTATGTTCCCCCAGCTAAAACATCACATTCCTATACATCATGAGACATGAATTACGCATCATACGAATACAATCTCATTTATTTTGAGAACATCATTGCCTGATCCATATCATGCATTGCATATGACTGACCTTTACCTTTCAGGAAAAATGCAGTTAAGTTCTCAGCTTAGTCGAAGATCTGACCAGTTCTTAAATCTCAATTGAATTATCATCGGTTGAATTTCAAATAAGGTTCTCAATCTCGACAGTCTCCTCCGTCATAGTGTGGACAAGTTCTATAACCTCAACGGTATACTCCCGGTGGGCACGAGACAATTCCTAGATCTTGATGAAGATGTTTCCCTACGTCATAGTGTGGACGAGTACTATAACCTCAACGGTATACTCGATTGAGCACAAGTTAGTTCCTAGATCTTGATGTTCTCCTCCGTCATAGTGTGGACAAGTTCTATAACCTCAACGGTATACTCCCGGTGGGCACGAGACAGTTCCTAGATCTTGATGAAGATGTTTCCCTACGTCATAGTGTGGACGAGTACTATAACCTCAACGGTATACTCGATTGAGCACAAGTTAGTTCCTAGATCTTGATGTTCTCCTCCGTCATAGTGTGGACAAGTTCTATAACCTCAACGGTATACTCCCGGTGGGCACGAGACAGTTCCTAGATCTTGATGAAGATGTTTCCCTACGTCATAGTGTGGACAAGTACTATAACCTCAATGGTATACTCCATTGAGCACGAGTCAGTTCCTAGATCTTGATGTTTTCCTCCGTCATAGTGTGGACAAGTTCTATAACCTCAACGGTATACTCCATTGAGCACGAGACAGTTCTTAGATCTTGATGAAGATGTTTCCCTACGTCATAGTGTGGACGAGTACTATAACCTCAACGGTATATTCCATTGAGCACGAGTCAGTTCCTAGATCTTGATGTTCTCCTCCGTCATAGTGTGGACAAGTTCTATAACCTCAACGGTATACTCCATTGAGCACGAGACAGTTCCTAGATCTTGATGAAGATGTTTCCCTACGTCATAGTCTGGACGAGTACTATAACCTCAACGGTATACTCCATTGAGCACGAGTCAGTTCCTAAATCTTGATGTTTTCCTCCATCATAGTGTGGACGAGTACTATAACCTCAACGGTATACTCCATTAAGCACGAGTGAGTTCCTAGATCTTGATGTTTTCCTCCGTCATAGTGTGGACAAGTTCTATAACCTCAGCGGTATACTCCCGGTGGGCACGAGACAGTTCCTAGATCTTGATGAAGATGTTTCCCCCCAATTGAATTATGGACAGATTCCTAAAACTCAGCTGAAGCATTCTCTCAGTTGAAGTACAGGCAGGTTCCTAAATCTCAACGAAGTTAGACTTCCCCAGTGGAATCTTCTAGAACAACAGGTATGCAAGTTCTCGCTAAGGAATCTCTTATGCGATCGACACTCCTGCAGATGGCATCTATAAGCCCATCCTCCTACCAACAATCTCCAAATGGCATCTGTAAGCCCATTCCTGACATCACAATGCTGATACTACACCATGCGAGTGAAAATTTATGGGCACTCTAGTGTTCAATCATCTTCCACCTTCGGATCATGAAAGGCACGCAAGCCAATCTACATCCTCAGGTTTAAGAAGATTGAACAGGGGCAACTGTTGTACCCCAAAATTTTCCCTCTCATGTTTCTCAAAGTCTTCCCCCTGCATGGTTGATCATAAACTCTTGCCTAAGGAAAAGGAAATTTTTTGAGTGGTGCTTTAAGTACATTTCGATTGGCATTCTGAAAGACCCTTCAATTGGTGTTCTAAAGGAGCCTTTCGATTGGAATTATGGACAAGCATTTCGATTGGAATTATGTCAAGGCTTTCGATTGGCATTCTAAAAGACCCTTCGATTGGTATTCTGAAGGAGCCTTTCGATTGGCATTATGGACAAGTACTTCGATTGGCATTATAACAGTGTCCTTCGATTGGAATTCCAAAAAGGTCCATTCGAAGAAGCATTCAAAGGGTCCATTCGAAGAAGCTTTCGAAAAGCATTCGAAGAAGGCCATCAGCCCATTCGAAAGGGAGCATTCAAAGGAGGCCATCAGCCCATTCAAAAGGGAGCATTCGAAGGCCAGTTATATGTCATTCAAAATTCAAAAAGGGACAAGATCCCATGTGTTTAGCCAACGTTACGAACTCTCATTCATGGCTTTCAAACACATAATTAACGTTACAAATTCTCATTCATGGCTGTCAAACACATAATCAAGGACATTTAAACCTTTATCTTCCTGTCCCCTCCACCCCCTCTATATAAAGAGATCACAAGTGTTGCAAAAGAGGACGAAAATATACAGAAAAAATAGAGAAAAGAAGCAGGAAGAACTTGGAGATACGCTGCCAAAAGTCATCAGCACTTCCAGGAAGCCATACCCAATCCTTGCACAAGCCAAAGTTGCCACCCCGCGAACACCTCCACCCTCATAACTACAGATCAAAGCACCTCTGTTTGGTAAAAAAATCTAATCTCAAACTCATTTCAATCTCTGATTTCATATTCATGTTATTACTGCTGTTTGTGAATGATTTAATGTGCTACATATAAGCTACAACACAGAGATGAGATTCTACCATTGCTTGGGCACAATCTGAGTTTCTCCTTTGAATCCTAGGATAAAATAACCCAGACCCAGATTCAGCAGGTGCGAATAGGGAGGAGATTCGAATCAGGGGGGTAAAATCCCCGCTGGACCTTTAACATGTGTTTCGTTTTTGCAGGAAATATATTCTCAGGATCCTGTTCAAAGTTTTGAAGCTCAGCAGCTTAGCTTCGAACTGGACCCAGGACTTCTAGGTCAAAGGATGACATATCCAGATCGAACACCCTCAGAGTGCAGCCCCTCATGCACTTTAGATCCAACCTCTTCACTGGGTCGAAAGACAGCCTGCACCTCTTTCGACCCAGGCCTCCAAAATTATATTTTTTTTCTTGTTTTGCTGCCAGGCCCATTTGTACTTTGTTTATTTCTTTTAGTTTTTTTTTAATCAACATAAAAATCATAAAAATAAATAACTTAGAATTAGGATTTAATTTAGTTAATTATTTTAACTTATTTTCTTCAATTTTAAAATCAGTAGACTTAGTATTTATTTGAATTCAATCCTTTTCATAAACAAAAAATGAAAAAATATTAGGTATGTTTTAGAGTTAATTTTAATCATTTTTTTTAATTAATTAAATTTGACTTAATTGAACATTTAGAATTTTCCCAAAAATAAAATAAAACAACAAAAAGATTATATTCTTAGGATTTTTTTTAAGATTCACGCGCATTTATTTTATTGCAACTGCTTATTATTCCCCCAATTTTGGACATGTAAATAATCCTCCTCCCCGAAGCCTTGTAATAGCGTAGGATTTACAATTTCCGCACTTTAAATTCCTGTATATATATTAACTGCTTAGATGTATGTTAACTAGGATTGTATGAAAATATCTAAAAACAAATGGTAGAGCACCTAAAAATAAAAAGATAATATAACTGAAAAAAACAATACACTTGCACATGCCACTCCTAGGGTACACCTCACTTGGTTGCCTCAAATGTGGTCATTAAGTATAGGATGTTTTAGAGGTCGTCCTTCTGTCCAAAGATCAAAGTTGCCTCGAAATGGTTGCCTCGATAAAAATGATCTAAGACATTAGGGTTACCACTAAGGCGTCCTAACATTGCTCTAGTGGCCACACGTCCCTTAAATTGAGTTGACCCGAAAACTCCAACGACGGTGCTACCTACTCCTCAATAGTGGGATAGCACTGTCTAAAGGACGTTTGTACAATTTAATTCCTTTTCAAGTAGGTAGAGGTTCTTAAGTACTTGCTCCTTTTAAAAACAAAACAAAACTTTTCACACTTACACTTTCTTCAAAAAACAAAACTCTTTTCAAAACCCACAAACACAAAGAAAAAGAAAACTTTTGAAAACATAGTGAGCAAGTACCTAAGAGCCCGTGGGTAACCACGGATAGAAAGGGTGATAACACCTTCCCTTTCTATAATCTACCTCCCGAATCCGAGAAACAATCTCGAAAAGGAATTTTTTCTGTGCTTTTGTCCTTTCCTTGTTGTATAAAATAAAAGACGGTGGTGACTCTTGCTTACCGCGAAACTTTGCGAAAAACAAACGTAAACGCGAACCAGCATTCCAAAACAGTCAGTTCTATTCCCACCGATCACACCTATTATCATTCAAATGCAAAATGTGCATACCATTCGGACAGTATGGGGCATGACACCAACAACTGTTGGGTCCTTAAAAAGAAGATCCAAGATTTGATAGATGCCAAGGAGGTAGAATTCGATGCGCACGAAAAGCCGAATGTGATTTCTGCCCCAATGCCGAAGCATGGTTACAGTACCCACGCCGTTGAAGAGGATCTATATGTTGCTGTTGTTGATGACTTAATGACCCCTTTGCCAATAATCAAGATGAATCTGTTAAGAGCCAGGATTTTCCCAGGCTTTGGAAAAGATTGTTACCTTTGTTCATCCCTCCAATCCGACTGTCCGTTATTGAAGTTAGGCGTCCAATGCCTAATGGATAATCAAGAGATCCTTTTTCAGAAAACTCTAATTACTCATGTTGCTCCGGTTCCTATCAATGATGTTGCTATAATTACCATTTCCGACAGTCTTTCCAAGGTCTCCAAAAGACTTGTTAAGATTACACCCGATCCAAGGTTTGTACCTCTGAAGATTACCATGTCAGGGCCTATCCCTTATAAGTCCAATAAGACCATACCGTGGAATTACGGAGGAGAGATCTTCTACCACGGTGTTAAGCAGATTGAATCAGTGGAAGAGAATTCCGATGAAGAAACTCCTGATATAGGAAATATTGCGGGGACGAGTAAGATCACCCGCAGTAGAAGAATTTTCTCTCCGGAGATTTCTCCTCCAAGGGCAATCTTCGGACCCTCAAAAGCTCCTGAAGTAACTCCTATGCCAGTTAAGATATATGTGCGAAGTCCTATGATCGAAGAAATTGTTACCCCTGAAGTTGTACCCTCCGCTGTTGTTGCTAATAAAGGTAAGGGAATCTAAGAAGCGCCCGTCAGGACGAGGGCTCAGACTTTGGTTATCCCCGAGACCACCCAAAAGGAAATGGAGGAGATTTTAAAGATAATTAAAAAGAGCGACTATGATGTCGTAGAACAATTGGGGAAAACCCCTTCAAAAATCTCCATGCTGGCCCTATTGCTCTGTTCTGAGGCTCATGCCAAAGCCTTGATCAAATTCCTGAAGACGGCCCATGTGCCTCAAGAAACCTCTGCGGACCAGCTTCAGGAGTGTGTGGCTAGCCTTACAGCTGATAATGGTCTTGGCTTCTCTGATGCCGATCTAACCTCTAAGGGAAGAAAGCACAACGATGCGCTGCATGTGTCGGTAGAGTGCAGAGGGACCACACTTGCTCATGTTCTGGTTGATACCGGGTCATCTTTAAATGTCCTACCAAAGAAAGCATTGGACAGATTAGATTGTGAAGGTTTGACTTTAAAGCCTAGTAATATCATTTTTAGAGCCTTCGACGGTTCTAAGAGGATGGTCCACGGAGAGGTGGACATCCCAATTAAGGTGGGAACGGAAATTTTCAACTCTACATTTTATGTGATGGACATCCGTCCTTCATATTCATGCTTGTTGGGAAGGCCTTGGATCCACAACGTTGGGGCAGTCACTTCTTCTCTACACCAAATGCTAAAATATCCAGTCCAGGGTAAAATCATAACAGTTCATGGTGAGGAGGAGTATATGATAAGACACCTTAACTCTTTCCGCTATGTGGAGTTAGATGGTGAATTCATAGAAACACCTTTCCAACACTTTGAAGAGGTTTCTCCTGAAGTTGCGGCGACTAAAACAGTGATTTCTGTACCCACCATTATCAAGCCTGTGTCCTGAATGTCATCCCTTAAAGATGCGAAGGCTGTGATCGAGGAAGGAGGAAGTACAGTGTGGGGTCAGCTGCCAGATTTTCCCTTCAAAACAGATAAGTTTGGTTTGGGTTTCACTGCTGCTATTCAGAAGGATGTGCGTCGCTCCTGGGCTGGAGGACCACCACTAAAGATCACCCATCATGGAGTTCATGCTTTGGAAGATGTCGAAGATGAGAGCAACTTTGAAGATTGGATTTTTCCGACCGTGGAAGGAGGGCTGAACAATTGGGAGGCGAAAGACTTCGTTCTCATTACTTTCATCAATCAATAATTTATCTTTTGAACAATTTCCATTGGTCTGTAATAATTTTTGAACAATTCGTACACTCTTTCTGCCTTGTGCCTTACCCGGGGCATATAGGTCCATTTGTAAGGGCTTGTTTTGTCATTTTCATATGCCATTTTTAATGAATCATGGACGTTATCATCTATAAAATTTTGTGTTCATTTTCTTTATTTTTACATTTTTATCTTGTTTAAAGGTGGCTATCCCTTACACGCACCCACACTCACAAAATGCAGGTACCCATCCACTCCGGATCCCATGGGTGACTATTCTGCTATGGCCTTCAGTGACTCTGAAGATCTGGTCAATCATGCCGAATACGAAGGTGATGAAGACTGTGAAGTACCTGGGGAGTTGGATAGACTTTTGCAACAAGAAGAAATGGCTATTCTGCCCCATGAAGAGTTGTTAGAGACTAATCAATTTTGGGTACTACCGAAGACAGAAAAGTGGTTAAAGTGGGTGCCAACCTAGAGCCAAGTGTCAAGGAGCGCTTAGTTCAGCTGTTGAATGAGTATGTTGAGATCTTCGCCCGGTCCTATGAAGATATGCCGGGACTGGATACAGATATTGTTGTTCACCGTATCCCTACAAGAGAAGACTGTCCACCAATCAAACAGAAAGTCCACCGAATGAGGCCCGACATGTCCGAAAAGATCAAGGCTGAGGTGATGAAGCAGTTCAATGCTGGCTTTCTTGCTGTTACTTCCTATCCATAATGGGTTGCTAACATTGTGCCCGTGCCTAAGAAGGACGGAAAAGTCAGAATGTGTGTGGACTACAGAGATTTAAATAGGGCTATCCCTAAAGATGACTTTCCGCTACTGCACATTAACATTTTGGTTGACAATAAAGCTCAACACAAGGTATTCTCTTTCATGGATGGATTTTCGGGATACAACCAGATCAAAATGGCCCCCGAAGACATGGAGAAGACTACTTTTGTTACGTAGTGGGGTACCTTCTGCTATAAAGTGATGCCATTTGGATTAAAGAATGTCGGGGAAACCTATCAGCGAGCCATGGTAGCTTTGTTTCATGACATGATACATCATGAGATTTAAGTCTACGTAGACGACATGATAGCCCGTTCATAAACATAAGAAGAACACCTCGACCATCTGCAAAAGCTGTTTGTCAGATTGAAGGAGTATAAGCTCAGACTGAACCCTAGCAAGTGCACTTTCGGAGTTAGGTCCGGTAAACTCTTGGGGTTCATCGTCAGTAACAAAGGCATTGAGCTTAATCCCGCTAAAGTCAAAGATATACGAGAAATGCCTGCCCCCCGCACTGAAAAGGAGGTCAGAGGTTTCTTGGGACGCCTAAACTACATTACAAGATTCATTTCTCACCTAACATCTACCTGTGAACCAATCTTCAAACTATTGAAGAAAGATCAGGTGGTTGAATGGAATTACGACTGTCAAGTTGCTTTTGATAAAATCAAGGAGTATTTGCTAGAACCTCCTATCTTGATGCCACCCGTCGAAGGAAGACCGTTAATCATGTATCTGACTGTTTTGGATAACTCAATGGGGTGCGTGCTGGGCCAACATGACGAGTCTGGTCAAAAAGAGCATGCCATTTATTACCTTAGCAAAAAGTTTACCGACTGTGAGACTCATTACTCACTGCTCGAGAAAACTTGCTGCGCTTTGGTATGGGCTGCTCGCCGACTAAGGCAGTATATGTTGACACATACCACTTTGTTGATTTCCAAGATGGATCCAATTAAATACATCTTCGAAAAGCCCGCTTTATCTAGAAGAATCGCTAGATGGCAAATGATCCTGACTGAGTATGATATCTAGTACACAACCCAAAAAGCTATAAAGGGGAGTGTACTAGCTGACCATCTAGCTCATTAAGCTGTCGAAGATTACCAATCTATGAGATTCGATTTCCCTGACGAGGATATTATGACATTGGATAACATTAAAGGTAACTGACCGTATGATGAACCTGAACAAGGATCCCGATGGACCCTGTACTTTGATGGTGCTTCAAATGCACTGAGTAATGGTATCGGCGCGATACTTATCTCTCCAGAAGGTTGCCATACACCTTCCACTGCTAGACTCTGCTTCAGCTGCACCAACAACATGGCCGAGTATGAAGCTTGCATCTTTGGTCTCAAGGCTGCTATTGACTTAAGAATCAAGTCTTTGGTCGTGTTCGGAGACTCCGCTTTGGTCATTAGTTAGATCAAAGGAGAGTGGAATACTAAACATCCCAATCTCATCCCATACAAAGAACATGTCTTAACATTGTTACCTCATTTCGAGCAGATTACCTTCAAGCACTTTCCGCGAGAAGAAAATAAGCTAGCGGATGCTCTAGCTACAATGTCTTCCATGTTTAAATTTAACTGGGATAATGAGGCTCCCCGAATCACCATTGAGCGGATGGAAGAACCTGCACATTGTCACGAGATTAATACCGAAGAAGTAGTGGACCAACCTTGGTTTCATGAGATCAAAAGGTATCTCGAGGCTCAAGAATATCCTGAAGGAGCTTCAGTCAACGACAAAAAGTTCTTAAGGAGATTCTTGGCTAAGTTCTTTTTGAGAAATGGTATTTTATACAAGCGCAATCATGATTGCATTCTACTCCACTGTGTAGACAAGGTTGAAGCTGAACAAATCATGGCTGAACTACACGAGGGCGCCTTTGGCACCCACTCGAGCGGACTTACGATGGCGAAGAAAATCCTTCGGGCAGGCTATTACTGGTCTACCATGGAAGCTGACTGCCATCAATACTCCAGGACTTGTCACAAATGTCAAATCTATGCGGACAAGGTACATATTCCTCCAGTTCCTCTCAATGTCCTAACAACTCCTTGGCCATTCGCAATGTGGGGAATCAACATGATTGGAGAGATCAAGCCAACAGCATCCAATGGAAACCGCTTTATCCTGGTGGCTATTGATTACTTTACCAATTGGGTCGAAGCAGCTTCTTTTGCCTCCGTTACAAAGAATGTGGTTGCCCTCTTCATCAAGCAGAACCTCATATGCCGGTATGGTATCCCCTACAGGATCATCACGGATAACGGTACAAACCTGAACAATACTATGATCACCGCTTTGTGCGAACAATTCAAGATTCAACATCATAATTCATCTCCCTATCGGCCAAAGATGAACGGCGCTGTCGAAGCTGCGAACAAGAATATCAAGAAGATCATACAAAATATGACAGTCACCTATAAGGACTGGCATGAAATGCTACCGTTTTCTCTACACGGGTACCATACCACGACTCGAACATCAACTGGGGCAACACCCTTTTCTTTGGTCTACGGCATGGAACATGTCCTGCCTATTGAAGTTAAGATTCCCTCCTTGATAATCATGAAGGATGCTGGTTTGAGTGAAGATGATTGGATTCGAACTCGACTTGATCGATTGAACTTAATCAACGAGAAGAGACTCACCGCTGTTTGTCATGGTCAGGCGTATCAAAAATGGATGATCAAGGCATTCAACAAGAACGTCAGACGTCAGGTATATCAAGTCGGAGATCTTGTAATCAAGCGGATCATCTTGCCGTAAAGTGATCCCAGGGGAAAATGGACTCCGACCTACGAAGGACCATTTGTGATCAAAAACATCTTTTCTGGCGGGGCTATGATTCTAACCACCATGGACTGCGACGACCTGCCACACCCTGCAAACGCAGACATAGTCAAAAGATACTACGCATAAATGACCCGGCAAGTTGAAAACCCGAAAGGGCGACTTGGGAAAAAAATGGGCATCCCGGTGAATCGAAAACCCGAAAGGGCGGTTCAGGCAAAAATTAGGGATAAACAAAAAATCTGTACACCCGGCAAGTTGAAAAGCCGAAAGGGCGACTTGGGCAAAAAAGGGTTTCCCGGTGGATCAAAAACCCGAAAGGGAGGTCCAGGCAAAAGTTAGGGAATTAAAGCGTATGACTATGTCTCATCGGATCACTTTAAGGACAATCTCTTCACGGATAAGCTCCAGGCTTCTGATCAATCCAATCATCGGCGGAAGAAGCAACGAATGGACAAGATACTCAGAGTTACGAAGGCTATAGAAGAATGGGAACCCCTTGGAATTGTTACACATAGCCATCTTTCTTTGTATAAAATTTTCTCATTTTTTATGACAACATTCTCTTACTAGGATGTCTGTCTCCTTTGTACAAAATACTTACACAAAGTTAATACAAAGATACTTCAAAGTGCATAAATTTGTTCGCCTTTTCTTTCTCTTTTACACTTGTGTTGTATTTGAAAACGTCCAATGATTTATTAAATGAGCATATGCATTTGAATATAATCACTGCCTAAAAATAAAAATGAGAAAGGATAATTACTGATAGGTTGAAGGTATAGGAAAGCGTCTTTAGGCTATTCCAGAAGAAATCCCCTGTAGTATGTCATTCAAACCTTCAACAGAGCTAAAACCTTGAAATACATATCCCCAGCAAAGTTAAGTTTCAAAATCGCCATCAGAGCTAAGTTTCTAAACTCTCGATCCCCAGCGGAGCCAGAAGACTTTGAACTACCAATCCCCAATGAAGATGAAACTTTCTTCCCCGACGGAGTCCAAAACTTCAATCTCTAAACCACAGTGGAGATCATCCGGTTTCTCCAAACCCTCCAACAAGTTATCTTAAAACCTGGAAATCCACCAGATAACAGTTAACTTTTATCCCCAACCAAGGATAATTTCTCAGAAGATTGGCATACACCCAACCTCTTGATGCCCTTAACAGAATGAAGATTCTCATTCTTAAAACTCCAGAAGATTGGCATACACCCAACCTCCTGATACCCTTAACAGATTGAAGATTCTCATTCTTAAAACTCCAGAAGATTGGCATACACCCAACCTCCTGACCCAAACGCCTGAATGAAGATTCTCATTCTTGCTTCCTCAATAGATGGGCATACAACCCAAGCTTTTGAAAACTCTCCAACAGGGTAAGCATTTTCCCCACAGAATTATCTCCCAGCAGAATGAAGATTCTCATTTCTCCTTTTGAAGTCTCCCAGGCTTTGATTCCCCAGTAGAGATCTTCAGAATTTTCCTTATTCCCCAGAAAAGTCATGAAGGATTCTCATATCCCCACAGAAGTTGTCGAAGCTCTTGTTAATCCCCACAAGTCACCAAGGATTTTCAATCCCCAACAGTAGTCCAGAGAGTTTCTCAGTCTCAACAATCAAAGGTTTTGAATCTCCAACAGCAGTCAAGGATTTATTTTCCCCGGCAGCAGTCAAAGATTTCATTATCTCCGGCTATCAAGGATATATTTTCCTCAGCAAGATAGCTAGTCAGCTTACATGCACATCCATTACATTCATAAATCATAAACAATGATAGAACAAATTTTTATTTCATCATACATGTCATGCAACATAATTTTGTGCTTTAGCTAACATTTTACCCTTTTCAGGATAAGATTAAAAGCTACCTTTAACAAATGTTCAAAGATTTCGGATACAATACAGATACACTCCAGACACGACAGTCATTCTGATATTCATTCGAGAATCAAATACAGTTACAGCTCGGATATGCTCCAAACACGGACTTCATTCCTTTGCTCATATGAATCCAATCTCCGGATACAACTCAGATACGTTCCAGATACGGATACCATTATGATAATCATTCTCCTAAATTTCAACAAACAAATCTTGGATGGCATCTTTTAAGCCCGCCTCCAGCAAGATTCTACCATCTCTAAATGGCATCTTTAAGCCCATTCCCTCAGCTACTATGACGAGTGCAAATTTACGGGCACTCTAGTGTCCAATCGTCTTTTACCTTCGAGTCACGCAAGGCCAAACTCGCCAATCTAACTCTTCAGGTCCAAGAAGATTGAACAGGGGCAACTGTTGTACCCCAAAATTTGCCCTCTCATTTTAGAAACATTTCTCATCACAAGGCTCTTTGAACTCAAGATCAAGCTAAGGTTGCTCTGCTCAAGATATCTCCTTGCACTATTGACCTAAATTAGGGTTTGAGTTTGCATAGGGATTTTTAGACTTTTAATGCTCAAAGTGGATTTCATACTTCATGTTGGACTTACAAGATTACCTCTACCAAGTTTCGAGCCTTGAATCAAATTTTTGCCCTGTCAATTGGACATTTGACCTAGAAATCAGCTGTATTGGGAAAAAGTCAATTGTGGCCAATTTACAGTCAAACCTCATAAATTTTGACCCACATCAATATTATGAACTCATATGAACCATTTGATCAAGTTTGGACCACAACTCCACAAGAAATTTAATCAGATCACCAAAAGGGCAAAATGGTCATTTTTAGGGTTTTGACTGCACAAGGGCAATTTCTGATTTTTGACCTAGCCAATGGCAAATTGGGTTCAATCATGGATTCAAGAACTAAATGGCATCATCTTGACTTATTCACAAGGTTCAAAAGATCTCAATTACATTGGATTGACAGATGAATTTTTCAGTCAACTGATCAAATTTTGATTGTATACTGAAAAGTCAAACTTTGACTTTTTGGTCAAAATCAAATGCCAAGGGTCATTTTTCATCAAGATGTGTCAAAACATGAAACTTATTCATTAAGAAACCCATTTTTGCAAATTAGGGTTTAAAGTTGAAAAATTTCATAACTTAGAATTTTTCTAAGTTATGAAATTTTCTTAATTTTTCCTAACTTTGCCCAACATTTTCACCATGATGCAATTGGATTCAAACAAAACCTCAAACATGAAAGTTGTATTCCTCCAAAAAGTCTACAACTTTGATTCACAAAGTTTTCCCAAAAGAAGCTTAGATCTCAAGTTATGATTTTTGGAACAAGGGTCCCTAAAACTTTTAACTTAGTGAAATTTTGCCCTAGTTTAGGCAGGATTTTTACCTATCTTCATGGCCATTTTTCACATAGTTCCACTTGGAATATAAAATTTAATTTAAAATATGGATTGTAGAGCATGTTTCAAGCTTTCCAAAATGTCCAATAACTTTCCAAACACATTTGTGGTTAGGTATAATCGAAGGCTTGAAGTTTGCAAAAACTCACTTTTCATCCATGGCATGTTCATATTGATACAAGTTGCAAATTCAAATCAGCTTGCTTTGGACTAGATTACAGGCCTCAAAACCATTTCACGCTCAATAATTAAATGCAAATACATTGGTCTAATGCATTGTTTTGGTCATTAGAGCTCTGTACACAAGATTAATCCCTAAACAGAAAAAGCAACATTTCCATTTTTGCCAAAATGTGCTTTATGTCAAAACTGACTTCTTGAGCATTGGTCCAAATCTTGTGCAGAAAATGAAATCTACAAACTTGAGGGGCCAAGGACAAAGGGTGCAAGGTGGTGGATATTCTGTACAGGCCTGCTGCACATCATTTCTCACACTTTGCTTCATATATAAGAAATTTGTCCAAAACACTAGAACTTAAACATCAGCTAGAACTAACTTGTGCAAGCTTTTGAAACATCTTTCTCACACCCCCTTGAACCAGAAACACGACCCTTTGAGCCCTCAAACACCCCATAGCTCAAAATCACCTTCCATTGGCAAAAAGGGCAGCATCTGCATCTTGACTTCCATAGCACAATTTGCTCGTGCGTTTTGCCCCAAACCGGTTCAAACACCTTCCATTCAATCCATCCAAGCTATCCCAAACCTTAAACACCAACTGTAACACCATTTACAGGGTTTGCCATTTTCAATTTAAGCTTGTGCAGGTTGAGTTCTGTAGGCTTGTTCAAGTGCATTCAAGGCAAGCTATACATTGGAGAAGGTCAAGTGAAGTTCAAGCAAGCTCCCAGACATCTTAGGCCTTATTGCAAAGCTCCACATTGCCATACACGAAATCAGCTGAAACGGGTTTTTATCAACTTCCTATCTCTCTATTTAGGAACATTTAGACATAGGTTTGTGAATAAGAAATGTAGTATTCATAGCCATGAAGTTGTACATATGCTCAGTTTTCATTTTAATTAAGCATGCTAAGAGAATTTGATCCATGAACATCCTGAAAAAATTAGGTTAGATTTTAGGGCCAGAGAAATTCTCTCTGGTCTTTGAGAGTTAGGACAAGTTTTTTATATGGTTGAATTCGTCTTGAAGAGCTCTACAACTTTGATGTTATGTGTTTTTGCAATAGAGCTCGTATGCAGGTTGTTCAAGTTTGGTACAGGGCGCGCGGAATATTGGACAAAGGTTGAAGATGAAGTCTGGCCTGGGCTGGGCTTTGCTTCTTTTGATTTTGACACCCCCTTTTGCTGAATGCACCCCCTGGCCCAATTTCTTTATATTTTATATTTTTGTATTTTTATTTTCATTTCTGATTTGATTTTATTATTTCTAAATATAAAGAAATACCCAAAAAATATTTTAATAATTTTTTTACATTTATTTTGTGTTTTATTTTATTTTTTCTAACATGAAAACAATTTAATTAGTATATGTTTTATTTATTGAAAACTTACAAATAATATAAATTATACTTTTATTTTATTCTTATTCACACTAAAAATATTTTTCTAAATATATTTCTATTTTTGTATATATTTTATTTTATTTTTTATTATACATATTTAATGTAATTAATATATATACATACTTTTATTTTATTTAATAGAAACTTTAGAATAAAAAACATAAAAATACTATACTTTTATTTTATTATTATTTATACTTAAAAAATACTTTTTCTAAATATATTTTATTTTTGTACATACACTATTTTATTTTATTGAATATAAATAGTATGTTTAATATATTTACCTTCTTAAAAGAAATTTAGGGTTTTACCCTTAAATAAAAAATAATCCTTTTTATTTCTTTCTTTTTGCATTAAATATTTTCACATATAAAAAAAAAAGAACAAAAAAATTTTCTTTTGCATATTCATATTATGTTGTATATTTATTTAATTTATTTATTTGAATATTATTCATTGGTTATTTATGCAATTAATTCAATGTGGATGTAATAGTAAAATTAGGGTTTTACTTTCTTGTCAAATAATCCTCATTCAAAAATTGTATCCGCCTCCCCATAATCATGTTGTAATAATGGTAGATTTATTTTTTGCATTTACGCTTTCAATTATGCCATGATTAGAGATTAGGGTTTGTATGCGAAAAATCCAAAATCAACAAATAGCTTGACTAATACAAAGACAAAAAAAAGCATGAAAATGATAACACAATGCACACTTGCACCCCTTACGGTTTCATTCACTTGTTGCCTTAAAAATGGACCATGTTATGCATGTTGAGTACTTTGGCAAAACAAAAACAAAACAAAAGATCATAGTCCATCGACGACGCTATCTTGGTTGCCTAAACAAAATGATCAAGTCCCTCGGAAAATTTGCCAAAAATACTTAACACAATTGCTATCATGGTCTATACGATGACCCGCGCCTGTGCCATTTAACATCCTAATACAAGGTTGTTTACCAAATGCAATGGTAAAATAACACTGTCAAAAGAGTTAAAAATATAGGAAAGATCTTTGAGTAAAATAGGGTAGACAACTCTTAGTTACTTGATCAAAACTTGCAAAACATCCTTGCTATTTTTCAAACACACCTCACAACATAATTTCCAAAAACAAGATTTCAAAACATTGAAACCTTTTCAAAAGACAATACACCTTTGTATATATTCAAACAAGAATCATTACAAAGGTTGCCACAACGATGGCCTCTTTTCAAAACATTTTCAAAACCACACACAAAGCACCATTTAAAACAATTGAAAAGAAAAAGAAAGTGATCTAAACAAGTAACTAAGAGCCCATGGATAACCATGGATGAAAAGGGTGTTTGCACCTTCCCTTTTCATAATCTACTCCACGAACCCAAGAAAACATCTCAAAGGTATTTCCTGTGCTTTTTGACCTTTCCTTAGGATAAAATAAAAAGTTGGTGGCGACTCTTGCTAAACCGAAACATTTGCGAACACAAAACGCAAAACCTCAAGTCAGTTCTCCCACCGTATCACAGGGGGTAGATTATGGAAAGGGAAGGTGTTAGAACCCTTTCCATCTGTAGTTATCTATGGGATCTTAGATGCTAGCTCATTTGAAAAAATACCTTGTGCTTTTGTGTGTTTTTGAAAAGTCATTGAAAATGCCTTAGTGTGGCGATTAGCTTTATGATAACTCTTGTATCAGTCCTTAAGAGTGTTGATAAAGCGGCAACATTGTAGGGTCATCGAGGGATGTTTAAATGTATGAGGCACGTTTGTAAGAAAGACCATTGATTATGTATCTGACAATGTTAGATAAATCCATGGGTTATATTCTGGGACAACAGGATGAAACAGGGAAGAAAGAGTTTGCCATTTATTATCTCAGCAAAAAGTTCACGGATTGTGAGTTGCGGTATTCCATGCTGGAAAAGACATGTTATGCTTTGGCCTGGGCGACAAAGCGTTTACGGCAGTATATGTTGAATCACACCACCTGGTTGATCTCCAAAATGGATCCAATCAAGTACATTTTTAAAAAGCCTACTCTTACTGGGAGAATTTCCCGCTGGCAGATGTTGTTATCTAAATATGACATTGAATACCGCACTCAAAAAGTTGTTAAAAGCAGTGTGTTTGCAGATTATCTTGCTCACCAACCAGTGGAGGATCATCAGTCTGTGGAGTATGATTTCCCTGATGAGGATGTGATGTTCCTGAAAGTAAAAGATTATGATGAGCCATTGCCTAAGGAAGGTCCTGACCCTGAATCTCATTGGAGTATGATATTTGATGGAGCTGTGAATGCTTATGGTAAAGGAATTGGTGTTGTGATTGTCACTCCACATGGATCGCACATTCCTTTTACTGCAAGGTTGACATTTGATTGTACTAATAATATGGCAGAATATGAGGCTTGCATCATGGGTCTCGAGGAAGCTATTGGTCTCAGAATTAAAATTCTAGATGTGTATGGTGATTCAGCTTTGGTAATAAACCATATTAAAGGAGAATGGGATACTCGTCACCCCGACTTGATCCCTTACAAACACTATGCTAGAAGATTGTTACCCTTCTTCAATAAAGTTGAATTCCATTACATTTCTAGAGATGAAAATCAGATGGCGGATGCTCTGGCAACTTTGGCTTCTATGTATCAAATGAATACTTGGAATGATATACCTCAAATTATGGTTCAGCAACTAGATAGGCCCGCTCATGTGTTTACAACAAAAGAGGTAGCAGATGAAAAACCTTGGTATTATGACATCAAGCATTTTCTTCAGACTTAGGAATATCCGATCGATGCATCGAAGAAGGATAGAAAGACATTGAAAAGATTGGTTGGCAGTTTCTTCCTCAGTGAAAATGTGTTGTATAAAAGAAATTATGACATGGTCTTGCTCAGATGCGTGGATAGACACGAAGCAGACATGTTGATTCATGAGGTTCATGAAGGTTCATTTGGAACTCATGCCAATGGATATTAGATGGCTAAAAAGATGTTAAGGGCAGGTTACTAATGGCTGACAATGGAATCTGATTGTTATAAATTTGCAAAGAAGTGTCATAAATGCCAGATTTATGCAGATAAGGTCCATGTGCCTTCGACACTTCTCAATGTGATTTCCTCCCCGTGGCCTTTCTCCATGTGGGGTATTGACATGATTGGGATGTATGAGGGACGTTCGTGGGTCATCGTACAGTCATAAAGGCAACATATAGAGACGCTTTAGCAATTTTATTTATGGGACGAGATCATTTACTGAAAGGCAACACTGTAGGGTCATCGAGGAACTATGATATTTTGATTCGAGGGTCTTTTCTAAAGCGTCCCTACTTTCGAGGGACATGACTGTTTTATTTTCCAAAGGAAACCAAAGTGGGAGTACCCTAGAGGTGTATATGTGCAAGTGTGTTGTATTCAGTTATTTTTTGTCTTTTGTGTTAGGTTTGCTAGCGTTTTGTTTTATTCTTATCATGTAATCCTATTAACATACATCTAACAGTTAATATCTGTACAAGAATTTAAAGTGCGAAAATTGTAAATCCTACGCTATTACAAAGCTTCGGGGAGGGGGATTATTACATGTCCAAACTTTGGGGAAAATAAAGAAAGCAGTAAAATAAAAGAGTCCTAATTACAGTCTATTACAACCAGGAAGTAGATACAATAATATGATAACGCTAAAATAAAATTGCGCGCGAATTAGAGAAGACGTTTAAAACCCTATGGAATAAAAATATTTTTGTTTGTTTTTGCTTATTATGAAAGGAAATTGAATTAAAATCCTAAGTATATTCAGTTTTAAATTAAAAAGGTTAAAATAATTTATTAATTAATTAACAAAATTAATATGATTAATAAAACACTAGCCTAATGTTTTTTTATTTTATTTATTTAATATTGATTTAAAGAGGAAACCATTAAGGTAAAATAAAAAAAATAAAAAAAATAAAAACACAAAAAAGAGCCGTTCGATCCAGGGAAGGGGATTGCCCTTCGATCCAGGGGAGGAGGTTACCCCTTCGATCCAGGGAAAGACATGGTTTTTCGATCCAGATCTGCAAAACAAGCATTAGTAAGAATAAAGATGCATGACCCGGGGGTCGAACTCAGGTCCTTCGATCCAGTGTGCATTGGTCTGTTCAGGCTGGATCTGCAACAAGCGTTAGAAAAAAAAAACAAATGCAGACCTAAGTATCGAACCCAGGTCCTTAGTCCTGAATATAAATTGAACGAACTATAAGTGTTAATATGGCATGCAACATTCAAAATTAAATTACACGTGAGATGAATTTAAGATTGAAGGTTGGTTACCAATGTGATGCTTTGTTTTGGATGGAGATGGCTTACAAAGTGTGCTTTGATTTTGAATCCTGAGTATGGGAAAGTGTGATCGGTGGATCTGGAATTGACTGTTTAAAGCTGGTTCGCGAAATGTCGCGGTAAGCAAGAGTCGCCACCGTCTTTTATTTTCTCCAACATGGACAGGACAAAAGCACAGCAAAATTCCTTATGAGATAGTTTCTCGGTTCGAGAGGTAGATTTATAGAAAGGGAAGGTGTTAGCACCCTTTCTATCCATGGTTATCCATGGGCTCTTAGATACTTGCTCATTTGTGTTTTCAAAATGTTTGTTTGCTTTTCAATTGTGAGTGAGTTTGAAAAAAGTTCCGTTTAAAGATTTCAGATCGACTCTTGTATCAGTCCTCAAGAGTGTTTGAAAAATTGTTTTGAAAGCTTTTTGAAAGTGTCGGTGTGAAAAGAGTCTTGATTTGTTTTTAGAGCAAGTATCTACGAGTCATCCACCTACCCTAAGGAATTAGGCTGTGTAAATGTCCTTAAGGTAGTGCCATCCCACCATTGAGAGATAGGTAGCACCACCGTTGGAGGTGTTCAGGTCAATTCGTTTGTAGGGACAGTGTGGTCACCAGAGCAACAGTAGGATACCTTAGAAGCTACCCTTATGCCATTGATCCTTTTTTAATTCGAGGCAACCGTTTCGAGGCAACTATTCCGAGGCAACCGGATCAATGGACATAAGGACTTACTAAAACGTCCTATACTCGACGACCACGTTTCGAAGGCAAGGCAACAGTGAGGCGTACCCTAAGAGTGGTGTGTGAATTTGTGTGTTATTTTCAGTTAAGTTTTATCTTGTACATGTATCACGGTGATCTACGCTTGTTTTTAATTTAGGCCATACATTCTTTCATGCAAAATTTAGAATTTTAAAAGTGCGGAAATTTAAATGCGGAAAGTAAAATCCTACGCTATTACAAGGCGCGGGTCCATACATCGCCAAATTAACAAAGATCCGTTTTTAATAAAAATGCAGAAAGTAAAATAAATTCCTAATTACTATTACATGGCTTGAGCAGTTACATAATATTCACAAAGAAAAATAAGAATAACTGTGCAAAAAAATTAAAATAGAATGTTCGAGGGCGTTGGACCCTTTTTGAAATTAAATGGAATTAAAAGTTAATTAATTATTTAATTAAAAGAAAAGAAATTGTTTTTTAAGTTTTTGGTATTTATGAAATAAAAAGGAATTTAAAATTAGAAGGAAACCCTAGTTCTAAATATTTTTAATTATTAAAGAAAAGGTTAATGTTTAAAACCTAATTTATGCTAATTAATTATTTACATGTTTATTTACAAAATATTTATTAATTAATAATAATGATGATGAGAAAAATATTTAATAAGAAAAAAAGGATGAAAAAGTTAAAAACCCTAATTTCTACATGTTTTAATTTATTAAGAAAAAGATTGAAGTTTTAAAACCTAATTTAACTAGTTAATTATTTAAGGTTTATTTACAAAATAAATTAATAGAAACTAAATATAATTAAACATATTTTAATTTTTCTGTATTTTATATTGTGAAAATTAATTTATGTGGATTAAATAAAACAATTAAAAAGAATAATTGAAAAGAATAAAAGAAAAGAAAATTAAAAGAAGGAATACAAACAAGGAGGGGTGTTTGGCCCTTTTTGGAGGTTTTTGTAGAGTAATTTGGGCCATTAGACAAAAAGCCTTGTTTGACTTTCTGGCATCACGTGCGTGTTCATTGACTCCTGAGTACCGTGGTCTGCATTCTTTGACCATTGGATTGGGTTTCATGGCCATTTGTGTTCTGGCTGTTGGCCATTTGTGTTCTGGCCTCATCAGCATAAGTTGTTCTACTTTGGCCATTTGACTTTTGGCTTTTGGCCATTTGTATTTTGGATTCAACGTTCCTTAATGAACCTGCATGGGATCCTGTCTAAAATCTGCAGTGTTGAATCTCATGAATACATTAAATAAAATCATAAAATGCAAATAAAGCCAATATATGAAGAAATTTAATGTTTAGGCACAATATGGCATGTATGAATGATTATACCCTTTTGATCATGGAGATCAAATCACTCTTACCCTTACTGGAAAATTAGTGACCTGAATGCTTTTATGCCTTTTAGATCATGGAGATCAAGCCAGCCTTACCCTTACTGAAGAAGTAGTGAGGTGTTGGTTTGTAACTGTGATGACTTGTTTGTAGTGAGAGAGGGATTTGTAATAAGGATTTCAAGGTTTTAGGGTTCTTGAAAGAATTTGATATTCTAACAGTGTTGTGACAAGGTTTTTTCTCTCTTTTCCTCCTCTTTTGTTTGTGTGAAAAGAAGGTGATTATATAATGGAAATTAGGGTAAAGAAAATGGGCTTTGAACGTGCAATTGGGCCTCCAATGTTCACTTGAGTTCGTCACTTTCCAGGCTAAATCGCAGGGAATTAAGTGCAATTTTTGAAGTTGAAATGTGAAAACAAAATGTAGCCGACATCGATAACTAACTCCTGTCCGAAAATCGGCTCAATCGGATAAACGGTGAATTAGTTATGAATTTTTAAAGTTTCAGCTCAGACAAACTTATTTTGGGCTCCAGTGTCGACTCTGACACGTTCTTCAATAAAAAACTGGTATTGATCGGAGCATAATCTGGTCTCGACTTTTGAAGCAAAGTTGTAGATCTATGAGTCAGGGACCTTGTGTAAAAATATGAGTCCAATCCGATAAAAATTGACCGAGTTATGAATTTTCGAAGTTTCGACCCAGATGAAATAGTATTCAGCATTCAGGATTTTCAGCGTGTCACGCACTCTGAGCAAAAAACGAAGGCCTTTTGAATACCGTTTGAACTCAATACCTTCTGTGAAAATGTAGCCAACTCAATTTATGAAATTTTGGCGCCGGAACCAGCTCGATACGATGAAAATCGACCAAGTTATGATTTTCTGAACATGACGCAAATAAACTTGTCACAAATTTTCTGTATGAAAATACTTGATAAATCCACATTTTTGAAGACCTTCTGATCGAATTTGGCTTCTAGCCGTGAGAGATGAAAACGTAGATAATGTCAAGAAGGAATTTTGGCCACCGGAACGGGTTCAAAACAAGACACTATCTTCAAGTTATGAATTTTTTAACGCGTAAAAACTGCACTTTCAGCACACTTTTTCACCATATTTCTTCGAGCAAACTCACACATTCGGATACCTTTTTTTTAAAGAATTGACTTTTGAGCCGAACCTGAATTTGAGAATATGTTATCAGAGATATCTTGGCGAAAGAACACCTGAATATGATACGCCGGGTTGGACTTGTGAATTTTTCTTGAAATGTTTTGAGAAATATGGGAGGGCAAATTTTGGGGTACAACAGTTGCCCCTGTTCAATCTTCTTAAACCTGAGGATGTAGATTGGCTTGCGTGCCTTTCGTGATCCGAAGGTGGAAGATGATTGAACACTAGAGTGCCCAGAAATTTGCACTCACATAGTAGAGTATCAGCAGTGTGATAGCGGGAATGGGCTTATAGATGTCATCTGGAAGTGTGACAGTACCTGGTCGGGAATGGGCTTATAGATGCCATTTGGAGACTATTGGTATGTGGATGGGCTTATAGATGCCATCTAGGTGTCGATCGCGTAAGACTTTCCTTAGCGAGAACTTGCGTACCTGAAAAGAAAGATAGTTACCTGGCCTGTTACAGGAGTTGATCTTCAAATTCTTTATGTAGATGTGCCCTGGCTGGATACAGGTATCGAATCTTTAAACTCTTCAGACGTGCCCTGGCAAGATACAGGAATCGAGTCCGGAGAATATAGTCGTCAACAAATACACCCTGGCGAGATACAGGAATCGGATCTTCGAACTCTTCAGACGTGCCCTGGCAAGATACAGGAATCGAGTCTGGTAATGTTAGTCGTCAACAGATACACCCTGGCAAGATACAGGAATCGGATCTTCGAACTCTTCAGACGTGCCCTGGCAAGATACAGGAATCGAGTCTGGAATTCAGAAAGGTTGGTGAGTTGTCTCTACTGACAGGTTATTTCCATGGACGGGTGGTCTATAACAACGAGTGTCTATAACGACGAGTGTCTATAACGACGAGTGTCTATAACGACGAGTGTCTATAACGACGAGTGTCTATAACGACGAGTGTCTATGACGACGAGTGTCTATGACGACGAGTGTCTATAACGACGAGTGTCTATAACGAAGAGTGTCTATAACGACGAGTGTCTATAACGACGAGTGTCTATGACGACGAGTGTCTATGACGACGAGTGTCTATGACGACGAGTGTCTATGACGACGAGTGTCTATGACAACGAGTGTCTATGACGACGAGTGTCTATGACGACGAGTATCTATGACGACGAGTGTCTATGACGACGAGTATCTATAACGACGAGTGTCTATAACGACGAGTGTCTATAACGACGAGTGTCTATAACGACGAGTGTCTATAACGACGAGTGTCTATAACGACGAGTGTCTATAACGACGAGTGTCTATAACGACGAGTGTCTATGACGACGAGTGTCTATGACGACGAGTGTCTATAACGACGAGTGTCTATGACGACGAGTGTCTATGACGACGAGTGTCTATAACGACGAGTGTCTATAACGACGAGTGTCTATAACAACGAGTGTCTATCACGACGAGTGTCTATCACGACGAGTGTCTATCACGACGAGTGTCTATCACGACGAGTGTCTATCACGACGAGTGTCTATGACGACGAGTGTCTATAACGACGAGTGTCTATAACGACGAGTGTCTATAATGACGAGTGTCTATAACGACGAGTGTCTATAACGACGAGTGTCTATAATGACGGGTGTCTATAACGACGGGTGTCTATGACGACGAGTGTCTATAACGACGAGTGGAAGTAATTTTAACCGGATTTGTCTTCTTTTGACTGGATTTTTCTACTTTGACTGAATTTGTCTACTTCGACATAGCTGATCATTTAACTGTATCCTTCCTGAAAGGTAAAGGTCAGTCGTATGCAATGCATGGTATGGATCTAGCGGCAATATTCTCAGCATAAATGAGATTTATATGATATGATGTGTATATGCATGTGTCATGTTGTAATGTGATGTTTATGAATGTATCTTCGTCGGGGAAGGTAAATCCTTGACGAATGCCGGGAACTTAAATCCTGGGCTGATGTTGAAGAGTTGAATTCTTCATTTCTGCTGGGGATGATGACTGCAAGAATACCGGTAGGAGAAGCTGACTCCGTTGGGGAATAAACTTGGCGAATAGATTACTCTGCGGGGAATGCTCTGTGGGGAAAGAGAGGTACTTTGCTGAGATGCTGATGATAACTCCGCTGGGGATACCATTGTTGAGCTATGTTGGAAGACTAGATGAACTCCGCTGGGGATAGGAAGACTTCGCCGAGGACGATCTTTCCGTGGAAAATGGATGAGGATAACCCAGTTATATCCTGGTGGGGAAATAACCTTTAAATAAAAAGTCCGGGAGACGTGTTCGTACTCTGCAGGGAGTGAAGGTATCTTGGTCGTGTTCTTCAGCTGAACTTACCTTGGTACCTCGGTGGACAGAGCAACCAGGTTCCTTAGACGATTCTTATTGCCCCAGTTTCTGTGGGAGAAGGTACCTGTGGAGGTCTTGATGATTGTCGTTTGACAAATCTTCTTTTGATAGGCAAGTGGCGAGATGACAGGACATAGTCGTACGCTTTGATCCCTAACTTTTGCCTGGACCACCCTTTCGGGTTTTCAGTCCACCGGGATACCCATTTTTGCCCAAGCTTCCTTTTCAGGTTTTCGACTTGCCGGGTGTACAGATTTTTTTCATTTCATCCCTTATTTTTGCCTAGGTGTGTCAACCTAGCGGGTCTTTGATTATGCGCAGTATTTTTTTCGACTATGTCCACGCTCTCAGAGTGTAGGGAGGTGCCCCTGTTGTTGTGTTGCCATGCCACCAGAAGATCTTCGTTTGATCGTCCAATGCCCCAAGTGACTTAGACGGAGATTTACCCCAGGCTATTTGGCATTTGAGAGATTCTCTGAATCTTGACTTAACTGCCCCAGATGACGGACAATGATCATGTCATGCCCCTTGTTTGGGAGTGCTTTTGTTCATCCGATATTCGTCGTGCGAGCTTCTATGCTGTTCAAACAAATAGTCGTATGCAAACAAAGTTATGTTAAAAATGCAAAGCTTATGTCTGTTTCGAAGTTTTTGAAAATGCAGTTTTTTAATAAAATAAGTGAGTTCTTTTGTAAACTGTGATGTCAAACTCGTTATTTTACTGCGAGCCTTAAGGAGTCAGGATACCTTTGTAACAGTATGCTTTCGAACTAGCCTATGCTTCAGCTAGGACTTTTTAGGGTTGTAACGTGGCCTGGTTCACGGTTTAAGAAACAAAGGATAAAGGCTCAAATTTTATTTGTACCCACCCGTTCTTCGTGATGTCCTTCAATCCTAAACTCAGCTGATCGTGCGTTAGACCTTGTTTGAGTCTTTGCTCTGATATTCTGGTGATGGTTCGGATGTTGACAATTTAGGCAGTCATTTCCTTTTTTGTGGAGGGTTTGTAAGACCTCTTTCTTTTCTGATTTTGTTATCCCTGTTTTTTTTGCCTGACTGTTTCTTTTGCGATTACAGTCAGCGGGATGCCCCAGTTTTGTAAGTCTCCTTCATAGGTTTTGACTTATTGGGCTTTTATTTTGATAGATAACGACTGCTTGTCTTTATGATTATTCGGAACCATCATTGTCTTTCTTTGTTTTGTAAGGACCTCTTTGGTGTCATTCGTTATGCACTTGGATCAACTGAGAGAACTACCCTGCCCCAGGTTATGATTAAGGGTTTTAAATTTCGAAAAGAAAAACTCCTACTTCTTTGGCTCGAAGGGGTTGACGAGGGATTATCTTCCTTATAACTCCAGTGTTTAGGAATTGAAATAATGCCTGTGCCTCATCAGCGGGGTCTGTTCAAAAGCATACTGTATAGATCGTGGTATCGTTTTCGTCATCCTCCCTCAAGAGGCTTAGAATTATTAATCGAGCATTGAACATCACAAAAAATGAAAGCAATTTTAAATATAGCGAATGCGAATATATTGATTCAAAACAGACATATGCGATGCATTAATGAAATAACAACGTTTGACATGAATAAAATGTTTGACCAATCAAAAGAAAATTACAACTTGAAAATTCTAATGGGCAAAAGGTCTTCTCATCTCAGGACTTGTTACTTTAAATGATGCATCCTGTAGGGATAATAGAAGCACTCAGCCTGACCCACTTGGGTGAAATCCCCTACTCCTTCATTAATCAAGTCCTGAACCTTATTCTTCAGAGCCCAGCAGTCGGCAGTGTCATGTCCAGGACTATCAGAGTGGTATGCACACCTTTTATTGGGATGATAGGTAGGAGCGGAAGTGTTTGGATTCCGAAGAGGAGCCCTTAAGGTAATCAGCCTTGCCTTCATCAATTGCTGTAGCGCTTGATCCAGTGACATGTTGATCTTAGTGAACTGTCTTTTGGGTGCGACCTCCTTACGTTGCTGCCCCTGTCTTCAGCAGGAGGGTACTGCTCATCATTGAAATCTGTCTCGTTGTCAGAGACCACAGGACTAGGGACCCCTCCCCCTTGGGGACTGCCTTTCCCTACAGAGGAAGTAGCCTGATCAGCCTCATTCGGTAATCCATTCCCAGATCTATGTCTAGTGTTGAACAACACGGTCCTCTTCTTCTTCTTCTTCTTCTTCAAAAGCAGAGTCTTCAATTCCTGTTGACCTTGGGCTAAGCTCATAACCATCTCTTGGAACTGGGCATTCTGGGCCTGGAGGGCCTTGATAGCTTGTTCATTGGATGATTCAGGATTCATGATGACTGCTGAAATAAACAGCGAAGAAGGTAAGTGACCTGTCAAAAGGGTACCTGTAATGCAATGATATGTATGTATGCATGCAATGTTTTCAAGGATCTCGCGGGGTAAACAAGAAAATTGTTAGAATTCGCATCTGGTTGCTTGATTAAAGGAACTTCATGTTGTTGAGAGTCCTTCTTCAAGGGTCAAGGCTCACCATATCTAGTGGGTCATAGCCCCTGACAACCTTGGCTAGAGGAAAATAAATCCCCTTTGCCCCTTGCTAGACATTTTGTTCATCATGACCTGCATCACAAGCCCTTGAGATCCTTGAAACGGGTTAGTCTTTATGCAGGATGCATGCGATGGTATGATGTTATGCTATGCATGGGGTAATGTAGGTAAACCCTGTTATGAGTCCCAATTAAGGACTGTAAACAAAACCTGCAAGAAACTCAAGTGTCAGATAACAAGCATGCAAATAGTCAAGTTGGAAGGCACACAAGTCACACAAAGACAGCCCTTAGAGTTCAGGCCAGCATGGGGTCTAGGTATTACCCTCTTTCAGTTTGTTGGTTAAGACCTGTCCTATCAGAAGTAACCGGGTTCTAGAGGATCCCAATATCACTGACTACCCTCAATCGGTCATAGCTCCAGCATCGCAATCTTTTCTTGCGGCCAGAACCATCACGAGAGTTTAGCCTCAATGGGCGTAGCATACTGCTACTGTTCTATTGGCCAAGTTGGGTCATTTAAGGTTCTAAGGTCGGTTGGTGCTTAATGACTCCTCAGAAGACCCATATTCTCCTCGTCGCAACACAAGGGATATCGATACAGACCAAAGTTCCACACCAACATAGCCACTGCTTCACCCGTGTCGGTCTACGCCGGACAGGTCCCTCACAGCTTATGCTACCTAACAGGGTATCCCCAGATCCGGGTTAGGATCTATGTAACTCCGATGCAACCCACAATAATAAAGCAAACAAACACAGCAATTGAAAACACAAGTGATCTTAGTCCTAAGGTACACCTCACTTTATAAGCATCCCCAGCAGAGTCGCCAGTTCTGTGATCGGTGGATCTGGAATTGACTGTTTAAAGCTGGTTCGCGAAATGTCGCGGTAAGCAAGAGTCGCCACCGTCTTTTATTTTCTCCAACATGGACAGGACAAAAGCACATCAAAATTCCTTATGAGATTGTTTCTCGGTTCGGGAGATAGATTTATAGAAAGGGAAGGTGTTAGCACCCTTTCTATCCATGGTTATCCATGGGCTCTTAGATATTTGCTCATTTGTGTTTTCAAAATGTTTGTTTGCTTTTCAATTGTGAGTGAGTTTGAAAAAAGTTCCGTTTAAAGATTTCAGATCGACTCTTGTATCAGTCCTCAAGAGTGTTTGAAAAATTGTTTTGAAAGCTTTTTGAAAGTGTCGGTGTGAAAAGAGTCTTGATTTGTTTTTAGAGCAAGTATCTACGAGTCATCCACCTACCCTAAGGAATTAGGCTGTGTAAATGTCCTTAAGGTAGTGCCATCCCACCATTGAGAGATAGGTAGCACCACCGTTGGAGGTGTTCGGGTCAATTCGTTTGTAGGGACAGTATGGTCACCAGAGCAACAGTAGGATACCTTAGAAGCTACCCTTATGCCATTGATCCTTTTTTAATTCGAGGCAACCGTTTCGAGGCAACTATTCCGAGGCAACCATATCAATGGACATAAGGACTTACTAAAACGTCCTATACTCGACGACCACGTTTCGAAGGCAAGGCAACAGTGAGGCGTACCCTAAGAGTGGTGTGTGAATTTGTGTGTTATTTTCAGTTAAGTTTTATCTTGTACATGTATCACGGTGATCTACGCTTGTTTTTAATTTAGGCCATACATTCTTTCATGCAAAATTTAGAATTTTAAAAGTGCGGAAATTTAAATGCGGAAAGTAAAATCCTACGCTATTACAAGGCGCGGGTCCATACATCGCCAAATTAACAAAGACCCGTTTTTAATAAAAATGCGGAAAGTAAAATAAATTCCTAATTACTATTACATGGCTTGAGCAGTTACATAATATTCACAAAGAAAAATAAGAATAACTGTGCGAAAGAATTAAAATAGAATGTTCGAGGGCGTTGGACCCTTTTTGAAATTAAATGGAATTAAAAGTTAATTAATTATTTAATTAAAAGAAAAGAAATTGTTTTTTAAGTTTTTGGTATTTATGAAATAAAAAGGAATTTAAAATTAGAAGGAAACCCTAGTTCTAAATATTTTTAATTATTAAAGAAAAGGTTAATGTTTAAAACCTAATTTATGCTAATTAATTATTTACATGTTTATTTACAAAATATTTATTAATTAATAATAATGATGATGAGAAAAATATTTAATAAGAAAAAAAGGATGAAAAAGTTAAAAACCCTAATTTCTACATGTTTTAATTTATTAAGAAAAAGATTGAAGTTTTAAAACCTAATTTAACTAGTTAATTATTTAAGGTTTATTTACAAAATAAATTAATAGAAACTAAATATAATTAAACATATTTTAATTTTTCTGTATTTTATATTGTGAAAATTAATTTATGTGGATTAAATAAAACAATTAAAAAGAATAATTGAAAAGAATAAAAGAAAAGAAAATTAAAAGAAGGAATACAAACAAGGAGGGGTGTCTGGCCCTTTTTGGAGGTTTTTGTAGAGTAATTTGGGCCATTAGACAAAAAGCCTTGTTTGACTTTCTGGCATCACGTGCGTGTTCATTGACTCCTGAGTACCGTGGTCTGCATTCTTTGGCCATTGGATTGGGTTTCATGGCCATTTGTGTTCTGGCTGTTGGCCATTTGTGTTCTGGCCTCATCAGCATAAGTTGTTCTACTTTGGCCATTTGGCTTTTGGCTTTTGGCCATTTGTATTTTGGATTCAACGTTCCTTAATGAACCTGCATGGGATCCTGTCTAAAATCTGCAGTGTTGAATCTCATGAATACATTAAATAAAATCATAAAATGCAAATAAAGCCAATATATGAAGAAATTTAATGTTTAGGCACAATATGGCATGTATGAATGATTATACCCTTTTGATCATGGAGATCAAATCACTCTTACCCTTACTGGAAAATTAGTGACCTGAATGCTTTTATGCCTTTTAGATCATGGAGATCAAGCCAGCCTTACCCTTACTGAAGAAGTAGTGAGGTGTTGGTTTGTAACTGTGATGGCTTGTTTGTAGTGGGAGAGGGATTTGTAATAAGGATTTCAAGGTTTTAGGGTTCTTGAAAGAATTTGATATTCTAACAGTGTTGTGACAAGGTTTTTTCTCTCTTTTCCTCCTCTTTTGTTTGTGTGAAAAGAAGGTGATTATATAATGGAAATTAGGGTAAAGAAAATGGGCTTTGAACGTGCAATTGGGCCTCCAATGTTCACCTGAGTTCGTCACTTTCCAGGCTAAATCGCAGGGAATTAAGTGCAATTTTTGAAGTTGAAATGTGAAAACAAAATGTAGCCGACATCGATAACTAACTCCTGTCCAAAAATCGGCTCAATCGGATAAACGGTGAATTAGTTATGAATTTTTAAAGTTTCAGCTCAGACAAACTTATTTTGGGCTCCAGTGTCGACTCCGACACGTTCTTCAATAAAAAACTGGTATTGATCGGAGCATAATCCGGTCTCGACTTTTGAAGAAAAGTTGTAGATCTATGAGTCAGGGACCTTGTGTAAAAATATGAGTCCAATCCGATAAAAATTGACCGAGTTATGAATTTTCGAAGTTTCGACCCAGATGAAATAGTATTCAGCATTCAGGATTTTCAGCGTGTCACGCACTCTGAGCAAAAAACGAAGGCCTTTTGAATATCGTTTGAACTCAATACCTTCTTTGAAAATGTAGCCAACTCAATTTATGAAATTTTGGCGCCGGAACCAGCTCGATACGATGAAAATCGACCAAGTTATGATTTTCTGAACATGACGCAAATAAACTTCTGTCACAAATTTTCTGTATGAAAATACTTGATAAATCCACATTTTTGAAGACCTTCTGATCGAATTTGGCTTCCAGCCGTGAGAGATGAAAACGTAGATAATGTCAAGAAGGAATTTTGGCCACCGGAACGGGTTCAAAACAAGCCACTATCTTCAAGTTATGAATTTTTTAGCGCGTAAAAACTGCACTTTCAGCACACTTTTTCACTATATTTCTTCGAGCAAACTCACACATTCGGATACCTTTTTTAAAAGAATTGACTTTTGAGCCGAACCTGAATTTGAGAATATGTTATCAGAGATATCTTGGCGAAAGAACACCTGAATATGATACGCCGGGTTGGACTTGTGAATTTTTCTTGAAATGTTTTGAGAAATATGGGAGGGCAAATTTTGGGGTACAACAGAAAGCCTACAACGAGCGAGGGTTATGGAAACTCTGGGATTCTTTGAAAATTTGATGAATTTTTGGTGCTCTTGGAAGGCAAGTTGCGCGTGTGAGGCAGTATCTGTGTGTAGTCTCTGGGCGTATGTATGTAGTATTTCCCCTTTGGCTTGTAGAAATGGTGTGTATTTATAGGAGATGGAGAGAGGGTCATAGCATAGAAATGGCAAGGGACAACCATTAACTAGGATTTGGAGGCCAATTCAGACACATTAAGGGATTTCCTTTTTTGAGGGATTCCTACCCTTTTGGGTCTTGGGATGAACCTGGACATGTTTGGCTCCTTCTAATGCCAACAAACTTTACTCTTCAATTGGCCCTGAGTTGCCTCCTTCGAATGGCCCCCAAGCCTCATCATGGTGGCCTTTTCGATTGATTCCCTATTTTCCTTTTCTTCAATTGGCTCTGAATATACCCAACTAGCCCAATTGAAAGACTTCATTCTGGCCAGTCGAAGCTTCCTTTGACATGAATGTACTTGTGCATGAGGCTTAGGCTTGGCAACATGTTGGATTTTGGGCCAGTAAGCAACTTGGACCAAGACTTATAATAAACTTATTTTCAATAATTATGTGTCTCCTTCGAATAGAACACATTTATATCCTTCGAATGGCCCTTTTGCTTTCTTCGAATGGGCCACCAATGTGTGCTCATAATGTGGCAATCCTATGCTTGTGAAACGAAGGCAGGCATGAAGAGGAATTCTTTGTTGGTGAATCAAAGGCCAGTCGAAGAGGAAGCCTTTGCCTTGGGCCCTGAAGGCCAGCATCTTGAACGAATACTCATCAAAAGGCAAAACAAGCTTGTTTCCCACAATTATGTATTCTTCTAATAGACCACATGTATGTCTTTCGAAGGCACCATTAGTGTTCCTTTCAAATGGACCTTACTAGATGTCAAAATGTGGAAAATTGTGGAGTCAAAGATAGCATGAGGGAAGCCAACTGCTTAATGAATCGAAGCACATATGAAAGGTAGCCCCTATTTTATGGGTGCTAGCATGAAGGGAACCATTGCCTTGCACATTGGAAGCAAGCCCATAAGAAGTCATTTTCTTGTGGGTAGAAAGCAAACGCATAGACAAGTTGAAGGGGCCTTGGCCTTATGGATTGAAGGCAAGTCTGAGGTAGCCTTTTGTCTTGTGAATCGAAGACCAGTGAAAGGGGCCTTTTTGCCTTGTAGGTCGAAGGAAAGTCTGATGGGCCTTTGCCTTGTGAATCCAAGGCAAGCATGAGAAAGCTTTTGCTTTGTGAATCAGGCAAGCATGATGAAGTTTTTGCCTAGTAAACCAAAGGAAAGCATGAAGAGGCGTACATGTGCTGATGGCAAGCTAAAGGGGCCTTTTTCCCATTGGAAGCTTTGTGAATTAAGCTTGATCTAAGTAGACTCAGCGCCCAATCGAAGCTTGTATGCAGGAGTCCATTGCTGGTGAATCAAAGCAAACTTGTAGGGGTTTTTGACTTGTGGGCTGAAGGCACGCATAAAGGGGGTATTTGCCTAGTGCGCTGAAGGCACGCGCAGAGGGCACTGCTGGAATGATACTTGTTGACTCAAAGTTTGGTCGAAGGGTGCCAAACACCTAATCGAAGCTTACTAATCAAAACATGATCGAAGAGTGCCAAAAGACCAATCGAAGTACCTTGTTCATATGCCAATCGAAAGACACTTGATTATCTTCAAAAACAATTATATTTTCTCTAAGCAAGTTTTTTTAACCACCCATGTAAGAGACAATCTTGGAAAACATGAGAGGGAAAATTTTGGGGTACAACAGCTGCCCCTGTTCAATCTTCTTGAACCTGGAGATTTAGATTGGCTTGTTTGCCTTTCGTGATCTGAAGGTGGAAGATGATTGAACACTAGAGTGCCCAGAAATTTTCACTTGCGTGATGTGATGATTGACTGTGTGGGGAATGGGCTTAAAGATGCCATTTGGAAAAGATGACTGGGAGTTGTCGGAGATGGGCTTAAAGATGCCACCTGTTGTACCCCAAATTTTGCCCTCCCATATTCTTCAAGGTTTGCAGAGAGCATGCTTCAAAATCTCCCAAAGGTTGCACAGTCCAATGGCCTCCTAACAGTCAAAAATTAGGGTTTTGATTCTAGCAAAGAAATTAAAGTTTTCAAGGGTCCAATAAAGTCCCACATGCCTACAAACATGGTCAAGTATCGTCATGTCAAGTTTCAAGACACACAACACAAAATTGCACAGTCAAAAACCCTAATTGCTCAACAGTCAACTGTAGGGGTAAAATGGTCATTTGACAGTCAAAAGTTCAAATTTTTGGTCAACATCTTATTTTGAAGCCACAAACATCATTTGATCAATTCTTGATCATGATTTTCAAGGCATGGCTCAAAAAGTCTCAAGATGTAAAAGTTTCCATATTTGGACAGTTGAAAAAGTCAACTGTAACTTGACCAAGGCATAACTTCCACATGGTTTATCAGAAAAATTCCATCCAAAGCTCATTTTTAAGAGAATGACATTTCCTACAACTCCTCTTCACACTTCAAGTCCAAGAAATTCTCTCACAAAAAGTTATCAATTTCAACATTATAGGTCATTTTCAAAAGTCAACAAAAAGGGACTTTAAGTCAAAGACCATAACTTGAGATTGGTAAATCAAAATGACATGGGACCAAAGGCATTGGTTATAGGACTTCAAGACCTTTCCAAAATGTCAAAGAACATGATCAAAGCTTAAAAATTGAGCAAGATATGCCTTGTGTAAGTTGGGAAATTTTTGGGAATTTTGAAAAGTCAACTTTGTTTCAAATGCCTCAAAATTGCTAATGGGCCACATTTTCTTCCAAAAATCATTATCCAAAGGCTATGCACGACCATTTGACCCAAAGGGGATTTATTTCATCATTTTTTATTATTTATTTGAATTTTTATCACCATTAATTCATTTAATTAAATAAAATATGACAAAAATACTAAACAAATGTTTTTGAATCCTTTTATGCAGCATATGCCCTCATTATTCACTCAAGATCTCGTGCACATCAAAAAAGGAAAGATTTTGTGCAAATTGGCATGTTCTTCATGAGGAAAAGATTGAAAAAGATTCCATGGAAATCAAATATTTGATTCATCAATGCAAAAGTTTATGGACTCAAATTTCTACCCTAATTCGTCCCATATACATACTCAAACACAACCCTAATGCTAGAGACCTGAAAGCTGCGCCTAAAACCTCAAACCAATTTTGCATTTTTTCAAGAAATTCTCAAAACTGAAAACACACTTAGAGCGTGATTCAAAGCCTATAATCAATTCCACAAGCTTTCTGAGGCCTTCCTGAACATAACTGCATTCTTTTCCAGTCTCCACGCATCAAGAAGTGGTAGAACAAAGTCCACCTTTCTCAAACTTTTTGCATATTCGTGTATCATGATTCATGTCATATTTTTGATTTCTAATACTGGATTCATACTAACTTGATCATTCTAAAGCTAACAGTATTATTCAATTGAGTTTTCGTGCCCTGTACATGAATCCACCATAGGAGCTCGTTAGGGTTGCAGAGATGTAAAATTGGGGTTTCTTGCATAAGGAAAAATTAGGCTACAAGACCAGGACCATTGAACTCAGTGCACTTGGATGATCCATAACCACTAGTCGCGCCTTTTTTATATTTGAGTATGGCCTAATCGCTATTTTCTTGTACTGTGGTTAGTGGGGGTTCAAAACCCCCACTATTTGATGTGTTTTTTCAGGTAAAAACAAAGGCGTGATGGAGAAGATGCTGAGGTGTTGGACATGGATTGGCTAGTTTGAATAGCTGGCGCGCTTTTTGCTTGGTTAATACTATAAGCGCTTGTTTCACTTATATTGTTCATATTCCATTAATTAACAAACACGCGCATACAGCTCAGATGGTGGAACGTGCATTTGGTAAACGTTGGGACCTGGGTTCGATTCCCAGGTCCCCTCCCTTCTCAATATTATTTTTCTTTCTGTATTTCCATGCAGCGTTCCCTTCAGAAGTCCACCATGCACTCTACGCTCAAGCTGGCCACGCGTCCCACAACATCAATCCAATGGCCATGATCTGAAGAACACCATACGCATTGGTCAACAGAGCCACACGCGTCCTTGAAAAGTCAACAGAGGCCTCAATCTAATGGGCCAAATTGCTTCAGTCAAACCTCCAAATTTGGGGCAACACCCCCCCTTTGTTTGTATTTCTTGCCTTTATTTTTTTCTTTTTCTATTTTGTTTTAATTGTTTTCTTTTAATTCTTTAAATTAATTTTAAATAATATTTTTATAACACAAAAATAAAAAAAATCAGAAAAGACAAAAAATAAAAATATATTTTATTTAATACATTTTTTTGTAAATAAATTCTAATAACTAATTTAGTTTTAAATTCTAGGTTTAATTCAATGTTTTTTTAATAAATCAAAAAAATATAGAGATTAGAGTTTCTAGCTTTTTATTCCTTTTTTAATCGAAATTTCTTCTTATCATTATTAATGATTAATTATTTTGTAAATAAATTTATCATTAAATAATTAGGTTAAAATTAGGGTACAAACTTAAATATTTTTTTTAATAAATTAAAAATAGTTTAGAATTAGTTTTTTTTAATTCCATTAATTCTCTTAATTTCATAAAATACAAAAAATATCAAAAAAATAAGTCTTTTTCCTTTAACTTAGTTAATTTATTAATTGCAATTTAGTTTCTTTAAAAGGGTCCAACGCCCTCGCTTTCGATTATAGTTTCGTTTCGCGCGCTTATTTTATTTCTTTTTTAAATTTCATGTAATTACCCTAAAGCCTTGTAATAGATTAATTAGGACATTTATTTTTTCCGCATTTTTATTTTATTCAAATCGGGTCTTGGATTAATTTGGCGATGTAGACCCGCGCCTTTGTAATAGCGTAGGACTTTTACCTTCTCGCATCTTTTAACTGTTAATAACTTGCATGAAAGAATGAATGCCAAAAATAAAAACAAAGCGTAGATCACCAATGCACGAACAAGATAAACATAATTGAAAACGACACACAATTCACACACCACCCCTAGGGTACGTCTCACTGTTGCCTTGCCCCTCGAAAAGGGGTCGTCGAGTAGAGGATGTTTTAGTAAGTCCCCATGTCCATGAACATGGCATGAGGGTAGCTTCTAAGGTGTCTTCCTATTGCTCTGGTGACCACACCGTCCCTAAAACCTCGAATTGACCCGAACACCTCCAACGGTGGTGCTACCTACCTCTCAATAGTGGGATGGCACTACTTTAAGGACATTTACACAGACGAATTCCTTAGGGTAGGTAGATGACTCGTAGATACTTGCTCTAATTTCAAAACAAATCAAAAACTTCTTTTCACACCGACACCTTTCAAAAAGCTTTCAAAAGCAACTTTTCAAACACTCTTGAGGACTGATACAAGAGTCGAACTGAAATTTTAAACGAAACTTTTTTTAAACCCACAGTTGAAAAGCAAACAAACAATTTTGAAAACACAAATGAGCAAGTATCTAAGAGCCCATGGATAACCATGGATAGAAAGGGTGCTAACACCTTCCCTTTCTATAAATCTACCTCCCGAACCGAGAGCAATCTCTATAAGGAATTTTTCTGTGCTTTTGTCCTTTCCATTTGGAGAAAATAAAAGACGGCGGCGACTCTTGCTTCCGCGACATTTCGCGAACCAGCGTTAAACAGTCAGTTCCAGATCCACCGATCACAGAACTGGCGACTCTGCTGGGGATACTTTTAAGTGAGGTGTACCTTAGGACTAAGATCACTGTGTTTTCAATTGCTTTGACTTGTTTGCTTTAAATTGTGGGTTGCATGGGAGTTACATAGATCCTAACCTGGATCTGGGGATACCCTGTTTTGGTAGCATAAGCTGTGAGGGACCTGTCCGGCGTAGACCGACACGGGTGAAGCAGTGGCTATGTTGGTGTGGCACCTTGGTCTGTACCGATATCCCTTGTGTTGCAACGAGGAGAATATGGGTCTTCTGAGGAGTCATTAAGCACCAACAGACCTTAGAACCTTAAATGACACAACTTGGCCATTAGAACAGTAGCAGTATGCTACGCCCATTGAGGCTAAACTCTCGTGATGGTTCTGGCCGCAAGAAAAGATTGCGATGCTGGAGTTATGACCGATTGAGGGTAGTCAATGATATTGGGATCCTCTAAGAACCCGATTACTTTTGATAGGACAGGTATGAACCAACAAACTGAAAGAGGGTAATACCTAGACCTCATGCTGGCCTAAATTTTAAGGGCTTGTTTTGTGTGACTTGTGTGCCTTACTATGTTTGCCTTTGTAAGTATTTATGGTGTGTTTTATCATAACATCATAACATCATGAGCATTGCATGCATCCTGCATAAGGACTGACCATTTCAAAGACAAGAGGGTTTCACCTTTGCTCTGTTTTGTAGGACATCATGATGCCTATGCGAAGGAATACTATCCGGTTCAACTTTGTTCACCCACCGGAGTTGCTTGAAGAGTTGGTTAGCAGAATTCCAAATACCACTTCCTTCATCCAGAGGCATGGTTCTCTTCTTAGTTTAGTCACTGCAAAGCGGGATCAACAGTTGATGAGTGTCCTGACCCAGTTCTATGACCCTCTGTACCAGTGCTTCACCTTTCAAGACTTCCAGCTGGTCCCTACCCTGGAAGAGTTCTCTGATTTGCTTGGTATCCCTATCTTGGATCAGACTCCCTACACTGGTTGGGAAAAGACCCTCAGGCTTGAGGAGGTTGCTGCAGCTCTCCCCTTGACCCATCAAGAAGTAATGGACAACTGGGTGACTAGAAGCGGAGTTAAGGGTTTCTTGGCCAAGTTTCTGATTGGTAAAGCTAACAGTTTCTGGAATGACTTGGACCTTAGGGCATATGAAGATATCTTGGCTCTCTTAATCTATGGGCTAGTCTTGTTTCCTAATCCTGACAACTTCATCAATGTCACTGCCATAAGGATCTTCATGTCTCAGAATCCTGTGCCCACTCTCTTGGGTGACATCCTGCAACAACTTTATGCTCGTACTGCCCGAAGACGAGGAACCCTGTGGTGTTGTATCCCTTTGTTGGTGAGGTGGTTTATTTTGCACCTCCCTAAGTTCGTGCTGAAGAACCAAGAAGGAAGAGGTTGGGCTCATAGGTTAATGTCTCTCACTGATAAAGACATCATTTGGACTTTCAAAGGTTTGGATGAGATAGCTGTTATTGATCATTGCGGAGAATACCCTAATGTTCCTTTAATTGGTACTCAAGGAGGAATCTCTTACAATCCATGTCTAGCGCTCCGTCAGTTTGGAAGAGCCAGAAGAGCAAGACCTCATGAGATGTTGGTGCCTCACATCAGTTTTGAGTTTCATGTGGATAGTGACGAGCTGCGTCGTAGGTTCATCAAGGCTTGGGACAGAGTTCATAAAGCTGACCCACAAGAGTTGGGGCCAAAGACTTCTCTACCTATGGAAGCCTACTACAAATGGGTTCGCATCCGTGCTCAGAAGTTAGGTATGCCATACGAAGCTGTCAGACCCGTCATTCTTGAGTATCCTGACAAAGATGGGGTCCCTCCAACTATCCTCCCTCCTCAGATACCTACTGATTATGAGACATTAAAGAGGTCTTGGTCGCAACTGCGAGAAGAACGGGATTCTTATCGGGAAAAGTTCAACGAGCAGGAATTGAAGATCCAAAAGCTGACAAAGCAGTTGGAGAATGAGCGAGCTCTGAATGACTACATCCGTACTGAGAAGAAGAGACCCTGGGATCAATAAGGAGCTCTGGATGTTCTTTAACAGTTTTATTTCTCTTTTCAGTATTTCCCTTTTATGTAACGCCTAAGGGCAATCTGTTGAACAATTTAAGTTTCAAAGTTGAATCTAATGAAGTGTGTTCCTTTTTGTTTACAAAGTTGATTCCTGATTGTCTTTGAAAACATAAATCATACGCATTCCATTCATCAAGTGCATAACAGGTATTCTTCTTTTCAGGTTGCTTACTGTTCTTCGCTGTTTATTTCAGCATCATGAACCCTGACTCATCATCAACCGAGATGTCTATCAAGGCTCTTCAGGCGCAGAATGCGCAATTTCAGGAGCTGATCATGGGTTTGGCTCAAGGCCAAGAAGAGCTGAAGGCTTTACTCCTGAAGAAGGAGAAGAAGAAGAAGAAGAGAACTGTTCTTTTCAACTCGGGCCGAAGGTTTGGCAATACTCTGCAGAATGAAGAAGCTGGTTCTTCTATAGGCAAGAGCAGTCCCCAAGGGGGAAAAGGTCCTATTCCAGTAGTCTCTGACAACAAGACTGATTTTAATGAGGAACAGTATCCTCCTGCTGAAGACCGATACAAGCAGTTGGAAGACAAACTGAATGCAATGGAGATCCAACAAGTGCCTGGGCTGGATTTCGGAGACTTGGGCTTATCTACTGGTGTGATCATTCCTCACAAGTTTAAAGCACCATCTTTCACCAAGTATGACGGGGCGTCTTGTCCCAAGCTACACCTCAGATCTTATGTGCGGAAGATTCAACCGTACACAGTGGACAAGAACTTGTGGATCCACTTCTTCCAGGAGAGTCTTTCAGGGACTCATCTCGAATGGTTCTATCAGCTGGATGGGACCAAAGTTCGTAACTGGGAAGAGTTGGCTACTGCTTTTTACAAGCAGTATCAATATAATGCCGACCTTGCTCCTACACGTACCCAACTCCAGGGTATGTCGCTAGGATCAAGCAAAGGTTTTAAAGAGTATGTACAGAAGTGGAGGGATCTGGCTGGCAGGGTGCAGCCTCCGTTGACTGACCGTGAGCTGGTGGATATGTTCTTGGGGACCCTCTCTGGGCCATTCTTCAATCACCTTATCGGTAATTCGTCTGCATGGTTTACTGATCTTATTCTGACCGGGGAAAGGATAGAGGCTGGAATGAAGTCCGGAAAAATTCAGAAGGGTGCACGTCAAGTTCTGAGAAGAAACCCTTTAAGAAGTAGGCCAGTGCTGTATATAGGCCTAGAAGGCAAGAGAAACCAGAGCGCCGCCAATCTGTCAACACGGTGATGATTGCAAAGCCTGCTGCCGCTCCTCGGCAAACTAATCCACAAAGGGCTGAAAGACCTAGAAGAGAGTTTACCCGTCTAAGTATGACCCTATCGCAAATCTTGCCGCAGTTGCTGTCCACCAACTTAGTGACTGTCAGGGAGGCCCCAAAGGTTGTAAATACTGCCTCTCCCAAGTACAATCCAAATGCTCGCTGTGCTTATCACTCTGATAGCCCGGGGCATTCCACTGATGACTGTTGGGCCTTAAGGAATAAGGTGCAAGACCTTATTGACACAAAAGAGATACAATTTGAAGCGCCTGAGAGGCCAAATGTGGTGACTGCTCCTATGCCCCAGCATGGAGTGAATGCCGTTGATGAAGATGTGTATGCCGTTTCCGTGAGTGATGTAGCTACCCCTCTGATGACTGTTAAGAGGAACCTACTGCTGGCCGGTTTATTTTCGGGTTGTAGTGAAGGTTGCCTTTTCTGTGCTGTTTCCCTTTCTGGTTGTCCTTTGCTGAAGTTGGGCATCCAAAGCCTGATGGACAGCAAAGAGATTTTGTTCAAGAAGACCGTTGTTCCGTTTGTCCCTGTGGAAGAAGTTTCTGTTGTTACAATCTTTAATAATCCAATCAAGGCTCTCCCGAGGAAGCCGGTTAAAATCATGACTGTCGCACCCATTGTGATTACTGTTCCGGGGCCTCTCCCCTATGAATCTGATAAGGCTGTCCCATGGCACTATGGGGCAGATGTATATGTACATGGTATAAAGCAAGAGTTCAACACTGGCACCAGCATCAACAATATCACTGGTCCAACCAAAGTTACCCGCAGTGGCAGGCTCTTCTCGCCTGACATTGCGCCACCAGCTATTCGAAGACCCCTCACTATAACACCTGCAAGTGTACCTGTTCCCATTTCTGATCAAGTTGCTTCCCCTGCTGCCGAGTCATCTAATGCTCGGGGCAAAGGGATTGAAGATGAGCCTGCCCGGATGGAGGCACCAAAATCTGTGAATGCTGAGGCCTCCCAACAAGAGATGGAGGAAATTCTGAACATAATCAAGAAGAGCGACTTTAATGTTGTTGAACAGCTGGGGCATACCCCCTCCAAGATCTCTATGCTCTCCTTGCTGCTGTGCTCAGAGGCCCATGCTAAGGCCTTGATTTCATTTCTAAAGACGGCCCATGTACCACAGGAGACATCCGCAGTCCAGTTTACTGATTGCATGGCCAATTTGACAGCCGACAATGGCTTGGGTTTCTCGGATGCCGACCTTACTGCTAAGGGGAAGGACCACAATGACGCCCTGCATGTCTCTATTGAATGTAGGCGCACTACTCTTGCGCACGTGTTGGTGGACACGAGTTCTTCCCTGAATGTGCTACCCAAGAAGGCTTTAGACCGTTTGGATTGTGAGGGCCTGGAGCTGAAACCTAGCAACATTATCGTCAGAGCCTTTGACGGTTCTAAGAGGATGGTTCATGGAGAGGTAGACATTCCTATTCGTGTGGGTTCTCAAGTATTCGACTCTACTTTCTTTGTGATGGATATCCGTCCATCGTATTCTTGTCTACTGGGTCGACCTTGGATCCACAAAGCTGGGGCAGTGACCTCTACCCTACACCAGAAGCTCAAGTACCCCGTCAGAGGGAAGATTGTCACTGTGCAAGGAGAGGAGGAGTATATGGTGAGCCATTTGAATTCCTTCAGGTATATCGAGATGGACGGGGAGTTCATTGAAACCCCCTTTCAGCATTTTGAAGAGGTACCTCCAACATTGGCAGCGGCAGAAACAGTGGTTGAAGAGGATGTTCCTTTGAAGATGGCTTCCCTGAAGGATGCCCGGGCCGTAATCGAGAAAGGTGAATGTGCTAACTGGGGCAGGCTCCCTGATTTCACTCTTAAAACTGACAAGTTTGGACTGGGTTTTACTGCAGAGGGTCAGAAGGCTGTGCGCAAGGCAAAGACCAGAAGACCTCTTGTGCTCATTACCAACCCAGGAGTGAATGCTATTGGGGATGAAGATGAGGTGGAAGAATCAGAGTTCGATAGCTGGATCTACCCGACGACTGATGGTGGATTGACCAATTGGATTGCCAAAGATCATACTCCTGTTACTTTTGTTACGCAGTAATAAACTCCTTTGTTTTGTTATTTGTAATAAACAATGAATTAAAACTCTATGGCCCGGTGTCTTACCCGGGGCACCGTGGCTTCATTTGTGAGGGTATATTAATTGTCATTTCATATATCATGAATAAAGACCTTGGACGTTTTCTCGCATTTCAAATCTTATGCTCTTTTTCTTTCTTTCCTTTCTTTGCAAAGCAGCTGTATTTACACACACTCACTCATACAGGTTTCAATCCACTCTGGATCTCACTGGTAACAACTCTGCTACTGCCAGTTATGACTTCGAAAATCCGATCAACTTAGCCGAAGACGAAGGTGAAGATGATTGCGAAGTGCCTGGCGAGCTTGCAAGACTGTTACTCCAGGAAGAGAGGGCAATTCAACCACATGAAGAGCCAGTGGAAACAATCAATCTGGGTACCGAGACAGATAGAAAGGAGGTTAAGATTGGTGCCAACCTAGAGCTCAGCGTGAAGCAACGATTGACTCAGATGTTACATGATTATATGGAGATCTTTGCCTGGTCCTACGAAGACATGCCCGGGTTGGATACCGACATCGTGGTCCATCACTTGCCTACCAAGGAAGACTGCCCTCCGGTTAAGCAAAAGGTCCGTCGTATGCGTCCAGAGATGTCTGAGAAGATCAAAGCCGAGGTTATGAAACAGTTTGACGCCGGTTTTCTTGCAGTGACTTCTTACCCTCAGTGGGTTGCTAATGTGGTGCCAGTACCAAAGAAAGATGGGAAGGTCAGATTGTGCGTTGACTACAGGGATCTGAACAGGGCCAGCCCCAAGGATGACTTCCCCTACCTCACATTGATGTCCTTGTTGACAATACTGCAAAGCACAAGGTGTTCTCGTTCATGGATGGTTTTTCAGGTTATAATCAAATCAAGATGGCTCCTGAAGACATGGAGAAGACTACCTTTGTCACTCAGTGGGGCATCTTCTGCTACAAGGTCATGCCATTCGGGTTGAAAAATGCTGGGGCAACATACCAACGTGCCATGGTTGCTTTATTTCATGACATGATCCATCATGAGATTGAGGTGTATGTCGACGACATGATCGCAAGGTCCCAAACTGAGGAAGAACACCTTGATCATCTGCAGAAATTATTTGACCGTCTGAAACTGTACAAGCTGAGGTTGAACCCGAACAAGTTTACCTTCGGGGTGAGATCTGGAAAGTTGCTAGGCTTCGTCGTAAGTGACAAGGGTATTCAAGTGGACCCTGCCAAGGTTAAGGCCATTCAAGAGATGCCAGTTCCTAAGACAGAGAAAGAAGTCAGAGGCTTTTTAGGACGCCTAAATTACATTGCCCGATTCATCTCGCACCTAACCGCTACCTGTGAGCCAATCTTCAAGCTGCTGAAGAAAGATCAAGTAGTACGTTGGAATGATGAATGTCAAGCCGCTTTTGACAGAATCAAAGAGTATCTCCAAGAACCACCCATTCTTATGCCACCGGTTGAAGGGAGACCTCTGATACTATACCTGACAGTACTCGACAATTCAATGGGGTGTGTGCTGGGGCAGCATGACGAGTCTGGCCGAAAAGAGCATGCCATTTATTACCTTAGCAAAAAGTTTACCGACTGTGAGACCCGATACTCACTGATCGAGAAAACTTGCTGCGCTTTGGTATGAGCTGCTCGCCGGCTGAGATAGTATATGCTGACTCACACTACTCTATTGATTTCAAAGATGGATCCTATAAAGTACATATTCGAAAAGCCTGCTCTGTCTGGGAGAATAGCAAGATGGTAAATGATCTTGACAAAATACGACATCTAGTACACGACTCAGAAAGCCATCAAAGGAAGTGTATTGGCAGACCACTTGGCACATCAGGCAGTAGACGACTATCAGTCAATGAACTTCGAGTTTCCAGACGAAAGCATCATGATAGTGACTGATTGTGAAGTACCTGGACCGGATGAAGGACCTGAGGAAGGATCCCGATGGTCTATGCACTTTGACGGAGCCTCCAATGCTTTGGGTAACGGTATCGGCGCTGTGATCATATCACCTCAAGGTACTCATACTCCACTCACCGCCCGACTATGTTTCAACTGCACCAACAACATGGCGGAGTATGAGGCATGCATCATGGGTCTCCAAGCTGCGATCGACTTAAGGATCAAGTTTCTGGGTGTCTTCGGAGATTCCGCTCTCGTGATCAATCAGATCAAAGGGGAGTGGGATACGAAACATCCGAATCTTATTCCTTACAGAGAATGTGTATTGACATTGATCCCCCACTTCACAGAGATAACCTTTGAACATTTCCCAAGAGAGGAGAATCAGTTAGAGGACGCGTTAGCTACGGTGTCTTCCATGTCCAAAGTCAAGTGGGACAATGAGGCTCCCCGGATCATTATCTGGAAACTGGACGAACCGGCATACTGTTGTGATCTTGAGACTGAATTGGTGACTGAGAAGCCTTGGTACCATGAGGTGAAAAGATACTTGGAAGCTCAGGAATACCCTGAAGGTGCATCTGTCAATGATAAGAAGTTTCTGAGAAGGTTCGCAGCGAAGTTCTTCCTTAGCAACGGCATTCTGTATAAGCGAAACCATGATTCGACCTTACTGCATTGTGTGGACAAGACTGAAGCAGAAAGGATCATGGCGAAGCTACATGAAGGTACCTTCGGAACACATTCCAGTGGACACACGATGGCAAAGAAAATCCTTCGGGCAGGGTATTTCTGGTCCACAATGGAAGCCGACTGTTACCAACATTCTCGGATATGTCATAAATGCCAGATTTATGCAGACAAGGTGCATGTTCCTCCAGTTCCTCTGAATGTCCTGACTGCACCTTGGCCTTTTGCAATGTGGGGCATAGATATGATCGGCGAGATTAAACCTACAGCATCCAACGGGCATCGCTTCATCCTAGTGGCGATCGATTACTTTACGAAGTGGGTTGAAGCAGCTTCGTACGCCACAGTAACCAAGAATGTTGTGGCACGGTTCATTCGGCATAATCTGATCTGTCGATACGGCGTCCCATAAAGAATTATTACAGACAACGGTACCAATCTTAATAACAAGATGATCACTGAGCTCTGCGAGCAATTCAAGATACAACACCACAACTCTTCTCCGTACCGGCCGAAGATGAATGGGGCTGTAGAAGCAGCAAATAAGAACATTAAGAAAATCGTGCAGAAGATGACAGTGACTTATAAAGATTGGCACGAGATGTTACCATTCGCTCTACATGGGTATCGTACCTCAGCAAGGACGTCAACCGGGGCAACTCCCTTCTCCTTGGTCTACGGTATGGAGGCAGTCTTACCGATCGAAGTGCATATACCCTCTCTCTGGATAATGAAGGATGCAGATCTGAGCGAAGATGATTGGATCCAGACACGACTTGATCAATTAAACCTGATTGACGAAAAGAGACTTGCTGCTATCTGTCATGGTCAGACGTACCAAAAACGGATGATCAGGGCATTTAAAAAAAAGGTCAGACCACAAGAGTATCAAGTTGGGGATCTGGTAATCAAACGTATCATCCTTCCTCAGAGTGATCCAAGGGGCAAATGGACCCCTACGTACGAAGGACCATTTGTGGTTAAACATGTGTTCTCAGGAGGAGCCATGATTCTAACCAACATGGATGGTGACGACTTTCCTCACCCCGCCAATGCAGTCATAGTAAAAAGATATTACGCATGAAAAAAAGACCCGCTAGGTTGACATACCTAGGCAAAAATTAGGGCTTCCCGGCGAACCAAAAGGGTTCGGGCAAAATGAAGGGATGAAATGAAAAATCTGTACACCCGACAAGTCGAAAACCTGAAAAGGCGGCTTGGGCAAAAATGGGTATCCCGGTGGACTGAAAACCAGAAAGGGCAGCCCAGGCAAAAGTTAGGGATAAAGCGTAATACTATGTCTCATTGGATCACTTTGCATCCAGAATCTGGTATCTACATCAAGTTCAAACGGCATCGATCAATCAGCTTCATCTTCGGTTAGGTCATCAAGTGATGAGACGCTCGGAGATATAAAGGCAATAGCAGAGATGGAACCCAGTGGGATTATCCTATACACACAGCTGTTTTGTTTCCCTTTTGTACAAATTGTAAACTCTTTTGTTCGGCGGTGTTCTCCTACTAGGACGTCAGCCTCTTGTACATAAAAACGCCTATTTACAGGCAAATTCAATATAAAATCACTTTTCAAGTTAAAATTGCCAATTGTTTTCCTTTTCTGTTTTGTTTTGCGAAGAACGTCCAAGGTTCAATTTGTGATATATGCATTTGACACTAATTGCTCAACTCATAAATATTTGCATACGAAACAAAGGATTGATTACAGGTAACATTAGAAACAGGGGCAATAAAGAGTTGTCTAAGCGATCTAGTTGCTCAGTCCATCAAGATACCAAGGTAGGTTCAGCTAAAGAACGTAACAAATACATCTTAATTCCCCAGAGAGTGAGTCAGCAAGTCAATGCACTCTCCCCAAGCAAAGCTATTATCAGCCTTAAGGGAGTTAGGTACCCCCGCAAATCTCAACATTCCCCAGCACAATATACAAACATCCCCGACAGTCTTGACCTAAAGATTGTTCCCCGGCGGCATACTAGACATTCAATGGAGTCACTTCCCCAATATAGTTCAAAATTTCCCCAGGAGAGTCCAATCCAGTTTCCCCAGGAAAGTCGGAGTCATCTCCCCAGCAAGAAGCTTATCCCCAGTAGATTCTGGAAGCTTCTCCCCCGCAGAGCCCGAACGCGTCCCCTGGCTTTATTCAAAGGTTATTTCCCTACCGGGATATAACTGGGTTATCCTCAGCCAAAAGCCACGGAAAGATCGTCCTCGGTGAGGTCTTCTTATCCCCAGCGGAGTCTATTAACACTTCCAACATAACAACGGTATTCCCAGCGAAGTTACCATCAATATCCTAGCAAAGTACCTCTCTCCCCACAGAGTACTGTTCCTCGGCAAGATCGCTAGAGTAATTTTTCCCCCCGCAGAGTAATCCATTCGCCAAGTTTATTCCCCAACGGAGTTATCTTCTCCTACCGGTATTCTTGAAACCATCACTCCCCAGCGGAAACAAATATTCTATTCTTCAACATCAGCCCAGGAGTGACTTCCCGGCACCCGGCAAGGATTTATTTTCCTAAGACGAAAAGATACATTCATAAACATCACATTTTCATACATTATAGCATGCATATACGCATCATATCTTATAAATCTCATTTATGTTGAGAACATCATCACTTGATGCATATCATGCCTTGCATATGACTGACCTTTACCTTTCAGGAAAGATCCAGTTAAGTTCTCAGCTATATTCCAAGACCTTGTCCGATTCAGTTAAATCGACCCTACAATTTTCCTGATTCTTATCCAGTCAAAGGCCTTCTCTGGTTCAGTCAGATCGACCCTAAGATCTCCCTGATTCTTATCCAGTTGAAGATTCCAATACCTTGTCCGGTTCAGTTAAATCGACCCTAAGATTTTCCTGATTCTTATCCAGTCAAAGGCCTTCTCTGGTTCAGTCAGATCGACCCTAAGATCTCCCTGATTCTTATCCAGTTGAAGATTCCAAGACCTTGTCCGGTTCAGTTAAATCGACCCTAAGATTTTCCTGATTCTTATCCAGTCAAAGGCCTTCTCTGGTTCAGTCAGATCGACCCTAAGATCTCCCTGATTCTTATCCAGTTGAAGATTCCAAGACCTTGTCCGGTTCAGTTAAATCGACCCTACGATTTTCCTGATTCTTATCCAGTCAAAGGCCTTCTCTGGTTCAGTCAGATCAACCCTAAGATCTCCCTGATTCTTATCCAGTTGAAGATTCCAAGACCTTGTCTGGTTCAGTTAAATCGACCCTAAGATTTTCCTGATTCTTATCCAGTCAAAGGCCTTCTCTGGTTCAGTCAGATCGACCCTAAGATCTCCCTGATTCTTATCCAGTTGAAGATTCCAAGACCTTGTCCGGTTCAGTTAAATCGACCCTACGATTTTCCTGATTCTTATCCAGTCAAAGGCCTTCTCTGGTTCAGTCAGATCAACCCTAAGATCTCCCTGATTCTTATCCAGTTGAAGATTCCAAGACCTTGTCCGGTTCAGTTAAATCGACCCTAAGATTTTCCTGATTCTTATCCAGTCAAAGGCCTTCTCTGGTTCAGTCAGATCGACCCTAAGATCTCCCTGATTCTTATCCCAGTAGAAGACATCCAAGATTCTCTCAGCGTTCCTGTTGAAGTAGTAATCGTCCAAGATTCTCTCAGCGTTCCTGTTGAGGTAGTAATCGTCCAAGGTTCTCTCACCGTCCCGTTGAGGTAGTAACCATCCCTGGTTCATTCATCACCTTTTGAAGCTCCAGATACAATTCCTGTAACCAGTCAGGGCACATCAACACAAAGAGTTTGAAGACCAACTCCTGTAACAGGGCAGGTAATCATTTTATTTTTCCAGGTACTCAACTTCTCGCTAAGGAATCTCTTACGCGATCGACATCCAGATGGCATCTATAAGCCCATCCACCTATCCATCACCTCTCAGCATGGCATCTATAAGCCCATCATCCTATCCATCAACCTCCAAATGGAATCTATAAGCCCATTCCTACCATCACACTACTATGTGAGCGCAAATTTCTGGGCACTCTAGTGTTCAATCATCTTCCACCTTCGGATTACGAAAGGCACGTCAGCCAATCTACATCCTCAGGTCTAAGAAGATTGAACAGGGGCAACTGTTGTACCCCAAAATTTTCCCTCCCATATTCTTCAAGGTTTGCAGAGAGCATGCTTCAAAATCTCCCAAAGGTTGCACAGTCCAATGGCCTCCTAACAGTCAAAAATTAGGGTTTTGATTCTAGCAAAGAAATTGAAGTTTTCAAGGGTCCAATAAAGTCCCACATGCCTACAAACATGGTCAAGTATCGTCATGTCAAGTTTCAAGACACACAACACAAAATTGCACAGTCAAAAACCCTAATTGCTCAACAGTCAACTATAGAGGTAAAATGGTCATTTGACAGTCAAAAGTTCAAATTTTTGGTCAACATCTTATTTTGAAGCCACAAACATCATTTGATCAATTCTTGATCATGATTTTCAAGGCATGGCTCAAAAAGTCTCAAGATGCAAAAGTTTCCATATTTGGACAGTTGAAAAAGTCAACTGTAACTTGACCAAGGCATAACTTCCACATGGTTTATCAGAAAAATTCCATCCAAAGCTCATTTTGAAGAGAATGACATTTCCTACAACTCCTCTTCACACTTCAAGTCCAAGAAATTCTCTCACAAAAAGTTATCAATTTCAACATTATAGGTCATTTTCAAAAGTCAACAAAAAGGGACTTTAAGTCAAAGACCATAACTTGAGATTGGTAAATCAAAATGACATGGGACCAAAGGTATTGGTTAGAGGACTTCAAGACCTTTCCAAAATGTCAAAGAACATGATCAAAGCTTAAAAATTGAGCAAGATATTCCTTGTGGAAGTTGGGAAATTTTTGGGAATTTTGAAAAGTCAACTTTGTTTCAAATGCCTCAAAATTGCTAATGGGCCACGTTTTCTTCCAAAAATCATTATCCAAAGGCTATGCACGACCATTTGACCCAAAGGGGATTTATTTCATCATTTATTATTATTTATTTGAATTTTTATCACCATTAATTCATTTAATTAAATAAAATATGACAAAAATACTAAACAAATGTTTTTGAATCCTTTTATGCAGCATATGCCCTCATTATTCACTCAAGATCTCGTGCACATCAAAAAAGGAAAGATTTTGTGCAAATTGGCATGTTCTTCATGAGGAAAAGATTGAAAATGATTCCATGGAAATCAAATATTTGATTCATCAATGCAAAAGTTTATGGACTCAAATTTCTACCCTAATTCGTCCCATATACATACTCAAACACAACCCTAATGCTAGAGACCTGAAAGCTGCGCCTAAAACCTCAAACCAATTTTGCATTTTTTCAAGAAATTCTCAAAACTGAAAACACACTTAGAGCGTGATTCAAAGCCTATAATCAATTCCACAAGCTTTCTGAGGCCTTCCTGAACATAACTGCATTCTTTTCCAATCTCCACGCATCAAGAAGTGGTAGAACAAAGTCCACCTTTCTCAAACTTTTTGCATATTCGTGTATCATGATTCATGTCATATTTTTGATTTCTAATACTGGATTCATACTAACTTGATCATTCTAAAACTAACAGTATTATTCAATTGAGTTTTCGTGCCCTGTACATGAATCCACCATGGGAGCTCGTTAGGGTTGCAGAGATGTAAAATTGGGGTTTCTTGCATAAGGAAAAATTAGGCTACAAGACCAGGACCATTGAACTCAGCGCACTTGGACGATCCATAACCACTAGTCGCGCCTTTTTTATATTTGAGTATGGCCTAATCGCTATTTTCTTGTACCGTGGTTAGTGGGGGTTCAAAACCCCCACTATTTGATGTATTTTTTCAGGTAAAAACAAAGGCGTGATGGAGAAGATGCTGAGGTGTTGGACATGGATTGGCTAGTTTGAATAGCTGGCGCGCTTTTTGCTTGGTTAATACTATAAGCGCTTGTTTCACTTATATTGTTCATATTCCATTAATTAACAAACACGCGCATACAGCTCAGATGGTGGAACGTGCATTTGGTAAACGTTGGGACCTGGGTTCGATTCCCAGGTCCCCTCCCTTCTCAATATTATTTTTCTTTCTGTATTTCCATGCAGCGTTCCCTTCAGAAGTCCACCATGCACTCTACGCTCAAGCTGGCCACGCGTCCCACAACATCAATCCAATGGCCATGATCTGAAGAACACCATACGCATTGGTCAACAGAGCCACACGCGTCCTTGAAAAGTCAACAGAGGCCTCAATCTAATGGGCCAAATTGCTTCAGTCAAACCTCCAAATTTGGGGCAACACCCCCCCTTTGTTTGTATTTCTTGCCTTTATTCTTTTCTTTTTCTATTTTGTTTTAATTGTTTTCTTTTAAATCTTTAAATTAATTTTAAATAATATTTTTATAACACAAAAATAAAAAAAATCAGAAAAGACAAAAAATAAAAATATATTTTATTTAATACATTTTTTTGTAAATAAATTCTAATAACTAATTTAGTTTTAAATTCTAGGTTTAATTCAATGTTTTTTTAATAAATCAAAAAAATATAGAGATTAGAGTTTCTAGCTTTTTATTCCTTTTTTAATTGAAATTTCTTCTTATCATTATTAATGATTAATTATTTTGTAAATAAATTTATCATTAAATAATTAGGTTAAAATTAGGGTACAAACTTAAACATTTTTTTAATAAATTAAAAATAGTTTAGAATTAGGTTTTTTTAATTCCATTAATTCTCTTAATTTCATAAAATACAAAAAATATCAAAAAAATAAGTCTTTTTCCTTTAACTTAGTTAATTTATTAATTGCAATTTAGTTTCTTTAAAAGGGTCCAACGCCCTCGCTTTCGATTATAGTTTCGTTTCGCGCGCTTATTTTATTTCTTTTTTAAATTTCATGTAATTACCCTAAAGCTTTGTAATAGATTAATTAGGACATTTATTTTTTCCGCATTTTTATTTTATTCAAATCGGGTCTTGGATTAATTTGGCGATGTAGACCCGCGCCTTTGTAATAGCGTAGGACTTTTACCTTCTCGCATCTTTTAACTGTTAATAACTTGCATGAAAGAATGAATGCCAAAAATAAAAACAAAGCGTAGATCACCAATGCACGAACAAGATAAACATAATTGAAAATGACACACAATTCACACACCACCCCTAGGGTGCGTCTCACTGTTGCCTTGCCCCTCGAAAAGGGGTCGTCGAGTAGAGGATGTTTTAGTAAGTCCTCATGTCCATGAACATGGCATAAGGGTAGCTTCTAAGGTGTCTTCCTATTGCTCTGGTGACCACACCGTCCCTAAAACCTCGAATTGACCCGAACACCTCCAACGGTGGTGCTACCTACCTCTCAATGGTGGGATGGCACTACTTTAAGGACATTTACACAGACGAATTCCTTAGGATAGGTAGATGACTCGTAGATACTTGCTCTAATTTCAAAACAAATCAAAAACTTCTTTTCACACCGACACCTTTCAAAAAGCTTTCAAAAGCAACTTTTCAAACACTCTTGAGGACTGATACAAGAGTCGAACTGAAATTTTAAATGAAACTTTTTTTAAACCCACAGTTGAAAAGCAAACAAACAATTTTGAAAACACAAATGAGCAAGTATCTAAGAGCCCATGGATAACCATGGATAGAAAGGGTGCTAACACCTTCCCTTTCTATAAATCTACCTCCCGAACCGAGAGTAATCTCTATAAGGAATTTTTCTGTGCTTTTGTCCTTTCCATTTGGAGAAAATAAAAGACGGTGGCGACTCTTGCTTCCGTGACATTTCGCGAACCAGCGTTAAACAGTCAGTTCCAGATCCACCGATCACACCACCCAATGTAGGTGTTGACTTCATAAGAGGTCCCTTTGTGGGGAATTCCTGTTCCTGCTGTCTGAGGAGGAGTCCACTGGGGAAGGTTCATTTCTGTTGTTCTCCTGCCCGAGGAAAACTCTATGGGGAATAGAGTCTAGGAACTTTAGTTGTCCATGGCTCTACTGAGGAGTTATCTCTGAGCTGAAGAGATGAACGTTTGTTGTTTTCTGGTTGAAGTCCAGATCTCACAGTAATTTTCTAGGGATAATGAAATTAGCTGCTGTCTGGAAATGTATTAGAAGGAGCATGTGTATGGCTGCTTCGGGCTGAGTCCGTGTTAGACTGCATCCGAAGATATATGAAAAGGATCCCGTGTAAGATTGCTTCAGGATGAGTCTATGTCAGACTGCATCTGGAGGGTTACTAGAAGGAATCTTTGGCAATTACTACTTCAGCCGTAATAAAGAAATCTTTGATGATTACTACTTCAGCAGATTATGAAGGAATCCTGGATGATTACTACCTCCACAGATAATGAAGGAATCTTGGGTGATTACTATCTCAATAAATCATGAAGGAATCTTGGACGATTACTACCTCAACAGATAATAAAAGAATCTTGGACAATTACTACCTCAACAGATAATGAAGGAATCCTGGACGATTACTACCTCAACAGATAATGAAGGAATCTTGGGCGATTAATACCTCAACAAATAATGAAGGAATCTTGGACGATTACTAACTCAACAGATAATGACAGAATCTTGGACGATTACTACCTCAATAGATAATGAAGGAATCTAGGACGATTACTACCTCAACAAATAATGAAGGAATCTTGGACGATTACTACCTCAACAGATAATGAAGGAATCTTGGACGATTACTACCTCAACAGATAGTGAAGGAATCTTGGATGATTACTACCTCAATAGATAATGAAGGAATCTTGGACGATTACTACCTCAACAGATAATGAAGGAATCTTGGACGATTACTACCTCAACAGATAATGAAGGAATCTTTGATGATTACTACCTCAACAGATAATGAAGGAATCTTGGACGATTACCACCTTAATAGATAATGAAGGAATCTTGGACGATTACTACATCAAAGGATAATGAAGGAATCTTGGACGATTACTACGTCAACAGATAGTGGAGGAATCTTGGATGATTACTACCTCAACAGATAATGAAGGAATCTTGGACGATTACTACCTCAACAGATAATGAAAGAATCTTGGACGATTACTACCTTAATAGATAATGATGGTATCTTGGACGATTACTACTTCAAAAAATAATGAAGGAATCTTGGACGATCACTACCTCAACAGATGATAAAGGAATCTTGGAAGATTACTACCTCAACGGATAATGAAGGAATCTTGGATGATTACTACCTCAACAGATAATGAAGGAATCTTGGTCAATTACTACCTCAACAGATAATGAAGGCATCTTGGATGATTACTACCTCAAGAGATAATGAAGGAATCTTGGATGATTACTACCTCAACAGATAATGAAGGAATCTTGAACGATTACTACCTCAACAGATAATGAAGGAATCTTAAATGATTACTACCTCAAAAGAAAATGAAGGAATCTTGGTTGATTACTACATCAACAGATAATGAAGGAATCTTGGATGATTACAACCTCAACAGATAATGAAGGAATCTTGGATGAGTACTACCTCAACAGATAATGAAGGAATCTTGGACAATTACTACTTCAGCAGGGTACCAGAAATTTGTCTGGTAATGTAAATAGTTAATGATATTCATCTGTTTATAGTATTTTACCTGAAAAGACAAAGGGTTAGTTGTATTCAATGTCATGGTGCATGAAGTGCAAATGATACTCTCAATAAATGAGATTGCGATATATGCATTTTTGCTGCATATACTATGATGTTTGTAAAGTGATGTATGAATGCAATGTATGAACACATTCAGCTATTCTATTGCAGTATTGTTTGATCTAGGGAAAATAAATCCCTGATTGTTGTTGTTACTACCTCAACAGAAAATGAAGGAATCTTGGATGATTACTACCTCAACAGATGATGAAGGAATCTTGGACGATTACTACCTCAACAGTTAATGAAGGAATCTTTGATGATTACTACCTCAATAGATAATGAAGGAATCTTGGACAATTACTACTTCAGTAGGGTACCAGAAATTTGTCTGGTCATGTAAATAGTTAACGATATTCGTCTGTTTATAGACTTTTACCTGAAAAGATAAAGGGTTAGTTGTATGCAATGTCATGGTGCATGAAGTGCAAATGATAATCTCAAAATAAATGAGATTGCGATATATGCATTTGTGCTGCATATACTATGATGTTTGTAAAATGATGTTTGAATGCAATGTATGAATGCATTCAGCTATTCTATTGCAGTATTATTTGATCTAGGGAAAATAAATCCTTGATTGTTGTTAGGGATGAAGAATATAGGTCTTCAAATTTTTTGAAGTTAGACTGCTGGGAGATAGATCTCCGGTGTTAGAGAAATAAAATCTGTTGGGGAAGGGAAACTCCATGCACTTTTTGGGGATTTTATGAAGTCCTACTGGGGAATCCTGAGAAGCTTGGTGACTTTACTAGCGAATTTTGGAGCAGTAACTGGAGATTTTTTCTCTACCGGAGATATAAGAACACCTGAAATCATTAGGTTGTATGCAAAGAACGTGGTAGTGATCTTATAGTAGGATGCCCCTGCCTCTGTACCTACCGGAGAAAGTATCTGTTGGGATTTTGTGGGTGGCCTGACTGTTATCCCAACTCCTGGAATCCTTGGTGAATGCGGATCAGGGTGGTTAGCACTCTACTGATAGATGAGTGACGAGATGATGGGACAGGGTCATACGCTTTAATCCCTAACTTTTTCCTGGATTGTCCTTTCAAATTTCTAGTCCACCGGGATACCCTTTTTTGCCCAAGCCACCTTTTTAGGTTTTCGACTTGTCGGGTGTACAAACTTTTTCATATGTATATCCCTAATTTTTGCCCGAACCCTTTTGGTTCGCCGAGATGCCCTTATTTTTTCCTAGGCCAGTCAACCTAGCGGGTTTTTGTTCATGCGTAGTACCTTTTAACTATGTCCACATTCAACGGGTACGGAGAATTGTCACTGTCCATGGTAGTAAGTGTTGTCACACTGCCAGAAAATGTTTGCTTGATCGTACATGATTCCTTGTTGGAATTCATGTCCAATGCCCCAAGTGATTCAGATGGAGATCCTCCCCTGGCTATTTGGCATTTTTTGAGAGATTCTTCGAACCCTGACTTGACTGCCCCAGATCACCTGAACACCATGGCATGCCCCTTTGTTGCACCCCAAAATTTGCCCTCTCATGTTTTCCAAAGTCTTCCCCCTGCATGGTTGATCACAAACCCTTGCCTAAGGAAAAGGAAAATTTTTGAGTGGTGCTTTAAGTACATTTCGATTGGCATTCTGAAAGACCCTTCGATTGGTGTTCTGAAGGAGCCTTTTGATTGGCATTATGGACAAGCATTTCGATTTCCATTCTGTCAAGCACTTCGATTGGAATTCTGAAAGACCCTTCGATTGGTGTTCTGAAGGAGCATTTCGATTGGCATTATGTCAAGGCTTTCGATTGGCATTCTGAAAGACCCTTCGATTGATATTCTGAAGGATCCTTTCAATTGGCATTATGGACAAGTACTTCGATTGACATTATAACAGTGTCCTTCGATTGGATTTCCAAAAAGGTCCATTCGAAGAAGCATTCAGAAGGCTCATTCGAAAGGTACATGAGAAGTCCATTCGAAGGAGGCAAATCAAGACTAATTGAAGAGCAGGGCCTGAAGGCATTCGAAATTCAAAAGTGTCCAGGTTCATTCAAGAGACATGAATATTTCAAAAAAGGAAATTATTTAATGTGTTTGATTCTTGTCTCATGGCTTTAATGGCCTGGTTAAATGCTGTCTCTTGCCGTTACTAAACCCCCACACCCCTATAAATACAGAGGCCAACATACATATCCAGGACACACGAAAAAAAACACAACAGGAGAACAAAAAACATTGGAGAGGCGCTTCCCATACAATCCTTCAAAGGTTGTCAGCATTTTCCAAGCCAAAGCAGTCCTTCAGATCAAAGGTGCCCACGCCCAGAAGCCCCAAATCAAAAGTGCCTACATCCAAGAAGTGCCCAGATTGAAGGTGCCTACATCCAGAAAGCGCCCAAATTAAAAGTCCAATCTGCTGGTAAGAAAGGGTAAACTAGCCAACCTCATATTTGCATAATACATCCATACTGGTTATTACCTTCGATTTTCTATCCTAGACAGGATCGAGAGGCCTGGGTTTGGCTCCCAGGCCATGTCCATCATTTGCTAATATTTGCTGCAGACATAGCCTGAAGAGACCCAGCAAGCGCAGGATCGAAGGGCCTGGGGTTCAATACCCAGGCCCTGAGTTTTATTTTGCTAACATACTTTTGCAGGTATAGCATCCCAGATCGAAAGAGACACCTTCTCTGGATCGAAGCTCCCCATAGTCCTCCTGGATTGAAGAAGGCATTTTTCCCATTATCAAAAGACAATCCTCTTCCCTGGATCGAAGGCTACTCACGCCTTACTGTCTGGCCCAATCAAAAGGACCATGACCCTCTCTGGATCGAAGCTTCCATTCCCTCCCTGGGTCGAAACTCCTTTTTTTCCCTGGATCGAAGGATCCCCCCTTTGTATTTTATTTTTGTTTTCATTGACATCTTTTTATCTTTTTAATTAACATTAAAATCAAAAAACCACAAAAACATTAGGCTAGTTTTTTCCCCTATTAAATTAACTTTGTTAATTAACTTTTTAATTATCTTTAACATTTTCTCAAAAAACTAAAATTTAGTAGATTTAGATCATTTTTTCCAAAATAAAATAAAACAACAAAAAGATTTTATTCTTAGGATTTTTAGAGGTTATTTTCAGATTCGCGCGCGTTTATTTTATTATAACTGTCTACTGGTTAGTAATAGCTTAAACTAAGACTTTTACACTTTACTGCTTTATTCCCCAATTTTGGACATGTAAATAATCCCCCTCCCCGAAGCCTTGTAATAGCGTAGGATTTACCATTCCCGCACTTTAAATTCCTGTACATATATTAACTGTTTAGATGTATGCTAACTAAGCTATGCATGACAAGATTAACTCTTAAACTTAAAATCAACAGTAGCTCACCATAACATGTACAAAGATAATATAACTGAAAATTGACACACTTGCACATGCCACTCCTAGGGTACACCTCACTTGGTTGCCTCGAACGTGGTCATTAAGTATAGGATGTTTTAGAGGTCGTCCTTCTGTCCAAAGATCAAAGTTTCCTTGAAATGGTTGCCTCGATAAAATTGATCTAAGACATTAGGGTTACCACTAAGGCGTCCTAATGTTGCTTTAGTGACCACACGTCCCATAAACCGAATTGACCCGAAAACTCCAACGACGGTGCTACCTACTCCTCAATAGCGGGATAACACTGTCTAAAGGACATTTGCACAGTTTAATTCCTTTTTGAGTAGGTAGAGGTTCTTAAGTACTTGCTCATTTTAAAAACAAAACAAAACTTTTCACACTTACACTTTTCGAACAAAGTTTTTTTCAAAACACTTCATTACACTCTTGAGGACAGAAGCAAGAGTTAAATCAAAGTTTCAAACAAAAACTCTTTTCAAAACCCACAAACATAAAGAAAAGCAAACTTTTGAAAACATAGTGAGCAAGTACCTAAGAGCCCGTGGATAACCACTGATAGAAAGGGTGCTAATACCTTCCCTTTCTATAATCTACCTCCCGAACCCGAGAAAAATCTCGAAAAGGAATTTTTCTGTTCTTTTGTCCTTTCCTTGGTGGATAAAATAAAAGACGGTGGCGACTCTTGCTTACCGCAACACTTTGCGAAAACAAACGCAAACGCGAACCAGCATTCCAAAACAATCAGTTCTCATTCCCACCGATCACAAAACTGGCGACTCTGCTGGGGAGATAATAAGTGAGGTGTACCTTAGGATTAGATCACTTGTGTTTTCAATTGTACTGCTTTGTATGCTCTTAATTTTGTGGGCTTGTATCGGAGTTCTATAAATCCTAACCCAGATTTGGGAAACATTCATAGATAGCAATACGTTGTGGAAACTGTGCGGGGTATACCGACACGGTTGAAGCAATAGCTATATTAGTGCGACATATTTGTGAGTACCGGTAGCCTTTGAGTCAATCAAAGAGAATACGGGGCCGCTGAGTGATGTCACTAAGCACTAATGACCTAGAACCTTACTTGACCATCTTGGCCTTTTTTAGGGGTAGTGAGATGATCGACTTTGGTTCAGTCCGAAGTTGGTAGATACTCGATACTACACTCATTGAAGATTGTTTTCTTGGAATATTTTGGTTGCTAGCTCAGTGGCTAAACCAAAACGATGAACATAGAAAACAATCCAATGATATTGAGCTCCTTAGAACCCAGTTACTATTTATAGGACAGGTTTTGAGCCAACTAAATTCAAGAGGGTACTTACCTATGAAACCTCATGCAAGCCTAAACTTAAGGCTATATGTGTGACTTGTGTGCCTTCAAACTTGAACTACTTGCACATACTTGTTATCTGACAACATGAGTTCCTTGCAGGTTTTGTTTACAGTCCTTATCCAATAATCTGGATTTATTGCAGGGCTTACTTACATCACCTCACACTTGTGCTTAAACACATAGCATACACATCATAACATCATGCCTTAACATTTCTTTAACCATTTCAAGGATCTCAAGGGTCTGTGATGCAGGTTATGGTAAATCAAATGGCTAGCAAGGGGCAAAGGGGATTTATTTTCCTCTAGCCAAGGTTGTATAGAAATCCAAGCATGATAACTTGAGTCAGGGGCTATGACCCACTCGATATGGTGAGCTTGACTCTTGAAGAAGGACTCTCAGCAACATGAAGTTCCTTCAATCAAGCTACCAGATTCAGATTCTAACAGTTTCTTGTTTACCCCGCGAGATCCTTGAAAACATTGCATACATATATCATACATATCATTGCATAACAGGTCTCCCAGTACAAGTCTCTTATCTTTTTCGCTGTTTATTTCAGCAATCATCATGTTTACTGAACCTTCCACTGAGCAAGCTATCAAGGCCCTCCAGGCCCAGAATGCCCAATTTCAAGAGTTGGTCATGAGCCTAGCTAAGGGTCAGCAGGACCTGAAGACCCTGATTCTGAAAGAGAAAAAGAAGAAGAAAAAGAGGGCCATCATGTTCAACACTGTACGTAGGTTTGGAAACGGGCTGCAGAACGAAGTTGATCTGACCACCCCATATGGAGGGAAAGATAGTCCACAAGAAAGGAGGGCTCCTAGCCCTAAAGTCTCCGACAACGAGACAGACTATGATGAAGAACAGTATCCTCCTGCTGAGGATAAGTACAAACAGCTGGAGGACCGTTTAAACGCTATGGAAATACAGAAGGTGCTCGGTCTGGACTTCAGAGATCTAGGTCTATCATCTGGGGTGGTGATTCCCCATAAGTTCAAGGCACCTGCCTTTACCAAGTATGACAGAGCTTCCTGTCCCAAGCTGCACCTCCGGTCATATGTGAGGAAGATCCAGCCTTACACTGCTGATAAGAACTTGTGGATCCATTTCTTTCAAGACAGTCTTTCAGGGACTCAGCTTGAGTGGTTCTATCAGTTGGACGGAGCCAGTATTCGCAGCTGGGAGGATTTGGCTGTTGCATTCGATAAGTAGTATCAGTATAACTCTGACCTCGCTCCTACACGTACCCAACTCCAGGGTATGTCAATAGGGACGGGTGAAGGATTTAAAGAGTATGCTCAAAAATGGAGAGACCTTGCTGGAAGGGTGCAACCACCTTTAGATGATCGTGAACTTGTTGATATGTTTTTGGGGACCCTGTCTGGTCCATTCTTTAACCACTTGATCAGAAGCTCTTCAGCCGGGTTCACCGAGCTAATACTGACCGGCGAAAGGGTCGAAGCTGGCATCAAAAGTGGGAAGATTCAAGAAGCTACACCTTCTGATGTTCAGAAAAATCCCTACAATGGGAAGAAAGAGTCCAGTGCTGTCTACAATTCAAAACGACAGAATAGACCTGAACACCACCAAACTGTCAACGCGGTTGTTATTTCAAAACCTGCTGGTGCTCCTCAGCATCACAACCAACAAAGGAGAGAGAAACCTCGAAGGCAATTCACTCGTCTCAGGATGACTTTGTCTCATATGTTGCCACAGTTGCTGGAGACCAACCTGGTGACTCTAAAAGAAGCTCTGAAGATTTTAAATACAACATCACTGAAGCATAACCCTAACGCCCGCTGCGCTTATCACTCTGATAGCCCGGGGAATAATACAGATGATTGTTGGGCTTTGAAGAACAAGGTTCAAGACCTGATTGATGCCAAGGAGATCAAGTTTGACCCTCCGGAGACGCCAAACATAATCACTGCTCCTATGCCAAATCATTGAAGGCTTTTGTTTCATTTGATTTTCAAGTTCTAATATCTCTTTGTTATTCGAACAATTATCTATTAATGCCAAACTTTGTTTCATTAATGCATTGCATATGTTTGTCTTGATTTGATCCAATCATTTTAATTACATTTAAACTATGCTTTTTACTCACTTTATGACATTCAACTCTTGCTAAGAGTTACAAGCCTTTAGAGGGAGGATGACGAAACAATGCCATAATCTCATACAGTATGCTTTTGGACAGACCTTGCTGACGATGTACAGGCATTTCTTTCAAATCCTAAACACTAGAGTTATAAGGAAGATAATCCCTAGTCAACCCCTTTGAGCCAAAGAAGTCGGAGTTTTTTTCTTTTCACAAATTGAAACCTTTAATTTAAACCTGGGGCTGGGTAGCCTCTCGGTTAATTCAAAAGATGCACATTGAAGTCGCAAAACTCTCAGTTCATAATACAACGAACGACATCAAAAGCATTCCTCTGGAATCAAAATACAATGGTGGTTCCTTATCTCAAAGACAGTCAATCTCTCAAAAGAGAAAAGCCCACTGAGCCAAAACCTATAAAGGAGGCTTAAGAAAGCTGGGGCATCTCGCTGACTGTAATCTCGAAAACAGGAACAGTCAGGCAAAAGTTAAGGATAACAAATCAAAAGAACGAGGTCGCTACAAATCCTCAACAACATGAAAAATGTTACAAAAATGATTGCCTTCCAACAAATTCAACTTGTGTGAACCATCATAAAAAACGTCATTCTAAATTCGAATAGAGTTCGGCGCACAATTAACTGAGTTTAGGATTGAATAACATCACGAAGAGCGGGTGGGTACAAATATACTTTGAGCCTTTATCCTTTGTTTCTTAAACCGTGAACAAAGCCACGTTACAACCCTTCAAAAGTCCTAAGTGAAGCATGGGTTAGTTCGAAAGCATACTGTTACAAAAGGTATCCCGACTCCTGTAAGGCTTTGCCCTAAATCTTGTATTGAATTTATCTTATAAAAAGTTTTCTGCTAAAAAACGCATTTTTCAAAACTTCGAGACAAGCATAAACTTTGCATTATTTGAATATCACTGTTTGCATTTGGCTATTTGTTTGACAGTGGAGAAATTCACACAACGAATATACGATGAACAGAAACTCTCTCAGTGAACAAAATCACTTCAAAAAGGATGAAACTTCCATTGAAAAGTCTCCTATCAACAAGGGGGCATGACACGTCACTATCCAGCACGCCGGGGGAGGTCAAGTTAAGATTCAAGCAATCTCTCAAGATGCCAAATAGCCAGGGGCAGATCTCCATCTGAATCACTTGGGGCATTGGACATGAATTCCGGCAACGAATCTTGCATGATCAAACATCTTATGGTAGTATGGCAACACAACACTACCGACAGTGACAACTCCCTACACTCTGAGAGCGTGGACATAGTCAAAAAAGTACTACGCATAATCAAAGACCCGCTAGGTCGACTGGCCTAGGAAAAATAAGGGCTTCCCGGCGAACCAAAAAGGTTCGGGCAAAATTAGGGATAAAAATGAAAATTTTGTACACCCGGTAAGTCGAAAACCTGAAAAGGCGGCTTGGGCAAAAAAGGGTATCCCGATGGACTGAAAACCCGAAAGGGCGGTCCAAGCAAAAATTAGGGATCAAAGCGTACGACTATGTCCCGTCATCTCGTCACTTACCTACCAGAAGAAGATTTGTCATTTCAATCAAAAGAGACCAAGCACCTCATAGGTTGGGTTAATACTCGATCCACAAAGCCTCCGCAGGCACCTTCTCCCGCAGAAACAGGGGCAATAAGAATTGTCCGAACTGTACAGTCGCTCTGTCCACCAGGTACCAAGGTATATATTCGGCTGAAGAATATGGCTAAGATACTTTCACTCCCCGCAGAGTAAGACAGTAATGATAGCTCTCTCAGCTGAGACTTGCAACTATGAACGAATCAACGATACTCTCCCCAAGCAGAGTTGGTCTACCATCAGCCCTAAAAAGGTCGGGTATCCCCAGAAGGTCTTAATATTCCCCAACGGAGTATAAAGACATTCTCCAGCAAGCGTAAGAGCATCCCCGGCAGTCTTAACATCCCTCAACAGAATATAAGAATGTTCCCCGGCAGAATACAAGATACCCCCAGTGGAGCCATTTCCCCAGCGTAGTCTAAAAAGGCTTCCCCGCCAGAGTTGAATCATCTTACCCAGTAGATTCTGGAAGCTTGTCCCCTGCAGAATACAAATGTATCTCCCCAGCCAAATTCAGAAGGTTATCCTCACAAGAGTCTAACTGGGTTATCCTCAGCAAGTTTCAACTGAAAGATCATCCCCAGCGAAGTTCTTTCTTTCCCCAAGCAGGACTTCTATCCTCAACAGATTCAATATCACCAGCAATGGTAATCAATCCCCAGCGGAGTTCATCATCAAAATCCCCAACAGAGTTCATCATCAAAATCCCCAACAGAGCTTATCAACGGAATCCCCAGCGGAGTTTATCGTTAAAATCTCAGCAAAGTATCTCTTCCCCACAAAGTAATCTCTTCACCGTGTTTATTCCCCAACGAAGTTCCTCTCTCCTGCAGGTTTATTCTCACAACCATCTTCGTTCATCATCCCCAGCGAAAACGAAGAACTCAACTCTATTCTCCAGTAGCTCCGGGATTTATTTTCCCCAGCTAAAACATCACATTTCCATACATCATGATACATGCATATACGCATCATACCATACAATCTCATTTATGATGAGAACATCATTGCTTGATCCATATCATGCATTGCATATGACTGACCTTTACCTTTCAGGAAAGATCCAGTTAAGTTCTCAACTATGTCCAAGACCTCCTCTGGTTCAGTTAAATCGATTCCTAAAGATTTTTCTGATGCCGATCCAGTTGAAGTTATTCCAAGACCTCCTCTGGTTGAGTTAAATCGATTCCTAAAGATTTTTCTGATGTCGATCCAGTTGAAGTTATTCCAAGACATTCTCTAGTTCAGTTAAATCGATTCCTAAATATTTTTCTGATGCCGATCCAGTTGAAGTTATTCCAAAACCTTTTCAGGTCCCAATTTAATACCTGTAGCAAGCCAGGAAAATATCTGTGGACGACTGATTGTAGATTAATACCTGTAACAAGCCAGGAAAAGTATCTACATGAAGAGATTGAAGATTAATACCTGTAACAAGCCAGGAAGACCTTTCTTTCTCAGGTCAGAGATCAATACCTGAAACCAGACAGGACAACTATCTCATCGCCCAACCTTTTGAAGTCCCAGTTTGATACCTGTAGCAAGCCAGGAAAATATATGTGGACGACTGATTGTAGGTTAATACCTGTAACAAGCCAGGAAAATTATCTACATGAAGAGATTGAAGATTAATACCTGTAACAATCCAGGAAGACTTTCTTTCTCAGGTCAGAGATCAATACCTGAAACCATCCAGGACAGCTATCTCCTCGACCAACCTTTTCAAGTCCCAGTTTAATACCTGTAGCAAGCCAGGAAAATATTTGTGGACGACTGATTGTAGGTTAATACCTGTAATAAGCCAGGAAAATTATTTGCATGAAGAGATTGAAGATTAATACCTGTAACAAGCCAGGAAGACTTTCTTTCTCAAGTCAGAGATCAACACCTGAAACCAGCCAGGACAGCTATCTCCTCGACCAACCTTTTCAAGTCCCAGTTTAATACCTGTAGCAAGCCAGGAAAATATCTGTGGACGACTGATTGTAGGTTAATACCTGTAACAAGCCAGGAAAATTATCTACATGAAGAGATTGAAGATTAATACCTGTAACAAGCCAGGAAGACTTTCTTTCTCAGGTCAGAGATCAATACCTGAAACCAGCCAGGACAGCTATCTCCTCGACCAACCTTTTCAAGTCCCAGTTTAATACCTGTAGCAAGCCAGGAAAATATCTGTGAACGACTGATTGTAGGTTAATACCTGTAACAAGCCAGGAAAATTATCTACATGAAGAGATTGAAGATTAATACCTGTAACAAGCCAGGAAGACTTTCTTTCTCAGGTCAGAGATCAATACCTGAAACCAGCCAGGACAGATATCTCCTCGACCAACCTTTTCAAGTCCCAGTTTAATACCTGTAGCAAGCCAGGAAAAATATCTGTGGACGACTGATTGTAGGTTAAAACCTGTAACAAGCCAGGAAAATTATCTACATGAAGAGATTGAAGATTAATACCTGTAACAAGCCAGGAAAACTATCTAAATCTCAACAAAGTTAGACTTCCCCAGTGGAATCTTCTACAACAACAGGTATGCAAGTTCTCGCTAAGGAATCTCTTATGCGATCGACACTCATGTAGATGGCATCTGTAAGCCCATCCTCCTACCAACAATCTCCAAATGGAATCTGTAAGCCCATTCCTGAAATCACAATAATGATACTACACCATGCGAGTGCAAATTTCTGGGCACTCTAGTGTTCAATTATCTTCCACCTTCGAATCACGAAAGGCTCGAAAGCCAATCTATATTCTCGGGTTTAAGAAAATTGAACAGGGGCAACTGTTGCATTTTTGAGTGGTGCTTTAAGTACATTTCGATTGGCATTCTGAAAGAACCTTCGATTGGTGTTCTGAAGGAGCCTTTCGATTGGCATTATGGACAAGCATTTCGATTGGAATTCTGTCAAGCACTTTGATTGGCATTCTGAAAGACCCTTCGATTGGTGTTATGAAGGAGCATTTAGATTGGAATTATGTCAAGGCTTTCGATTAGCATTCTGAAAGACCCTTCGATTGATATTCTGAAGGAGCCTTTCGATTGGCATTATGGATAAGTACTTCGATTGACATTATAACAGTGTCCTTCGATTGGATTTCCAAAAAGGTCCATTCGAAGAAGCATTCAGAAGGCTCATTCGAAAGGTACATGAGAAGTCCATTCGAAGGAGGCAAATCAAGACTAATCGAAGAGCAGGGCCTGAAGGCATTCGAAATTCAAAAGTGTCCAGGTTCATTCAAGAGACATGAATATTTCAAAAAAGGAAATTATTTAATGTGTTTGATTCTTGTCTCATGGCTTTGATGGCCTGGTTAAATGTTGTCTCTAGCCGTTACTAAACCCCCACACCCCTATAAATACATAGGCCAACATACATATCCAGGACACACGAAAAAACACACAACAGGAGAACAAAAAACATTGGAGAGGCGCTGCCCATACAATCCTTCAAAGGTTGTCAGAATTTTCCAAGCCAAAGCAGTCCTTCAGATCAAAGGTGCCCACGCCCAGAAGCCCCAAATCAAAAGTGCCTACATCCAGGAAGTGCCTAGATCAAAGGTGCCTACATCCAGGAAGCGCCCAAATTAAAAGTCCAATCTGCTGGTAAGAAAGGGTAAACTAGCCAACCTCATATTTTCATAATACATCCATACTGGTTGTTACCTTCGATTTTCTATCCTAGACAGGATCAAGAGGCCTGGGTTTGGCACCCAGGCCATGTCCATCGTTTGCTAATATTTGCTGCAGACATAGCCTGAAGAGACCCAGCAAGCGCAGGATCGAAGGGCCTGGGGTTCAATACCCAGGCCCTGAGTTTTATTTTGCTAACATACTTTTGCAGGTATAGCATCCCAGATCGAAAGAGACACCTTCTCTGGATCGAAGCTCCCCATAGTCCTCCTGAATTTAAGAAGGCATTTTTCCCATGATCAAAAGACAATCCTCTTCCCTGGATCGAAGGCTACTCACGCCTTACTGTCTGGCCCAATCGAAAGGACCATGACCCTCTCTAGATCGAAGCTTCCATTCCCTCCCTGGGTCGAAACTCCTTTTTTTCCCTGGATCGAAGGATCCCCCCTTTGTATTTTATTTTTGTTTTCATTGACATCTTTTTATCTTTTTAATTAACATTAAAATCAAAAAACCACAAAAACATTAGGCTAGTTTTTTTTCTATTAAATTAACTTTGTTAATTAACTTTTTAATTATCTTAACATTTTCTCAAAAAAACTAAAATTTAGTAGATTTAGATCATTTTTTCCAAAATAAAATAAAACAACAAAAAGATTTTATTCTTAGGATTTTTAGAGGTTATTTTCAGATTCGTGCGCGTTTATTTTATTATAACTGTCTACTGGTTTGTAATAGCTTAAACTAAGACTTTTACACTTTACTACTTTATTCCCCAATTTTGGACATGTAAATAATCCCCCTCCCCGAAGCCTTGTAATAGTGTAGGATTTACCATTCCCGCACTTTAAATTCTTGTACATATATTAATTGTTTAGATGTATGCTAACTAGGCTATGCATGACAAGATTAACTCTTAAACTTAAAATCAACAGTAGCTCACCATAACATGTACAAAGATAATATAACTGAAAATTGACACACTTGCACATGCCACTCCTAGGGTACACCTCACTTGGTTGCCTCGAACGTGGTCATTAAGTATAGGATGTTTTAGAGGTCGTCCTTCTGTCCAAAGATCAAAGTTGCCTCGAAATAGTTTCCTCGATAAAAATGATCTAAGACATTAGGGTTACCACTAAGGCGTCCTAACGTTGCTTTAGTGACCACACGTCCCATAAACCGAATTGACCCGAAAACTCCAACGACGGTGCTACCTACTCCTCAATAGCGGGATAGCACTGTCTAAAGGACATTTGCACAGTTTAATTCCTTTTTGAGTAGGTAGAGGTTCTTAAGTACTTGCTCATTTTAAAAATAAAACAAAACTTTTCACACTTACACTTTTCGAACAAAGTTTTTTTCAAAACACTTCATTACACTCTTGAGGACAGAAGCAAGAGTTAAATCAAAGTTTCAAACAAAAACTCTTTTCAAAACCCACAAACATAAAGAAAAGCAAACTTTTGAAAACATAGTGAGCAAGTACCTAAGAGCCCGTGGATAACCACGGATAGAAAGGGTGCTAATACCTTCCCTTTCTATAATCTACCTCCCGAACCCGAGAAAAATCTCGAAAAGGAATTTTTCTGTGCTTTTGTCCTTTCCTTGTTGGATAAAATAAAAGACGGTGGCGACTCTTGCTTACCGCAACACTTTGCGAAAACAAACGCAAACGCGAACCAGCATTCCAAAACAGTCAGTTCTCATTCCCACCGATCACACCCTTGATTATGAAAGGCCTGCTACTGGCAATGTCTTTCCATCTGAAGTGATTATGTCCATTGAGAGGATTTTTGTTCATCATTGTGCGAATTTCTCTACAGTTTGAACAAATAGTCATATGCAAACAATGGTATTGAGAAATGCAAAGCTTATATCTGTCTTGAAATTTGAAAATTCATTTTTTAGTAAAACAAACAAATTTTGTAAGAGTGTGATATCAACTCAGAATTTGTAGCAAGTCCTACACGAGTCAGGATACCTTTTGCAACAGTATGCTTTCTAACTAACCCATGCTTCAGCTAGGCCTTTTAAGGGTTGAAACATGGCATGGTTCACGGTTTAATAAACAAAGGATAAAGGCTCGAAAATTTATTTGTACCCATCCCATTCTTCATGATGTTCTTCAGTCCTAAACTCAGTTAATTGTGCGTTTAGATTCCAGTTGAGTCTGGAATCATTGCTCTGATACTTGGTGATTGTTCAGAAAGTTGAACGTTCATTTGAGAAAGCAGTCATTTTTTTAACCTGTTCTTTTTTTGTTGAGGATTTGTAGTGACCTCTTTTTTATTTTATTTTATTATCCCTTCTTTTGCCTGAACTATTTCTTCTGTGATTATAGTCAGCGGGATGCCCCAGTTTTTTTCTTAAGTCTCCTTCATAGGTTTTAACTTAGCAGGCTTGTCTTTTGAAAGATAACGACTGCCTGTCTTGACGATTATGTGGAACCATCACCATCTTTTGGAGGGCCTCTTCTACATTATTTGCCGTGTATTGAGAGAAAGCTTCCGATCAAATGAACTTTTAAATTAACTGAGAAACTACCCTTCCCCAGGCTGTGGTTAAGGGTTTCAATTTTGTGTGAAGAGAAAAACTCCTACTTCTTAGGCTCAAAGGGGTTGACTAGGGATTATCTTCCTTATAACTCCACTATTTAGGATCTGAAACAACACCTGTACATCGTCAGCAGGGTCTGTTCAAAAGCATATTGTAGAGATTGTGGTATCGTTTTCGTCATCCTCCCTCGAAAGGCTTAGGGATTTTAATCGAGAGTTGAATATCACAAAAAGGAAGTAAAAACACAGTTTGAATATAATGAATACGAATGAAATAATTCAAGACAAAATATATGTGATGCATTAATATGAATAACCAAAGTTTGACATAAAGATAAATGTTTTAAGCAAACAAAGAAATTACAACTGATAATTCAAATGAAATAGACGCTCTCAATTTTGGTAATAATTTGGCATGGAAGTAGTGATCACATTGGGAGCCTTATGAGGGTTAAATTCAATCTCCTTGTTGTCGATCAAATCTTGAATCTTGTTCTTCAAAGTCCAACAACTGTCGGTGTCATGTCCAGGAATATCAGAATGGTAGGCACATCTTACATTTGGATTGTACTTAGGAAAAGAGGTATCAGGATTTTGAGGAGGATCCTTTAGTGTAATCAGTTCCGCTTTTAGAAATTGTTGTAACGCTTGAGACAATGGCATATTAATCTTAGCGTACTGACTTTCTTGGTACTTTACCATATGCCTATTGTCATGTCGTTGTTGAACAGGTGTAGCATTACAGATTAGCACCGCTCCCACGGACTGATAGTGGTCCTTTTTATTATGGCCCCTTTGACCAAGGACAACATTAATTTCTTTTTTACCACCAAATGGCCTCTTCTCAGCATTAGAGGATGAGGCCATCGGGATCTTCCCACTCTTGATACCTCTTTCTATCCTCTACCTAGTCAAAACCATCTCTTTAAAACCGGATGAAGAACTCCCAATCAGTAAATTGAAGAACGGGCCTGCCAAAGTGCCCATGAACATGTCTACCATTTCGCGATCAGTCAGGGGAGGCTGCACCCTGCCAACTAAATCCCTCCATTTTTATCCATATTCCTTGAATCCTTCTCTTGAGCCCATGGACATATTCTGTAATTGCACTCGAGTTGGTGCCAGGTTAGCATTGTATTGGTACTGCTTGTAGAAAGCGGCAGCCAAGTCCTTCCAGGTATGAATGTTGGTTCCTTCTAACTGATAGAACCACTCCAGTTGAGTGCCAACCAAACTTTCTTGGAATAAATGGACCCATAGCTTCCGGTCAGCAGTGTGAGGCTAGATCTTTCTGACATATGATCTTAAGTGAAGTTTAGGACAAGAGACCCCGTCATATTTAACAAATGTGGGAACCTTGAACTTTGGCAGGATGACCACTCCAGAAACCAACCCTAACTCTTCAAAGTCCAAGCCAAGTATTTGCTGAATCTCCATAGCATTGAGACGATCCTCCAACTGTTTGTATTTATCATCAACAGGAGGATACTGTTCCTCAGAGTAGTCAACTTCATCTTCATCAGTCCCCGGGTTGTTATCTTCATGATTATCCCCCTCATTTGATGGAGTTGAGAGATCTAGAGCTTGCTTAGCTGCTCCTCTAAGTCTTCTTCGCATATTCAAGACTCCAGCCAGTTTATTTTCCTTTTTCTTCTTCTCTTTGATGACGAGAGCTTTCAATTCTTCCTGCCCCTTAGCCAGAGCCAGGAACATTTGTTGAAACTGAGCATTTTGAGCTTAAAGATCCTTTACTGTTTGTTTAAGAGCCATTTCTTTTGATGAAATAAACAGCGAAAAGAATAAGAAACCTGTCTTGAAATACCTGCTTATGCAATGAAATACATGATATGCTTATGCGATGTTTTCAAGGAATTTGGGAAATTTAAATTTGCGAGCCAAAATGAAACAAAGATTTTATTAATAAGATTCAAATCACAATTTCCTTTTAGGCTTACAATTGAAAATAAAACTCTTAAAATCTAAGAATCACATCTCCCATGGGCGCTTCCTCTTCGTGCTAAGGTAGACATTAAGGCTCTCTTCTTTGTGAAGTTGCTTTGTGAGCTCCAACACTTTCTTCTCACTGGTGTAGAATTGACTTCTAAAGGTATCACATTCTTCCTTTAGCTGAATCCACGACCTTTGAAGCTCTTCAAGGTCAGTGGGCATATCAGGATGGAGAGTTGTATAAGGAACATCCTCCTCGGCGTCTGGTTCCACAATCACTGGTAAGATGGTTGTATATGGCATCATAAGACTTTGGGCGCGCGCTCGTACCCGTTTGAGATAAGGCTCCATGGAAACGGAATTCTTGTGTCCCAACTTCTTGCTATCCACCTTATTTACCATGCCCCAGGCTCGTATGAACCTTTGATGATACCCTTGAACATTATCCTCGTAGTTGAACATAATGCCTTGGATAAGCATATCACGTGGACCATCCCTTCGAGCATAAATAAACTGCTGTAGAGCTAAGTAAGGCTTATAAGTGATACCTCCCCTAATACCGAGGAGTGGGACATTAGGGAACTTTCCACAGTGGTCAATGATAGAAATATCTCCCATAGACCAGGAGTACCAAAGAATATCTGAGTGAGAAAGTGGCATTATCCTTTGTGACCAACTCAAACCTTGTTCATTCTTCAATACTGATTGAGGAAGGTGTGAAATAAACCACCTAGACAACAATGGCATGCAACACATAAGAACCCCTCTTCTCTTCATGGTACGGGTGTGAAGGGAATGCAAGATATCTCCAAGCAAAGTAGGTACATGGTTGTGGGAGAGGAAAACCTTGACAGCATTCACATCTATGAGTAAATCTGGATTGGGGAACAAAACTAACCCATAGATTATAAGATCTAGGACTTATTAGAAAGCTTGGAAATCCAAATCATCCCAAAACAATTGAGCCTTTTCCAATAGGAACTTGACTAGGAAACCCTTGACTCCGCTTCTTATTTCCCAGTTGGATATTATGTCAGACCGTCTCAGATGTAAGGTAGCTGCAATGACCTCTGGCTTTAGAACTTCCTCTAAACCAGTGAAAGGCATTTGATCTAGAATGGGTACACCCAATAACTGAGAGAACTCTTCCATGGTGGGTACCAATTAATAGTCGGGAAATGTGAAGCAATGGTGCTTGGGGTCAAAGAACTGAAAGAGTACCCCCATCATCTTCTCATCGAAGCTTGAAGTAACCAGGTTGAGAAGTCGACCATATTTATTGGTAAATGAGGAAGTCTGGGGAACCCTTGATACTAGCTCTTTGAGTTGGAGAGGTATTCTCACAAAGCTGATTCAGATGGTATTTCTATGAACAGAAGCCATAATCTGTAAAACAGAACAAAGATAAATTCCCCTAATCCTTGAAATGAATATGGATGTTATGATGCATGATGTTATGTTTGAACAATTTAATCACACACAAGCATACACACAAGATCCTAGGCTTAGGATTGCATGGGGTTTATAGGCAAATACCCTCTTGAAGTATAGTCGGTTCAACCTGTCTTAGAAAATTAATCGGGTTCTAAGGAGTGTTAATATCACTAATCTTTTTTATCAGGCATTATTTCAGCTCAAGCGATCTTTTCTCGCGGCTGAAATATTCCGAAAGTCCGATCTCAATGAGTGTAGCATCGAGTATCAACCAATCCTTAGCTTTATATCGAGGTCGGCTATCTCACTACTTTCTAATGGCCAAGTTTGTTCAACTAAGGTTCTAAGGTCCATTAGTTCTTTAGGACACCACGCAGTGGCCCCGTACTCTCCTCGATTTAACACAAGGGATACTGGTACCAACCAATGTGTCACACCAACACAGCTATTGCTTAAACCATATAGTTCTAAGTCGTACAGTCTCCACGATCTATTATTGTTTACCTAAAAATGTTCCCCAGATCCGGGTATAGGATCTTTACAAGAATACTCCAACAAACCCTCAAAGATAAAGCAAGCAAAGCATACAAGGAAAGGAATTTAAAGTGATGAACTAAGCTCTAAGGTAACCCCACTTTTTTTTGAATCCCCAGCAGAGTCGTCAGTTCTGTGATATGGTGGCAGAACCGAATGTTTATACTGGTTTTACGTTTGTGTTTACGAATGTTGCAGTAAGCAAGAGTCGCCACCGAATTTTCTTTTATCCAACAAAGGAAAGGGGGAAAAGAACAGAAAAAGACCTTTTGAGAGTTTTCGGAGTAAGGGGGTAGATTATGGAAAGGGAAGTTGTTAGCACCCTTTCCATCCTTAGTTATCTACGGGCTCTTAGATGCTAGATCATTTGAAAAAATACCTTGTGCTTTTGTGTGTTTTTGAAAAGTCTTTGAAAATGCCTTAGTGCGTCGATTTGCTTTATGATAACTCTTATATATCAGTCCTCAAGAGTGTTGATAAAGCATTTGAAAATGTTTTTGAAATTTTTTTTGTGTAAATGTGAAAATTTGTTTTTTGAGCAAGCATCTAACAACTATCTACTTTACTCGGAAGGATCATTCTTTTCCTCATTTCCTTTAGACAAGACTAGCCTACTATTAGTGAGTAGGTAGTCATAGTCGTTTGGATGTATGAGGGACTTCGTGGGTCATCGTACAGTCATAAAGGAAACATATGGAGATGCTTTAGCAATCTTGTTTATGGGACGAGATCACTTACCGAAAGGCAACACTATGGGTCATCGAGGGACTATGATCTTTTGATTCGAGGGTCCTTGCTAAAGTGTCCCTACTTATGAGGGACATGACTGTTTTATTTTCCGAAGACAACCAAAGTGGGAGTACCCTAGAGGTGTATATGTGCAAGTGTGTTGTATTCAGTTATTTTTTGTCTTTTGTGTTAGGTTTGCTAGCATTTTGTTTTATTCTTATCATGCAATCATATTAACATACATCTAACAGTTAATATCTGTACAGGAATTTAAAGTGCGAAAATTGTAAATCCTACGCTATTACAAAGCTTCGGGGAGGGGGGTTATTACATGTCCAAAATTTGGGTAAAATAAAGAAAGCAGTAAAATAAAAGAGTCCTAATTACAGTCTATTACAACCAGGAAGAAAATACAATATTATGATAACGCTAAAATAAAATTGCGCGCGAATTAGAAAAGACGTTTAAAACCCTATGGAATAAAAATCTTTTTGTTTGTTTTTGCTTATTATGAAAGGAAATTGAATTTAAATCCTAATTGTTGTACCCCAAAATTTTCCCTCCCATATTCTTCAAGATTTGCAAAGAGCATGCTTCAAAATCTCCTCAAGGGTTGCACAGTTCAAAGGCCTCCTAACAGTCAAAAACTAGGGTTTTGGTTCTGGAAAAGAAATTGAAGTTTCCAAGGGTCCAATCAAGTCCCACATGCCTATAAACATGGTCAAGCATCTTCATACCAAGTTTCAAGACTTACAGCACAAAATTGCACAGTCAAATGCCCTAATTGCTCAACAGTCAACTGTAGGGGTAAAATGGTCATTTGACAGTCAAAAGTTCAAATTTTTGGTCAACATCTTATTTTGAAGCCACAAACATCATTTGATCAATTCTTGATCATGATTCTCAAGGCATGGCTCAAAAAGTCTCAAGATGCAAAAGTTTCCATATTTGGACAGTTGAAAAAGTCAACTGTAACTTGACCAAGGCATAACTTCCACATGGTTTAGCAGAAAAATTCCATCCAAAGCTCATTTTGAAGAGAAAGACATTTCCTACAACTCCTCTTCACACTTCAAGTCCAAGAAATGCTCTCACAAAAAGTTATCAATTTCAACATTATAGGTCATTTTCAAAAGTCAACAAAAAGGGACTTTAAGTCAAAGACCATAACTTGAGATTGGTAAATCAAAATGACATGGGACCAAAGGCATTGGTTAAAGGACTTCAAGAAATTTCCAAAATGTCCAAGAACATGATCAAAGCTTAAAAATTGAGCAAGATATGCCTTGTGGAAGTTGGGAAATTTTTGGGAATTTTGAAAAGTCAACTTTGCTTCAAATGCCTCAAAATTGCTAATGGGCCACATTTTCTTCCAAGATTCATCATCCAAAGGCTATGCACGACCATTTGGCCCAAAGGGGATTTATTTCATCATTTTTTATTATTTATTTGAATTTTTAATCACCATTAATTCATTTAATAAAATAAAATATGAAAAAAATACTAAACAAATGTATTTGAATCTTTTTATGTAGCACATGCCCTCATTGGTTACTCAAGATTCGTGCACATCAAAAAAGGAAGGATTTGGCCATGATTGGTATTAAAACACATGGAAAAGATTTGAAGATATTGAAGGGGTGAAAAACACAAGAAGGGGGGGTTGAATTGAAAAAACTGGAAACTTAAAGCAAATGACAAGGTATTTTTATCCTGGTTCGTTTGATCTCAAACTACTCCAGTCCACCCGTTCAAGGTGATTTCGCCTCTCTCCAACGAGGTCTTAATTCACTATATTCAACTGAATACAAATCTGCTTTAGCAACTGCTAAAACCTTCTTGATTCAAACCACAATCCGGTTTGTCAAGGCAATACTTTCTTACAAAGGTATAAGGAAATGTGTATGAATGTTTCTACAAAAACTATATCACAACTGTGATGTTTACACAAATGAAGCTTAGAATACTAGGTTGCTAAACGCTAATAAGGTATCAGAGTTTGTTGGTTTAGCAAAACTTGTAGAGTGAAGATTATTGTTCAGCTTTGTGCGTGTAGAGAGTTTGGAAGCATTAGCCGTGATAATCTTCAAAGCTTGGTTTATATAGCACTTTGAGAAGATGAACGTTGAAGCAAATATTCTTGATTCAATGCTATTAACAAGCTTTCCTTTTTGAGCAGATCTTGTCTAGAATGATGCCGTTGGTATTGATTAGCTTTCAATGCACAGTACCGTTGCTTCTTCAATGCACGTTCTGGCTTGGCTCATTCTGATTCTGCTTCGCTGCTGATGAACTAATTTGATTCTGTATCAGAGTGTTTTACGCGCAGTTCTGTTCATCAAGCTTCAGCATGTGCAAGCGTTGATCATCTGATCTTGACGTTCTGATTCAGCAACTTCTGATGCTGATGTGCAATCATATTCTGATGCTGAAAACGTGATCTTGCTTATTTTAATCAGCATATCTGCAAGTCAGAGCATAGTAATTTTAGGCAGCATATAATTCAATCATGAAATATTTAACTACTATATCTTTTCACTTTGTTATCATCAAAACTTAAATATAGGGTACTAGATTCAAACATTGTTCTAACAATCTCCCCCTTTTTGATGATGACAAAAACTAGATATTTTAAATGAAAAATAACGTGAAAAGTTATCAGATCTATGTATCAGAATAAGAAGTACGGAGAAGTCAGAGTTAAGAGATACTCCCCCTGAGTTTGTTACTTCCCTTTGATATGCGTGTTCTTCAGAGTCAGATCTTTTTCTATCTTTGAGCATCAGATTATAAGTCTTTGACTTATCAGAGAGCAGAGCTTCAGAGCTTTTCCTGTCAGAGCTTTGCATCGGATCAGAGTGTTAGGTCGATCAGAGCTTCATGTATCAGAACTTCATATTTGATCAGAGAAACATGAGCTTCTGCTTTTTGATCAGAGCTTCTAGTTCTTAGTCTTCATAGTGTTCGGAGCTTCCTTGTGCCTGTAGACTTAACAACAAAACAGAAAAACATTTCAAGTAATAGAGTTAGAATGTTTGAGAATTTCTGTCTAGTTAGCCGTTATTGATTTTAAATATCATTCTTGTTCTCCCCCTTTTTGTCAGCAATCAAAAAGTGCTAGTGATGTGCTAAAACAATTTAGATCAGAAAAACAAATTATATTAAAAATAGTTCAGAGCAAAAAACATTACACAAACATAGTCAAAACATAGTCAAAAGTACATCAGAAAATGAAGAAAATATAGAGAATGTCATGCAAAAAAAATTTCAAGGTTGTGGGGGCATGCGTGAGAACAGGCTTTCCAGCATTGCTTGAATCTTTTCAGAAGTTGCATTCTGCTTCTGAACCATGGTGACAACAGTATCAATCTTGCTGTCCTGGACATTCATTCTAGCTTCCATCTTCTGATCATTCTCTTCCATCCGCTGCTGTAGACGCAAGTCATTCAGCCTTAATTCTTCCAGAGCCTGCAACTATTATCTTCTTTCCCATGACAGAAGAGATGACTAGATGCTTATCAATCTTGGCATGAATCCAAAATTCTTTGACAAGCTCTGGGAAGGTTGGTCCAACCAATCTATCAAAGTACCTCTCCCACTTTTGAGCTTTGACTTCCTCAGTTAGGTCAAATCCATTATCCTTCAAACTTTCGAAATCGATGATCAATTCAGAGAGAACCTCAAGATTCTTTACCGGTGTGAGAAGAGTTCTGGTAGGCGCTTGATATTGCTCAGAGGTTTCTTTCTTCTGATTTCCTGCAGAAATGCTGGAGGATGCCATTGTTCTCACACAAAGAGCTTGAGAGTGATTTGAGAAAAGCTAGGGTTTTGAAGGAGATATGCAGAAAAATTCTTAAGAGATTATGAGTAAGCGTAAAGATTAAGAATGAAAAGTAATGTGCTTAAATAAGGATTTCAAAAATTATTTTGAAAAATAAAACGTTTTTAAGAGAGAGAAAAAAAATAATGATTGCCATTAACAAGCGTGATTACTTTTGCATTTAATGCTTGCTGATTTTGGGGGATTTGAGAAAGATACTTAAAAACGGTTACCAGACATGTGTCTCAATGCACCCAATCAGCGCTTTCCTTTCTCAGAAACGTGCACGCGTTCTGCTTCAGGGATTTGCTGATGATTGGATGACACTTGTTTGATGTAGTGATCAGCACGTCTGTCTTTGAGATTAGACTCTCAGATCTTTAGACTTGCCTCTGATACAATCTGCATGTTCTAACTTTCTGAAAGAAGATTGATCAAAAGTTCACAGTAATATAAATACATTCTGAAAGATAAAAATATGGAATTAAAGCATTTTCATTCTGGGCATACTTTCATGCTGAGATGTTTCAGAATGAAATTAAACCTATCTTCTGAAAGGGGTTTAGTAAAGATATCAGCCCATTGATGGTCTGTATCTATAAATTTCAAGTTTAAAATTCCTTTCTGAATATAGTCCCTAATGAAATGATGTTTTATTTCTATATGTTTAGCTCTAGAATGTAAAATAGGATTCTTACTTAAGCAAATAGCAGAAGTATTATCACAAAGAATAGGAATGTTACTCTCAAAAATCTGGAAGTCTTCAAGCTGACTTTTCATCCAGAGCATCTGTGTGCTACATCCAGCTGTTGCTATGTACTCAGCTTCTGCTGTTGACAGAGCAATAGTTGATTGCCTTTTGCTGGACCACGAGATCAGATTTTCTCCCAGAAACTGGCAGCTTCCAGAAGTACTTTTTCGTTCCACTCTGTCTCCAGCAAAATCAGCGTCGCAGTAGCCTACTAAACTGTAGTCACTAGATTTTCTATAAAACAAACCCAGATTAGTAGTACCTTTCAGATACTTGAAAATTCGCTTAACAGCTGTTAAGTGAGATTCTCTAGGATCTGATTGGAATCTAGCACAAATAAATACGCTGAATAAAATATCAGGTCTTGAAGCAGTCAGATAAAGGAGAGAACCAATCATACCTCTGTAGACTTTCTGTTCTACGCTTTTGCTTACCTCTTCTCTTTCCAGAATGCACGTGGGATGCATTGGAATCTTTGATGGCTTACATTCTGAGAGGTCAAATTTCTTCAGAAGATCTCTGATGTATTTGCTCTGATGAATGTAAGTTCCCTCTGGAGTTTGATTGATCTGAATTCCTAGAAAGAACTTCAGTTCCCCCATGAGGCTCATCTCAAATTCTGCCTGCATACACTTAGCAAATTTTCTTCCAAGAGAAGGATTAGTAGAACCAAAGATTATATCATCAACATAAATTTGACAGACTAAAATGTCACTCTTAACTGTTTTACAGAATAGAGTGGTGTCCACTTTCCCTCTGGTGAACTCATTTTCAAGCAGAAAGTTACTTAGCCTTTCATACCAAGCTCTGGGAGCTTGTTTCAGACCATACAGTGACTTTTTCAGTTTGAAAACATGTTCTGGATGTTTTGTATTTTCAAAACCTGGGGGTTGGTGAACATACACTTCTTCTTCTATATACCCATTTAAGAATGCACTTTTGACATCCATCTGATACAGAGTGATGCCTCTATTAACAGCAAATGAGATTAAGAGTCTGATAGATTCTAACCTGGCGACTGGGGCAAAGGTTTCTGTATAGTCTATCCCCTCTTGCTGACTATAACCTTGTGCAACCAGTCGTGCCTTGTTTCTGACGACTTCACCTTGGTCATTAAGCTTGTTTCTGAACACCCATCTCGTTCCAATGACGTTGAATCCTTTTGGTCTTGGAACGAGATCCCATACGTCGTTTCTGGTGAATTGATTCAGCTCTTCTTGCATTGCCAGAATCCAGTCATTGTCCAGAAGTGCTTCATCAATAGAAGAAGGTTCAATCAAAGACACAAGCCCCATCAGAGTTTCTTCAGAGTTTCTGAGGCTTGCTCTTGTTCTGATTGGATCTTCCTTTCTTCCTAGAATAGATTCTTCTGGGTGATCCAAACTGCTTCTGGGTAATCTCTTCTGAGGTTGATCAGCAGTTGTAGGATTTCTAGCATTGCTTCTTTCAGACGTTGAAGGAATGTCTGTGTTGAGAGCTTCTGATGACTTGTCTTCAGAACCTGCAAATTCAATTTCTATACCTGCAAGATTTTCATTCTGCTTTGACTTTTCAGAGTCAAGCTTGTCATCAAAACGAACACTGATTGATTCTTCCACAATCTGTGTTTCTGTATTGTATACTCTGTACCCTCTTGAGCGTTCAGAGTATCCTAACATAATACACTTCTGTGCCTTAGAATCAAACTTGTTCAAATAATTCTTAGTATTTAACATATAGCAAGTACATCCAAATGGATGAAAATACGAAATGTTGGGCTTTCTGTTCTTCCACAATTCATATGGAGTCTTTTCCAGAATGGGTCTTATTGAGATTCTATTCTGAATGTAGCACGCTGTGTTTATTGCCTCTGCCCAGAAAGTCTTAGCAACGTTTGTCTCGTTGATCATGGTTCTGGCCATTTCTTGCAATGTTCTGTTCTTTCGTTCTACAACTCCATTTTGTTGGGGAGTTCTAGGACAAGAGAAATCATGCAGAATGCCTTTGTCATTAAAGAATGACTCAAAATCTTTATTTTCAAATTCTCCACCATGATCACTTCTGACTTTAACGATTCTAAGATCTTTTTCATTCTGAACTTGGTTACAGAAGGTAACAAACACAGAGTGTGACTCGTCCTTGTGTCTTAAGAACTTTACCCATGTCCATCTGCTATAGTCATCTACGATTACTAACCCATACTTCTTGCCACTGACAGAAGCAGTCTTAACTGGTCCAAATAAGTCAATGTGCAGAAGTTCTAATGGCTTAGAGGTAGAAACAACATTTTTGGATTTAAAAGAAGGTTTTGCAAATTTGCCTTTCTGACATGCTTCACACAGAGCATCTGAATTGAACTTCAAATTTGGAAGTCCTCTGACCAGATTGAGTTTGTTAATCTGAGATATTCTTCTCATACTAACATGCCCCAATCTTCTGTGCCAGATCCACTGCTCGTTGTTAACAGACAGAAGACATTTTACGTTCTGACTCTTTAGTTCAGAAAGTTTGATTTTGTAAATGTTGTTTTTCCTCTTACCATTAAATAGGATAGTCCCATCTTTCTGACTAACAGCTTTACATGATTTTTGATTAAAGATTATATCATAACCGTTATCACTTAATTGACTTATGGATAACAGGTTATGCATCAATCCATCAACAAGCAGAACATTATTAATAGAGGGAAGATTTCCGTTACCTACAGTTCCAGAGCCAGTTATCTTTCCCCTCTGATTGCCTCCAAAGCCAACGTGGCCTCCAGGCTTAAGTTCCAGGCTTTGGAACATATGCCTTCTTCCCGTCATGTGACGTGAGCAGCCAGAGTCCAGGTACCATGACTGGTGTTTCTGACTTGCTGCTAAAGATATCTGCAACATGTATTATTTTATCCTTAGGTACCCAGATCTTCTTGGGTCCTGATTTGTTAGTTTTACCAAAACTCTGGTTGAATTTTGGTTTCACAAAGTGATTACTACTAGTATATTTGATGTCATGTGTGTGACCATACACAAAGTGTGAATTTAGAGGAGTGTGTTTAATGGTTAAATCCATGGCATTTTTAGGTGTAGGAACCTTACCTAGGTATCCTATTCCTTTCCTGCCGTTTCTGCTAACTCCATAGATCATTGAAGCCATTCTGCTTCTATCTATGCTTTTAGCAAGGAACTTCTGGAAACTATGATCATACTCCTTGATGATCTCATCAGCGTTGCTGGGAGTTTCAGCAATTGGTTCCTTCTGAGAGTTTTGTAAAGAGTTTTCTAATTTTAAAATTTTATCTCTCAGCTCAGAGTTTTCCAATTTGAGACTCTCATACTTATTAGAGTCAGATTCAAGAGTCCTTTTCAGGTCTCTGAATTTAGCTCTAATCTGCTGATAACGTTCCAGAATTTCATTTAGGCTTTCAGCAAGTTCAGCCTTTGTAAAATTAACAGCGAAGTTAGGGAATACCTCTTCTGTGTCTGATTCTGAGTCTGAGTCAGAAGCTTCACTGTCATCTGGAATGTTAGCCATAAGCGCTATGTTCGCCCTTTCATCATCTGATTCTGAGTCAGCTTCAGACGAGTCAGAGTCATCCCATGTGGCCATGAGACTTTTCTTCTTCTCTCTTCCAAACTTCTTTTTGGGCTTTTCCCTCTGAAGCTTTGGACAGTCACTCTTGTAGTGTCCTTTCTCATTGCACTCGTAGCAGATGATGTCTTTTGTATTTGGCTTCTTGCTACCTGAGGAGCCTTCAGATCTTCTGTATCCAGAAGAAGAATCTGTCCTTCTGTATCTGGAAGAAGACTCGTTCTGATCAGATCTTCTGGGATTCCTGAACTTCCTTTGTCTTTGCTTCCACAGTTGATTTACTCTTCTGGAGAGAAGAGAAAGCTCGTCTTCTTCTGATGAGGATCCATCAGATGTTTCTTCAACTGCCTGCAAAACTTTAGATTCAGATTTTCTGTTAGATTTTAAAGCTATAGGCTTACCTTGCTTCTGAGGCTCGTCAGCTTCCAGCTCTATCTCATGACTTCTGAGGGAGCTTATAAGTTCCTCCAGAGTGATTTTGTTGAGATCTTTCGCCAGCTTCAGAGCAGTAACCATAGGCCTCCACTGCTTGGGTAAACTTCTGATTATCTTCTTGACATGGTCAGCAGTAGAGTATCCCTTGTCCAGAACTTTGAGACCAGCTACCAGAATCTGGAATCTGGAGAACATAGTTTCAATGGATTCAGATTCTTCCATTTTAAATGCCTCATACTTCTGAATGAGTGCCAGAGCCTTTGTTTCCTTGACTTGAACGTTGCCCTCATGCGTCATTCTGAGAGAATCAAAGATGTTCTTAGCTGTGTCTCTGTTGGAGATCTTCTCATACTCAGTATAGGAGATAGCACTGAGTAGGATGGTTCTGGCCTTATGGTGATTCTTGAAATCACGCTTTTGTTGATCAGTCATTGATTTTCTATCAATCTTCTGACCAGTTGCATTAACAGGGTGCGTGTATCCATCTGTCACCATATCCCACAGATCAGCATCATGTGCTAGAAAGAAGCTTTCAATTCTGTCTTTCCAGTAGTCAAAGTTTTCTCCATCAAAGACTGGAGGTTTGCCGCTGAATCTGTCTCTGTCCTCATTGGTGTCATTGCTGAAATGAGAGTTGTTTCCTGCCATTGTGTTTTTCTGACGCTGGATCTTGTACTGACACGGTTAAGTGTTTTAGCTCAGAACCAGGCGCTCTGATGCCAATTGAAGGGGTGAAAAACACAAGAAGGGGGGGTTGAATTGAAAAAACTGGAAACTTAAAGCAAATGACAAGGTATTTTTATCCTGGTTCGTTTGATCTCAAACTACTCCAGTCCACCCGTTCAAGGTGATTTCGCCTCTCTCCAACGAGGTCTTAATTCACTATATTCAACTGAATACAAATCTGCTTTAGCAACTGCTAAAACCTTCTTGATTCAAACCACAATCCGGTTTGTCAAGGCAATACTTTCTTACAAAGGTATAAGGAAATGTGTATGAATGTTTCTACAAAAACTATATCACAACTGTGATGTTTACACAAATGAAGCTTAGAATACTAGGTTGCTAAACGCTAATAAGGTATCAGAGTTTGTTGGTTTAGCAAAACTTGTAGAGTGAAGATTATTGTTCAGCTTTGTGCGTGTAGAGAGTTTGGAAGCATTAGCCGTGATAATCTTCAAAGCTTGGTTTATATAGCACTTTGAGAAGATGAACGTTGAAGCAAATATTCTTGATTCAATGCTATTAACAAGCTTTCCTTTTTGAGCAGATCTTGTCTAGAATGATGCCGTTGGTATTGATTAGCTTTCAATGCACAGTACCGTTGCTTCTTCAATGCACGTTCTGGCTTGGCTCATTCTGATTCTGCTTCGCTGCTGATGAACTAATTTGATTCTGTATCAGAGTGTTTTACGCGCAGTTCTGTTCATCAAGCTTCAGCATGTGCAAGCGTTGATCATCTGATCTTGACGTTCTAATTCAGCAACTTCTGATGCTGATGTGCAATCATATTCTGATGCTGAAAACGTGATCTTGCTTATTTTAATCAGCATATCTGCAAGTCAGAGCATAGTAATTTTAGGCATCATATAATTCAATCATGAAATATTTAACTACTATATCTTTTCACTTTGTTATCATCAAAACTTAAATATAGGGTACTAGATTCAAACATTGTTCTAACAGATATTTCATTAAAAATCAAATATTGGATTCATCAAAACATGGATCTTTTGGCTTGAATTCTTACCCTAATCCATTGGCATACATAAGCTGATCATAACCCTAAAGCTCACAACCAAAAAGCTGCGCCTCAAGTCTCATAAATTTTTTTGCATTTTTTGTCAAAAAGCTCAATACTGAAAACGCACTTAGAGTTCGTTTCAGGGCAAGAGGACCATTCCATTACTTTCCTGAGATATCAAGGGAGCTTCCTGAATCAAAATCATAACCTCTAACATTAAGAAACGGTAGAATCAAGTGGACCTGTTTCCAATTTTGTTCATATTCGTGTCTCAATTTATACGCATTCTCATTGCATTTTTTCTGTTGATTTATACCAATTGAATCATTCTGAAGCTAACCATGCCATTCAATTGGATTTTTATGCCCTGTACGCGAATCTACCATTAACGTCTTCTAGGTTTTCAGAGGTTCAAATTTGGGGTTTCCTTATTCTGGAAAAATTGAGACATAAGACTTATGCCATTAGATTCACGACCTTCATGCGAATTCATTACACTACTCGCGCTCAATTTATGAACAACAGGGTTCTATTCGCTATTTTTTTCATGTGTCATGTAGTGGGGGTTTAAAACCCCCGCAATCTTGTTTTATTTTTCAGGCAAAAAGCAAGGAAACGAAGAAGGAGGCTGTGTGTCATCCTATGGTTGGTAGATTCAAACAATTGGCGCGCGTTTTCATCAAATGTCATTAATGATTTTTTCTCTTTCATATTAATTATATTCCATTATGCATACGAATAAACATGCTGGCTCAGTTGGTGGGAAGGAGTATTTGCAAGCTTTGGGACCTGGGTTCGATTCCCAGGTCCCCCATATTTCTTTCTATTTTTCCTTACTATGTGATCAGGTGCCTAACATGTCTTGAAGTCCACCAAACGTCCAGCGTTGATGCCTGCCACATGGACACTGAGATCAATTCAAAAGCCAAGATGTGAGTTCCATGGTGCACCTCAGTCCAGGGGTCCACACGCATCCACCAAAATTCAACCAGGCCTCAATGTAATGGGCCAAATTGCTGAAATCAAAACCTCCAAAATTGGGGTCAACACCCCCCATTGGTTTGCCTTCTTATTTTCTTTCTTTTCATTTTTCTATTTATTTGTTTTATTTATTTTTAGTTTAATTCTTTAAATTAATTTTTCATAATATAAAAATACCAAAAAATTCAGAAAGACAAAAATATAAATATATTTTATTTAATTGTTTTTATAAATAAATTTTATTAATTAATTTAGTTTTTAATTCTAGGTTTAATTTCAATGTTTTTTTAATAAACTAAAAAATGTAGAATTAGGGTTTAATGCTTTTATCTTTTTTTTCTTTTTTTCACCATATTTAATTATTAATTATATTTTGTAAATAAACTTACCATTAAATAGTTTAGTTAAAATTAGGTTAAACTTAAACATTTTCTTAATAAATTAAAAACAATTTAGAATTAGGGTTAATTAACTTTTCTTTTTAATTCCAATTTAATTTTCTTACTAAAATCCATAAATACGAAAAAACTCAAAAATAATTTCCTTTTCTCATTTAACTTAATTAATTTATTAATTGCAATTTAATTTCCTTAAAAGGGTCCAACGCCCTCGCATTCGATCATAATTCTGTTTCGCGCGCTTATTTTATTTCCTTTTTATAAATTTCATGTAATTATCCCAAAGCCATGTAATAGATTAATTAGGGTATTTATTTTCCGCACTTTATTTTATTCAAATCGGGTCTTGGATTAATTTGGCGATGTAGACCCACGCCTTTGTAATAGCGTAGGACTTTTAAATTCCGCATTTTTGTTTAACTGTTAATAATTTGCATGAAAGAATGAATGCCAAAATAAAAGCAATGCGTAGACCACCAATGCATGAACAAGATAAACATAAATGAACATGACACACAAATCACACACCACCCCTAGGGTAAGCCTCATTGTTGCCTTTCCCCTCGAAAGGTGGTCGTCGAGTAGAGGACGTCTTAGTAAGTTCTCATGTCCATGAACATGGCATGAGGGTAGCTTCTAAGGTGTCTTCCTATTGCTCCGGTGATCACCATGTCCCGAACCCTCGAATTGACCCGAACACCTCCAATGGTGGTGCTACCTACCTCTCAATGGTGGGATGGCACTACTTTAAGGACATTTACCCAGACGAATTCCTTAGGGTAGGTAGAAAACTCGTAGATACTTGCTCTAATTTCAAAACAAATCAAAAATACTTTTCACACCGACACTTTCAAAAAGCTTTCGAAAGCAACTTTTCAAACACTCTTGAGGACTGATACAAGAGTCGAACTGGAATTTTCAAAGAAACTTTTTTTAAACCCACAGTTGAAAAGCAAACAAACAATTTTGAAAACACAAATGAGCAAGTATCTAAGAGCCCATGGATAACCATGGATAGAAAGGGTGCTAACACCTTCCCTTTCTATAAATCTACCTCCCGAACCGAGAGCAATATCTATAAGGAATTTTTCTGTACTTTTGTCCTTTCCATTTGGAGAAAATAAAAGACGATGGCGACTCTTGCTTCCGCGACATTTCGCGAACCAGCGTTAAACAGTCAGTTCCAGATCCACCGATCACAGAACTGGCGACTCTGCTGGGGACTTTTAAAGTGAGGTGTACCTTAGGATAGTTCATAACTGTGTTTTCAATTGTATTGACTTGCTTGCTTTAAATTGTGGGTTGCATGGGAGTTACATAGATCCTAACCCGGATCTGGGGATACCCTGTTTAGGTAGCATAAGCTGTGAGGGACCTGTCCGGCGTAGACCGACATGGGTGAAGCAGTGGCTACGTTGGTGTGGCACCTTGGTCTGTACCGATATCCCTTGTGTCACAACGAGGAGAATATGGGTCTTCCAAGGAGTCATTAAACACCAACAGACCTTAGAACCTTAAATGACACAACTTGGACATTAGAACAGTAGCAGTATGCTACGCCCATTGAGGCTAAACTCTCGTGATAGTTCTGGCCGCAAGAAAAGATTGCGATGCTGGAGTTATGACCGATTGAGGGTAGTCAATGATATTGGGATCCTCTAAGAACCCGGTTACTTTTGATAGGACAAGTATGAACCAACAAACCGAAAGAGGGTAATACCTAGACCTCATGCTGGCCTAAACTTTAAGGGCTTGTCTTGTGTGACTTGTGTGCCTTACCCTGTTTGCCTTTGTAAATATTTGTGGCGTGCTTTATCATAACATCATAACATCATGAGCATTGCATGCATCCTGCATAAGGACTGACCATTTCAAAGACAAGAGGGTTTCACCTTTGCTCTGTTTTGTAGGACATCATGATGCCTATGCGAAGGAATACTATCCGGTTCAACTTTGTTCACCCACCTGAGTTGCTTGAAGAGTTGGTTAGCAGGATTCCAAACACCACTTCTTTCATCCAGAGGCATGGTTCTCTTCTCAGTTTAGTCACTGCAAAGCGGGATCAACAGTTGATGAGTGTCCTGACCCAGTTCTATGACCCTCTGTACCAGTGTTTCACCTTTCAAGACTTCCAGCTGGTCCCTACCCTGGAAGAGTTCTCTGATTTGCTTGGCATCCCTATCTTGGATCAGACTCCCTTTACTGGTTGGGAAAAGACCCTCAGGCTTGAGGAGGTTGATGCAGCTCTTCCTTTGACCCATCAAGAGGTAATGGACAACTGGGTGACTAGAAGCGGAGTTAAGGGTGAAGTGGTGAAAAACACAAGAAGGGGGGGTTGAATTGTAAAACTGAAATCTAAAGCAATGAACAAGATATTTTTATCCTGGTTCGTTTGATCTCAAACTACTCCAGTCCACCCGTCAAGGTGATTTCGCCTCTCTCCAACGAGGTCTTAATCCACTATATTCAACTGAATATTACAGACTGCTTTAACAACTTCTAAAGCCTTCTTGATCCAAACCACAACCCGGTTTGTCAAGGTAACACTTTCTTACAAATAGATAAAACTAAGTGTGTGAATGTTTTCTACAAAACTGTATCACAACTGTGATGTATACACAAATTGAAGCTTAGAAACTAGATTGCTAAACAGTAATGGAATATCAGAGTGTGTGGTTTAGCAAAACTGAGAGAATGAAGATTATAGTTTAGCTTTTGTGCGTGTAGAGATTTGGAGAGCATTAGCCAATTCAATCTTCAAAGCCTTGTTTATATAGCACTGAGATGATGAACGTTGGATGCAATATTCTTGAATCAATGCTATTAACAAACTTTCCATATCAAGCAGATCTTGTCTGGAATGAGGCCGTTGGAATTAATTTGCTTTAAATGCACAGTACCGTTGCTTACTTAATGCAAGTTCTGGCTTGGCTCATTCTGACTCTGCTTTGCTGCTGATGAACTGTTGTGTTTTCTGTATCAGAGTGTTGAGCGGAGTTCTGTTCATCAAGCTTCAGCATGTACGAGTTGATCATCTGATTCTGACGTTCTGATGTAGCAACTTCTGATGCTGGTGTCTGAAATCAAGTTCTGATGCTGAATAGATGTGATCTTGCTTATATAAATCAGAGTATCTGCAAGTCAGAACATAATAATTTTAGGCAGCAAATAGTTCATACATGAAACTTATAAATACTATATCTTTTCACTTTGTTATCATCAAAACTTAAATATAGGGTAGTAGATTCAAACTTTGTTCTAACAATCTCCCCCTTTTTGATGATGACAAAAACTTGATATTTTTGAATGAGAATAACGTGAAAAGGTATCAGAGTAGGAAACAAAAGGATAAGGAGTAAGGAGATGTCAGAGTTGAGAGATACTCCCCCTGAGTTTATTACTTCCCTTTGATTATACGAGATCTTCAGGATCAGATCCTTTTGCCTTTCTTTGAACATCAGAATATCTGAGTCTTTGACTTATCAGAAGCTTTATGTCAGAGCAGAGCTTCAGAGCTTTTCTTGTCAGAGCTTTGCTTTGGATCAGAATATTAGAGCGGATCAGAACTTCATAGTGATCAGAGCTTGAGCTTCTAGTCTTCAGAGTGTCCATGTACCTGTAGACTTTAAGCAAAACAGAAAAAAAACATTTCAAGTAATAGAGTTAGAATGTTTGAGAGTTTCTGTCTAGTTAGCCGTTATTGGTTAAAATATCATTCTTGTTCTCCCCCTTTTTGTCAGCAATCAAAAAGTGTAAGTGATGTGCTAAAACAAGTAAGATCAGAAAAACTAATCATATTGAGATAGTTCAGAGACAAAACAAGAAAATATTACAAAACATATTCAAATAGTGCATCAGAAAATCAAAGAAAACATGAAAATGATGTGAAGAAAAAGAACTAAGGTTGAGGAGGCAAGCGTGTGAACAGGTTCTCCAGCATGGCTTTGATCTGATCAGCAGTCTCATTTTGCTTATGTACCATGCTGACAACAGTGTCAATCTTGCTATCCTGCACATCCATTCTTTCTTTCATCTTCTGGTCATTTTCATCCATCCTCTGCTGCAGACGCATGTCATTCAGCTTTAGTTCTTCCAGAGTCTGCCTATCCAAGGCAGCTTGAGAAGCATCAGAAGCAGGAGGCTTCTGAGAACTTTCAGCAACATCCTCTGCTTGACTTTCTTCAGCTTGAATGGTCTTGTCTTCTTCTGATTGCACCTTCGCAGCTTGCTGTTTCTCAGACCAAGGTTCACTATCCAGAAGGAGCACGTCTTCTTTCAGAAGCAGACTTCCAACTTCATTCAGAAGCATGCTGAAATTCTGTTGTGCCTGCTCATAGTTGATATCCTGCAACTTGAGGGCTTCAGCACGTACCCAAAGTCTGAATTGTGACCAGAGCTGATCAGAAGCAGCTGGGTCAATCATTCCAGGACATACTTGTTTCAAAGAAGCAATCCATTGCTGCATACCTGTTTCAAAATTTATAATACCAGAGCCAACATCTGGTTGTTTTGGTTTTGGGATGGCAATTTTGTGTTTCAAATCAGCAAGACGGTCAAGACTGGTTAAGTCTATGAAAGTCCTGCTGGGGTTTTCGGAGGTTTTCTGAGCAGCTGTTTGTTTTGGAGAGGGAGTATCAGAATCAGAGATTACGATTGGACTAGGTGGTGTTTTGGGAGTATTTGGTGGTGTTGATTCTGGTGAGGATGGCAACTGTGCCATTGTGACAGTTGTTCCACATGGCAGCTGGATTGCCAGAGGTGAAGGTTGAGGTGAATGAGGTTCAGAAGGTGGAGTTTCAGAGTGATGAACCTCTGTTTGTGGTGATTGTGGATTAATTTCTGGTTGAGGAGAGGGAATTTCTGGTTGTTCAGGGATAAGGGGTTCTTCAGGAATGGATGAGAGAGGTTGTTGTTGTGGTTCTTCAGCAGATTGATGTTGTTCTGGTTGTGGAGGAGGGACAATTTGTGGTTCAGAGCTTGGATTGATGGAGGAGTGATCAGAGGTGTGTTGATCAATATCAGACAACACTTTGTCAATTGCTGTTGTTGTTGAGATTGTTGGTTTGGGATGTTTGGTTCTGGGTCTTCTGAGTTGTAATGCCTTAGAGGGGTCATCTTCTGGTTCGTTTTCATCTATTGTTGGGATGGGGATGGATATTCTATGAGAGGTTTGAGGAGGAATAGATGCTGGAATAGTAGATAAATTTAAAACAGAAGCAGCAGATAAAATACCTCTTTTCTTGGGTGTCTGCTGGGATGATCCTTCTGATGGTGCCTTTCTCTTCTTTGTCTTCTTCAGAGTCACTTCTGGTTGAGGTTGATGCAGACCTCTGATATTCAGATTGGGATCTGTACCATCTGCCTTGCATGCTTCCAGATGTCTGAGAATTACCTCTGGTGTGGAGTCTATCTCTGAGAATAAGGGAAAGTCACTCAGAGGCACTCTTCTGCTGGAGATATCAGCAATGGGAGTAGCTCTGGGTTCCTTCTGAATATTCTCTATCAGCTTCATCTTCTTCAAGTTCTTTGCATTCAGAGGTTTCCCAACTGTTGGTTCAAGAGTGCTTAGCTCTTGAGCTTCTATCAGATACTCTATCAGCTTATTCTCTGTCAGAATATCTGATATCAACCTTCCAAAGGGTATCCAATCCCTCTTGGTTCTTTCTTCTTCCCTTGTTTCTTTCACACTGGTTCTGAGGTGGTTGAACAGGAAGTGAGCCAGATTGATCTTTACCTTCTGATCAATAAAGTAGATCAGAAACTGCTGATCCACATTTATGTAATCAGGTGAACTGGTTGGTTTCCTGTGGTTGAAGCACCCCAGAATTATCTTAGCCCAAACTCTGAAATGGTCCTTCAGATCTTTAATCTTGCTGCTGGACACCCCATGGGTGAAAATCCTTGCAGCTATCGCAGCCACACCTGTATCAGCACATCTTTCAGCCATGTCCACACAACGGACGCCACCACCACTGTAACCGATTAGCCTTGCAATGTGATCCTCAGTGATCACAATCTTCTTCCCCATAACAAAGGAGGTGACTAGATGTGTTGAAGCCTTGGCGTGAATCTAGAATTCTTTGACCAGCATTGGGAATGTTGGTCCAACCATCCTATCGAAATACCTTTCCCACTTTTGAGCCCTAACTTCTTCAGTTAGGTCAAAACCGTTCTCCTTCAAGCTTTCAAAATCAATGAGTAATTCAGAAAGCACTTCAAGATTCTTCACCGGAGTGAGGAGAGTTCTGAATGGCACTTGATATTGCTCAGATGATGCTTTCTTCTGAGTACCTGCAGAAACGCTGCTGGAGGTTGCCATGTTCACACTAAAAGGATTTTGAGAATAAACTGAGGAAAATAGGTTGCAAGAGATGAATGCAGAAAATGCTTGAGTATTAGTGAGAAAGCGTAAAAGATGAGAATGAGTGATTAATGTGCTAAAATAGAGTTTTCATAACTATTTTGAAAAGATAAACGTTTTTTAAGAGAGAGAAAAATCATGATTGCCTTTTAAAAGCATGATTACTTTTCATTAAATGCTTGCTGATTTTGGGGGATTTGAGAAAGATACTTAAAAACGGTTACCAGACATGTGTCTCAATGCACCCAATCAGCGCTTTGCCTTCTCAGAAGCGTGCACGCGTTCTGCTTCAGAGATTTGCTGATGATTGGATGACACTTGTTTGATGTAGTGATCAGCACGTCTGTCTTTGAGCTTAGACTCTCAGATCTTTAGACTTGCATTTGATACAATCTGCATGTTCTATCTTTCTGAAAGGAGATTGATCAGAAGTTCACAGTAAAAACAATTACTTTCTGAAGGTAAATATATGGAATTAAAACATTTTCACTCTGGACAGACTTTCATGCTGAGATGTTTCAGAATGAAATTAAACCTATCTTCTGAAAGGGGTTTAGTAAAGATATCAGCCCATTGATGGTCTGTGTCTATAAATTTTAAGTTCAAAATTCCTTTCTGAATATAGTCCCTAATGAAGTGATGTTTTATTTCTATATGCTTAGCTCTAGAATGTAAAATTGGATTTTTACTTAAGCAAATAGTAGAAGTATTATCACAGAGTATAGGAATGTTACTCTCAAAGATCTGGAAGTCTTCAAGCTGGCTTTTCATCCAGAGCATTTGTGTGTTGCATCCTGCTGCTGCTATGTACTCAGCTTCTGCTGTAGATAGCGCAATTGTTGATTGCCTTTTGCTGGACCAAGAGATCAGATTTTCTCCCAGAAACTGGCAGCTTCTAGAAGTGCTTTTACGTTCCACTCTGTCTCCAGCAAAATCAGCATCACAGTAGCCTACTAAGCTGTAATCACTAGATTTTCTATAAAACAAACCCAGATTAGTAGTACCTTTCAGATACTTGAAAATTCGCTTAACAGCTGTTAAGTGAGATTCTCTAGGATCTGATTGGAATCTAGCACAAATACAAACGCTGAATAATATGTCAGGTCTTGAAGCAGTCAGATAAAGGAGAGAACCAATCATACCTCTGTAGATTTTCTGTTCTACATTTTTGCTTACCTCTTCTCTTTCCAGAATGCACGTGGGATGCATTGGAATCTTTGATGGCTTACATTCTGAGAGGTCAAATTTCTTCAGAAGATCTCTGATGTATTTGCTCTGATGAATGTAAGTTCCCTCTGGAGTTTGATTGATCTGAATTCCTAGAAAGAATTTCAGTTCCCCCATGAGGCTCATCTCAAATTCTGCCTGCATACACTTAGCAAATTTTCTTCCAAGAGAAGGATTAGTAGAACCAAAAATAATATCATCAACATAAATTTGACATACTAAGATGTCACTCTTAACTGATTTACAGAATAGAGTAGTGTCCACTTTCCCTCTGGTGAATTCATTTTCTAACAGAAAGTTACTTAGCCTTTCATACCAAGCTCTGGGAGCTTGTTTCAGACCATACAGTGACTTCTTTAGTTTGAAAACATGTTCTGGATGTTTTGTATTTTCAAAACCTGGGGGTTGGTGTACATAAACTTCTTCTTCTATATAACCATTTAAGAATGCACTTTTGACATCCATCTGATACAGAGTGATGCCTCTATTAACAGCAAATGAAATTAAAAGTCTGATAGATTCTAACCTGGCGACTGGGGCAAAGGTTTCTGTATAGTCTATCCCCTCTTGCTGACTATAATCTTGTGCAACCAGTCGTGCCTTGTTTCTGATGACTTCACCTTGTTCATTAAGCTTGTTTCTGAACACCCATCTTGTTCCAATGACGTTGAATCCTTTTGGTCTGGGAACGAGATCCCATACAACGTTTCTGGTGAATTGATTCAGCTCTTCTTGCATTGCCAGAATCCAGTCATTATCCAGAAGTGCTTCATCAATAGAAGAAGGTTCAATCAGAGACACAAGTCCCATCATGGTTTCTTCAGAGTTTCTGAAGCTTGCTCTTGTTCTGATTGGATCTTCCTTTCTTCCTAAGATAGTCTCTTCTGGGTGATCCAAACTGCTTCTGAGTAATCTCTTCTGAGGTTGATCAGCAGCTGTTGTAGGATTGCTAGCAGTGCTCCTCTCAGAGGTTGAAGGAATGTCTGTGTTGAGAGCTTCTGATAACTTGTCTTCAGAACCTGCAAATTCAATTTCTATACCTGCAAAAACTTCATTCTGCTTTGACTTTTCAGAGTCAAGCGTGTCATCAAAACGAACACTGATTGATTCTTCCACAATCTGTGTTTCTGTATTGTATACTATGTACCCTCTTGAGCGTTCAGAGTATCCTAACATAATACACTTCTGTGCTTTAGAGTCAAACTTGTTCAAATAATTCTTTGTATTTAATATAAAGCAAGTACATCCAAATGGATGAAAATATGAAATGTTGGGCTTTCTGTTCTTCCACAATTCATATGGAGTCTTTTCCAGAATAGGTCTTATTGAGATTCTATTCTGAATGTAGCACGCTGTGTTTATTGCCTCTGCCCAGAAGGTCTTAGCAATGTTTGTCTCATTGATCATGGTTCTGGCCATTTCTTGCAATGTTCTGTTCTTTCGTTCTACAACTCCATTTTGTTGGGGAGTTCTAGGACAAGAGAAATCATGCAGAATGCCTCTGTCATTAAAGAATGACTCAAAATCTTTATTTTCAAATTCTCCACCATGATCACTTCTGACTTTAACGATTCTAAGATCCTTTTCATTCTGAACTTGGTTACAGAAGGTAACAAACACAGAGTGTGACTCGTCCTTGTGTCTTAAGAACTTTACCCATGTCCATCTGCTATAGTCATCTACGATTACTAACCCATACTTCTTACCACTGACTGAAGCAGTTTTAACTGGTCCAAATAAGTCAATGTGCAGAAGTTCTAATGGCTTAGAGGTAGAAACAACATTTTTGGATTTAAAAGAAGGTTTTGCAAATTTGCCTTTCAGACATGCTTCACACAGAGCATCTGAATTGAACTTCAAATTAGGAAGTCCTCTGACCAGATTGAGTTTGTTAATCTGAGATATTCTTCTCATACTAACATGCCCCAATCTTCTGTGCCAGATCCACTGCTCGTTGTTAACAGACAGAAGGCATTTTACATTCTGAGTCTTTAGTTCAGAAAGTTTGATTTTGTAAATGTTGTTTTTCCTCTTACCATTAAACAAGATAGTCCCATCTTTCTGACTAACAGCTTTACATGATTTTTGATTAAAGATTATGTCATAACCGTTATCACTTAATTGACTTATGGATAACAGATTATGCATCAATCCATCTACTAGCAGAACATTATTAATAGAGGGAAGATTTCCATTACCTACAGTTCCAGAGCCAATTATCTTTCCCCTCCGATTGCCTCCAAAGCCAACGTGGCCTCCAGGCTTAAGTTCCAGGCTTTGGAACATATGCCTTCTTCCCGTCATATGTCGCGAGCAGCCAGAGTCCAGGTACCATGACTGGTGTTTCTGACTTGCTGCTAAAGATATCTGCAACATGTATTATTTTATCCTTAGGTACCCAGATTTTCTTGGGTCCTGATTTGTTAGTTTTACCAAAACTCTGGTTGAATTTTGGTTTCACAGAGTACTTACTGCTAGTGTATTTGATATCATGTGTGTGACCATACACAAAATGTGAATTTAGAGGAATGTGTTTAATGGTTAGGTCCATGACATTCTTAGGTGTAGGAACCTTACCTTGGTATCCTATTCCTTTCCTGCCGTTTCTGCTAACTCCATAGATCATTGAAGCCATTCTGCTTCTATCTATGCTTTTAGCTAGGAACTTCTGGAAACTGTGATCATACTCCTTGATGATCTCATCAGCGTTGCTGGGAGTTTCAGAAATTGGTTCCTTCTGAGAGTTTTGTAAAGTGTTTTCTAATTTTGAAATCTTATTTCTCAGCTCAGAATTTTCCAATTTGAGACTCTCAGTCTTATTAGAGTCAGATTCAAGATTCCTTTTCAGGTCTCTGAATTTAGCTCTAATTTGCTGATATCGTTCCAGAATCTCATTGAGGCTTTCAGCAAGTTCAGCCTTTGTAAAGTTAACAGCAAAGTTAGGAAACACCTCTTCAGTGTCTGATTCAGAGTCTGATTCAGAAGCTTCACTATCTTCTGAGATGTTAGCCATGAGAGCTATGTTTGCCCTTTCATCATCTGATTCTGAGTCAGCTTCAGACGAGTCAGAGTCATCCCATGTAGCCATGAGACTTTTCTTCTTCTCTCTTCCAAACTTCTTTTTGGGCTTTTCCCTCTGAAGCTTTGGGCAGTCACTCTTGTAGTGTCCTTGCTCATTGCACTCATAGCAGGTGATGTCTTTGGTGTTTGGCTTTTTGCTACTTGAGGAGCCTTCAGATCTTCTGTATCCAGAGGAAGAATCTGTCCTTCTGTATCTGGAAGAAGACTCGTTCTGATCAGATCTTCTGGGATTCCTGAACTTCCTTTGTCTTTGCTTCCACAGTTGATTTACTCTTCTGGAGAGAAGGGAAAGTTCGTCTTCTTCTGATGAGGATCCATCAGATGTTTCTTCAACTGCCTGCAAAACTTTAGACTCAAATTTTCTGTTAGATTTTAATGCTAAAGGCTTACCTTGCTTTTGAGGCTCATCAGCTTCTAGCTCTATCTCATGACTTCCGAGGGAGCTGATAAGTTCCTCCAGAGTGATTTTGTTGAGATCTTTAGCTAGCTTCAGAGCAGTAACCATAGGCCTCCACTGCTTGGGTAAACTTCTGACGATTTTCTTGACATGGTCAGCAGTAGAGTATCCTTTGTCCAGAACTTTGAGACCAGCTACCAGAATCTGGAATCTAGAGAACATAGTTTCAATGGATTCAGATTCTTCCATTTTAAACGCCTCATACTTCTGAATGAGCGCCAGAGCTTTTGTTTCTTTGACTTGAACGTTGCCCTCATGCGTCATTCTGAGTGAGTCAAAAATATTCTTTGCTGTGTCTCTGTTGGAGATCTTTTCATACTCAGTATAGGAGATGGCACTGAGGAGGATGGTTCTGGCCTTGTGGTGATTCTTGAAGTCACGCTTTTGTTGATCAGACATTGTTTTTCTATCAATCTTATGACCACTTGCATTCACAGGGTGCGTGTATCCATCTGTCACCATATCCCACAGATCAGCATCATGTGCCAGAAAGAAGCTTTCAATTATGTCTTTCCAGTAGTCAAAGTTTTCTCCATCAAAGACTGGAGGTTTGCCGCTGAATCTGTCTCTGTCCTCATTGTTGTCATTGCTGGTGTGAGAATAGTTTCCTGCCATAGTGTTTTTCTGACGCTGGATCTTGTACTGACACGGTTAAGTGTTTTAGCTCAGAACCAGGCGCTTTGATGCCAATTGAAGTGGTGAAAAACACAAGAAGGGGGGGTTGAATTGTAAAACTGAAATCTAAAGCAATGAACAAGATATTTTTATCCTGGTTCGTTTGATCTCAAACTACTCCAGTCCACCCGTCAAGGTGATTTCGCCTCTCTCCAACGAGGTCTTAATCCACTATATTCAACTGAATATTACAGATTGCTTTAACAACTGCTAAAGCCTTCTTGATCCAAACCACAACCCGGTTTGTCAAGGTAACACTTTCTTACAAATAGATAAAACTAAGTGTGTGAATGTTTTCTACAAAACTGTATCACAACTGTGATGTATACACAAATTGAAGCTTAGAAACTAGATTGCTAAACATTAATGGAATATCAGAGTGTGTGGTTTAGCAAAACTGAGAGAATGAAGATTATAGTTTAGCTTTTGTGCGTGTAGAGATTTGGAGAGCATTAGCCAATTCAATCTTCAAAGCCTTGTTTATATAGCACTGAGATGATGAACGTTGGATGCAATATTCTTGAATCAATGCTATTAACAAACTTTCCATATCAAGCAGATCTTGTCTGGAATGAGGCCGTTGGAATTAATTTGCTTTCAATGCACAGTACCGTTGCTTACTTAATGCAAGTTCTGGCTTGGCTCATTCTGACTCTGCTTTGCTGCTGATGAACTATTGTGTTTTCTGTATCAGAGTGTTGAGCGGAGTTCTGTTCATCAGGCTTCAGCATGTACGAGTTGATCATCTGATTCTGACATTCTGATGTAGCAACTTCTGATGCTGGTGTCTGAAATCAAGTTCTGATGCTGAATAGATGTGATCTTGCTTATATAAATCAGAGTATCTGCAAGTCAGAACATAATAATTTTAGGCAGCAAATAGTTCATACATGAAACTTATAAATACTATATCTTTTCACTTTGTTATCATCAAAACTTAAATATAGGGTAGTAGATTCAAACTTTGTTCTAACAAAGGGTTTCTTGGCCAAGTTCCTGATTGGTAAAGCTAACAGTTTCTGGAATGATTTGGACTTTAGGGCATATGAAGACCTCCTAGCTCTCTTAATCTATGGGATAGTCTTGTTTCCTAATCCTGACAACTTCATCAATGTCACTGCCATAAGGATCTTTATGTCTCAGAATCCTGTGCCCACTCTCTTGGGTGACATCCTGCAACAACTTTATGCCCGTACTGCCCGAAGACGAGGAACTCTATGGTGTTGTATCCCTTTGTTGGTGAGGTGGTTTATTTCGCACCTCCCTAAGTTCGTGTTGAAGAACCAAGAAGGAAGAGGTTGGGCTCATAGGTTAATGTCTCTCACTGATAAGGACATCATTTGGACTTTCAGAGGTTTAGATGAGGTAGCTATTATTGATCGTTGCGGAGAATACCCTAATGTTCCTTTGATTGGTACCCAAGGAGGGGTCTCTTACAATCCATGTCTAGCTCTCCGTCAGTTTGGAAGAGCCAGAAGAGCAGGACCTCATGAGATGTTGGTGCCTCACATCAGTTTTGAGTTTCAGGTGGATAGTGACGAGCTGCGTCGTAGGTTCATCAAGGCTTGGGACAGAGTTCATAAAGCTGACCCACAAGAGTTGGGGCCAAAGACTTCTCTACCTATGGAAGCCTATTACAAATGGGTTCGCATCCGTGCTCAGAAGTTAGGTATGCCATACGAAGCTGTCAGACCCGTCATCCTTGAGTATCCTGACAAAGATGGGGTCCCTCCAACTGTCCTCCCTCCTCAGATACCTACTGATTATGAGACATTAAAGAGGTCTTGGTCGCAACTGCGAGAAGAACGGGATTCGTATCGGGAAAAGTTCAACGAGCAGGAATTAAAGATCCAGAAACTGACAAAGCAGTTGGAGAATGAGCGAGCTCTGAATGACTACATCCGTACTGAGAAGAGGAGACCATGGGATCAATAAGGAGCTCTGGATGTTCTTTTACAGTTTTATTTCCCTTTTCAGTATTTCCCTTTTTATGTAACGCCTGAGGGCAACCTGTTGAACAATTTAAAATTTCAAAGTTGAATCTAATGAAGTGTGTTCTGTTGTACCCCAAAATTTGCCCTCCCATATTCTTCAAGAAATTGCCAAGTCAAGCTTCAAGATTCCCCAAGGGTTGCACAGTTCAAGGGCCTCCTAAACAGTCAAAATTAGGGTTTTGGTTCTGATCAAGAAAATGAAGTTTCCCAGGGTCCAATCAAGTCCCACATGCCTACAAATATGGTCAAGCATCCTCATACAAAGTTTCAAGACTTTCAGCACAAAATTGCACAGTCAGAAACCCTAATTGCACTACAGTCAACTGTAGGGGCAAAATGGTCATTTGACAGTCAAAAGTTCAAATTTTTGGTCAACATCTCATTTTGAAGCCACAAACATCATTTGATCAATGCTTGATCATGATTCTCAAAGCTTGGCTCAAAAATCATCAAGATGCAAAAGTTTCCTTATTTGGACAGTTGAAAAAGTCAACTGTAAATTGACCAGGGCATAACTTTCACATGGATTATCAGAAAAATTCCATCCAAAGCTCATTTTGAAGAGAAAGACATTTCCTACAACTCATATTCATACTCCAAGTCCAAGAAATGCTCTCACAAAAAGTTATCAATTTCAACATTATAGGTCATTTTCAAAAGTCAACAAAAAGGGACTTTAAGTCAAAGGCCATAACTTGAGATTGGTAAATCAAAATGACATGGGACCAAAGGCATTGGTTATAGGATTCAAAGTCCTTTCCAAAATGTCCAAGAATATGAGCAAAGCTTAAAAATTGAGCAAGTTATGCCTTGTGGAAGTTGGGAAATTTTTGGATATTTTGAAAAGTCAACTTTGATTCAAATGACCTAAAATTGCTAATGGGCCTATTTTTCTTCCACAATTCATTATCCCAAGCATGCACACGACCATTTGGCCCAAAGGTAAGTTTTTCTCTATTTTTATTTATTTATTTGGATTTTTTATTATTAATAATTCATTTAACTAAATAAAATACATGAAAAATATAAAACCAATGAAATAAAATCTTTTTGTGCATGAAATATACTCAATAATACGTGCATGATCAGATATGGAAGAATTGGAATTGATTGGATATGATTTGTACAAAAAGTGCATGAAAAAGATTGAAAAACTAATGCTTGAAAATCAAATCTTCCAAACCATGAATGCAAAAGATTTTGATCAAATTTCTTGACCTAATTCACTCATACATAAGTTCAGAACACAACCCTAATGCCACTAACCAAAAAGCTGCACAGAAAAGCATCCAAAGAACTTGAAATTTTTGCTTGAAAAGGGAATTCTGAAAACCTAGTTCTAGGGCGATTCAAGACCAAATAGTGATTCCATTAGCTTCCTTGAGGATCATAGGACGCTCTCCAATCAAAATCAACCCCCCCAACATCCAGAATTGGTATACAGAAGTCAAGCTTTCTTCATTTTTTTCATAATCGTGCTTCCATATTTAAGCATTCACATTGCATTTTGCTTGTATATTTGTACTAATTACTTTGTTCTGAAGCTAACCACATAACTTGATTGAAGTTTTGGGCATCGTACGCGAATCTACCATGTTTCTTTTTTAGGGTTCTTCAACCTTCAAATTGGGGGTTTATTGGTACTGTAAAATTAGCAAATCACAATGTCGTGGTTGAAACTAGCAGGCTTGGACGAAGACAATGGAGCCCTCGCGCTCAATTTATGAGCGTCCTAGAGCTATTCGTTATTTTCTGGAAAGGGACCTTTTAGAACGCTTGCAAAACCGTTGCTTATTGCCTTTATGTTTCAGAAAAAACAAAACACAACGAAGAAGATGATTAGGTGGCCAGAGCTAATTGGTTCATTTAAAAATTCGCGCGGAAATACGCATTAGCTTTTGTTTTATGTTATAATGTTTGTTGTTTATTTGTTTAACAAAGTGATTCAGTGGAGCAGCTGGCAAAGAAGTGAATTGATAACCTTCAGGACCTGGGTTCGAGCCCTAGGTCCTCACCCCTTCATATTATTTTCTATTAAATGTTCCCATACAGTTTCAGCCTGAAGGAGCACCCTATGTCCATACAATCTGGCCATCCACGTGCCCATGGAGATGGATCAACTGGCTACAGTCTGAAGCGCACCATGGACTGCAGTCAACCACTTCACACCCTAGTGCCAAAGTCAACGAGGCTTAAGGAATTGGGCCCTAAAGTGTTGGGCTTCACCTCCAAAATCAGGGGCAGACCCCCTAGGTTTGCAAGTTTTTATTATTCTTTATTATTTCTATTTTCTTCTAATTATTGTTTTTAATTAATTTATTATTTTCATAATATATAAAAAACACATAAAAAAATTCAGAAAAGACAAGAAAAATAATAAACATTTTTATTTTTAGTATTTTCATAAATAAATTATATTAATTCATTTAATTCTTAAATTAGGGTTAATTATAATCTTTTCATAATAAAAATCTAAAAAAATGGTAGAATTAGGGTTTAATTAATTTTTTATTCCTTTTTATTTTTCTTTCATAAATAATTAAATAATTAAATATTTATTTTTGTAATTAAAATTGCATGTAAATCAATTAGGGTTAATTTTAGGTTAAAATTCAATCTTTTCTTAATAAATTAAAAACAACTAGAACTAGGTTTAATTTTAATTAATTCTTTTCCCATTAAAATACCAAAAATACCAAAAACAATTATTTTTTTTAATTAATTAATCATTTAGTTTAATTTTGCAAAAAGGGTCCAACGCCCTCGTTTTTAATTCTTATTCGCATATTTATTTTATTTCGCTTAAATATTTATGTATCTCTCCCAAGGCCTTGTAATTAATTTCTCGCACTTTTAATTCTTTATTCTCTTTAACTCTTTATTTTCTGTCAAATCGGGTCCTGGTTTAATTTTGGCGATGTGGACCCGCGCCTTTTGTAATAGCTTTAGACTTTTATTTCTTCCCGCAATTTTTAACTGTTAATCAAGGCATGAAAGAATGTATGACTAAAATAAAAACAAGCGTAGAACACCAATAACATGACAAAAGACAAAAATACTTGAAAACGACACACAAGTCACACACCACCCCTAGGGTACGCCCCACTGTTGCCTTGCCTCGAAAGGTGATCGTCGAGTAGAGGACGTTTTAGTAAGTCCTCATGATCCAGGAACCTGGCATGAGGGTAGCTTCTAAGGTGTCTTCCCATTACTCTGGTGATCACACTGTTGCCTTGTCCCTCGAAACGTGGTCGTCGACTATAGGACGTCTTAGTGAGTCCTTATGTCCCATTGATCTGGTTGCCTCAAAACAAGTTGCCTCGGAATAGTTGCCTCGGAATAAAAGATCAATGACATAAGGGTAGCTTCTAAGGTGTCTTACCTTTGCTCGGTGACCACAATGTCCCTAAAACTCGAATTGACCCGAACACCTCCAACGGTGGTGCTACCTACCTCTCAATGGTGGGATGGCATTACTTTAAAGGACATTTACACAGACGAATTCCTTAGGGTAGGTAGGTTCTCGTAGATACTTGCTCTAAATCTCAAAACAAATCAAAAATACTTTTCACACCAACACATTTTCAAAAAGCTTTCGAAAGCAACTTTTCAAACACTCTTGAGGACCGATACAAGAGTCGAACTGGAATTTTCAAAGAAACTTTTTAAAACCCACAGTTGAAAAGCAAACAAACCATTTTTGAAAACACAAGTGAGCAAGTATCTAAGAGCCCATGGATAACCATGGATAGAAAGGGTGCTAACACCTTCCCTTTCTATAACCTACCTCCCGAACCGAGAGCAATCTCTTTAAGGAATTTTTCTGTGCTTTTGTCCTTTCCATTTGGAGAAAATAAAAGACGGTGGCGACTCTTGCTTCCGCGACATTTCGCGAACCAGCGTTAAACAGTCAGTTCCAGATCCACCGATCACAGAACTGGCGACTCTGCTGGGGACTTAAAACTTAAAGTGAGGTGTACCTTAGGGCTAGTTCATAACTGTGTTTTCAATTGTATTGATTTGTCTGCTTTAACTTTGTGGGCTGCATGGGAGTTACATAGATCCTAACCCGGATCTGGGGATACCCTGTTTAGGTAGCATAAGCTGTGAGGGACCTGTCCGGCGTAGACCGACACGGGTGAAGCAGTGGCTACATTGGTGTGGCACCTTGGTCTGTACCGATATCCCTTGTGTCACAACGAGGAGAATATGGGTCTTCCAAGGAGTCATTAAGCACCAACAACCTTAGAACCTTAATTGACACAACTTGGCCTTTAGAATTGTAGCAGTATGCTACGCCCATTGAGGCTAAACTCTCGTGATGGTTCTGGCCACAAGAAAAGATTGCGATGCTGGAGTTATGATCGATCGAGGGTAGTCAATGATATTGGGACCCTCTAAGAACCCGGTTACTTTGATAGGACAGGTATGAACCAACAAACTGAAAGAGGGTAGTACCTAGACCTCATGCTGGCCTAAACTTTAAGGGCTTGCCTTGTGTGACTTGTGTGCCTTACCATGTTTGCCTTTGTATCTATTTGTGGTGTGTTTAATCATAACATCATAGCATCATGAGCATTGCATGCATCCTGCATAAGGGCTGACCATTTCAAAGACAAGAGGGTTTCACCTTTGCTCTGTTTTGTAGGACACCATGATGCATGTGCGAAGGAATACTATCCGGTTCAACTTTGTTCGTTCCCCTGAGTTGCTTGATGAGTTGGTTAACAGAATTCCAAATACCACTTCCTTCATTCAGAGGCATGGTTCTCTTCTCAGCTTAGTCACTGCAAAGCAGGATCAACAGTTGATGAGTGTTCTGACCCAGTTCTATGACCCTCTGTATCAGTGCTTCACCTTTCAAGACTTCCAGCTGGTCCCTACCCTGGAAGAGTTCTCTGATCTGCTTGGTATCCCTATCTTGGATCAGACTCCCTTTACTGGTTGGGAAAAGACCCTCAGGCTTGAGGATGTTGCTGCAGCTCTTCCCCTAACACATCAAGAGGTAATGGACAACTGGGTGACTAGAAGCGGAGTTAAGGGTTTCTTGGCCAAGTTTCTGATTGGTAGAGCTAACAGTTTCTGGAATGACCTGGACTTTAGGGCATATGAAGACATCTTGGCTCTCCTAATCTATGGGTTAGTCTTGTTTCCTAATCCTGACAACTTCATCAGCGTCACTGCCATAAGGATCTTTATGTCTCAGAATCCGGTGCCCACTCTCTTGGGTGACATCTTGCAACAACTTCATGCTCGTACTACCCGAAGACGAGGAACCCTATGGTGTTGTATCCCCTTGTTGGTGAGGTGGTTTACTTCGCACCTCCCTAAGTTCATATTGAAGAACCAAGAAGGAAGAGGTTGGGCTCATAGGTTAATGTCTCTCACCGATAAGGACATCATTTGGACTTGCAGAGGTTTGGATGAGATAGCTATTATTGATCGATGCGGGGAATACCCTAATGTCCCTCTGATTGGTACCCAAGGAGGAATCTCTTACAATCCATGTCTAGCGCTCCGTCAGTTTGGAAGAGCCAGAAGAGCAGGCCCCCATGAGATGTTGGTGCCTCACATCAGTTTTGAGTTTCAGGTGGATAGTGACGAGCTGCGTCGTAGGTTCATCAAGGCTTGGGACAAAGTTCATAAAGCTGACCCACAAGAGTTAGGGCCAAAGACTTCTTTACCTATGGAAGCCTACTACAAATGGGTTCGCATCCGTGCTCAGAAGTTAGGTATGCCGTATGAAGCTGTCAGACCTATCATTCTTGAGTGTCCTGACAAGGATGGTGTTCCTCCAACTGTCCTTCCTCCTCAAATACCTACTGATTACGAGACGTTGAAGAGATCTTGGTCGCAACTGCAAGAAGAACGGGATTCTTACCGGGAAAAGTTCAACGAGCAGGAATTAAAGATCCAGAAGCTGACAAAGCAGTTGGAGAATGAGCGAGCTCTGAACGCCTACATCCGTACTGAGAAGAGGAGACCATGGGATCAATAAGGAGCTCTTGATGTTCTTTTACAGTTTTATTTCCCTTTTCATTATTTCCTTTCATGTAACGCCTAAGGGCAACCTATTGAACAATTTAAATTTCAAAGTGAATCTAATGAAGTGTGTTCCTTTTTGTTTACAAAGTTGATTCCCGATTGTCTTTGAAAACATAAATCATACGCATTTCATTCATCATGTGCATAGCAGGTTTTCCTCTTTTCAGGTTGCTTACAGTTCTTCGCTGCTTATTTCAGCATCATGAATCCTGACTCATCATCAACTGAGATGTCCATCAAGGCTCTTCAGGCGCAAAATGCGCAATTTCAGGAATTAATCATGGGTTTGGCTCAAGGCCAAGAAGAGCTGAAGACTCTGCTCCTGAAGAAGGAGAAAAAGAAGAAGAGAAGGATTGTTCTGTTCAGCTCGGGCCGAAGGTTTGGCAACACTCTGCAGAATGAAGAGGCTGGTTCTTCTATTGGCAAGAGTGCTCCTCAGGCAGAAAAAGGTCCTAGTCCGGTAGTCTCCGACAACGAGACTGATTTTGATGAAGAGCAGTATCCTCCTGCAGAAGACCGTTACAAGCAACTAGAGGACAGGCTGAATGCTATGGAAATACAACAGGTACCTGGGCTGGATTTTGGAGATTTGGGTTTGTCTACTGGTGTGATCATTCCTCGGAAATTCAAAGCACCATCCTTCACTAAGTACGACGGGGCGTCTTGTCCCATGCTACATCTCAGGTCCTATGTTCGGAAGATTCAACCGTACTCAGCGGATAAGAATTTGTGGATCCACTTATTCCAGGAGAGTCTTTCAGGGACTCATCTCGAATGGTTCTATCAACTGGATGGGACCAAGGTTCGTAACTGGGAGGAGCTGGCTACTGCTTTCTATAAGCAGTATCAGTATAATGCCGACCTTGCCCCTACACGTACCCAACTCCAGGGTATGTCGTTAGGTTCAAGTGAAGGATTTAAGGAGTACGCTCAGAAGTGGAGGGATCTGGCTGGCAGAGTGCAGCCTCCGTTGACTGATCGGGAGTTGGTAGACATGTTCTTGGGGACCCTATCTGGGCCATTTTTCAACCATCTTATTGGGAATTCGTCTGCAGGGTTCACTGATCTGATTCTGACTGGAGAGAGAATTGAGGCTGGGTTAAAGTCTGGTAAGATTCCGAAGGGTGCATCGTCTAGTTCAGAGAAGAAACCCTTCAAGAAGGAGGCTAGTGCTGTATATGGTTCCAAGAGACCAGAGAGAACTGATCGCCGCCAATCTGTCAGCGCGGTAATGATTGCCAAGCCTGCTGCCGCTCCTCGGCCAACCAATCCTCAAAGGGCTGAGAGACCCAGAAGGGAATTCACCCATTTGAGCATGACCTTGTCGCAGATCTTACCACAGTTGCTCTCAACCAACTTAGTGACCATCAAAGAGGCTCTGAAGTTTCCAAATACTACATCTCCTAAGTACAACCCGAATGCCCGCTGTGCGTACCATTCTGATAGCCCGGGACATTCTACTGATGACTGTTGGGCATTAAGGAATAAGGTACAAGACCTTATTGACACGAAGGAGATACAGTTTGAGGCACCTGAGAAGCCCAATGTGATAAATGCTCCTATGCCTCAGCATGGAGTAAATGCTGTTGATGAAGATGTTTATGTTGTCTCTGTGGATGATCTAGCCACTCCCTTGAAGACTGTCAAGAGGAACCTACTGTTGGCCGGTTTATTTCCGGGTTGTAGTGAGGGTTGCCTGTTCTGTGCTGTTTCCCCATCTGGTTGCCCCTTGCTGAAGTTGGGCATCCAAAGCCTAATGGATAGCAAGGAGATTCTATTTAAGAAGTCTGTTGTTCAGTTGGTTCTGGAAGAAGAAGTTTCTGTGGTCACTATCTTCAATAATTCAATCAGGGCTCTCCCGAAGAAGCCTGTTCAAATCATGATTGTCGCACCTGTTGTTATCACTATTCCGGGGCCTCTTCCCTACGTATCTGATAAGGCTGTCCCTTGGCATTACGGGGCAGACGTATATGTGAATGGGATCAAACAAGAATTCAACACTGGCGCCAGCATATGTGATATCACTAGTCCAGCCAAGGTTACCCGCAGTGGCAGGCTCTTCTCGCCTGACATTGCACCGCCTGCCGCTCGAAAACCACTCCTTATAACACCTACAAACATACATGTTCCTGTTGCTGATCAAGCTGTTTCTCCTGCTGCCGAGTCATCCAATGCTCGGGGCAAAGGAATTGAAGTTGAGCCTGCCCAGATGGAGGCACCTGTACCTATAACTGCTGAGGCCTCCCAACAAGAGATGGAGGAAATCTTGAAAATTATAAAGAAGAGTGACTTCAATGTTGTGGAACAGCTGGGGCACACGCCCTCCAAAATCTCCATGCTCTCTTTATTGCTGTGCTCCGAGGCCCATGCTAAGGCCTTAATCTCGTTCCTCAAGACGGCCCATGTGCCACAGGAGACATCTGCAGTCCAGTTCACTGATTGTGTAGCAAATCTGACAGCAGACAATGGCTTGGGTTTCTCAGATGCTGACTTGACTGCAAAAGGAAGAGACCGCAATGATGCTCTGCATGTTTCCATTGAATGCAGGGGCACTACTCTGGCACATGTATTGGTGGATACGGGTTCTTCCTTGAATGTTTTACCAAAGAAGGCTTTAGACCGTTTAGATTGTGAAGGCCTGGAATTAAAACCCAACAATATCATCGTCAGGGCCTTTGACGGTTCAAAAAGGGTGGTTCATGGAGAGATTGATCTTCCTATTCGTGTGGGCTCTCAGGTGTTTGACTCTACTTTTTATGTGATGGATATCCGTCCATCGTACTCTTGTCTACTGGGTCGACCTTGGATCCATAAAGCTGGGGCAGTGACCTCTACCTTGCACCAGAAGCTGAAGTACCCCGTCAGAGGGAAGATCGTCACTGTGCAGGGAGAGGAGGAGTATATGGTAAGCCACCTGAATTCCTTCAGATACATTGAGATGGACGGGGAGTTTAGTGAAACCCCCTTTCAGCATTTCGAGGAGGTGCTTCCAATTTCAGCAGCAGTGGCCGAAGAGAATGTTCCTTTGAAGATGGCTTCCCTAAAGGATGCCCGGGCTGTGGTTCAAAAAGGTGAATGTGCTAACTGGGGCAGGCTTCCAGATTTTACACAGAAAACTGATAAATTTGGACTAGGTTTTACTGCAGAGGGTCAGAAAGCTATGCGGAAGGCGAAGACCAGAAGACCTCCTGTGGTCATTACAAATCCAGGAGTGAATGCTGTTGGTGAAGACAATGAAGTGGATGAAGCAGAATTCAATAGCTGGATCTACCCGACGACCGAAGGCGGATTGACCAATTGGATTGCTAAGGACCATACTCCTGTTACTTTTGTTACGCAGTAATAAACTTCCTTGTTTTGTTATTTTGTAATAAACAATAAACTCTATGGCCCGGTGTCTTACCCGAGGCACCGTGGCTTTATTTGTGAGGGCATATAAATTGTCATTTCATATATCATAAATGAAAGTCTTGGACGTTTTCTCGCATTGCCAATCTTATGCTCCTTTTCTGTCTTTCTTTCCTTTACATATATTTCAAAACAACTGTATTTACACACACTCACTCATACAGGTTTCAATCCACTCTGGATCTCACTGATAACGGCTCTGCTACTGCCAGTTATGACTTCGAAAATCCGATCAACTTAGCCGAAGACGAGGGTGAAGATGATTGTGAAGTGCCTGGCAAGCTTGCAAGACTGTTGCTTCAGGAAGAGAGGGCAATTCAACCCCATGAAGAGCCAGTGGAAATAATAAACTTGGGTACTGAAGCAGACAGGAAAGAGGTAAAGATTGGTGCCAACCTAGAGCTCAGCGTGAAGCAACGGTTGATTCAGATGCTACATGATTATATGGAGATCTTTGCCTGGTCCTACGAAGACATGCCAGGGTTGGATACCGACATTGTGGTCCATCACTTGCCAACTAAGGAAGATTGTCCTCCAGTTAAGCAAAAGGTCCGTCGGATGCGTCTAGAGATGTCTGAGAAGATTAAAGCCGAGGTTATGAAGCAGTTTGACGCTGGGTTCCTTGCAGTGACTTCTTACCCTCAGTGGGTTGCTAATGTGGTGCCGGTACCAAAGAAGGACGGTAAGGTCAGGATGTGTGTCGACTACAGGGATCTGAACAGGGCCAGCCCCAAAGATGACTTCCCTCTACCTCACATTGACGTCCTTGTGGACAATACAGCTCAGCATAAGGTGTTCTCTTTCATGGATGGTTTCTCAGGTTACAATCAGATCAAGATGGCACCTGAAGACATGGAGAAGACTACTGTTGTACCCCAAAATTTGCCCTCGCATTTTTCCCCAAGAAATCTCAGCTTCAGACATTTCCTGACTTTTCAAACTGGCGCAAGAATCGGACAAACGGACTTTTTTTGACATTCAAGCAAAATTATGGTTTTTTACTGATGTTCAGAGCTCTGATTTGTCTCATACAGTTGGCTTAGGGTTTGGTTGATTTTTGGTTCAATTTTGATCAAGCGAGCGTGATTTGGCATTTAATCGGGGATTAGGGTTTTATGGGCATATTCTCAGAAGAATTTAATATCCACAGCACTTTGCGGTTTATTTCAAGATTCGGATTAAAATTCGCGTTATCTTGGTTTAATCAGCAAAAGAGACAGTGATTTGAATTCAGTACGTTTTGATTGGGTCAGTCATATACAAGATGCAGTGTTGAATTCACAATGTTTATGTGTTTGATCAGTTTACTTGGATTGACTGCTGCTTTGCTCTGGATGTTGAATAAGACAGACTTAATTGATCAATGTTGTTTTATTTAAGTTATTCATTATTCTAAAATTGAATGATTGAAATTTATCTTTCAATTGTTTTAATTCTAAGAATTTTAAATAAATAAATAAGCAATAAAGAAAATTAGAACCAATTGGATAATTTGGATTTTTATTGATATTTGAATTATTCGTACAAATTGTTGTTACAGACAATAATTTACATTTAATTTAAATATTACATAGAATGAAAAAACTATCCTATTTTCTAAATATTCTTCGTTCTTCACTCCGCTCCGGTATTCCATTTTTTTTTTCATCTGCAAAAAGAAACAAGAAAAGTCAGAAAGCAGTTAATTAAAAGACAGATAAAATATTGCTCATCATTAGGGGCCACTGACTGGGATCAGTTGCCCTCTCTGCAAATCACGGGATTTCTCCCGGTTCACAGAGAGGGAAGATTTTTATTTCATGAAATGCAAATGCATAAGTTATAAATTTCAAGCTGCATAGAAATCCAAAATCCAAACTGAAAAGTTCAATCTCAACTTTCTATCCAAAAGCAAAGGCACTAACTGTCAAAATGCCAAAGAAAATCAAGGAAGTGCAATTGCTGCAAAGTCAAAATCCCAGGCTGTCAAAGAAAGATATGGGACATATCACAAAGTCCCAAGATATCAAAGAAATGCAAAAAAGCAGAGCAAAGCACAAAAGCTGGAGATAAAGATGCAGCAATGTATTATGCAAGGAATCTTTTCATCATTTCCCTAGTCAAACCCCTTCAGAGCAAGTACAGTATAAACATATAAAATTCAAAACTGTACTAGGAGAGAAGAAAAAGAGATAAAGCAAGCCTAGTTCAGGTTCAGCAGGCATAGACAGCAGGCAGCAAGACAGAAAAAAGATGTACAAATCCAAGACAGTCCAGCATAGCAGGTTAGAAAAAAAAGGATATACAAACTCAGTTCAACATAGAATAGAGAGAAGCATACAAACTGAGGAAGCAACAAAAGCCTCATTACTGTCATCAAATACCAATACCCTGCCCAACCAAGAAAACCTTGTAAAAAACCAGTTATCAAATGCATCACCCAAACATACAAACACCATAACCTTGCAAAACCAGTTAAAAATATCAGGACCTGCCTACATACTGTCAAGAACCAGCATAACCCCTCAACAGAAATTCAAAAACCATCAAACCTCTACAAGCCTGTCAAGCAAAGGATAACCAAAGTCTATAAAACCTGAACCTTGTCCAAAACCTCAAAACCTGCACCCTGCCTCAACCTTCGAAAACACACAAGAATCTGATAAACCATATCAACATCCTGTCATATCCAAACCAATCCTCAAACCCATAACAGAAGCCTCACCATTTTGTAAAACCAACATCTAAAACATTCAAACACCAAGCCTCAGAAGTGGGCTTCATCATAGGCAACAATTCAAAGACAACCCAATCTCAAGCATAATCAAACACATAATCCCTCAAGTTATCAAGCCAGCCATTGTAAAAAATAAGCTTAAGGCCTTTCAAAGCTTCAAAGTTCCAAAAAGGGCATCAAGCCTTCAAGCCCTCAGAATCTTGGATTCATCATGAGGCGAGGGAGAAACATTTCAGATTAGACAAGCAAACATACAGACGAGGCAGATTTAAGGCAACTGAGACCCTCAGACCTCTGAGGTCATCACAGGGCAACAAGAGAAGAAGAGAGCAAATCATCTCAGGCAACAACAAGAAGCAAATACTCAGGCAACCATATAAAGGCATCACAGTGGAAGAAGAAGATAAAAAAAAAGTGAGTTTTTAAGAAGGGTTTTCAGGCAAATCTAGCATCATCATCAAAGCCCTAAATATAGCAAAGAACGAAGTTACCAGGAAGGCATCAAAAGCAAGCATCAAGCTTCATCACTGAAACGCCGCTCCGGCCTCCTCAACGTCATCCCTCTTCTCTCCTCCATCTCCAAAAATCAGGTAACAAACTTGCTATATCTTCCCCTTCACCTCATAAAAAACGAAAAAATAAAGAGCTCAGAACAAATTCCACGCGTATCAGTCATAGAAGGAAAAAAGGGAACACTGAAACAAACCTGGAGCAACGTATCCACTGAACTGGAGTGAAGAGAGGTCCGTTGGAATAACGCTGGTGGCCGGAGTCGAGTGGTTCGGGAAGCTTGAACGAAGAAGATGAAATTCAAGTGAACGGCGCCGTCCCTAACCCTAACCTTTGTTTCAAACTGAACCAAACGCCCAAACCCTAATTTCGCCTTTGTTTGACATGGGCTTAACCCGCTGCTAATCTCCTCAAAAGCCCATTAAGATCACAACTTCTAACACTAACCTTTTATTTTCTTTTATGAACATATTTACTTCTTTTGTTTTATCAAATACTAACCTCTTGTTTTATTTTATTTTATAAACATACTTACTTCTTTTTTATAAAACACTAACCCTCTTTTATCTTATAAAAAAAAATGTTCACTTCTTTATTTTGTAAAATACTAACCAAAATAATAAAACACTTTTATCATATAATTAAATTTGAAAACATCTTCTTTTAGTTAATACACTTTTGTACATAAAAATAACCAAATACTTTTATACATAATTAAATTGAAAATACTTTTTTTAATTAAAATACACATTTGTACATATTATCTTTTCTTTTTCATACATAATACATTTCCTAATTAAAACTTTTCCATTTGTACATATTATACATTTTCATACATAATTAAAATTAAACTCTTTTTTTAGTTAACATTCTTTTTGTACATAATAATTCAATACATCTTTTAATATTGAAATTCACAAGCATTTGACTAAAATACTTTTTTAATTAAAACTTAACACTTAATCAAAACGCTTCATTTTTCTTTTGTACATAATTAAACATAAAAAAAATCAAAGATTCGTTTAAAACATGTATCTAGGTCAAAACCCTAATACGATTCAATTTCACACTTCGCACTTGTACATAATTACACAATTCATATACATATACATCACACATTTACACTTACACAATATATTGCCCTATACACATTTTATCTTATATTTGTACATTCGATATTTACATTTTTGATTGTGACATTCGATTTGGTTGTAAATACTATAAGTCTCATCCCCTTGTATATTTATATCCCCACTCCCTGATACTATTTTGTAATAGCGTAGATTTTATATTCCGCAATTTACAGTTTTCAATTATGCCATGGTTAGACCTAGGGTTTGTATGTACATAAAATCAAACGCTAGATAACCTAATACAAGACAAATACATGTAATCAATACACAATCACACTTGCACCCCCTAGGGTAATCCCACATGTTGCCTTCCAAAATGGGCCATGCTTGCACGTCGAGTATCTTTGGCAAAACAAAATCAAATGATCACAAGTCCCTCAAAGTGTTGCCTAAATCGGAATGATCATAGTCCCTTCAAAACAAATTGCCAAAGACACTTGGCACCATTGCATTCATGGTCCATACGATGACCCGCGCCCGTCCCGAATAAACTTCCTAAACGCAAGATTGTCCATCAATTTCAATGATGGAACAAAATTGTTAAAAGGGGTTAAAACATGACAAAAACCTTTGAGTACAACAGGGTAGACAAAACTCTTAGTTACTTGAGATCAAACTTGCAAAAACACTTGCCTTCTTTTCAAAAACCACAATCCACAACACTTTCAAACAAACTCTCAAAGACATTTGAAAACATCTTTTCGAAAAGATTCACACTTTTGTAAAACACTCAAACACGAGTCAAATACATTAGTCGCCTAAGACAAGGCATCTTTTTCCAAAACATTTTCAAAAAGCACCCACACACACACCATTTTTCAAAGCAATCGAAAAACAAGGCAAGTGATCTAAAAAACCAAGTAACTAAGAGCCCATGGATAACCATGGATGAAAAGGGTGCTAATACCTTCCCTTTTCATAATCTACCCCCCGAACCCACGAAATATCTCAAAAGGTTTTTGCTGTGCTTTTTTAACCTTTCCTTTAGGATAAAATAAAAAGTCGGTGGCGACTCTTGCTTAACCGCACAAGTGCGAATACAAACGCAAAACACTAGTCAGTTCTCCCACCGTATCACAGAACTGGCGACTCTGCTGGGGAATATTCTAAAAGTGGGGTTACCTTAGGGTTTAGATCACTTTTGTTTTCAATTGATTGCTTTGTTTGCTTTTACATTTGTGGGCTTTGTATCGGAGTTTTATAGATCCTAACCCGGATCTGGGGAAACCCTTTTAGGTAGCAACAAGGCTGTGAGGGAACTGTGCGGGGTATACCGACATGGTTGAAGTAGTCTGCTACGTTGATGTGGCACTTTGGTGTGTACCGGTAACCCTTGAGTCAATCAAGGAGAGTACGGGGCCTCCATGTGGTGTCGTAAAGCATCAACAGACCTTAGGAACCTTAATTGAACCATCTTGGCCTCTTTAGGGTAGTGAGATGACTACTTTGGTGTACTCCGAAGTCGGTTGATACTCGATACTACACTCAATTGAGGGTTGTTTTCTTGGGATATTTTGATCGCCAGTCAGTGGCTAAATCGAAACGATGAACAACGAAAGCAATCCAGTGATATTGGGACCTTTAGAACCCGGTTACTTTTGATAGGACAGGTTTTAACCAACAAACTGAAAGAGGGTAGTACCTGAACCTCATGCAAGCCTGAACCTAAGGCCTTGTGTGCTTTATGTGAATATTGTTTGCCTGTATATACACTCACTTGCTTGTGCCTACATGTACATAACATCATGACATCATACCATAGCATTTTAGCATTTTCAATAACCATTTCAAGGATCTCGAGGGTTCTGTTGATGCAGGATTACGTTGAACCAGACATCTATCCAGGGGCAAGAGGTCTCTCCTCTAACCAATACAGTCAAAGTTCAAGCATAACAACTTGAATCAGTGGCTATGACCCACTCGACATGGTGAGCTTGATTCTCGTGGAAAGACATCCACCAACACAAAGCTCTCCAAACAAAGATCAAGTGCAACAACTTGAATCAGTGGCTATGACCCACTCGACATGGTGAGCTTGATTCTCGTGGAAGAACGTCCACCGATGCAGAGATCTCCAATCCAAGAGCAGAGTTCAACCTCTAACATTTTCTTGTGTTTACCCCAAGAGATCCTTGAAAGCATACATCCACATGTCATGCATTTCATTTTGACAATCTTTCCTTTTTCAGGTTTCCTTACTCTCCTGCTGTTTATTTCAGCAAGAGATGGCTCTAGAACGGTCTGTCAAAGACATCCAAGACCAGATTGCTCAACTGCAAGAGATGTTCCTGAACTTGTCTCTGGGGCAAGAAGAGATGAAAGCTCTCCTCACCAACGGCTTGGGGAATTCCAACAATGCCAGGAGTGATCAGATTGCGGAGCTGCAGTTTGATCTGACAACACTGAGGACCCAAGTGATGGGATATTTGGTGGGCCAGATGGCTCTCATCCAAGACCTATCTCAAAGACAAGAGGAACTCAGAGTTCTTGTCCGCCAACTGCTTCCAAACAACCAACTGGGGCAAACATCTGAGGTTGAAGAGCAAGTCACCGCTCAGCCTCCATCCACTCAAAAAGACAAGGGGAAAGCTCCTTTGCTAGCTTCAGGGTCACAAACCCATCAACAACCACGCCAACGTCAGCGGGGCAATCGGCGTAAACAAGAGAAGTCGGGAAGACAGTTTACGGAAACTGAAATACCATCATTCTTCATACTGAAGCGCCTGTTGGAGGTCAATTTGCTCACCGTAAAGGACCCTCCTCAGAAGCTCAATATCTCCTCTCCTCGCTTTAATCCCGACGAATTTTGTGTTTACCACTCTTGCAGCCCGGGGCACAGTACCAACGACTGTTGGGCCTTGAAGAACAAGATTCAAGATCTGATTGACATTGGGGTGCTGGAATTCATGCCAGACGGTGAGATGAAGATCTTCCGTTAAAGGGTTCTCCGCTTGAAGTGACGAAGCTCAAGCTGAAAGACTTTTGCTTCTTTTTGAATTTTTCAAAGTTGTAATTTCTTTTGCTGTCAAACAATTATCTGTTGATGTTAAACTCTGTTTTCATTAATGCATTGCATATGTTTGTCTTGAATTCATCCATTCGTTTCACTACTCTTATGCTTTTCTTTATGATATTTGACTCTTGATAAAAAGCTGCAAGCCTTTAGAGGGAGGATGACGAAACAATACCGTGATCTTATACAGTATGCTTTTGAACAAACCTTGCTGATGATGTACAGGCATTTCTTTCAATTCCCAAACACTGGAGTTATAAGGAAGTTAATCCCTAGTCAACCCCTTCGAGCCAAAGAAGTAGGAGTTTCCTGTTCTAAACAATCAAAACCTTTGATATAAACCTGGGGCAGGGTAGTCTCTCAGTTAATTCAAAAGAAAAGCGCATTGAAGTCGCAAACTCTCAGTTCGTAATACAACGAACGACGTCAAAAAAAAAAAAGAAAGCATTCCTTCGGAATCAAAAGACAAGGGTGGTTCCCTATCACATAGACAGTCAATCTCTCAAAAGAGAAAAGCCCACCAAGCCAGAACCTATAAAGGAGGCTTAAGAAAGCTGGGGCATCCCGCTGACAGTAATCCCGAAAACGGTAACAGTCAGGCAAAAGTTAGGGATAACAAATCAAAATCAAAATAGTGAGGTCATTACAAAACCCTCAACAACATGAAAAGTGTTGAAAAAGAAAAAGGAGATGATGACTGTCTCCCAAAAATTCAACTGGTGAACCATCGCCCAAAAGTCGTTCCAAACTCAAAACAGAGTGCGACGCACAATTAACTGAGCTTAGGTTGAAGGACATCACGAAGAGCGGGTGGGTACAAATATACTTTGAGCCTTTATCCTTTGTTTCTTAAACCGTGAACCAGGCCATGTTACAACCCTTCAAAAGTCCTAATTGAAGCATGGGTTAGTTCGAAAGCGTACTGTTACAAAAGGTATCCTGACTCCTGTAGGGCTTTGCTCTAAATCTTGTGTTAACTTGTCTTATGAAAAGTTTTCTGTTAAAAACGCACTTTTCAAAACTTCAAAGACAAACATAAACTTTGCATTATTTGAATATCACTGTCTGCATTTGACTTTTTGTTTGACAGCGAAGAAATTCATACAGCGAATGTTCGGAGGAACGAAAACTCTCTCAGTGAGCAAGATCACTTCAAAAACAAAAGGATGACACTTCCAACGACAAATCTCCTATCAACAAGGGGGATGACATTTCAAAATTCAATTAACCTGGGGCAGTCCAGTCAAGGTTTCACTAAAATCTCAATTACAGATTAACTTGGGGCAAGCCTCCCTCACCACCACTTGGGGCATCCGAATGTCAAAAGTGTCCAACAATTCTTTCTCAATTCTAAGATACAGTTTTACACGAACTCATCATCAGGCAACCCTACACCGATTCCTTCTCAATTTCCAGACGAAATCTTATACAGACTCACCCTCCACAAGTAACCCTACACCGGTTCCTTTTCTTTCAGAAGTCTTACACGGATTTATCCCAAGATAACCTTACCCCGGTTCATCCGGAAGTTCAACACGAATTTACCCCGAAGAAACCCTACACAGGTTCTCTCTTTCCCGATGCAGTTTTACACGGACTCATCATGAAGCAACCCTACATAGGTTCCTTCTCAAATTCCCGATGCAGTTTTACACGGACTCATCATGAAGCTACCCTACACAGGTTCCTTCTCAAATTCCCGATGCAGTTTTACACGGACTCATCATGAAGCTACCCTACACAGGTCCCTTCTCAAATTCCCGATGCAGTTTTACACGGACTCATCATGAAGCTACCCTACACAGGTCCCTTATCAAATTCTCGATGCAGTTTTACACGGACTCATCATGAAGCTACCCTACACAGGTTCCTTCTCAAATTCCCGATGCAGTTTTACACGGACTCATCATGAAGCTACCCTACACAGGTCCCTTCTCAAATTCTCGATGCAGTTTTACACGAACTCATCATGAAGCTACCTTACACAGGTTCCTTCTCAAATTCCCGATGCAGTTTTACACGGACTCATCATGAAGCAACCCTACACAGGTTCCTTCTCAAGTGCCCGATGCAGTTTTACACGGACTCATCATGAAGCTACCCTGCACAGGTTCCTTCTTTCAAGCTTACAATTCAACACGTCTCCAGTGATTATCCATCCTACCTCCAAATGGCATCTGTAAGCCCATTCCCGAGATCAAGTGCCTACGACAATCAAATATTCTTCCCATCCCCAGCGGAGTTCATCAAAATTCCCCAGCAGAAACTTATCTTTGTAAATCCCCAGCCAGGGAATCCTCAGGAATTCAATTCCCCTCAGAGTTTAAGCTTCAGTATCCCCAGCAGATCAAGAGCTTCAAGTGGACAATCCCCAGCGGAGTCAGACTTTTAAACCTTCTCCCCACAAAGTTTTGGAAGGACAAATCTTGAGTTCCCCAGTGAAGTCTCCAGAGTTACTTCCCATCAAGCCGAAGATTCTCAATCTGGCCTCCTCAGCATGAGTCTACTAGTTTGGAGCTCCCCAGTAGAGGTCATCAGGGATTCTCTTCCCCAGCAACAGCCCAGGATTTATTTTCCCCGGCAGCAGTCAAGACGCTTTTATCTTCAGCCATCTCGGATTCATGTATCCTTGGCAAGATTAGCTCATCAGCCTACATGCACATTCATTACATTCATATCATAAACATTAATGTCACATGCATTGCATCATGCATCATAACATTGCATCCAACTAACCCTTTGCCTTTTCAGGTAAGATCAGTCGACAGACACAGATCAACTCCCAGGATTCATCCAGAAATAGTTCAGATGTAACCCGGACACGGCGACATTCTGATACTTATTCCAGATCCATTCAGACGCATCATCAAGAAACCCTACACCGGTTCCTCTTCAACTTCAAGATTTTTGAAAACAGTTTGCGGATTCTTCCCAACAACGGATGTCAATCTACCGACTGATTCAGACTCTTCTCAACTTTTGAAAAACAGTTTACGGATTCTTCCCAACAACGGATGTCAATCTACCGACTGATTCAGACTCTTCTCAACTTTTGAAAACAGTTTGCGGATTCTTCCCAACAACGGATGTCAATCTACCGACTGATTCAGACTCTTCTCAACTTTTGAAAACAGTTGGCGGATTCTTCCCAACAACGGATGTCAATCTACCGACTGATTCAGACTCTTCTCAACTTTTGAAAACAGTTTACGGATTCTTCCCTACAACGGAGGTCAATCTACCGACTGATTCAGACTCTTCTCAAATTTTTGAAAATAGTTTACGGACACGTCCCAACAACGGATGATGCTCTATCGCTTATTCAATCTCAACTCCTGAAATAGTTTACAGATTCTCCAGACACGGACGTCAATCTGTTGCTTGTTCAGACCCCAATTCAGAGATATTCCAAAACAGGGATGCCCTTCTGATACTCGTCCACTCACCATTGACGTACAGTTCAACATCACCATATGGCATCTATAAGCCCATCCTCCTACCAGCAGTCGCCGAATGGCATCTGTAAGCCCATTCTCAGATGGCATCTCTAAGCCCATCCCCCGACAAAATTCTTTCGCACCAGGTGGCATCTTTAAGCCCATCACCAAATGGCATCTTTAAGCCCATTCACCTCCACCGTCACATCGACGAGCGCAAATTTTCTGGGCACATTAGTGTCCAATCTCCTTTTACCTTCAAGTCGCGAAAGGCAAACCTGCCAATCTAACTCTTCAGGTCAAAGAAGATTGAACAGTGGCAACTGTTGTACCCCAAAATTTGCCCTCGCATTTTTCCCTAAGAAATCTCAGCTTCAGACATTTCCTGACTTTTCAAACTGGCGCAAGAATCGGACAAACGGACTTTTTTTGACATTCAAGCAAAATTATGGTTTTTTACTGATGTTCAGAGCTCTGATTTGTCTCATACAGTTGGCTTAGGGTTTGGTTGATTTTTGGTTCAATTTTGATCAAGCGAGCGTGATTTGGCATTTAATCGGGGATTAGGGTTTTATGGGCATATTCTCAGAAGAATTTAATATCCACAGCACTTTGCGGTTTATTTCAAGATTCGGATTAAAATTCGCGTTATCTTGGTTTAATCAGCAAAAGAGACAGTGATTTGAATTCAGTACGTTTTGATTGGGCCAGTCATATACAAGATGCAGTGTTGAATTCACAATGTTTATGTGTTTGATCAGTTTACTTGGATTGACTGCTGCTTTGCTCTGGATGTTGAATAAGACAGACTTAATTGATCAATGTTGTTTTATTTAAGTTATTCATTATTCTAAAATTGAATGATTGAAATTTATCTTTCAATTGTTTTAATTCTAAGAATTTTAAATAAATAAATAAGCAATAAAGAAAATTAGAACCAATTGGATAATTTGGATTTTTATTGATATTTGAATTATTCGTACAAATTGTTGTTACAGACAATAATTTACATTTAATTTAAATATTACATAGAATGAAAAAACTATCCTATTTTCTAAATATTCTTCGTTCTTCACTCCGCTCCGGTATTCCATTTTTTTTTTCATCTGCAAAAAGAAACAAGAAAAGTCAGAAAGCAGTTAATTAAAAGACAGATAAAATATTGCTCATCATTAGGGGCCACTGACTGGGATCAGTTGCCCTCTCTGCAAATCACGGGATTTCTCCCGGTTCACAGAGAGGGAAGATTTTTATTTCATGAAATGCAAATGCATAAGTTATAAATTTCAAGCTGCATAGAAATCCAAAATCCAAACTGAAAAGTTCAATCTCAACTTTCTATCCAAAAGCAAAGGCACTAACTGTCAAAATGCCAAAGAAAATCAAGGAAGTGCAATTGCTGCAAAGTCAAAATCCCAGGCTGTCAAAGAAAGATATGGGACATATCACAAAGTCCCAAGATATCAAAGAAATGCAAAAAAGCAGAGCAAAGCACAAAAGCTGGAGATAAAGATGCAGCAATGTATTATGCAAGGAATCTTTTCATCATTTCCCTAGTCAAACCCCTTCAGAGCAAGTACAGTATAAACATATAAAATTCAAAACTGTACTAGGAGAGAAGAAAAAGAGATAAAGCAAGCCTAGTTCAGGTTCAGCAGGCATAGAAAGCAGGCATAGACAGCAGGCAGCAAGACAGAAAAAAGATGTACAAATCCAAGACAGTCCAGCATAGCAGGTTAGAAAAAAAAGGATATACAAACTCAGTTCAACATAGAATAGAGAGAAGCATACAAACTGAGGAAGCAACAAAAGCCTCATTACTGTCATCAAATACCAATACCCTGCCCAACCAAGAAAACCTTGTAAAAAACCAGTTATCAAATGCATCACCCAAACATACAAACACCATAACCTTGCAAAACCAGTTAAAAATATCAGGACCTGCCTACATACTGTCAAGAACCAGCATAACCCCTCAACAGAAATTCAAAAACCATCAAACCTCTACAAGCCTGTCAAGCAAAGGATAACCAAAGTCTATAAAACCTGAACCTTGTCCAAAACCTCAAAACCTGCACCCTGCCTCAACCTTCGAAAACACACAAGAATATGATAAACCATATCAACATCCTGTCATATCCAAACCAATCCTCAAACCCATAACAGAAGCCTCACCATTTTGTAAAACCAACATCTAAAACATTCAAACACCAAGCCTCAGAAGTGGGCTTCATCATAGGCAACAATTCAAAGACAACCCAATCTCAAGCATAATCAAACACATAATCCCTCAAGTTATCAAGCCAGCCATTGTAAAAAATAAGCTTAAGGCCTTTCAAAGCTTCAAAGTTCCAAAAAGGGCATCAAGCCTTCAAGCCCTCAGAATCTTGGATTCATCATGAGGCGAGGGAGAAACATTTCAGATTAGACAAGCAAACATACAGACGAGGCAGATTTAAGGCAACTGAGACCCTCAGACCTCTGAGGTCATCACAGGGCAACAAGAGAAGAAGAGAGCAAATCATCTCAGGCAACAACAAGAAGCAAATACTCAGGCAACCATATAAAGGCATCACAGTGGAAGAAGAAGATAAAAAAAAGTGAGTTTTTAAGAAGGGTTTTCAGGCAAATCTAGCATCATCATCAAAGCCCTAAATATAGCAAAGAACGAAGTTACCAGGAAGGCATCAAAAGCAAGCATCAAGCTTCATCACTGAAACGCCGCTCCGGCCTCCTCAACGTCATCCCTCTTCTCTCCTCCATCTCCAAAAATCAGGTAACGAACTTGCTATATCTTCCCCTTCACCTCATAAAAAACGAAAAAATAAAGAGCTCAGAACAAATTCCACGCGTATCAGTCATAGAAGGAAAAAAGGGAACACTGAAACAAACCTGGAGCAACGTATCCACTGAACTGGAGTGAAGAGAGGTCCGTTGGAATAACGCTGGTGGCCGGAGTCGAGTGGTTCGGGAAGCTTGAACGAAGAAGACGAAATTCAAGTGAACGGCGCCGTCCCTAACCCTAACCTTTGTTTCAAACTGAACCAAACGCCCAAACCCTAATTTCGCCTTTGTTTGACATGGGCTTAACCCGCTGCTAATCTCCTCAAAAGCCCATTAAGATCACAACTTCTAACACTAACCTTTTATTTTCTTTTATGAACATATTTACTTCTTTTGTTTTATCAAATACTAACCTCTTGTTTTATTTTATTTTATAAACATACTTACTTCTTTTTTATAAAACACTAACCCTCTTTTATCTTATAAAAAAAAATGTTCACTTCTTTATTTTGTAAAATACTAACCAAAATAATAAAACACTTTTATCATATAATTAAATTTGAAAACATCTTCTTTTAGTTAATACACTTTTGTACATAAAAATAACCAAATACTTTTATACATAATTAAATTGAAAATACTTTTTTTAATTAAAATACACATTTGTACATATTATCTTTTCTTTTTCATACATAATACATTTCCTAATTAAAACTTTTCCATTTGTATATATTATACATTTTCATACATAATTAAAATTAAACTCTTTTTTTAGTTAACATTCTTTTTGTACATAATAATTCAATACATCTTTTAATATTGAAATTCACAAGCATTTGACTAAAATACTTTTTTAATTAAAACTTAACACTTAATCAAAACGCTTCATTTTTCTTTTGTACATAATTAAACATACAAAAAATCAAAGATTCGTTTAAAACATGTATCTAGGTCAAAACCCTAATACGATTCAATTTCACACTTCGCACTTGTACATAATTACACAATTCATATACATATACATCACACATTTACACTTACACAATATATTGCCCTATACACATTTTATCTTATATTTGTACATTCGATATTTACATTTTTGATTGTGACATTCGATTTGGTTGTAAATACTATAAGTCTCATCCCCTTGTATATTTATATCCCCACTCCCTGATACTATTTTGTAATAGCGTAGATTTTATATTCCGCAATTTACAGTTTTCAATTATGCCATGGTTAGACCTAGGGTTTGTATGTACATAAAATCAAACGCTAGATAACCTAATACAAGACAAATACATGTAATCAATACACAATCACACTTGCACCCCCTAGGGTAATCCCACATGTTGCCTTCCAAAATGGGCCATGCTTGCACGTCGAGTATCTTTGGCAAAACAAAATCAAATGATCACAAGTCCCTCAAAGTGTTGCCTAAATCGGAATGATCATAGTCCCTTCAAAACAAATTGCCAAAGACACTTGGCACCATTGCATTCATGGTCCATACGATGACCCGCGCCCGTCCCGAATAAACTTCCTAAACGCAAGATTGTCCATCAATTTCAATGATGGAACAAAATTGTTAAAAGGGGTTAAAACATGACAAAAACCTTTGAGTACAACAGGGTAGACAAAACTCTTAGTTACTTGAGATCAAACTTGCAAAAACACTTGCCTTCTTTTCAAAAACCACAATCCACAACACTTTCAAACAAACTCTCAAAGACATTTGAAAACATCTTTTCGAAAAGATTCACACTTTTGTAAAACACTCAAACACGAGTCAAATACATTAGTCGCCTAAGACAAGGCATCTTTTTCCAAAACATTTTCAAAAAGCACCCACACACACACCATTTTTCAAAGCAATCGAAAAACAAGGCAAGTGATCTAAAAAACCAAGTAACTAAGAGCCCATGGATAACCATGGATGAAAAGGGTGCTAATACCTTCCCTTTTCATAATCTACCCCCCGAACCCACGAAATATCTCAAAAGGTTTTTGCTGTGCTTTTTTAACCTTTCCTTTAGGATAAAATAAAAAGTCGGTGGCGACTCTTGCTTAACCGCACAAGTGCGAATACAAACGCAAAACACTAGTCAGTTCTCCCACCGTATCACAACTACCTTTGTTACTCAGTGGGGCACCTTCTGCTACAAGGTCATGCCTTTTGGACTGAAGAACGCTGGGGCAACCTACCAACGTGCCATGGTTGCTTTATTTCATGACATGATCCATCATGAGATAGAAGTGTATGTTGACGACATGATCGCTAGGTCCCAGACTGAGGAAGAGCACCTAGATCATCTGCAGAAATTGTTCGACCGTTTGAAACTGTATAAACTGAGGTTGAACCCGAACAAGTGCACCTTCGGGGTAAGATCCGGAAAGTTGCTAGGCTTCGTTGTCAGTGATAAAGGTATTCAAGTGGATCCTGCCAAAGTCAAAGCTATTCAAGATATGCCGGTTCCTAAGACAGAGAAGGAGGTCAGAGGCTTTTTAGGACGCCTGAATTACATTGCTCGATTCATCTCACACCTGACTGCTACCTGTGAGCCAATCTTCAAGCTACTGAAGAAAGATCAGGTAGTACATTGGAATGATGAATGTCAGGCCGCTTTTGACAGAATCAAAGAGTATCTCCAAGAACCACCCATCCTTATGCCACCGGTTGAAGGGAGACCTCTCATACTTTACCTGACAGTACTTGATAACTCAATGGGGTGTGTGCTGGGGCAGCATGACGAGTCTGGCCGAAAAGAGCATGCCATTTATTACCTTAGCAAAAAGTTTACCGACTGTGAGACCCGATACTCACTGCTTGAGAAAACTTGCTGCGCTTTGGTATGGGCTGCTCGCCGGCTGAGACAGTATATGCTGACTCACACTACTTTGTTGATCTCAAAGATGGATCCTATAAAGTATATATTCGAAAAGCCTGCTCTGTCTGGGAGAATTGCAAGATGGCAAATGATCTTGACGGAATACGACATTCAGTACACAACCCAGAAAGCCATCAAGGGAAGTGTATTGGCAGACCACTTGGCACATCAAGCCGTAGACGACTATCAGTCAATGAACTTCGAATTTCCGGATGAAAGCATCATGATAGTGACTGATTGCGAAGTACCTGGACCGGATGAAGGACCTGAGGAAGGATCCCGATGGTCTATGCACTTTGACGGAGCCTCCAACGCTTTGGGAAATGGTATCGGCGCCATAATCATATCACCTCAAGGCACTCATACTCCGCTCACTGCCCGGCTATGCTTCAACTGTACCAACAACATGGCAGAGTATGAGGCGTGCATCATGGGTCTTCAAGCGGCGATCGACTTAAGGATCAAGTTTCTGAGTGTCTTCGGAGATTCCGCTCTCGTGATCAATCAGATCAAAGGAGAGTGGGATACGAAACATCCAAACCTGATTCCTTACAGAGAATGTGTGTTGACCTTGATCCCTCACTTCACAGAAATAACTTTTGAACATTTCCCAAGAGAGGAGAATCAGCTGGCGGACGCGTTAGCTACAATGGCTTCTATGTTCAAAGTTAAATGGGATAATGAGGCTCCCCGGATCATCATCTGGAAACTGGACGAACCGGCATACTGTTGCGATCTCAAGACTGAATTGGTGACTGAGAAACCTTGGTACCATGAGGTGAAGAGATATCTGGAAGCTCAGGAATACCCTGAAGGTGCATCTGTCAATGATAAGAAGTTCCTGAGGAGGTTTGCAGCAAAGTTCTTCCTTAGCAACGGCATCTTGTACAAGCGAAACCATGATTCAACCTTACTGCGTTGTGTGGATAAGACTGAAGCAGAAAGGATCATGGAAGAGCTACATGAAGGGACCTTTGGCACGCATTCCAGTGGACATACAATGGCAAAGAAGATCCTTCGGGCAGGATATTACTGGTCCACAATGGAAGCTGACTGCTACCAACATTCCCGGACATGCCACAAGTGCCATATATACGCAGACAAGGTGCATGTTCCTCCAGTTCCTCTGAATGTTCTGACTGCGCCTTGGCCGTTCGCAATGTGGGGCATAGACATGATCCAACAAGTGCCTGGGCTGGATTTCAGAGACTTGGGCTTATCTACTGGTGTGATTATTCCTCACAAGTTTAAGGCACCATCTTTCACCAAATATGACGGGGCGTCTTGTCCCAAGCTACACCTCAGATCTTATGTGCGGAAGATTCAACCGTACACAGTGGATAAGAACTTGTGGATCCACTTCTTCCAAGAGAGTCTTTCAGGGACTCATCTCGAATGGTTCTATCAGCTGGATGGGACCAAAGTTCGTAACTGGGAGGAGTTGGCTACTGCTTTTTATAAGCAGTATCAATATAATGCCGACCTTGCTCCTACACGTACCCAACTCCAGGGTATGTCGCTAGGATCAAGCGAAGGTTTTAAAGAGTATGCACAGAAGTGGAGGGATCTGGCTGGCAGGGTGCAGCCTCCGTTAACAGATCGTGAGCTGGTGGATATGTTCTTGGGGACCCTATCTGGGCCATTTTTCAATCATCTTATCGGTAACTCATCTGCAGGGTTCACTGATCTTATCCTGACTGGAGAGAGAATAGAGGCTGGAATGAAGTCCGGCAAAATTCAGAAGGGTGCATCGTCAAATTCAGAGAAGAAGCCCTTTAAGAAGAAGGCTAGTGCTGTATATGGGTCTAGAAGACAAGAGAAACCTGAACGCCGCTAGTCTGTCAACGCGGTGATGATTGCTAAACCTGCTGCCGCTCCTCGGCAAACCAATCCACAACGGGCTGAAAGACCCAGAAGAGAGTTTACCCGTTTGAGTATGACCCTATCGCAGATCCTGCCGCAGTTGCTATCCACTAATTTGGTGACTGTTAGAGAAGCCCCGAAGGTTGTAAACACTGCTTCTCCCAAATACAATCCAAATGCCCGTTGTGCTTATCACTCCGATAGCCCGGGACATTCCACTGATGACTGCTGGGCCTTAAGGAATAAGGTGCAAGACCTTATTGACGCAAAAGAGATACAATTTGAAGCGCCTGAAAGGCCAAATGTGGTGATCGCTCCTATGCCCCAGCATGGAGTGAATGCCATTGATGAAGATGTGTATGCCATTTCTGTGAATGATGTAGCTACTCCCTTGATGACTGTTAAGAGGAACCTACTGCTGGCCGGTTTATTTCTGGGTTGTAGTGAAGGTTACCTTTTTTGTGCTGTTTCCCTTTCTGGTTGTCCTTTGCTGAAGTTGGGCATCCAAAGCCTGATGGACAGCAAAGAGATTCTGTTCAAGAAGAATGTTGTTCAGTTTGTTCTGGTGGAAGAAGTTTCTGTTGTTACGATCTTTAATAATCCAATCAAGGCTCTCCCAAGGAAGCCGATTAAAATCATGACTGTCGCACCCATTGTGATTACTGTTCCGGGGCCTCTCCCCTATGAATCTGATAAAGTTGTCCCATGGCACTATGGGGCAGATGTATATGTACATGGAATAAAGCAAGAGTTCAACACTGGTACCAGCGTCAGCAATATCACTGGTCCAGCCAAAGTTACCCGCAGTGGCAGGCTCTTCTCGACTGACATTGCACCACCAGCTATTCGAAGACCCCTCACTATAACACCTGCAAGTGTACCTGTTCCCATTTCTGATCAAGTTGCTTCCCCTGCCACCGAGTCATCTAATGCTCGGGGCAAAGGGATTGAAGATGAGCCTGCCCGGATGGAGGCACCAAAATCTGTGAATGCTGAGGCCTCCCAACAAGAGATGGAGGAAATTCTGAAGATAATCAAGAAGAGCGATTTTAATGTTGTTGAACAACTGGGGCACACCCCCTCCAAGATCTCCATGCTCTCCTTGATGCTGTGCTCAGAGGCCCATGCTAAGGCCCTGATTTCATTCCTCAAAACGGCCCATGTGCCACAGGAGACGTCTGCAGTCCAGTTTACTGATTGCGTAGCCAATTTGATAGCCGACAATGGTTTGGGTTTCTCGGATGCCGACCTTACTGCTAAGGGAAAGGACCATAATGACGCCCTGCATGTCTCTATTGAATGCAGGGGCACTACTCTGGCGCACGTGTTGGTGGACACTGGTTCTTCCCTAAATGTGCTACCCAAGAAGGCCTTAGACTGGTTGGATTGTGAGGGCCTGGAGCTGAAACCTAGCAACATCATCGTCAGAGCCTTCGACGGTTCTAAGAGGATGGTTCATGGAGAGGTAGACATTCCTATTCGTGTGGGTTCTCAAGTTTTCGACTCTACTTTCTATGTGATGGATATCCGTCCATCGTATTCTTGTCTACTGGGTCGACCTTGGATCCACAAAGCTGGGGCAGTGACCTCTACCCTGCACCAGAAGCTCAAGTACCCCGTCAGAGGGAAGATTGTCACTGTACAGGGAGAGGAGGAGTATATGGTGAGCCATTTGAATTCCTTCAGGTATATTGAGATGGACGGGGAGTTTATTGAAACCCCCTTTCAGCATTTCGAAGAGGTACCTCCAACTTTGGCAGCAGCAGAAACAGTGGTTGAAGAGGATGTTCCTTTGAAGATGGCTTCCTTGAAGGATACCCGGGCTGTGATCAAGAAAGGTGAATGTGCTAACTGGGGCAGGCTCCCTGATTTTACACAAAAAACTGACAAGTTTGGACTGGGTTTTACTGCAGAGGGTCAGAAGGCTATGCGCAAGGCAAAGACCAGAAGACCTCATGTGCTCATTACCAACCCAGGAGTGAATGCCATTGGGGATGAAGATGAAGTAGAAGAGTCAGAGTTCGATAGCTGGATCTACCCGACGACTGATGGTGGATTGACCAATTGGACCGCTAAAGATCATACTCCTGTTACTTTTGTTACGCAGTAATAAACTCCTTTGTTTTGTTATTTGTAATAAATAATGAATTAAAACTCTATGGCCCGGTGTCTTACCCGGGGCACCGTGGCTTCATTTGTGAGGGTATATTAATTGTCATTTCATATATCATGAATAAAGACCTTGGATGTTTTCTCGCATTTCAAATCTTATGCTCCTTTTCTTTCTTTCCTTCCTTTATATATTGCAAAACAGCTGTATTTACACACACTCACTCATACAGGTTTCAATCCACTCTGGATCTCACTGGTAACGACCCTGCTACTGCCAGTTATGACTTCGAAAATACGATCAACTTAGCCGAAGACGAAGGTGAAGATGATTGCGAAGTGCCTGGCAAGCTTGCGAGACTGTTACTCCAGGAAGAGAGGGCAATTCAACCACATGAAGAGCCAGTGGAAACAATAAATCTGGGTACTGATATGGACAGAAAGGAGGTCAAGATTGGTGCCAACCTAGAGCTCAGCGTGAAGCAACGGTTGACTCAGATGCTACATGATTATGTGGAGATCTTCGCCTGGTCCTACGAAGACATGCCTGGGTTAGATACTGACATCGTGGTCCATCACTTGCCTACCAAGGAAGACTGTCCTTCGGTTAAGCAGAAGGTCCGCCGTATGCGTCCAGAGATGTCTGAGAAGATCAAAGCCGAGGTTATGAAACAGTTTGACGCCGGTTTCCTTGCAGTGACTTCTTACCCTCAGTGGGTTGCTAATGTGGTGCCAGTACCAAAGAAAGATGGAAAGGTCAGAATGTGTGTCGATTACAGGGATCTGAATAGGGCCAGCTCCAAGGATGACTTCCCCCTACCGCACATTGATGTCCTTGTTGACAATACTGCTCAGCACAAGGTGTTCTCTTTCATGGATGGTTTTTCAGGGTATAATCAGATCAAGATGGCTCCGAAAGACATGGAAAAGACTACCTTTGTTACTCAGTGGGGCACCTTCTGCTACAAGGTCATGCCTTTTGGACTGAAGAACGCTGGGGCAACCTACCAACGTGCCATGGTTGCTTTATTTCATGACATGATCCATCATGAGATAGAAGTATATGTTGACGACATGATCGCAAGGTCCCAGACTGAGGAAGAACACCTAGATCATCTGCAGAAATTATTTGACCGTCTGAAGTTGTACAAGCTGAGGCTAAACCCGAACAAGTGCACCTTCGGGGTAAGATCTGGAAAGTTGCTAGGCTTTGTTGTAAGTGATAAGGGCATTCAGGTGGAACCTTCCAAGGTTAAAGCTATTCAAGAGATGCCAGTTCCTAAGACAGAGAAAGAAGTCAGAGGCTTTCTAGGACGCCTGAATTACATTGCTCGATTCATCTCACACCTAACTGTTACCTGTGAACCAATCTTCAAGCTACTGAAGAAAGATCAGGTAGTATGTTGGAATGATGAATGTCAGGCTGCTTTCGACAGAATCAAAGAGTATCTCCAATAACCACCCATTCTTATGCCACCGGTTGAAGGGAGACCTCTGATACTATACCTGACAGTACTTGACAACTCAATGGGGTGTGTGCTGGGGCAGCATGACGAGTCTGGCTGAAAAGAGCATGCCATTTATTACCTTAGCAAAAAGTTTACCGACTGTGAGACCCGATACTCATTGCTTGAGAAAACTTGATGCGCTTTGGTATGGGCTGCTCGCCGGCTGAGACAGTATATGCTGACTCACACTACCTTGTTGATCTCAAAGATGGATCCTATAAAGTACATATTTGAAAAGCCTGCTCTGTCTGGGAGAATAGCAAGATGGCAAATGATCTTGACAGAATACGACATACAATACACGACTCAGAAAGCCATCAAAGGAAGTGTATTGGCAGACCACTTGGCACACCAGGCAGTAGACGACTATCAGTCAATGAACTTCGAGTTTCCAGACGAGAGCATCATGATAGTGACTGATTGTGAAGTACCTGGACCGGATGAAGGACCTGAGGAAGGATCCCGATGGTCTATGCACTTTGACGGAGCCTCTAATGCTTTGGGTAACGGTATCGGCGCTGTAATCATATCCCCTCAAGGCACTCATACTCCACTTACTGCCCGCCTATGTTTCAACTGCACCAATAACATGGCGGAGTATGAGGCGTGCATCATGGGTCTTCAAGCTGCGATCGACTTAAGGATCAAGTTTCTGAGTGTCTTCGGAGATTCCGCTCTCTTGATCAACCAGATCAAAGGAGAGTGGGATACGAAACATCCGAATCTCATTCCTTACAGAGAAAGTGTGTTGACCTTGATCCCCCACTTCACAGAGATAACCTTTGAACATTTCCCAAGAGAGGAGAATCAGCTGGCGGACGCGTTAGCTACGATGTCTTCTATGTTCAAAGTCAAATAGGACAATGAGGCTCCCCGGATCATCATCTGGAAACTGGACGAACCGGCATACTATTGTGATCTCGAGACTGAATTGGCGACTGAGAAGCCTTGGTACCATGAGGTGAAGAGATATTTGGAAGCTCAAGAATACCCTGAAGGTGCATCTGTCAATGATAAGAAGTTTTTGAGAAGGTTCGCAGCGAAGTTCTTCCTTAGCAAAGGCATCATGTATAAGCGAAACCATGATTCGACCTTACTGCGTTGTGTGGATAAGACAGAAGCAGAAAGGATCATGGAAGAGCTACATGAAGGGACCTTCGGAACACATTCCAGCGGACACACTATGGCGAAGAAAATCCTTCGAGCAGGGTATTTATGGTCCACAATGGAAGCTGACTGCTACCAACATTCTCGGACATGTCATAAATGCCAGATATATGCAGACAAGGTGCATGTTCCTCCAGTTCCTCTAAATGTTCTAATTGCGCCTTGGCCGTTTGCAATGTGGGGCATAGATATGATCGGTGATATTAGACCTACGGCATCCAACGGGCATCGCTTCATCCTGGTAGCGATTGATTACTTCACAAAGTGGGTTGAAGCAGCTTCTTACGCCACTGTAACCAAGAACGTTGTGGCACGGTTCATCCGGCATAACCTGATCTGTCGATACGGCGTCCCTGAAAGAATCATTACAGACAACGGTACCAATCTCAATAACAAGATGATCACTGAGCTCTGCGAGCAGTTTAAGATACAGCACCACAACTCTTCTCCTTACCGACCGAAGATGAATGGGGCTGTAGAAGCAGCAAATAAGAATATTAAGAAAATTGTGCAGAAGATGACAGTGACTTATAAAGATTGGCACGAGATGTTACCGTTCGCTCTACATGGGTACCGTAACTCAGCCAGAACGTCAACCGGGGCAACCCCTTTCTCCTTGGTCTACGGTATGGAAGCAGTCTTACTGATCGAAGTGCAAATACCCTCTCTCCGGATAATGAAGGATGCAGATCTGAGCGAAGATGATTGGATCCAGACACGACTTTATCAGCTAAACCTTATTGATGAAAAGAGACTTGCTGCTATTTGTCATGGTCAGACCTACCAGAAACGGATGATCAGGGCATTTAACAAGAAGGTCAGACCACACGAATATCAAGTTGGGGATCTGGTAATCAAGCGCATCATCCTTCCTCAGAGTGATCCAAGGGGCAAATGGACCCCTACGTACGAAGGGCCATTTGTGGTTAAACATGTGTTCTCAGGAGGAGCCATGATTCTAACCAACATGGATGGTGACGACCTTCCTCACCCCGCTAATGCAGACATAGTAAAAAGATACTACGCATGAATAAAGACCCGCTAGGTTGACATACCTAGGCAAAAATTAGGGCTTCCCGGCGAACCAAAAGGGTTCGGGCAAAATGAAGGGATGAAATAAAAAAAAAATCTGTACACCCGGCAAGTCGAAAACCTGAAAAGGCGGCTTGGGCAAAAATGGGTATCCCGGTGGACTGAAAACCCGAAAGGGCGGTCCAGGCAAAAGTTAGGAATAAAGCGTAATACTATGTCTCATTGGATCACTTCGCATCCAGAATCCGGTATCTACATCAAGTTCATACGGCATTGATCAATCAGCTTCATCTTCAATTAAGGTCATCAAGTGATGAGACGCTCAAAGACATAAAGGCGATAGCGGAGTTGGAACCCAGTGGGATCATTCTATTCACACAGCTGTTTTATCTTTCTTTTGTACAAATTTGTATAAATTCTTTTGTTCGGCGGTGTTCTCTTACTAGGACGCCAGCCTCTTGTACATAAACGCCTATTTTACAGGCAAATTCAAAATCAATACAAAAAATACACTTTTCAGTTAAAACTGCCAATTGTTTTTTCGTTTCTGTTTTGTTTTGCGAAGAACGTCCAAGGTTCAATTTGTGATATATGCATTGACAATAATTTTCTAACTCATGAATATTTGCATACGAAACAAAGGATTAATTACAGGTAACATTAGAAACAGGGGCAATAAAGAGTTTTCTAAACGATCTAATTGCTCTATCCACCAAGGTACCAAGGTAAGATTCAACTGAAGAACATAACCACATATCTTAATTCCCCAGAGAGTGCATCAACAAGTCAGTACACTCCCCCCAAACAAAGCTATACCATCAGCCTTAAGGAAGTTGGGTATCCTCCAGCAGATCTCAACATTCCCCGGCAATAGACATGCATTCTTAACAAGCATCGCCGGCAGTCTTGGTCTAAAGATTGTTCCCCGGCGGTATATCAGGCAGTCAAAAGAGTCACTTCCCCAATATAGTTCAAATTTTCCCCAGGAGAGTCCAATCCAGTTTCCCCAGGAAAGTTGGAATCCATCTTCCAAGCAGTAAGCTTATCCCCAGTAGATTCTGGAAACTTATCCCCTACAGAGCATGAACGCGTCTCCCGGCTTTATTTAAAGGTTATTTCCCTACCAGGACATAACTGGGTTATCCTCAGCCAAAAGCCACGGAAAGATCGTCCTCGACAAAGTCTTCTTATCCCCAGCGAAGTCTATTAACACTTCCACCACCACAATGGTATCCCCAGCGAAGTTACCATCAACATTCCAGCAAAGTACCTCTCTCCCCACAGAGTACTGTTTCCCAGCAAGATCGTTAGAGTACTTCTCTCCCTGCAGAGTAATCCATTCGCCAAGTTTATTCCCCAACGGAGTTATCTTCGCCTACCGGTATCCTTGCAATCATCATCCCCAGCGGAAATGAAGAATCTCACTCTTCAACATCAGCCCAGGATTTGACTTCCCGGCATCCATCAAGGATCTATTTTCCCAGACGAAGATCTGTTCATAAACATCACATTATCATTGTCATTATAGCATGCATATACGCATCATATCTTACAAATCTCATTTATATTGAGAACATCATCGCTTGATTCATATCATGCCTTGCATATGACTGACCTTTACCTTTCAGGAAAGATCCAGTTAAGTTCTCAGCTATATTTCAAGACTTTAGTCTAGTTCAGTTAAGTCGACCCTAAGATTTTCCTTATTCTTATCTAGTCAAAGGCCTTCTCTGGTTCAGTTAGATCGACCCTAAGATCTCCCTGATTCTTATCCAGTTGAAGATTCCAAGACCTTGTCCGGTTCAGTTAAATCGACCCTAAGATTTTCCTGATTCTAATCCAGTCAAAGGCCTTCTCTGGTTCAGTCAGATCGACCCTAAGATCTCCCTGATTCTTATCCAGTTGAAGATTCCAAGACCTTCTCCGGTTCAGTCAGATCGACCCTAAGATCTCCCTGATTCTTATCCAGTTGAAGATTCCAAGACCTTCGCCGGTTCAGTCAGATCGACCCTAAGATCTCCCTGATTCTTATTCCAACAGAAGACATCCAAGATTCTCTCAGCGTTCCTGTTGAGGTAGTAATCACCCAATATTCTCTCAGCGTTCCTGTTGAGGTAGTAATCGTCCAAAGTTCTCTCACCGTCCCGTTGAGGTAGTAACCATCCCTGGTTCATTCATCACCATTTGAAGCTCCAGATTCAATTCCTGTAACCAGTCAGGGCGCATCTATACAAAGAGTTTGAAGACCAGCTCCTGTAACAGGCCAGGTAATCATTTTCTTTTTTCAGGTACGCAAGTTCTCGCTAAGGAATCTCTTACGTGATCGACACCCAGATGGCATCTATAAGCCCATCCACCTATCCATCAATCTCCAAATGGAATCTATAAGCCCATTCCCCCATCACACTGCTAACATGTGAGCGCAAATTTCTGGGCACTCTAGTGTTCAATAATCTTCCATCTTCGGATTACGAAAGGCACGCCAGCCAATCTACATCCTCAGGTCTAAGAAGATTGAACAGGGGCAACTGTTGTACCCCAAAATTTGCCCTCCCATATTCTTCAAGATTTGCAAAGAGCATGCTTCAAAATCTCCCCAAGGGTTACACAGTTCAAAGGCCTCCTAACAGTCAAAAACTAGGGTTTTGGTTCTGGCAAAGAAATTGAAGTTTCCAAGGGTCCAATCAAGTCCCACATGCCTATAAACATGGTCAAGCATCTTCATACCAAGTTTCAAGACTTACAGCACAAAATTGCACAGTCAAATGCCCTAATTGCTCAACAGTCAACTGTAGGGGTAAAATGGTTATTTGACAGTCAAAAGTTCAAATTTTTGGTCAACATCTTATTTTGAAGCCACAAACATCATTTGATCAATTTTTGATCATGATTCTCAAGGCATGGCTCAAAAAGTCTCAAGATGCAAAAGTTTCCATATTTGGACAGTTGAAAAAGTCAACTGTAACTTGACCAAGGCATAACTTCCACATGGTTTAGCAGAAAAATTCCATCCAAAGATCATTTTGAAGAGAAAGACATTTCCTACAACTCCTCTTCACACTTCAAGTCCATGAAATGCTCTCACAAAAAGTTATCAATTTCAACATTGTAGGTCATTTTCAAAAGTCAACAAAAAGGGACTTTAAGTCAAAGACCATAACTTGAGATTGGTAAATCAAAATGACATGGGACCAAAGGCATTGGTTAAAGGACTTCAAGACCTTTACAAAATGTCCAAGAACATGATCAAAGCTTAAAAATTGAGCAAGATATGCCTTGTGGAAGTTGGGAAATTTTTGGGAATTTTGAAAAGTCAACTTTGCTTCAAATGCCTCAAAATTGCTAATGGGCCACATTTTCTTCCAAGATTCATCATCCAAAGGATATGCACGACCATTTGGCCCAAAGGGGATTTATTTCATCATTTTTTATTATTTATTTGAATTTTTAATCACCATTAATTCAGTTAATAAAATAAAATATGAAAAAAATACTAAACAAATGTATTTGAATCTTTTTATGCAGCACATGCCCTCATTGGTTACTCAAGATTCGTGCACATCAAAAAAGGAAGGATTTGGCCATGATTGGTATCAAAACACATGGAAAAGATTTGAAAATATTTCATTAAAAATCAAATATTGGATTCATCAAAACATGGATCTTTTGGCTTGAATTCTTACCCTAATCCATTGGCATACATAAGCTGATCATAACCCTAAAGCTCACAACCAAAAAGCTGCGCCTCAAGTCTCATAAATTTTTTTGCATTTTTTGTCAAAAAGCTCAATACTGAAAACGCACTTAGAGTTCGTTTCAGGGCAAGAGGACCATTCCATTACTTTCCTGAGATATCAAGGGAGCTTCCTGAATCAAAATCATAACCTCTAACATTAAGAAACGGTAGAATCAAGTGGTCCTGTTTCCAATTTTATTCATATTCGTGTCTCAATTTATACGCATTCTCATTGCATTTTTTCTGTTGATTTATACTAATTGAATCATTCTGAAGCTAACCATGCCATTCAATTGGATTTTTATGCCCTGTACGAGAATCTACCATTAACGTCTTCTAGGTTTTCAGAGGTTCAAATTTGGGGTTTCCTTATTCTGGAAAAATTGAGACATAAGACTTATGCCATTAGATTCACGACCTTCATGCGAATTCATTACACTACTCGCGCTCAATTTATGAACAACAGGGTTCTATTCGCTATTTTTTTCATGTGTCATGTAGTGGGGGTTTAAAACCCCCGCAATCTTGTTTTATTTTTCAGGCAAAAAGCAAGGAAACGAAGAAGGAGGCTGTGTGTCATCCTATGGTTGGTAGATTCAAACAATTGGCGCGCGTTTTCATCAAATGTCATTAATGATTTTTTCTCTTTCATATTAATTATATTCCATTATGCATACGAATAAACATGCTGGCTCAGTTGGTGGGAAGGAGTATTTGCAAGCTTTGGGACCTGGGTTCGATTCCCAGGTCCCCCATATTTCTTTCTATTTTTCCTTACTATGTGATCAGGTGCCTAACATGTCTTGAAGTCCACCAAACGTCCAGCGTTGATGCCTGCCACATGGACACTGAGATCAATTCAAAAGCCAAGATGTGAGTTCCATGGTGCACCTCAGTCCAGGGGTCCACACGCATCCACCAAAAGTCAACCAGGCCTCAATGTAATGGGCCAAATTGCTGAAATCAAAACCTCCAAAATTGGGGTCAACACCCCCCATTGGTTTGCCTTCTTATTTTCTTTCTTTTCATTTTTCTATTTATTTGTTTTATTTATTTTTAGTTTAATTCTTTAAATTAATTTTTCATAATATAAAAATACCAAAAAATTCAGAAAGACAAAAATATAAATATATTTTATTTAATTGTTTTTATAAATAAATTTTATTAATTAATTTAGTTTTTAATTCTAGGTTTAATTTCAATGTTTTTTTAATAAACTAAAAAATGTAGAATTAGGGTTTAATGCTTTTATCTTTTTTTCTTTTTTTCACCATATTTAATTATTAATTATATTTTGTAAATAAACTTACCATTAAATAGTTTAGTTAAAATTAGGTTAAACTTAAACATTTTCTTAATAAATTAAAAACAATTTAGAATTAGGGTTAATTAACTTTTCTTTTTAATTCCAATTTAATTTTCTTACTAAAATCCATAAATACGAAAAAAACTCAAAAATAATTTCCTTTTCTCATTTAACTTAATTAATTTATTAATTGCAATTTAATTTCCTTAAAAGGGTCCAACGCCCTCGCATTCGATCATAATTCTGTTTCGCGCGCTTATTTTATTTCCTTTTTATAAATTTCATGTAATTATCCCAAAGCCATGTAATAGATTAATTAGGGTATTTATTTTCCGCACTTTATTTTATTCAAATCGGGTCTTGGATTAATTTGGCGATGTAGACCCGCGCCTTTGTAATAGCGTAGGACTTTTAAATTCCGCATTTTTGTTTAACTGTTAAAAATTTGCATGAAAGAATGAATGCCAAAATAAAAGCAATGCGTAGACCACCAATGCATGAACAAGATAAACATAAATGAACATGACACACAAATCACACACCACCCCTAGGGTACGCCTCACTGTTGCCTTGCCCCTCGAAAGGTGGTCATCGAGTAGAGGACGTCTTAGTAAGTCCTCATGTCCATGAACATGGCATGAGGGTAGCTTCTAAGGTGTCTTCCTATTGCTCCGGTGATCACCATGTCCCGAACCCTCGAATTGTCCCAAACACCTCCAATGGTGGTGCTACCTACCTCTCAATGGTGGGATGGCATTACTTTAAGGACATTTACCCAGACGAATTCCTTAGGGTAGGTAGACAACTCGTAGATACTTGCTCTAATTTCAAAACAAATCAAAAATACTTTTCACACCGACACTTTCAAAAAGCTTTCGAAAGCAACTTTTCAAACACTCTTGAGGACTGATACAAGAGTCGAACTGAAATTTTCAAAGAAACTTTTTTTAAACCCACAGTTGAAAAGCAAACAAACAATTTTGAAAACACAAATGAGCAAGTATCTAAGAGCCCATGGATAACCATGGATAGAAAGGGTGCTAACACATTCCCTTTCTATAAATCTACCTCCCGAACCGAGAGCAATCTCTATAAGGAATTTTTCTGTGCTTTTGTCCTTTCCATTTGGAGAAAATAAAAGACGGTGGCGACTCTTGCTTCCGCGACATTTCGCGAACCAGCGTTAAACAGTCAGTTCCAGATCCACCGATCACACTAAGTCTATTAAGTTTTAAATTAAAAAGGTTAAAATAATTTATTAATTAATTAACAAAATTAATTTCATTAATAAAACACTAGCCTAATGTTTTTTTTAAAAATTTATTTAATGTTGATTTTAAGAGGAAAACCATTAAGGGAAAATAAACAAAACAAAAAAACAAAAATACAAAAAAGAGTCCTTCGATCCAGGGAAGGGGATTTCCCTTCGATCTAGGGGAGGAAGTTACCCCTTCGATCTAGGGAAAGATGTGGTTTTTTGATCCGGATCTGTAAAACAAGCGTTAGCAAGAATAAAGATGCAGGACCTGGGTGTCAAACCCAGGTCCTCCGATCTAGTGCCCGTTGATCTGTTCAGGCAGGATCTGTAACAAACGTTAGAAAAAAAACAAATGCAGACCTGGGTATCGAACCCAGGTCCTTAGTCCTGAATATAAACGAACGAACTATAATTGTTAATATGTCATGCAAACATCAAAATTAAATTACACGTGAGATGAATTTAATATCAAAGGTTTGTTACCAATATGATGATTTGTTTTGGATGGAGATGGCTTGCAAAGTGTGCTTCTATTTGGAATCCTGAGTATGGGAAAGTCTGCAACGAGGGTTGTGGAAACTCTGGGATTCTTTGAAAATTTGATGAATTTTGGTGCTCTTGGAAGGCAAGTTGCACGTGTGAGGCAATATCTGCGTGTAGTCTCTGGGCGTATGTATGTAGTATCTCCCCTTTGGCTTGTAGAAATGGTGTGTATTTATAAGAGATGGAGATAGGGCCATAGCATAGAAATGGCAAGGGACAACCATTAACTAGGCTTTGAAGGCCAAATCAGACACATTAAGGGATTACCTTTTTTGAGGGATTCCTACCCTTTTGGGTCTTGGGATGAAACTGGACATGTTTGGATCCTTCGAATGCCCACAATCTTTGCTCTTCGATTGGCCCTGAGTTGCCTCCTTCAAATGGCCCCCAAGCCTCATCATGGTGTCCTTTTCGATTGAGTCCATATTTTCCTTGTTCTTCGGTTGGCTCTGAAACTACCAAACTAGCCCAATCGAAAGACTTCATTCTGGCCATTCGAAGCTTCCTTTGATATGAATGTACTTGTGCAAGAGGCTTGGGCTTTGTAACATGTTGGCTTTTTGTCCAGTAAGCGACTTAGACCAAGACGTACCATAAACTTACTTTGAATAATTATGTGTCTCCTTCGAATGGAACACATGTATATCCTTCTAATGGCCCTTTTGCATTCTTCGAATGGGCCACCAATGTGTGCTCATAATGTGGCAATCCTATGCTTATAAAACGAATGCAGGAATGAACAGGAAATCTTTGCTTGGTGAATCAAAGGTCATTCGAAGAGGAAGCCTTTTCCTTGTGCGCTGATGGCCAGTATCTTGAACCAATACTCATCAAAAGGCAAAACAAGCTTGTTCCCCACAATTATGTATCCTTAGAATGGACCACATGTATGTCCTTAGAAGGCACCATTGGTGAGTCCTTCGAATGGACCTTACTAGATGTCAAAATATGGAAAATTATGGAGTCAAAGCTAGCATGAGGGAAGCCAACTGCTTAATGAATCAAAGCACTTATGAAAGGAAGCCACTGCTTTATAGGCGCTAGCATGAAGGGAACCATTGCCTTGCGCATTGGAGGCAAGCCCATAAGAAGTCATTTTCTTGTGGGTCAAAAGCAAACACAGAGACGAGTTGAAGGGGCCTTGGCCTTATGGATCGAAGGAAAGTCTGGGGCAGCCTTTTGTCTTGTGTATTGAAGACCAGTGAAAGGAGCCTTTTTGTCTTGTAGATCAAAGGCAAGTCTGATGGGCCGTTGCCTTGTGAATCCAAGGCAAGCACGAGGAAGATTTTGCTTTGTGAATCCCAGACAAGCATGAGGAAGTTTTTGCCTAGTAAACCAAAGGCAAGCATGAAGATGCGTACATGTGCTGATGGCAAGCTGAAGGGGCCTTTTGTCCAGTTGGAGCTTTGTGAATTAAGCTTGATCGAAGGAGACTCAGCGCCCAATCTAAGCTTGTATGCAGGAGTCCACTACTGGTGAATTGAAGCAAACTTGTAGGGGGTTCTTGCCTTGTGCGCTGAAGGCACACACAAAGGGGGTATTTTCCTAGTGGGCTGAAGGCACGCACAGAGGGCACTTTTGGAATGATACTTGTGGACTCAAAGTTTGGTCGAAGGGTTCCAAACACCCAATCGAAGCTTACTAATAAATGCATGATAGAAGAGTTCTAAAAGACCAATCGAAGTACCTTGTTCATATGCCAATCGAAATACACTTGGTTATCTTTATAAAAAAATTATATTTTCTCTAAGCAAGTGTTTGTAACCACCCATGTAAGAGACAATCTTGGAAAACATGAGAGGGAATATTTTGGGGTACAACACCAAGTCACCAGCCTGATATACCCGATGCTTAACTTTCTTGTTGAAGGCTTTGATCATACACTTCTGGTACATCTGACCATGACATAAAATCGTAAGCCTTTTCTCGTCGATCAAATTTAGCTAGTTCAACCTAGTTTAAATCCACTCATCTTCGTCTAAATCTATGTCTTTCATAATCCTTGGAGAAGGAATCTGGACTTCGACAGGTAGGACCGCTTCCATACCGTAGACGAGAGAGAATGGGGTTGCCCTAGTTGTTGTACGTGCTGAAGTGCGATAACCATGAAGGGAAAATGGTAACATCTCATGCAAATCTTTATATGTCATTGTCATCTTCTGTATAATCTTCTTGATGTTATTATTGGCGGCTTCCACTATGCCATTCATCTTTGGTTGATACAAAGAAGAATTATGGTGCTTTCGGGGATGCCATGCCGGCAGATGAGGTTATGTTTAATAAACCGAGCCACTACATTCTTTGTAACAAAGGCAAACGAGGCTGCTTCAACCCACTTTGTAAAGTAATCAATAGAGATGAGGATGAAGCAATTTCCATTAGAAGAAGTAGGTTTAATCTCTCCAATCATATCAATTCCCCACATTGCAAATGGCCAAGGAGTAGTTAAGACATTACGAGGAACGGGAGGCATGTGTACTTTGTCAGCATAGATTTGGCATTTGTGGCAAGTTTTGGAATGACGATGGCAATCAGTTTCCATGGTCGACTAATAATAACCCACTCTCAGAATTTTCTTAGCCATCATATGCCCATTGGAATGAGTAGCGAAGACTCCTTCGTGCATATCATTCAGAATTTTCTCAGCTTCCTTCTTGTCTATACAACAAAGCAGAGTTGAATCATGGTTGCGCTTGTATAAAATTTTGTTGCTCAGAAAGAACTTGGAAGAGAACCTTCGTAGGAATTTCTTTTCATTGATAGATTCCCCATCGGGATACTCTTGAGCCTCTAGGTACCTTTTCACTTCATGAAACCAAGGCTTCTCTTCTACTCCGTCCGTATCAAATTCATAACAATCTGTCAGTTCGTCCAGTCTCTCAATGGTGATTCGAGGAGCTTCATTGTCCCATCTGACTTTGAACATGGATGACATGGTAGATAATGCGTCTGCCAACTGATTCTCCTCTCGTGGAATATGTTCAAAAGTGATTTCCTCGAAGTATTGAATTAATGTCAGTACATGCTCCCGATAAGGAATGAGATTCAGATGCTTCATATCCCATTCTCCCTTAACCTAAATGATTCCCAGGGCTGAGTCCCCATATACACTCAATAATTCGATTCTCATATCAATAGCAGCTTTGATACCCATGATGCATGCTTCATATTCGACCATGTTGTTGGTACAGTCAAAGCAAGGTCCAGCAGTAAACGGCGTATGGAAACTTTGGGAGATATAATCACAACACCAATTCCATTACCAAGCGCATTGGAAGCTCCATCAAAAACCATAGTCCATCAGGATCCTGGCTCAGGTCCTTCATACGAACCAGGTTCTTCGCAATTTGTAACTAGCATGATATTCTCATTTGGAAACTCAAAATGCATAGACTGATAGTCGTCTACAGCTTGATGAGCCAAGTAATCTTCCAGTACACTTCCTTTGATAGCTTTCTGAGTGGTGTACTGAATGTCATATTCTATTAAGACTATTTTCCATCTGGCTATTCTTCCAGAGAGAGCGGGATTCTCGAATATATACTTTATGGGATCCTTTTTAGAGATCAATAAAGTATTATGGGTCAACATATATTATCTTAGTCAGCGAGCAGCCCATGCCAAAGCGTAATAAGTTTTCTCGAGCAGTGAGTATCTTGTTTCACAGTCGGCAAACTTTTTTCTATGGTAGTATAGGGCATGCTCTTTTCGACCAGACTCGTCATGTTGCCCCAGTACACACCCCATTGAGTTCTCTAACACTGTTAAATACATGACCATAGGTCTTCTTTTAACTGGTGGCATCAGAATTGGAAGTTCTTGGAGATACTCCTTGATTTTGTCAAAATCTATCTAACAATCGTCGTTCCTCTTCACTACTTGAAGATTGGCTCACAAGTAGCAGTCAGATGGGAAATAAATCAGGCAATGTAATTCAGTTGTCCCAAGAAACCTCTGACTTCCTTCTTAGTATGGAAAGATGGAATTTCTTGAATGGCTTTGACCTTGGCAGGATCAACTTCAATACCTTTACCACTGACGAAGAAACTCAAGATTTTTCTGGATCATACCCCAAAGGTGCACTTGTTAGGATTCAACCTCACCTTGTACTTATTCAGTCTCCCGAACAAATTGTATAGATGGTCAAGATGTTCTTCTTCAGTCTGAGATCTGGCTATCGTGTCGTCAATGTAAACCTTTATCTCGTGATGAATCATGCCATGGAATAAGGCTACCATAGCACGTTGATACGCTGTACCGGTGTTCTTTAACCCAAAAGGCCTAACCTTGTAGCAGAAAGTTCCCCATTGTGTAATGAAAGTAGTCTTCTCCATGTCTTCAGGTACCATCTTGATCTGATTATAACCCGAGAAACCGTCCATGAAGGAGAATACCTTATGTTGAGCGTTGTTGTTGACCAGAACATCGATGTGGAAGTGGGAAGTCATCTTTAGGGCTCTCCCTATTCATATCCCTGTAGTCTACACACATACGTAGTTTGCCATCCTTTTTAGGTACTGGCACAACATTTGCAACCCACTGAGGATATGATGTAACTGCTAAGAAAATTGCGTTGAATTTCTTCATAACCTCAGCCTTGATCTTCTCTGACATCTCTGGACGGATACAACGAACCTTTTTCTTTATTGGAGAACAACCCTCTTTCATCGGCATACGGTGAACCACGATATCAGTATCGATCCCTGGCATATCTTCGTATGACCAAGCAAAGATCTCAATATAGTCACGCAACATCTGGATTAACCTGTTCTTGATACCGTCCTCTAGGTTGACATTTATCTTGACTTCTTTCCTATTTGCTTCATTACCCAAGTTTACAACTTCAACTGGCTCTTCATGCGGTTGGATAACCTTTTCCTCTTGCACTAACAGTCTGGCAAGTTTTTCAGGTATTTCACAATCTTCCTCGCCTTCGTCCTCATCTTGGTATATCGGATTTTCAAAGTCATAAGTGGCAATAGCAGAATCGTTATCAATGGGGTCTAGAGTGGATGTGGATCTGCAATTTATTATGTGGGTGTGTGTAAGAACACATAGTTATTTTGAGAGTGTAATAAAGTAAAAAGAAATAAAAAGAGCACAAAATCTGAATGCAAAACGTCCAATGTTTTTTTATTGAATGACAATGTGCGAATGAAATGACAACCCTTAACAAGTGGATCGGTGTGCCCCGGGTAAGACACAAGGCTTAAAGTTATTGTTTAAAGATTACATAACCAAAATTTTGAAAGCAATAAAATAGAATATAACAATTACTCATGACTAAAGAAGATTAAGTTAAGGTCTTTGGTCTTCCAGTTGTTGAGTCAGTTGCCGATGATAGGAAAGATCCAGCTGTCGAGGTTATAATCATTTTCAACATCTTCTATAGCGTTGACTCAATTATTGCTGACGCAGAATGGTGGTATTCCAGAATGCGCACGACGAACAGCCCTCTGAGCCTCTGCAGTAAAACCCAAACCAAATTTGTTAGATTTATACAGAATATCAGGAAGCTGATCCGAAGTAGTACAACCACCTTCTTCTACAACAACTCTAGCATCCTTCAAAGAAGCCATTCTGGGTGAAACCTCAGTGACCTTGGGAATAGCATAAACATATTCAGTAGAAGTAGGAGGGATAACTTCAAATGTCTGGCAGGGAGTTTCAATGAATTCTCCGTCCATCTCAACATACCTGGACAAGTTTAAGTGACTTACCATATACTTTTCTTCGCTGCAGACTGTAGCAACCTTTTCTTTCACGGGATACTTCAGCTTTTGGTGTAAGGTTGAAGTTACAACGCCTGCCCCGTGAATCCATAGGCGTCCGAGTAAACAAGAATAAGCTGGTCAGATATCCATCACATAGAAGGTAGAATCGAAAACCTATGAACCCACTTTAATTGGGAGATCCACCTATCCGTGTACCATCCTCTTTGACCCGTCAAAGGCTCGAACTATAATATCACTGGGTTTCAGCACAACCCCTTCACAATCAAACCTATCTGGAGCACCCTTCAGTAGAACATTCAGCGAGGAACCCGTATCAACCAATACATGCGCTAAAGTAGTTCCTCTACATTCAATAGAGACATACAAGGCTTTGTTGTGGTTCCTTGCTTCAGGGGTCAAATCGGCATCAGAAAAGTCTAGCCCATTATCAGTAGTTAGGCTAGTAACATAACTTCCAAATTGATCGGCAGAAATTTCTTGTGGCACGTGAGCGGATTTTAAGAACTTTACCAAAGCTTATGCATGGACTTCTGAACACAGTAACAGGGATAACATGGAGATTTTAGAGGGAGTCTGTCCCAACTGTTCAACAATCTTGTAATCACTTCTTCGGATAATTTTTAATACTTCCTCCAACTCCCTCCTGGAGGTATCTTTAGCTATAACTTCTTTAGGTGCATCTGTCTAGACAGGCTCTGTCATTTGCTCTTTGCCTCGAGTCTCAGTAATTGGCTCGGTAGCGGTAACACGAACTGGTGTGGAGATAGTCTTCGGAGAGATTTTCGGAGAGAACACCCTTCCGCTTCTAGTAACCTTACTAGTCCCAGCAATATTGTCGATGTTAGGATCAGCAACTTCAGTACCTTCATTCTCAACAGTCAATGGCTCTTGCTTGACGCCATGGTATTAAACATCGGCCCCATAATTCCAAGGGATAGCCTTGTCAGAGGAGTACGAAATTGGTCCGGGTGAAGTGGTTATCAGAGGAGAGATTTTGGGTTAAGCCTTAATCTTCACATGACCTTTAGCAGTGATCCTGATAGGAGTGCCAAAAATTACGGATAGGTCTTGAAACAAATTCTCAATAGAAGGATTCTTCTCAACTATAATGATATGGTTGTCCATCAGATGCTGAATAGCTTCTTTCAGTAACTTGCAGCCATTGGGTTGGGTTGTGCAGCAATAACATCTTTCAATACAACCCGAAAATAAACCGGCTTGCAACAATTTCTTCTTAATGATGGAGAGGGGAGTAGTCAGTTCATATACAGTAGAAACATATGAAACATCATCAATAGCACTGATTCCTTTGTCATGCTTCGGCATAGGTGTTGTAATCACATTAGGGGTCTCGGGAGGATCAGACTCAATTTCTTTGTTATCAATCATGTCCTGAATTTTATTCTTCAAATCCCAGCAGCTATTGGTGTCGTGCCCAGGGCTATTGGAATGGTAAGCACATTTCACATTAGGATTATAACGAGGAGAGGAGGTGTTGGGATTCCGAGGAGGATCCCTCAGTGTAATCATCTCTGCTTTTAATAAGTGTTGTAATGCCTGAGACAATGGCATGTTGATCTTTGTAAACTATCTTCTAGGTGCCTATGACCTATGTTGATTTCCCTGTTGTAGTTGTTGTTATTTTTGCATAGGCGCATGATTAGAAATTAGTACCGCCCCATAGATTTGTTGTGATCACTTTTAGTACGACCCTTCTGGCCATACACATCATTTGTTTCCTTCTTACCATTGAACGTCTTCTTCACAGTACTTGAAGACATAGCCACTTGAATCTTTCCACTTCGGATACCACTTTCGACACGCTCTCATGTTAGTATCAACTCGGTAAAACTAGATGAAAAGCTTTTGATCAGATGATTAAAGAAAGGTCATGTTAAAGCTCCCATGAACATGTCAACCAGGTCCCTATCAAACAGAGGAGGTTGAACCCTTCCAGATAAATCTCTCCACTTCTGGGCATACTCTTTAAACCCTTCATGAGAGCCCATAGTCATACTTTGTAGTTGCACACGAGTTGGTGCAAGGTCAGCATTGTATTAATACTACTTGTAAAAAGCATCAACCATGTATTCCCAAGTACGTATACCGGTTCCTTCCAGCTGATAGAATCATTCCAGTTGCGTCCCAGATAATCTCTCTTGAAATAAGTGGACCCATAACTCTCTGTCAACAGTATGGGGTTGGATCTTTCGGACATAAGACCTCAGATGAAGCTTAGGACAAGAAAAACCACCATATTTGGAAAAAGTAGGGACCTTGGATTTGTGGGGGATAACAACTCCCGAGATAAGACCCAACTCTTTAAAATCTAGTCCATGAACTTTCTGGATTTCCATGGCATTCAGTCGATCTTCCAGCTGTTTGTATCTGTCATCAGTGGGAGGATATTGCTCATCAGAATAGCCTGCTTCCTTTTCATTAGAAACCTGGTTGTTATTCTCCTCAGCATTCACACTCTTATCATCTTCCTCCGGGTTATCATCTTCATTTGATAGGACCTTAAAATCTAGAGCCCTTCGAACCAGACCTTTGAATCTTCTACCCATATTAAGAATGACAATTGGATTCTTAGTCTTCTTATTTCTCTCTTTGATGATGAGTGCTTTCAATTCTTCATGCCCTTTGGCTAAGTTCAGGAACATTTGTTGAAACTGAGCATTCTGAGCTTGAAGTTCTTACACGGTTTGTTCAAGAGCCATCTTTTGCTGAAATAAAGAACAAGAATATGAGAAAACCTGTCTTGGGAAATACTTGTTATGTAATGACATGCATGATATGTGGATGTAATGTTTTCAAGAATCTCGTAGGATAAACAAAAGGAAATGTTAGAAGTTGAGTCTAGTTACAACTTTGACTGAAGAACTTTGCATCTTTGAATATCCTTCTATGAGAATCAAGTTCACCATGTCGAGTGGGTCCTAGCCTTTGACCCAAGCGAAAGTACTTTGATCTTTGACAATATTTGGTTAGAGGAAAATAAATCCCATTGCCCCTTGCTAGATGTTTGGTTCATGATAAACATGCATCTTAGGCCCTTGAGATCCTTGAAATGATTATTGAAAATGATACAGTATGATGTTATGTTTGAACAGATAACAAACATAAACAAAGCACACAAGAGCCTTAGGTTTAAGGCTTGCATGAGGTTCGTAGGTAAGTACCTTCTTGAAGTTCAGTTGGCTCAACCTGTCCTAAGAATAGTATCCGGGTTCTAGGAATCTCATATCACCAATCTTTCTCACATGCTTTGTTTTAGTAGAGCAACTGACTTGAAACCGAAATATCCTGAGAGTCGAATCTCAATGAGTGTAGCATCAAGTGTCAACCAACTTTGGACTTGACCAAAGTCGGCCATCTCACTACCTTCTAATTGCTAAGTTGGGTCAATTAAGGTTCTAAAGGTCAGTTAGTGCTTATGACACCATGTGGCAGCCTAGTATTCTCCTCGACTGACTCAAGAGACACCGCACAAACCAAAGTGTCGCACTAACGTAGCCATCACTTCAACCATATCGGTCTATGCGGTACAATTTCCATGATCTATAGCTACTTACCTAAGGTCCCCAGATCCGGGTGTAGGATATTTGCAAGAAAAGTAAACCTGAGCAACCCAATAAAGATAAAGCAAACAAATCAAACAATTTTAAGTGATCTAACTCTAAGGTAACCCCTCTTTTAGTAGTTTCCCCAGCAGAGTCGCTAGTTCTGTAATACGGTGGGAGAACTAACTTAGTTTTGTGTTTTATCGCAAATGTTGCGGATAGCAAGAGTCGCCACCGACTTTTCTTTTATCCAGTAAGGAAAGGGTTAAAAGAACAGGAAATACCTTTTTTGGTTTTGAGTTTGGGGGGTAGGTTATGAAAAGGGAAGGTGTTAGCACCTTTTTCATCCGTAGTTATCTACAGACTCTTAATCAGTAGCTCCTTTTTTGAAAATTTCTTTGTGTTGTGTATGTTTGAAAAATATTTTGAAAACTTGCCAATTGTAAGGCGAAACTTTGTAATGATTCTCGTATCTGTCCTCGAGAATGCGTACAGTGTTTTGAAAATATTTCAAAAGTGTTTGTGTAAAATGTTTTTATTTTGAAAAGCTTTGTGAGCAAGCGATTAATAGCGTTCTACCTACTCAAGGTTGTTCTTGTATTTTCCTCCTCCTTTAAGCAGTGTTATTCGTATCATTAGTTGGTAGGAAGCTCTATCGTTGGATGTGAAGGGACAGGCGTGGGTCATTGTACAGTCATCAAAGACAACTGGTAGGGACGCTTTAGCAGTTATTGTTAAGGGACTAGATCATTTACCGAAGTCAACATCGAAAGGGTCATCAAGGGACTGTGAACTTTGTTTTCGAGGGACTTTGCTAAAGTGTCCCCACTTTCGAGGGACATGACTATTTTGAAATCCGAAGGAAACAAGGGGGGTTACCCTAGAGGTGTAAGTGTGCAAATGATTTGGATTCAGTTATTTTACTCTTTGCGTTAGGGTTAGCTATCGATTCATTCGTAGTATTTCCATACAAGCCTAATTACTAAGCAATAAACATAAAAATAATGAAAAGGAGTAAAGTGCGGAAATAAAGGCTGAAATGTAAACCCTAGACTAGCTTCGGGGTAGGTACATAAGTAAGAAAATATGGGAAAGTAAACCCTAATTACTATTACATCCTGGGAAACAGTTACAATAACGAGGAAGATGCGAGAAGAATAAACTATGTGAACAAAGAATGTAAGAATAAAAAAATGAACAATGTTTTTCAGTGATTTCTTGATGAAAAAGGTTTTTAATGATCAATTAAACCTAAAAAAAGTCTAATTAATTTTAATTAAAAAAAGTTGATTAATTAAATTAAAAACCTAAAAACCTAGTTTGATTAGGGTTTATAAAAAAGGAGGTTTTTGAAAAGAATTAGGTTTGTTAAAAAGGTTTTTGTGAATTTAGGGTTTTTAAGGAAAAAGGATAAAAATAGGAAAAAAACCAAATTTTAAAAATAAAAGTCCAGGGGTGGGTTTTGAACCCACGCCCTTAGCCTTTATACCCAGCACCTTCACCACCGCGCCAAGCGCGCGTGTTGTACCCCAAAATTTGCCCTCTCATTTTTTACAAGATCTTCTCTTACATGGGTGGTTACAAACACTTTCTTGAAGAAAAATAGCAAATTTTGAAGTTGGTAAAAATGTCCTTCGATGAGGTGTCTTTCGATTGGCATCCAAACAATGTCTTTCGATTTGCCTCTGGATAAAGGCGTCTTTGATTGGCATTTTGACGTCACTTCAATTGGTCCCAACTGAAGGAAATCGAAGAGAGCAGAACGAAGTTTTCGATTGGCCTCATGGCCAAGTCCTTCGATTGGCACATCCAAATATACCTCGATGGCATGACAACAAAGTGTCCTTGGATGGGCATATCAACAAGGTGACATTTCGATTATTTCAAATTGAAGGAAATCGAATAGTACAAGAACTGAGTTCAATTAGTTTTAATTGGATATGATAACTTACCAGATCAAGAAATTAATGCAAAGTATGACTTAATCTAAAAAGTTCTGATAGGGAAGTTCTGAGCATTTCGAATCAGGACTCAGAGTCATCAAAGAGAACATATTTGGAAGCTGGCAAAGAGGCCCATTCGAAGCATGCATTCAGAAGTATATTCGAAGGATGCATTCAGAAGTCCATTCGAAGGATACGTTCAGAAGTCTATTCGAAGGATGCATTCAGAAGTCCATTCGAAGGATGCATTCATAAGTCCATTCGAAGGATGAATTCAGAAGTCCATTCAAAGGATGTGTTCAGAAGTCTATTCTAAGGATGCATTCAGAAGTCCATTCGAAGGATGCATTCAGAAGTCCATTCGAAGGATGAATTCAAAAGTCCATTCGAAGATGCATTCAGAAGTCCATTTGGAGATGAATTCAGAAAGCCGTTCAAAGGAAGTAACAAAGCCCATTCGAAGGTGCATTCGGAAAGCCAATCGAAGAGAAGTGCTGGAGGGTATTCGAAGGGGTCAAGTGTCCAGGTTCATCCAGGATTTCAAAAGAGGCATGGATATTTTAAAAAATGAAATCTTTAAATTGGTCTGATTTTTGTCTTGAAGACTATGGCTGGCTTTTAAGGATATGATTAAGGATGTTTCTTTCCATGTTAAGACCCCCTCCTCATCTCCCAGAAATATCCAGTTTATCTGCAAGAAGAGGACAGATAGAGATTGCACATGAAAGAGACTACGCACACGCTCCCCCCCCCCCCCCCAAACCACCCCAAAGATTATCAAAATCCTCATAGGTGGCCCCAATCGAAGGAGTCGCCAGCAACGCTCCAATTCACGCCCCAGAGTGCCAGATCGAAGCATCCCCTTTGTTGGTAAACTTTCAAATTCATGTTTATAATTTCATAATGTCTTAGTGTTTTCTCAGTGCTTGATTCATGCCTAGAATATCACGTGGTTTTGTTTGATTTGGTTTCAAAACTGAGGGCCTGGTTTCGACACCAAGTTCGCTTTGGCTTTCTTTTGTCTCTAACACTGTAGATCTGGCCCAAATAAACCAATGTATGCAGGATCGAAGGTCCTGGGTTAGACACCCAAGTCATGTTTGTTGCTAATGTTTGTCTTGTAGGTTTAGATCGAAAAACCATTCCTCCCCCAGATCGAAAGGGATAACTCCCTTCCCTAGATCGAAGATGACTTTCTCTTCCCCATGATCGAAAGAGCCATGTCTGGCCTAGGATCGAAAGTGCCACATCTTTCCCAGGATCGAAAGAGCCATGTCTGGCCTAGGATCTAGAGTTCCATGTCTTGCCCAGGATCGAAAGGGCCATGTCTGGCCCAGGATCGAAAAAACATTCCTCCCCTGGATCGGAAAGGCTTCTATTCATTTCCTTATTTTTGGTTTTTGCTTGTCCCTTTTATTTTCTGGCCTTCTCATTAACATTGAAACAAAAAAAATCACAAAAAAACTTAGGCCTAGTTTGTTTTTTTATTTTAAATTATTTTTGTTAAACTAATTAATTTAATTATTTTAACATCTTTCAAAAATTAAAAATAAATAGACTTAGATTTTATTTTCTTAAATAAATGAATAAAGAAAACAAACAAAAAAGATTTTATTTTTAGGATTATTAGACGTTGTGTTCAAATTAACGCGCGTTTATTTTATTGTAACTGCTCACAGTTGTAATAGCTTTAGATTTAAAATTCCGCACTCTTAGTTTCTTGATTTTTTATGTAACTCTCCCAAAGCCGTGTAATAGTTTAGGATTTACTTTTTCTGCATTTTATTTTCCGTAATTTACTGCTTTACTTTGATATATTATTGTTAGTAAATAGGCGTGTATGGAAAGACTGTAAATTAAACGTTAGCTAACCTAATAAAAAGACAAAAATAATTGAATCTCAATACATATGCACATATGCACCTCTAGGGTATCCTCGCTTCAGTTTCCTTTTGGAAAAAACGATCACGTCCCTCGAGTATGGGGACACTTTAGCAAAGACCTGCAAAAATCAAAAATATCATAGTCCCTCGATGACCCTACGGTGTTGCCTTTCAGTAAATGATTTCGTCCCTTAAACAAAATTGCTAAAGCGTCTCTGTATGTTGCCTTTATGACTGTTAAATGTCCCTTTCGATGTGCCTCAAACATCCAACGATAAGGCTACCTACTCACTAATAGTAGGATAACATTGTCTAAAGAATAAGGAGGAAAAGAAGAAACTTTTCGAGTAAGAAGTAGATAGCTGTTAGAAGTTTGCTAAAAAAAAATACTTTTTGCACTTACACACAAATACTACTTTTCAAAAACAATTTCAAAACATTCGCTTTGTTAACACTCTTGAGGACCTATACAAGAGTTAAACACAAAGCAAATCGCCGCACTAAGGCATCTTTCAAAACATTTTCAAACACACAAAGCACAAAAGCATTTAAAAAAAAGAGCAAACCTCTATGAGCCTATGGAAAACCACGGATGGAAAGGGTGATAACACCTTCCCTTTCCATAATCTACCCCCTTACTCAAAAAACATCTCGAAAATGTATTTTTCTGTTCTTTTCATCCTTTCCTAAATTGGGATAAAAGAAAAGACGGTGGCGACTCTTGCTTACCGCATATTTGTGAACATAAAATGCAAAAACCAGTAGTATATAAAATAGTCGGTTCTGCCACCATAAAACAGAACTGGCGACTCTGTTGGGGACTATAAAAGTGGGGTTTACCTTAGAGTTAGTTCATCTTTAAATTGATTTTTTGTGCTTGTTTGCTTTACTTTTGAGGGTTTGCTTGGGTTGTTACTAAAAGATCCTACACTCGGATCTGGGGCACCTTATTAGGTAAGTAGCAATAAATCATGGAGGCTGTACGGCATAGACCGATACGGACGAAGTGGTGGCTACGTTAGTGCGATGCTTTGGATTGTACTAATGTTCCTTGAGTAAGTTAGGGATAACATTAGGCTTCCTCATAGTGTCACTAAGCGCTAACTGGCCTTCAGAACCTTTAATTGACTCGTCCTAGCCATTAGGAAGTAGTGAGATAATCGGCTTTGGTTCCGACCAAAGATTGGTTGATACTCGATACTATACTCATTGAGGCTGGACTTTCATGATTTTTCGGCCGTAATACTTCAGTGCGGAGCTGAAACAATTTCTGAAGGGAAGGTCAGTGATATTGAGGCTCCTTAGAACCAGGTTACTATTAATAGGATAGGTTGAGCCAACTAAACAATCAAGAGGGTACATACCTTAAAAACTCGTGCAAGCCTTTGAACCTAAGGTCTATTGTGTGATTTGCCTGTGTTTATCTGTGATTTGTAGCATAATCATGACATCATAAACATCATTTACATTCATGTGTACTAATCATTTCAAGGATCTGTTGGATTTACCTTTTGGTTGTTTTGTAGGATATGAATTCAGGTCAAGAGAAAAACCATCCGGATTCACTTTACAGAAGTTCCTCCTAAGCTCAAGGAATTAGTCTTGAAAGTCCCTGAGGACTCCTCATTCCACAAAAGGCATGGTCACTTGCTCAGTTTGGTTACCACCGAGTTTGACGAAGGTTTGATGAGTGTCTTATTTCAGTTCTTCGACCCTAAGCACCATTGCTTCACATTCCCCAATTATCAACCGGTGCCTACCCTGGAGGAATTCTCTAAGTTACTTGGTTTACCCATATTGGAGCATGTACCTTTCACTGGTATAGAACAAGACCCGGCTTCTGAAGATGTTGTCGTAGCTCTGCACTTGAAACCATCAGACATTGAGTCAAATTGGGAAAAAAGAAGTGAAGTTAAGGGTCTCCTTGTAAATTTCCTGATGAATAAAGCTCAGATTTTCCTGGATGCTATGAGCTATCATGCCTTCGAAGATATATTAGCCCTCTTGATCTATGGGTTGGTCATGTTTCCTACTTTAGATCAACTTATAGATGTGAATGCCATCAACATCTTTCTTTCTCACAATCCTGTTCCTACCTTGCTCGGGGATATCCTACATTCTCTCCATACTCGTACTCTGAAGAAGCGAGGAACTCTCATGTGTTGCACCCCTCTACTATATAGTTGGTTTTATTTTGCGCCTTCCTCGGTCAATAATGCAAACTGATTTAGGCTTAAGATGGAGTCAAAGACTAATGTCTCTCTCTCTCTCTCTCTCTCTCTCTCTCTCTCTCTCTCTCTCGCTCCGACATCCATTGGTGTCCTCGTTCTCAAGAAGACATTTCTTTTATTGATCACTGCAGAGAATTTCCTAATGTGTCACTCCTGGGAATTAGGAGAGGAATCACTTATAATCCTTCTTTAGCACTACGTCAGTTTGGATATGCACGAAGAGATGGTCCACTGGATATTCTCATCCAGTGTATTGTGTTTAAGTACTCAGATGATTCGCAAAATTATCGTCAGAGGTTCATCCGCTCTTGGGGAATTGTTAAGAGGACTGATAGAAAAACTTTGGGACGTAAGAACTCCATCCCTTTGGAACCTTATCTCAAATGGGTGAGAGCTCGAGCCCAAAGTCTTATGATGCCATACGATTCCATCTTACCAGTGATCTTAGAACCTATTGTCCAAGGGGACGAGTCCTATGTTATTCTCCATCATGATATGCCAACCAACTTCGAAGAGTTGCAAAAGTCTTGGATTCATCTCAAGGGGGAACGAGATACTTTTGAAGCACAATTCTATTCAAGTGAGAAGAAGGTGCTGGAATTAACGAAAAAACTTCATGAAGAGAGGAACCTCAACGTCTACCTCAACACCAAGAGGAAGCGCCCATGGGAGACTTAGGAACTTCTTTTCAATATTGATCCTTGTGTAATCTTTTGTTTCTTTAAAAACTTGCTAATAAGAGGTTTTGCTTTTGTTTTGTTTAAAAGAGTTTAAATCCAATTTGGTCCTTGAAAACATTGCATAAGCATATCATGCATCTCATTGCATAAGCAGGTTTTAAAGCATGGTCCTTATCTTCTTCGCTGTTTATTTCTGGAAGTAAAAGAAATGTCTCTTGAACAAAACATCAAGGATCTCCAAGCGCAAAACACTCAGTTCCAGCAAATGATTGTAACCCTAGCTAAAGGGCAGGAAGATCTAAAATCCCTCATACTGAAAGATAAAAGAAAGAAGCCAAAGAGGCCAACTGGGTTAGTCAATATGGGAAGAAGGATCAAAGGACCAGCGCGGCGAGCTTCTGAACTGGTAGATTCATCAAACTAAGGAAACAATCAAGAAGAGAAAATAAGAGAGGAAGACTCCAGTCCCAAATAATTCGATGATAAACCCGACTATGATGAAGAGCAGTGTCCTCTTGTTGATGAAAAATACAAACAACTGGAGGATCGCTTGAATGCAATGGAAGTCTAGAAGGTATCGGGTCTGGACTTTGAAGAGATGGGTTTGGTCTCTGGGGTTGTCATCCCACAAAAGTTCAAGGTCCCAGTGTGTGAAATATGATGGGGTTTCATGTCCCAAAATGCACCTCTGATCTTATGTGAGGAAGATCCAGCCTCACACTGCTGACAAGGACTTATGGGTTCACTTCTTTCAGGATAGTCTGTCCTGAACTCAACTTGAATGGTTCTACCAGCTAGAAAGGGCCAACATTCATAATTGGGGAGACCTGGCTGCTGCTTTCTACAAGCAGTATCAGTACAACATAGACCTTGATCCCACCCGTACACAACTCCAAAATATGTTTATGGGTTCGAGTGAGGGCTTTAAGGACTACACTCAGAAATGGAGGGATTTAGCAGGAGAAGTCCAGCCTCCCCTGTCTGATTGGGAGCTGATGGATATGTTTCTCAGTACCCTGTCTGGTTCGTTATTTAATCACCTGATTGGAAGCTCTTCGGCCGGCTTCACTGAATTAATTCTGATAGGAGAAAAGGTGGAAGCTGGAATTAGGAGTGGGAAGATTCAAAAGGATGCATCCTCTAGTGTTGTAAGGAAGTCATTCGCTGGGAAGAAGAAGGTTAGTCCTATGTACTGTCAAAGAAGTCAGGACAAAACTGAACGCCGTCCAGCGGTAGGGGCTATCATGATCTCTAAGTCTGAACCTACCCAACAAAGGAACAATCAACCGAGAACAGAGAGGCCGGTAAGACAATTTACTAGGATAAACATGACTCTGTCTCAAATCTTACCATAATTATTGAAGACCAATTTGGTAACTTTGAAGGAAGCCCTGAAGAATCCCAAAACCGCCTCTCCTCACTATAACCCTAAGGCTCGTTGTGCATATCACTCAGAAAGTCCAGGCCATGATACCATCAACTGCTGGGCTTTGAAAAACAAGGTGCAGGATCTGATTAAGGCGAAAGAAATTGAATTTGTCGCCCCTGAGATTCCAAACGTTATCACTACTCCTATGCCTAGGCACGACCATGGTGTTAACGTTGTTGAAGATGATGTGTTTATTACTGCTATTGATGAACTTGTTACTCCTCTCCTGACCGTCAAGAGGAGCATGTTGAAGGCCGGTTTATTTCTGGGCTGTGGTGAAGGTTTCCACCTCTATTTGTCTCTACCTAATGGTTGTCATTTATTGAAGGCAGACGTCCAACGCCTGATGGATGACAAAGAGATTTTATTTGAAAAGGATCCTGTTCCAACCACTTCTTATAAGGATGTTTCAATAATAACCATTTTCGCCAATCCTCCCAGGGTCTCCACCAAAATACCCGTCAGGATTACATCTATTCCGAAGGTGACACCGCTGATAATTACCATGCCAGGGCCAATCCCATACTCCTCGGACAAAATTGTTCCCTGGTACTATGGGGGTGACGTCTACTACCATGGCATCAAGCAAGATTGGTTGGCTGATGAAGACCAGGTTTTTGAGAAGGCTGAACCTGACATTGGAAACATTGTGGGAACCAGCAAAATAACCAGAAGTGGAAGAGTGTTCTCCCCTGAGATTTCTCCTCCAAAAGCTATTACTGATCCTGTGATTATTCCTGCTTTTGTTCCTGTTGATACTACTACCACAATTCTTGTGATTACCCCTGCTGACACCCCTATCACCGAGTCGACCGAGACTCGGGGCAAAGACATATTGGTTGAGCCTGTCTGGATGAAGGTGCAGTCAATATCTATCCCAGAGGCTTCCAAGAAGGAAATGGAAGAAATTTTAAAGATCATCAAAAAGAGCGACTACAATTTGGTCGAGCAACTAGGGAAAACCCCTTCAAAGATTTCTATGTTGGCCTTACTCTTGTGCTCCAAAGCCCATGCAAAGGCTTTGGTGAAGTTCCTTAAGACGGCCCATGTGCCACAGGAAACCTTTGCTAACCAATTTAAAGATTATGTGGCCAGGCTGACGGCAGATAACGGTTTGGGTTTTTCCAATGCTGATTCGATACCCAGAGAGAGAAAACACAATGATGCGCTACATGTTTCCGTCGAATACTGGGGCACTACTTTGGCCCTTGTCCTGGTAGATACTGGTTCATCATTGAATGTGTTTCCCAAGAAGGCTCTGGATAAACTAGATTGTGAAGGTTTGACCTTGAAGCCCGGCAACATAGTGGTAAGGGCTTTCGATGGCTCAAAGAGGATGGTGCACGAGGAGGTAGACATCCCCATAAAAGTCGGTTCTCAGGCTTTCAACTCTACCTTCTACGTGGTGGATATCAGACCATCATATTCTTGTTTATTGGGTTGCCCTTGGATCCATGGAGCGGGAGCTGTCACATCTACTCTGCATCAAATGATGAAGTACCCGGTAAAAATAAAGGTCGTCACGGTACACGGTGAGGAAGAATACATGGCCAGTTACATGAACTCCTTCAGGTATGTAGAAATGGATGGCGAGTTCATCGAGACTCCGTGTCAGAATTTTGAAGAGGTGCCTCAGACTATGGATGCAACCAAAATTGTCGCCAATCTACCAAAGCTCACCAACCTCCCTTGAAGATGGTTTGTCTCAAGGATGCAAAATCAGTTATTGAAGGAGGTGGATCCACCATCTGGGGTCAGCTCCCTGACATACCATACAAGTCTGACAAGTTTGGCTTAGGTTTCTCTTCAGGGGCTTAAAGGGTTGTTCGTCGTGCTCGGGCTGGAGGACCTCCCCTATGTATCAGCAATCATGTGGTCAACTTCTTAGAAGACAGTGATGGAGACGATGACATGGACAGCTGGATCTTCCCTACTGACAATGGTGGACTCAGTAACTGGACCGAAAGAGACTTTGTACCAATTACTTTTGTTCAAAAGTAATTGTCTTTTTGTTTTTGGATATGTAATAATTAAACAGTATAAACTTTACAGCCATGTGTCTTAACCGGGGAACAATGGTCTATTTGTGAGGGCTATAATAATTCAATTTCATGTGACATTAATAAAGCATTGGACGTTTATGCATACAAATTTTGTGCTCTCTATTTTTCTTTTCTTTTTACTTTGTCTATACAACTATGCTCTTACACACACTCACGTATCAAACTGCAGATCCACATCCATTATGGATCCCATTGATAACAGTTCTGCTATTGTTGGCTATGACTTTGAAAATCCGATCAACCAAGCCGAGGATGAAGGTGAGGAAGATTGTGAGGTACCTGGAGAACTTGCTAGACTGTTACAACAGGAAGAAAAGGGCCATACATCCCCATGAAAAGCCAGTTGAGATAGTGAATTTGGGCAAATAGGAAGACAAAAAAGAAGTCAAGATCGATGCAAATCTGGGGCTTAATGTTAAACAACGGTTGATACAGATGTTGCATGATTATGTCGAGATCTTTGCCTGGTCGTATAAAGACATGCCAGGACTAGACATAGATATTATGGTTCATCGTCTGCCAACCAAAGAAGATTTCCCTCTGGTAAAGCAGAAGGTCTATCGCATGCGCCTTGAAATGTTAGAGAAGATCAAAGAAGAGGTTATGAAATAGTTCAACATTGGATTCCTGGTTGTCACCTCTTATCCCCAATGGGTTGCTAACATAGTCCCTGTGCCTAAAAAGGATGGCAAGGTACGCATGTGTGTGGACTACCGAGATTTGAACAGGGAAAGCCCCAAGGATGATTTCCGCTTCCCCACATTGATATTCTGGTTGACAACACCATGCAGCACAAGGTCTTTTCCTTCATGGATGGTTTCTCTGGTTACAATCAGATCAAGATGACACCTAAAGACATGGAGAAGACAACCTTCGTCACACAATGGGGAACTTTTTGCTACAAAGTGATGTTGTTTGGATTGAAGAACGTTGGGGCAACCTATCGGCGAGCCATGGTGTCTTTGTTTCATGACATGATTCACCATGAAATAAAGGTCTATGTTGGCGACATGATAGCCAGGTGTTGTACCCCAAAATTTGCCCTCCCATATTCTTCAAGAAATTGCCAAGTCATGCTTCAAAATTCCCCAAGGGTTGCACAGTTCAAGGGCCTCCTAACAGTCAAGATTAGGGTTTTGGTTCTGATCAAGAAAATGAAGTTTCCAAGGGTCCAATCAAGTCCCACATGCCTATAAATATGGTAAAGCGTCCTCATATCAAGTTTCAAGACTTTCAGCACAAAATTGCACAGTCAAAACCCTAATTGCACTACAGTCAACTGTAGGGGCAAAATGGTCATTTGACAGTCAAAAGTCCAAATTTTTGGTCAACATCTCATTTTGAAGCCACAAACATCATTTGATCAATGCTTGATCATGATTCTCAAAGCTTGGCTAAAAAATCATCAAGATGCAAAAGTTTCCTTATTTGGACAGTTGAAAAAGTCAACTATAAATTGACCAGGGCATAACTTTCACATGGATTATCAGAAAAATTCCATCCAAAGCCTATTTTGAAGAGAAAGACATTTCCTACAACTCCTCTTCATTCTTCAAGTCCAAGAAATGCTCTCACAAAAAGTTATCAATTTCAACATTATAGGTCATTTTCAAAAGTCAACAAAAAGGGACTTTAAGTCAAAGGCCATAACTTGAGATTGGTAAATCAAAATGACATGGGACAAAAGGCATTGGTTAGAGGACTCAAAGACCTTTCCAAAATGTCCAAGAACATGAGCAAAGCTTAAAAATTGAGCAAGTTATGCCTTGTGGAAGTTGGGAAATTTTTGGATGTTTTGAAAAGTCAACATTGATTCAAATGACCTAAAATTGCTAATGGGCCTCTTTTTCTTCCACAATTCATCATCCAAGACATGTGCACGACCATTTGGCCCAAAGGGAAGTTTTTTATTATTTTTATTTATTTATTTGAATTTTTTATTACAATTAATTCATTTAAACTAAATAAAATATGAAAAAATACTAAACTAATGAGATCAAATCTTTTTATGCATAATATATACTCAATATTTTGTGCAAATCAGATTAGGAAAGAATTGAAGCTAATTGGTCATGATTTGGTAGAAGTTTGCATGAAAAAGATTTGAAAGTTATGGCATGGAAAATCAAATATTCCTTCATCAATTCATGGATCTTTTGGACCAAATTCTTTGACCTAATTGTTCCACACATATATACAAAGGCAACCCTAATGATCATGAACTGGAAGCTGCGCATAAACTCCATGATCAAACTCACACTTTTGGCCTAAAAAGGAGAAAACTGAAAACAAGGTTAGAGTTCGATTCAAGGCCAAATAACCATCTCATCACCTTCCTGAGACATCAAGCAACGCGTTTGGATAGGTTTCCACATTCCTAACACCAAGAATTGGTGAATAGAACTCAGGCTTTGTCACTCTTTTACATAAATTGTATCTTGTCATTCATAGCATAATTTTAAATTCTAACGCTTGTTTTGTGTTGCTCTCATGATTCTGAAGCTTATTCTATGCTTTAATTGAAGTTTTACGCACTGTATGCAAAGATGCCATTGTTGTCTTTTAGGGTTTATGAAGCTTCGAATTGGGGGTTTTTGAATACAGCAAAATTAGAACGTCACGATGCCATAAACGCAACCAGCATGCTTGGACGAAAAGATTAGATGCCTCGCGCCTAATTTATATGACTCCAGGGCCTAATCGTTATTTTTCAGAATGATATATATGGGAACGGTTCAAAACCGTTGCCCATTCTTTCTTTGTTTCAGGAAAAAAGGCACAATGAAGAGGACGATGAAGTGGAGGGCGTTGATTGGATCATTTAAAAAATTCGCGCTTAAAAGTCATCAACGCGTGGTTTTGTTTTATAATGTTTGTTTGTTAATTAATATACAAAACGCGTGCTTGGTTCAATTGGCAAAGCTGGTTAATGGTAATTCTCATGACCTGGGTTCGAGCCCCAGGTTCTCACCCCTTTCATATTATTTTCCATTTAATGCTTACCTGCAGTTTCAACGTTATGGACCACCGTGCGTCCTCAAAATCAAGCCGTCCACGCGTTCAATTTCATCAATTCAAGGGCACAGATTTGGAGAGCATGGTACACGTGAGTCAACGCTCGGGTATACTAGTGGAAAAGTCAGCCAGGCCTGAGGCTCATTGGGCTCAAATTGCTGAAGACTCACCTCCACTTGGGGACAGCACCCCCCTCTAGTTTGTTTCTTTTGATTTTTATATTTTTTTCCTTTCTTTATTTTAATTAATCTTTTTTAATTCTTTATAACTATTATTTTCATAAAATATATAAAAAACATTTAAAAAAAATCAGAAAAGATAAAAAATTAATTATCTTATTTAAATTAATATATTTTTGTAAATAAAGTCCATTAATTAATTTAGTTTGTAAATTAGGTTTTAACCTTAACTTTTTTAATAAAAAATCTAAAATTGGTAGAATTAGGGTTTATAATCATTTTTATCCTTTCTTCTTTTCTTTCATAATAATTAAATATTTCCTATTATTTATTTTTATAATTAAATGGCATGTAAATAATTAGGTTAAATATTAGGTTAAAATTTAATCTTTTCTTAATAAACTAAAAACAGTTAGAATTAGGGTTAGCATTTTATTTTAATTAATCCTTTTCCATTAAAATATTAAAATACCAAAAACAACTTTCTTTTCATTTTAATTTTTATAATCGTTTAATTTAATTTAATTTAATTAAAAAAGGTCCAACGCCCTCGTTTTTAATTCTTACTTAATTCGCATATTTATTTCCTTTTTCTTTTGGTTATTTATGTATCTCTCCCAAAGCCGTGTAATTAATTTCTCGCACTTTACTTTTCATTATTCCTTTATTTTTCTGTCAAATCGGGTTCTGGCAATTTTGGCGATGTGGACCCGCGCCTTTTGTAATAGTTTAGAACTTTACTTTTATCGCAATTTAACTGTTAATCAAGGCATGCAAGAATGGATGACAAAAAATAAAAACAAGCGCATAGATCACTTTGACCCGACAAGACAAAAATAAATGAATCGGACACACAAATCACACACCACCCCTAGGGTACGCCTCACTGTTGCCTTGCCTCGAAAGGTGATCGTCGAGTAGAGGATGTCTTAGTAAGTCCTCATGATCCGGGAACCTGGCATGAGGGTAGCTTCTAAGGTGTCTTCCCATTGCTTTGGTGATCACCATGTCCCGAACCTCGAATTGACCCAAACACCTCCAATGGTGGTGCTACCTACCTCTCAATGGTGGGATGGCACTACTTTAAAGGACATTTACACAGACAAATTCCTTAGGGTAGGTAGACGACTCTAGATACTTGCTCTAATTTCAAAACAAATCAAAAATACTTTTCACACCGACACCTTTCAAAAAGCTTTCAAAAGCAATTTTTCAAACACTCTTGAGGACTGATACAAGAGTCGAACTGAAATTTTCAAAGAAACTTTTTAAACCCACAATTGAAAAGCAAATAAACCATTTTTGAAAACACAATGAGCAAGTATCTAAGAGCCCATGGATAACCATGGATAGAAAGGGTGCTAACACCTTCCCTTTCTATAACCTACCTCCCGAACCGAGAGCAATCTCTATAAGGAATTTTTCTGTGTTTTTGTCCTTTCCATTTGGAGAAAATAAAAGACGGTGGCGACTCTTGCTTCCGCGACATTTCGTGAACCAGCGTTAAACAGTCAGTTCCAGATCCACCGATCACAGAACTGGCGACTCTGCTGGGGACATATACTTAAAGTGAGGTGTACCTTAGGGTTTAGTTCATAACTGTGTTTTCAATTGTATTGACTTGTCTGCTTTAAATTTGTGGGTTGCATGGGAGTTACATAGGTCCTAACCCGGATCTGGGGATACCCTGTTTAGGTAGCATAAGCTGTGAGGGACCTGTCCGGCGTATACCGACATGGGTGAAGCAGTGGCTACGTTGGTGTGACGCCTTGGTCTGTACCGATATCCCTCGTGTTGAAACGGGGAGAATATGGGTCTTCCAAGGAGTCATTAAGCACCAACAGACCTTAGAACCTTAAATGACCCAACTTGGCCATTAGAACAGTAGCAGTATGCTACGCCCATTGAGGCTAAACTCTCGTGATGGTTCTGGCCGCAAGAAAAGATTGCGATGCTGGAGTTATGACCGATTGAGGGTAGTCAATGATATTGGGATCCTCTAAGAACCCGGTTACTTTGATAGGACAGGTATGAACCAACCAACTGAAAAAGGGTAATACCTAGACCTCATGCGGGCCTAAACTCTAAGGGCTTCTCTTGTGTGACTTGTGTGCCTTTGTACTTGCCTACTTGCATGCTTGTTAGCTGACACATGAACTTACTTGCAGGTTTTGTTTATAGTCCTTAATTAGGACTCATAATAAGGTTTACCGAGTTTCTTGCAGGTGTTATATTTAGTCCTTAATTAGGACTCATGACAGGTTTTACTTGAGTTTCTTGCAGGTTTTGGTTTGCAGTCCTTAATTGGGACTCATAACAGGGTTTACCTACATTACCCCATGCATAACATAACATCATACCATTGCATACATCCTAACCCATTTCAAGGATCTCAAGGGCTTGTGATGCAGGTCATGGTGAATCAAACATCTAGCAAGGGGCAAAGAGGATTTATTTTCCTCTAGCTAAGGTTGTCAGGGGCTATGACCCACTTGATATGGTGAGCTTTGACACTGGAAGAAGGTTGCCCTAGCCAAGGATGTCAGGGGCTATGACCCACTTGATATGGTGAGCCTTTGACCCTTGGAAGAAAGACTCTCAACAAATATGAAGTTCTTTCAATCAAGCTATCGGATCCAAATGCTAACAATTTTCTTGTCTACCCCGCGAGGTCCTTGAAAACATTACATGCATGTCATACACATCATTGCATTACAGGTACCCTTGTTGCAGGTCACTTACCCTTGTTCGTTGTTTATTTCAGCAATGGCTTCCCAACAAGATAACCAGGACCTTCTTGCTCAAGAGACTCGGTTCGGGGAAATCCTCCTGAATCTATCCAAGGGGCAGGAGGAGCTAAGGGCACTTCTCATGGAGACCTTTGTCAGGAACAGTGCTGAGGATGAAAGGCTGAAACACCTACAAGCTGAGGTGGATGCATTGAAGGTCCAGATGCTGGGGCAGGTAACTATCATTAAAGGGCTAGCTCAAAGACAAGATGAGCTCGGGGTTCTCGTCAACCAACTGCTTCAGAATAACCAACTGGGGCAAACATCTAAGGGTAAAAAGCCATTCATCATTCAATCATCCTTGAGACAAGGAGATAAGGGGAGAGCTCCTCAAATGGCTTCAGCGCCGCAAATTCAGCATCAACCTCACCAGCTTCAGCCAGACAAGCCTAGGAGGCAATTCACCCAGCTCAACATGTCGTTGTTCCAAGCTTTACAACGCCTGTTAAGATTGAACCTGATCACATTAAGGGCTCATCCCCGGAACCAGAACACAGCATCTCCTGTCTATGATCCCAATAAAAGGTGTGCCTACCACTCGGCCTGTCCAGGACATGATACAAACGAGTGTTGGGCTTTGAAAAACAAGATCCAGGACCTGATTGATGAAGGAGCACTGGAATTCACACAAGATGGTCAGGCTGAATTTTTCTACCATCCCTCCAAGGCTCACCATTTGAAGTGACAAGCCCTGAGACTAGAAATTTTTGTTCATTCGAATGTTCAAGTTGCAATTTTCTTTTGTTCAAACATTTAGTCATGTTAAACATTGTTACTTCATTAATGCGTCGCATATGTCTGTTTTGAAGCAATATATTCGTGTTCACTATAGGCAAATTATTTTCATATTTTTTCTGATGTCAATTCTCAATTAATAATTCTAAGCCTCTTGAGGGAGGATGACGAAAACGATATCACAATTTACAGTATGCTTTTGAACAGACCCCGCTGATGAGGTACAGGCATTTTTTCGAATCCTAAACACTGGAGCTATAAGGAAGATAATCCCTCGTCAACCCCTCTGAGCCAAAGAAGTAGGAGTTTTTCTTTTCGAAAATTAAAACCCTTTATCATAACCTGGGGCAGGGTAGTTCTCTCAGTTGATCCAAGTGCACAACGAATGTCATCAAAGGAGTCCTCACAAAACAAAAAAACACAGTGATGGTTCCAAATAATCATAAAGACAGGCAGTCATTGTCTCTTAAAAATAAAAGCCCAATAAGTCAAAACCCATGAAGGAGACTTACAAAACTGGGGCATCCCGCTGACTGTAATTCCAAAAAAGGGAACAGTTCAGGCAAAAAAAAGAAAGGGATAACAAAAATCAGAAAAGAAAGAGGTCTTACAAACCCTCAACAAAATCAAAAATGACTGCCTATTCAGAATAAATCATCAATATCTGAACCATCATTGGAAAATCAGAGCAAAGACTCAAAACAAGGTCCAACGTATGATCAACTGAGTTTAGGATTGAAGAACATCACGAAGAGCGGGTAGGTACAAATAATTTGAGCCTTTATCCTTTGTTTCTTAAACCGTGAACCAGGCCACGTTATAACCCTTAAAAAGTCCTAGCTGAAGCATGGGTTAGTTCGAAAGCATACTGTTACGAAAAGTATCCTGACTCCTTAAGGCCTACGGTAAATACGGAGTTGACATCACGTTTTACAAACATTCACTTGTTTTATGAAAAAAGAATGCATTTTCAAAATCTTCAAGACAGACATAAGCTTTGCATTTTCAACATAACTTTGTTTGCATATGACTTTTTGTTTGAACAGCATAGAAATTCGCACGACGAATGCCTAATGAACAGAAGTACTTCCAATCAAGGGGCACGGCACGATCATGGTCTGCCATCTGGGGCAGTTAAGTCAAGATTCGGAGAATCTCTCAAAGGCCAAATAGCCTGGGGCAAACCTCCGCCTAGGTCACTTGGGGCATTCCAACAACGAATCTTGCCTGATCAAATACCTTCTGGTGGCATGACAAAACACTTCTAACAGGGGCAACTCCCTACTTTCTGAGAACGGACATAGTCGAAAAAATACTACGCATAATCAAAGACCCGCTAGGTTGACACACCTAGGCAAAATGAAGGGATGAAATGAAAAAATCTGTACACCCGGCAAGTCGAAAACCTGAAAAGGCGGCTTGGGCAAAAATGGGTATCTCGGTGGACTGAAAACCCGAAAGGGCGGTCCAGGCAAAAGTTAGGGATCAAAGCGTACGACTATGTCCTGTCATCTTGTCACCTTCCTAACAGAAGAAGCTTGGTCTATCAACAACTATCAGCCCCCCACAGGTGCCTTCTCCCATAGAAACAGGGGCAATAAAGAGTTGTCTAAGCAATCTAATTGTTCCATCCTCCAAGGTACCAAGATAGGTTCAGCTAAAGAACATAACCGGCATATCTTAATTCCCCAGAGAGTGAGCCAGCAAGTCAATACACTCTCCCCGAGCAAAGTTGCATCAAACTTAAGGAAGTTGAGTATCCTCCAGCAAATCTCAACATTTCCCAGCAGCACACATTCTTGACGAGCATCCCCGACAATCTTGGTCTAAAGATTGTTCCCCGGTGGTACATCAAATATTCAAAGGAGTCACTTCCCCCGCAGTTCGAAACTTCCCCAGGAGAGTCCAATCCAGTTCCCCAGGAAATTTGGAATTCATCTCCCCAAGCAGTAAGCTTATCCCCAGTAGATTCTGGAAGCTTATCCCCACAGAGCACGAACGCGTCGCCCGGCTTTATTCAAAGAGTAATTTCCTTACCAGGATATAACTGGGTTATCCTCAGCCAAGAGCCACGGAGAGATCGTCGTCGAAACAGTCTTCTTATCCCCAGCGAAGTCTATTAACACTTCCAACACAGCAAAGATATCCCCAGCAAGTTATTATCAATAATTCAGCAAAGTATCTCTCTCCCCACAGAGTATCGCTTCCCAGCAAGATCGTTAGAGTACTTTCCTCCCTGCAGAGTAATCCATTCACCAAGTTTATTCCCCAACGGAGTTATCTTCTCCTACCGGTATTCTTGCAACTATCATCCCCAGCGGAAACAAAGCTCTATCTTCAAACATCAGCCCAGGATTCAAACTCCCCGGCACCCGTCAAGGATTTACTTTCCTAGGTGAAAACATACATTCGTAAACATCATATCATCATACATTATAGCATGCATATACGCATCATGAACATACAATCTCACGTATTCAGAGAGCATCTCGCATGTCATATCACATGACATCGCATACAACTAACGCTTGTCTTTTCAGGACAAAAGTAAGTACAAAAATGATTACTATCAATGGTCGCAACTAAAGATCCGATTCCTGAATCTTGCCAGGGTGTATCTGTTGATGACCAATTACCAGATCCGATTCCTGTATCTTGCCAGGGTGTGTCTGAAGAGTTCGAGGGTCCGATGCCTGAATCTTGCCAGGGTGTATCCGTTAAAGACTAACATTACCAGATCCAATTCCTGTATCTTGCCAGGGTGTGTCTGAAGAGTTCGAGGATCCGATGCCTGAATCTTGCCAGGGTGTATCCGTTGAAGACTAACATTACCAGATCCGATTCCTGTATCTTGCCAGGGTGTGTCTGAAGAGTTCGAGGATCCGATGCCTGAATCTTGCCAGGGTGTATCCGTTGAAGACTAGCATTACCAGATCCGATTCCTGTATCTTGCCAGGGTGTGTCTGAAGAGTTCGAGGATCCGATACCTGAATCTTGCCAGGGTGTATCCGTTGAAGACTAACATTACCAGATCTGATTCCTGTATCTTGCCAGGGTGTGTCTGAAGAGTTCGAGGATCCGATACCTGAATCTTGCCAGGGTGTATCCGTTGAAGACTAACATTACCAGATCCGATTCCTGTATCTTGCCAGGGTGTGTCTGAAGAGTTCGAGGATCCGATGCCTGAATCTTGCCAGGGTGTATCCGTTGAAGACTAACATTACCAGATCCGATTCCTGTATCTTGCCAGGGTGTGTCTGAAGAGTTCGAGGATCCGATGCCTGAATCTTGCCAGGGTGTATCCGTTGAAGACTAGCATTACCAGATCCGATTCCTGTATCTTGCCAGGGTGTGTCTGAAGAGTTCGAGGATCCGATGCCTGAATCTTTCCAGGGTGTATCCGTTGAAGACTAGCATTACCAGATCTGATTCCTGTATCTTGCCAGGGTGTGTCTGAAGAGTTTGAGAATCCGATGCCTGAATCTTGCCAGGGTGTATCCGTTGAAGACTAGCATTACCAGATCCGATTCCTGTATCTCGCCAGGGCACGTCTGAAGAATTCGAAGATCCGACTCCTGTAACCAGTCAGGACACATCTAGACAAAGCATCTGAAAACCAGATCCTGCAACATGTCAGGTACTCATTTTTCTTTTGCAGGTACGCAAGTTCTCGCTAAGGAATCTCTTACGCGATCAATATCCAGATGGCATCTATAAGCCCATCCACCTCCCAGCATCTCTCAGCATGGCATCTATAAGCCCATCACCCTATCCACGAATCTCCAAATGGCATATATAAGCCCATTCCATCATCACACTGCTACTATGTGAGTGCAAATTTCTGGGCACTCTAGTGTTCAATCATCTTCCACCCTCGGATTACGAAAGGCACGCCAGCCAATCTGCATCCTCAGGTCTAAGAAGATTGAACAGGGGCAACTGTTGTACCCTAAAATTTGCCCTCCCATATTCTTCAAGAAATTGCCAAGTCATGCTTCAAAATTCCCCAAGGGTTGCACAGTTCAAGGGCCTCCTAACAGTCAAGATTAGGGTTTTGGTTCTGATCAAGAAAATGAAGTTTCCAAGGGTCCAATCAAGTCCCACATGCCTATAAATATGGTAAATCATCCTCATATCAAGTTTCAAGACTTTCAGCACAAAATTGCACAGTCAAAACCCTAATTGCACTACAGTCAACTGTAGGGGCAAAATGGTCATTTGACAGTCAAAAGTCCAAATTTTTGGTCAACATCTCATTTTGAAGCCACAAACATCATTTGATCAATGCTTGATCATGATTCTCAAAGCTTGGCTAAAAAATCATCAAGATGCAAAAGTTTCCTTATTTGGACAGTTGAAAAAGTCAACTGTAAATTGACCAGGGCATAACTTTCACATGGATTATCAGAAAAATTCCATCCAAAGCCTATTTTGAAGAGAAAGACATTTCCTACAACTCCTCTTCATGCTTCAAGTCCAAGAAATGCTCTCACAAAAAGTTATCAATTTCAACATTATAGGTCATTTTCAAAAGTCAACAAAAAGGGACTTTAAGTCAAAGGCCATAACTTGAGATTGGTAAATCAAAATGACATGGGACAAAAGGCATTGGTTAGAGGACTCAAAGACCTTTCCAAAATGTCCAAGAACATGAGCAAAGCTTAAAAATTGAGCAAGTTATGCCTTGTGGAAGTTGGGAAATTTTTGGATGTTTTGAAAAGTCAACATTGATTCAAATGACCTAAAATTGCTAATGGGCCTCTTTTTCTTCCACAATTCATCATCCAAGACATGTGCACGACCATTTGGCCCAAAGGGAAGTTTTTTATTATTTTTATTTATTTATTTGAATTTTTTATTACAATTAATTCATTTAAACTAAATAAAATATGAAAAAATACTAAACTAATGAGATCAAATCTTTTTATGCATAATATATACTCAATATTTTGTGCAAATCAGATTAGGAAAGAATTGAAGCTAATTGGTCATGATTTGGTAGAAGTTTGCATGAAAAAGATTTGAAAGTTATGGCATGGAAAATCAAATATTCCTTCATCAATTCATGGATCTTTTGGACCAAATTCTTTGACCTAATTGTTCCACACATATATACAAAGGCAACCCTAATGATCATGAACTGGAAGCTGCGCATAAACTCCATGATCAAACTCACACTTTTGGCCTAAAAAGGAGAAAACTGAAAACAAGGTTAGAGTTCGATTCAAGGCCAAATAACCATCTCATCACCTTCCTGAGACATCAAGCAACGCGTTTGGATAGGTTTCCACATTCCTAACACCAAGAATTGGTGAATAGAACTCAGGCTTTGTCACTCTTTTACATAAATCGTATCTTGTCATTCATAGCATAATTTTAAATTCTAACGCTTGTTTTGTGTTGCTCTCATGATTCTGAAGCTTATTCTATGCTTTAATTGAAGTTTTACGCACTGTATGCAAAGATGCCATTGTTGTCTTTTAGGGTTTATGAAGCTTCGAATTGGGGGTTTTTGAATACAGCAAAATTAGAACGTCACGATGCCATAAACGCAACCAGCATGCTTGGACGAAAAGATTAGATGCCTCGCGCCTAATTTATATGACTCCAGGGCCTAATCGTTATTTTTCAAAATGATATATATGGGAACGGTTCAAAACCGTTGCCCATTCTTTCTTTGTTTCAGGAAAAAAGGCACAATGAAGAGGACGATGAAGTGGAGGGCGTTGATTGGATCATTTAAAAAATTCGCGCTTAAAAGTCATCAACGCGTGGTTTTGTTTTATAATGTTTGTTTGTTAATTAATATACAAAACGCGTGCTTGGTTCAATTGGTAAAGCTGGTTAATGGTAATTCTCATGACCTGGGTTCGAGCCCCAGGTTCTCACCCCTTTCATATTATTTTCCATTTAATGCTTACCTGCAGTTTCAACGTTATGGACCACCGTGCATCCTCAAAATCAAGCCGTCCACGCGTTCAATTTCATCAATTCAAGGGCACAGATTTGGAGAGCATGGTACACGTGAGTCAACGCTCGGGTATACTAGTGGAAAAGTCAGCCAGGCCTGAGGCTCATTGGGCTCAAATTGCTGAAGACTCACCTCCACTTGGGGACAGCACCCCCCTCTAGTTTGTTTCTTTTGATTTTTATATCTTTTTCCTTTCTTTATTTTAATTAATCTTTTTTAATTCTTTATAACTATTATTTTCATAAAATATATAAAAAACATCAAAAAAAATCAGAAAAGATAAAAAAATAATTATCTTATTTAAATTAATATATTTTTGTAAATAAAGTCCATTAATTAATTTAGTTTGTAAATTAGGTTTTAACCTTAACTTTTTTAATAAAAAAATCTAAAATTGGTAGAATTAGGGTTTATAATCATTTTTATCCTTTCTTCTTTTCTTTCATAATAATTAAATATTTCCTATTATTTATTTTTATAATTAAATGGCATGTAAATAATTAGGTTAAATATTAGATTAAAATTTAATCTTTTCTTAATAAACTAAAAACAGTTAGAATTAGGGTTAGCATTTTATTTTAATTAATCCTTTTCCATTAAAATCTTAAAATACCAAAAACAACTTTCTTTTCATTTTAATTTTTATAATCGTTTAATTTAATTTAATTAAAAAGGGTCCAACGCCCTCGTTTTTAATTCTTACTTAATTCGCATATTTATTTCCTTTTTCTTTTGGTTACTTATGTATCTCTCCCAAAGCCGTGTAATTAATTTCTCGCACTTTACTTTTCATTATTCCTTTATTTTTCTGTCAAATCGGGTTCTGGCAATTTTGGCGATGTGGACCCGCGCCTTTTGTAATAGTTTAGAACTTTACTTTTATCGCAATTTAACTGTTAATCAAGGCATGCAAGAATGGATGACAAAAAATAAAAACAAGCGCATAGATCACTTTGACCCGACAAGACAAAAATAAATGAATCGGGCACACAAATCACACACCACCCCTAGGGTACGCCTCACTGTTGCCTTGCCTCGAAAGGTGATCGTCGAGTAGAGGATGTCTTAGTAAGTCCTCATGATCCGGGAACCTGGCATGAGGGTAGCTTCTAAGGTGTCTTCCCATTGCTCTGGTGATCACCATGTCCCGAACCTCGAATTGACCCAAACACCTCCAACGGTGGTGCTACCTACCTCTCAATGGTGGGATGGCACTACTTTAAAGGACATTTACACAGACAAATTCCTTAGGGTAGGTAGACGACTCTAGATACTTACTCTAATTTCAAAACAAATCAAAAATACTTTTCACACCGACACCTTTCAAAAAGCTTTCAAAAGCAATTTTTCAAACACTCTTGAGGACTGATACAAGAGTCGAACTGAAATTTTCAAAGAAACTTTTTAAACCCACAATTGAAAAGCAAATAAACCATTTTTGAAAACACAATGAGCAAGTATCTAAGAGCCCATGGATAACCATGGATAGAAAGGGTGCTAACACCTTCCCTTTCTATAACCTACCTCCCGAACCGAGAGCAATCTCTATAAGGAATTTTTCTGTGCTTTTGTCCTTTCCATTTGGAGAAAATAAAAGACGGTGGCGACTCTTGCTTCCGCGACATTTCGCGAACCAGCGTTAAACAGTCAGTTCCAGATCCACCGATCACACCAGGTCTCAAACTAAGGAAGAGCATCTTGATCATTTATAAAAGTTGTTCGATAGGTTGAAGACGTATAAGATGAGGTTGAATCCGAATAAGTACACCTTCGAGGTAAGGTCTGGAAAACTGCTAGGTTTCATTGTCAGCGACAAAGGTATTCAGGTAGACCCTGCAAAAGTAAAGGCTATACAAGAGATTTCGTCTCCTTGCACTGAGAAGGAGTTCAGAGGCTTCTTAGGACGCCTAAATTACATTGCCAGGTTCATTTCCCATTTAACTGCTACTTGTGAGCCAATCTTTAAACTCCTGAAGAAAGATCAAGTGGTAAAGTGGAATGATGAATGCCAGACTGCCTTCGAGAGAATCAAGGAATACCTTCAAGAACCACCAATTCTGATGCCCCCAATTGAAGAAATACCCTTGATAATGTACTTAACAGTATTGGATAACTCTATGGAGTGTGTGCTGGGGCAGCATGACGAGTCTGGTCGAAAAGAGCATACAATATACTACCTTAACAAAAAGTTTTCCGACTGTGAAACAAGATACTCACTGCTTGAGAAAACTTGCTGCGCTTTGGCATGGGCTGCTCGATGACTGAGATAGTATATGTTGACCCACACTACCTTGCTGATATCTAAGATGGATCCAATCAAGTACATCTTTGAGAAGCCCGCACTCTCCAGAAGAATAGCAAGATGGAAAATGATCTTGACTGAATATGATATCCAATATGCGACCCAGAAAGAAATCAAGGGAAGTGTACTGGTTGATCATTTGGCTCATTAGGCTGTGGATGACTACCAGTCCATGAATTTTGAGTTCCCGGATGAGAATATTATGTTAGTGACTGACTGTGAAGAACCTGGATCAGATGAAGGACCTGAGGAAGGATCCCAATGGACTATGGTTTTTGACAGATTCTCCAATGCACTCGGCAATAGCATCGGTGCTGTAATCATATCACCTGATGGCTGTCATACTCCTTTCACGGCCAGATCGTGCTTCAATTGTACCAACAATATGGCAGAGTATGAAGCATGCATCATGGGTCTCAAAGCTGCTATTGACCTGAGAATCAAGTTCTTGAGTGTTTTCGGGGATTCAACCTTGGTAATCAGTCAAATCAAAGGCGAGTGGGACATGAAGCACCCAAACCTCATCCCTTACAAAGAACATGTGCTGACACTGCTCCCACACTTTAAAGAGGTCACCTTTGAACACTTCCCACGAGAAGAGAATCAGTTAGCGGACGCGCTAGCTACCATGTCATCTATGTTTAAGGTCAGGTGGGACAGCGAGGCCCCTCGAATCACTATTGAAAGGTTGGATGAACTGGCATATTGCTACGAGATTGACACTGAAGAGGTAGCAGACAAAAGTTGGTTCCATGAAGTGAAAAGGTATCTCGAGGCTCAAGAATATCCCGAGGGGGCATCTGTCAATGATAAAAAGTTCCTGAGGAGGTTCGCTGCAAAGTTATGCCTCAGTAATGGAATCCTCTATAAACGTAATCATGACTCTACTTTACTTCGGTGTGTAGATAAAAACGAAGCAGAGAGGATTATGGAAAATCTACACGAATGTACCTTCGGCACCCATTCTAGTGGACACACCATGGCTAAAAAGATCCTATGGGCAGGATATTACTGGTCTACTATGGAAGCAGACTGCTACCAGTATTCCCGAACTTGTCACAAATTCCAGATCTATGCTGATAAGGTGCATGTACCTCTGGTTCCTTTGAACGTCTTGACGGCTCCATGGCACTTTGCAATGTGGGGCATTGACATGATCAGAGATATTAGGCCTACCACTTCCAATGGGCATCGCTTCATCCTAGTGGCCATTGATTATTTCACGAAGTGGGTTGAGGCTGCCTCTTTTGCTTCTGTTACCAAGAATGTTGTGGCGCTCTTTATCAAGCACAACTTGATTTTTCGGTATTGTGTGCCAGAGAGAATCATTACTGACAATGGTACAAATCTCAACAATACAATGATCACCTAACTCTGTAAGTAATTTAAGATCCTCCATCATAATTCTTCCCCTTACCGGCCGAAGATGAATGGCACTGTGGAGGCTGCTAACAAGAAAATCGTACAAAAGATGACAGTGACATACAAAGACTAGCATGAGATGTTACCATTTGCTCTTCATGGCTACCGCACCTCAGCACGCACGTCGACAGGGGAAACGCCTTATTCTCTGGTATATGGTATGGAGGTTGTCCTACCTATTAAGGTCCAGATCCCTTCTCTGAGAATCATGAAGGATGCGGGTTTGAATGAAGACGATTGGATCCAGACTCGACTTGATTAACTGAATCTGATTGATGAGAAAAGGTTTACTGGTGTCTGTCATGGTCAAATGTATCAAAAACGGATGATCAAGGCTTTCAATAAAAGGGTCATACGTCAAGTGTATCAAGTGGGTGATATAGTAATCAAGCGCATCATACTGCCGCAAGGTGATCCCAGGGGAAAATGGACTCCCACATATGAAGGGCCATTTGTGATCAAAAGCATATTTTCAAGTGGATCCATGATTTTGACCACCATGGATGGTGACGACCTTCCTCACCCTGTTAATGCGGACATAGTGAAAAGATACTACACATGAATAAAGACCCGCTAGGTTGACTGGCCTAGGAAAAAATAAGGGCATCCCGGCGAACCAAAAGGGTTCAGGCAAAAATTAGGGATAAAAAATAAAAAAAATCTGTACACCCGACAAGTCGAAAACCTGCAAAAGGCGCTTGGGCAAAAAGGGGTATCCTGGTAGACTGAAAACCCGAAAGGGCAGTCCAAGCAAAAATTAGGGATTTGAAGCGTATCACTATGTCCCATTGGATCACCTTGCGATCAGACTTCAGTATCAACTATCAAGCTCAAATGGTACCGACCAATCCAGTCAACTTCGGACAAGCAACAAAGTGATGAGACATTAGAAGACATAGGAGCAATAGCAGAATTGAAGCCCAATTGGATTATTGCACATAGCTGTTTTCTTCTCTTTGTACACTATTTTGTATAGTTTTCACTTCTTACGGTGGCATTCTCCTACTAGAATGTCAACCTCTTTGTACAAAACGCCTGTTATAGGCAAACTTCAGAAATCAATACAAATCATTTCTTTGAAAGTACAAAACTGTTTGTTTTTCTTTTTCTGTTTTGGTTTTGCAAAGACGTCCATTGACTTATTCTTGAAATATGCATTTGAATACGATTACTATTCACAAATATTTGTATAAAAAACAGAAAGACAGTTGCTGACGACTTTAGGAAACAGGGCAAAGTCTAAAAAACAATTTGTAGTCCCGATAGTTACTCTTTCCAGCATAGTATAGGGGCAGGGACAGTTTGAAACAAAGTCGCCGCTACATATGACCCCGTGACACCAATGTTCCCCACAGAGCTAAAATAACCAGAGTTTCGACTCCTTCACCCCCAAGCAGGAATTATCTCCTCCAACAAACTTCCTCCAGCAGAGAGCTGAAGTCGGGGTTCCCCAACCGAGCTTTATAATTTCAAACAATTATAAAACCTCCTCTCAGGTAGAGTTTGTTTCTCAGACTGAAATTTCATTCCCCAACGAAGTTTATTTCTCTATATCGGAAAAATCTTCCAACAAGCATCTCTTTCCACAGACTGATTCTCAAGCATAATCAATTCTCAAGCATAATCAATTCTCAAGCAGAGTCAATACCCAATAGGTTATCCTCAAACAGAAAGAGGAAATCCCCGGTGAATCATCTCCATTCACCATCCCCAACGGAAATTAAGGATTCAGCCTCCCAATACTTTCTAGCAGTGGTCCAGGATTTATTTTCCCAGACTAAAATCGCGATAACATCTTATATTCATACATCATAGCATGTGCATACACATCGCATACAGTATAATCTCATTTATTTTGAGAGCATCATCATAATGCATTTCATACATCATGACATTGCATGTGACTAATCCTTTACCTTTTTCAGGGAAGAATCGAGTCAACAAACACCGTTGACTACTTATGAAACCTGATAGTCTTCTCAAAAGCTATGCCTGATGAAAGGATATTTCATCATCTTCCTCGAAACAATGTTCTCAGAAGACCTTCTCTGGTTCAGTCAGATCGAAACTAAGATCTCTCTGATTCTTATTCCAGTTGAAGATATTCCAAGACTTTTGTCTGGTTCAGTTAAATCAATTCTAAGATTTTTCTGATTCTTATCCAGTCAAAGTTAATCCAAGACCTTCTCTGGTTCAGTCAGATCGACACTAAGATCTCCCTGATCTTATTCCAGTTGAAGATATTACAAGACTTTCGTCTGGTCCAATTAAATTGATTCTAAGATTTTTATAATTCTTATCCAGTCAAAGTTAATCCAAGACCTTCTCTGGTTTAGTCATATCGACACTAAGATCTCCCTGATTCTTATTCCAGTTGAAGATATTCCAAGACTTTCATCTGGTTCAGTTAAATCGATCCTAAGATTTTTCTGATTCTTATCCAATCAAAGTTAATCCAAGACCTTCTCTGGTTCAGTTAGATCGACACTAAGATCTCCCTGATTCTTATTCCAGTCGACGATATTCCAAGACTTTCGTCTGGTTTAGTTAAATCGATTCTAAGATTTTTCTGATTCTTACCCAGTCAAAGTTAATCCAAGACCTTCTCTGGTTCAGTCAAATCGACACACAGATCTCCCTGATTCTTATTCCAGTTGAAGATGATCCAAGACTTTCATCTGGTTCAGCTAAATCGATCCTAAGATTTTTCTGATTCTTATCCAGTCAAAGTTAATTCAAGACCTCTGCTGGTTCAGTTTAAGTCAACCATTGATTTGTTACTGATTCTTTTCCAGTAGATCTTTACTGGTTCGATTAAATCAATCCTAAGATTTTTCTGATTCTTATCTAGTCAAAGTTATTTCAATACCTCTGCTGGTTCAGTTCAAGTTGACCATTGATTTGTGAATGATTCTTTTCTGGTAGACCTTTACTGGTTCAGTTAAATCAATCCTAAGATTTTTCTGATTCTTATCCAGCCAAAGTTAATTCAAGACCTCTGTTGGTTCAGTTCAAGTCGACCATTGATTTGTGACTGATTCTTTTCCGGTAGACCTTTACTGGTTCAGTTAAATCGATCCTAAGATTTTTCTGATTCTTATCCATTCAAAGTTAATTCAAGACCTCCGCTGGTTTAGTTCGAATCGACCATGGATTCGTTGCTGATTTCTTAACAATTTAATCTCATTTCTCCAGTAAGTCACTGTGAAGCCTGGAGCACGGCCAGATAGAAGTCAACCTTATCATCCTCAGCAAGTCACTGTGAAGCTTGGATCCTGATCAGATAGCAGTTCACTCCCGTCTCTTCAATCAAGAGATAACTCCCCAATAGAGTAACGAACGACTAAAGCTCTTAAAACTCTATGTTCCAAGACAAAGATCAACATTCCTCAGCGGACTCCTCCTCAGACAGCAGGAACAGGAATCCCCACAAAGGAGTATCTCATGAAATCAACAGTCTTCTGGATGGCATCTTTAAGCCCATCTCTGACGACTCCCTGTCATGTTCCATGGATGGCATCTTTAAGCCCATCTCTGACGACTCTCCTTCACATTCTGATGGCATCTTTATGCCCATCTCTGACGATCTCCCGTCATCTTTTCCAAATGGCATCTATAAGCCCATAGTATCACTTCAGATAAGTGCAATTTTTTGGGCATTCTAGTGTTCAATCATCTTCCACCTACAGATCACGAAAGGCAGATGACTAATCTGCATCTTCAGGTTTAAGAAGATTGAACAGGGGCAGCTGTTGTACCCCAAAATTTGCCCTCTCATTTTTTACAAGATCTTCTCTTACATGGGTGGTTACAAACACTTGCTTGAAGAAAAATAGCAAATTTTGAAGTTGGTCAAAATATCCTTCGATGAGGTGTCTTTCGATTGGCATCCAAACAATGTCTTTCGATTGGCCCCAGGTCGTTCGTAGCTCATGCCATAACGTTGATGCTATTGAACCGTGATGCTCTTGTATCGAGTCGGTCAAATAGTGGAGGGTTCGTGATCAACCCCTACGTTTTGTTTCGAGCTCGCGTTGTCAACGTTTGATGCTTCTTAGTGATCTTATTAATGTCTTCTATCTTCTACCTCGATCCTTGATATCTTGGTTAGGTGCTTAGTTGCTTATGATGATTCACTCTTTATTCTTCTCTTGTCTCGATTATTCGATATCTTGGTAAAGAGTCGATCCACATCTCTTTATTTTTTGCCTCGGTGATACGACACCTTGGTTAAGATTTACTTTCGTTACCCCTTCTTGACGACACAATATCATGGCTAGGTGTTTTCCCCTCTCCTCTATCCTATCTTGGCGATACGGTGTCATGGTTAAGTGTGTGCTACTTGAGTGAGTGGACACTCCTCAAGCATTGTCTGCTTGCATTCTTGACTTGATTAAGTTCTTGACTTCTATGAGTTTCTCTATATTGTTTGATCACATGTTCCCCATAGGATTCTTAGTTATTTCTTGGTTAAGATCGAACTAAGTAGACCCAAAGATGGTTATCCATGCATGCTAACATTAGATATATGTTTCTCTTTTGTTAATCTCAACTCTAGGACCATCATTGTATAATAACATTAGGGATAGAGTTAGATAGTCTCCCTTAGACTTTTTCTTCCCTTTTTGCATGTTTAAAACTAAAACCTTTTTCTTTGGCAAATTCATAAAACATCTCTAACTTCACTTAAATCATTTTTCAAGGTAAAAAACACCAATCAATACAAACTCTTTTTGTCTTCGGACTTTTTCTTTTAAAACCTTTTCGATAAGGGTATGTTGTTTCAAATTCAAGCAACCTATAAATGCTAAGTGTGTGGGTGGTCGAGCATGAGTCTCTTACGAGCTGCAACATCAAGCACGAGTTGCAATCCTAACCGCAAGGATGCGAACATTGTATTATCCATAAAAAAATATACAACCAACCAAAACTTTTGAGAGGAACTACAAGTACCTCGATCCCCATTGCACGGTCGGTGCTACGTAGGCACAAAGATTCGCAATCGCGGCAGACACGACTAATAAAAACTTTCTTTTTTTGTATATAATCATTTGCATTCATGTATTCCCTTTACAACTTAGTTCTTAGATTTGACACACCCTTTAGATTAGACAACAAGAATGGATCACGTAGAGTACCATATACGTGAAGGGTGTTAATATTTTTCTCTCTCGTAATCGACTCCCTTACCTGTATCTCTCAATCGTTTGATCATGATTTCATCCCCTCAGATTTTCTCGATGTTCACCTTTCTCTTTCACGAAATAAAAAACGTTTGATGACAACTTTATTAATTTCTAATGATTTCACTCCATTATTTCAAATATGCATGTTTCTATTTTTACGCTTGTGTTGCCTGAGTTTTTGTTCTTGTTTCCTCCGACCTTTGCTTTTAGTCGGTTTTGTTTGTTTCCTAGACACATATTGTACTTTTATTGTATCCTATACTTTCACCTTTTTCTTTTACTATTTAATATATTAATCTACTTTACTATTAAAAAAGAAATTATGTGAAATAAAGATTAATTTAGACAAAAACAAAATCGCAACAACGAAAAAAAACTCTAAAGTAAAAAAAACAATTAAATAAAAAAATTGAAGTTTTTTTATTTTTTCAAGAAGAATAATTTAAATTATATTTAACATGACTCTCCTCCTCTCTCTTGCAAATCTCTCATTTTGAAAATACATTAAATTGTTTTATGAAGAATACGCGTCACCTCTTTTCTCCTCCCTCCCCTAAAAAACCAAAAAACAAAATTTGATTTAACATATTTCATCCTCTCTTCTAACCTTCAAAAGTCCTCAACCAAAAAATCATTAATCTTTGAACTAAAAAAAGACTTCAAGTTCTAGCATGAAGCATGTAAAATTTGATTAAAGATTATTTTAAGATATATTTGAATTGACAGTGGATATAATTAATTCTAATAAAATTGAATTTCGTAGAATTTATTTTTATAAAATAGAATTTAGTATAATTAATTTATGTTTGAACATATTTATGTGAAAGTGAGTTGAATCATAAATTTCAATGTAAAAATCACTTAGACTATTTACAATGACAAAATTATTCAACACCTATTTTTCTCATTTTTTACGCTCCACATCATCTTCTCTCTTCCACCTAATAGTTTAACACTCATTCAACTTTTACTCACTACAATAATTTTGTTTAATAAAATTCAATACCTTACCCCACCACTTTTATTTCATATTTTTATTTTCTTTTTTATGTTTTTGTTTTTTTGATTATAAGAAGATTATTGTTGGGATTCATTTCACTAAAAAATTGTTTAGAGCTATAAACAATAATTTATTGGAGGCTAAATAGAAAAATTAGAGAGAAAAAATAATTTTTTTTCTTTGTCCAAATCAAATGAATCAAGACTCTATTTATAGACCAAAAAAAATGATGAATTTTGGTGAAAATAAAAATAAATAAAAAATTGATTTTCTATAAAATAATTGACTCCAAATAATTTAGGTGAGATAAAAATATAAACAATCACAACAACCAATTATATTTTGCAAAGTATTATAAGTGACCCCACTCATTTCAACACAAATTAATTCATGTTACATTCAACACCTTATTCAACAATCTATAGGAGCAATTCAACTATTAAAAAATTTATTCAACACCCCATTGCAAGTAGTCTTAGAATCATTTCTGAAGGCACAAACTACATAATCTAACTTCAACTATAATCAATTTTAAATACATAATCAATTCTATTTTCGATAAAACAAACACATCAAAATCACTCAAAATCAATTCTACACCTTTAAAATTGATTATAAATCTTTCAAAAATTAATTCAACCATGCTATTAGTTTTAAACTCAATCGTACTTCTTGAGTTCATATGTTTTTTCCTAAATTATTTCAAATGACCTCTTATTCATATTTGAATGGACATTTCAACTATGCCATTACAAAACACTTTTATATGCTATTAGTCAAACACATATTTAGCATAATATATATATGTATGGTTGAAAAAGGATAATGTTTAAATGATAAGACCACATTTATATTGATTGGTTTATAATTACAAAGACAATGACTGCCACTAATGGGTTGAGACACAAATTTTCTTTTTGTTCAAATTTATAAAAGAGAAAAAGTGACAATGCAGAATATGAAGAAAAAGTGTCTCATTGCATAATATTGTGCATGCATGGTGATAGCAGAGAGTATTGTACCTTGTTCCCTCTTTGTGATTCTACTTATACTGGTGTTAAATAGAGAAAGAGATGTAGTATAGAGAAATGAAAAAGTGAAAGAAAAAAGCATGATAAAGTAAAAGGCTAAATTGACCTCAAGCTCAGTATAATATAGAGTCTGTCTAAAAGCTCTAAATGTGGTCCTCCCACAAGGCAAACATGCGTTAAATATATTACTTTTTAAATTGTGACTTGAATTCTTATAAGTTTATTTGTTTTTAGTTGATAAAAACACATGGCCTTTTTGAGAATTAAAAATAAGATAAAATACTTTTTATATTATTATACTCGTCATCTATTCCTTATAAAAATTGTTGATTTGATTGACATGACTTCATTCAATATGACATATCCTTATATTATTCAATATTCACATGTAGTTTAAAATTCTTATACACAAATTAAATGATACAATGATGTTATCGTGAGAGCGTACACTTTTATAAAATTAACTTTATTAATGTATTTGAAGTAATGTAGAGAATAAAAAGTAAAGAATACTATTGAAAAAATAATTATTATTACTACATTAAAAAAGTAAAAACGACAGTTATTTTGAAACAAAATTTATTTGCTAAAATGACAATTTATTTAAAAACAGAGGGAGTAATACTCAAAGGGTGGAGATTTACTCCGGCAAAAAATTCACTGGAGGAGATCCAATTTGTTTAGATGTTAGATATAAAAGATAAAAGATACTAGACTTTAGAATTATGGCTTAGGAAATAAGGTTTTAATTTTTTATTAAGGAAACTCGTCACGATTTTAGTCGTATGCTTACGTATCCTCTTATGAGCAATCAGAGACCCAATTCGTAGTTCCCAGTTGTTGGTGTTTTTTATGGATTACGAAGATGTTTTGAATTTTCCTTGTACTAAGTCCAGGTGTGTGAATAGCGGAGTTGTTAGACGAAATTCGCAGTCGATTAAAAGCATTTTCGTAATCCTTTTTGAAAATTGTTTTTAAAATTAACCAAGTTATTAAAAAAAGAATTTGATGTTGGTTTGGTATTTTTTAAGTGTATTAATATATAAAAAAATCTTTTTAATGCATGGCAAAAATAATTTTTATGCAATAAAAATATTTGGATGAATTAGAAAATAAATATTTGATTTATTTATAGTAATAGTAAAATAATTTTAGAATTTATAAAAATATTAAATTATAAAAATAATAATTATAAATAATAAAAATAATAAAATAAATTTAATAAAAAAACGCAGGGAGTGTATTTCATTTGGGTTAAGTAAATCATGGGGTGTGGAAAGTAGGGCCCTAAATTCAGATATTGAATTCAGGCCCAAACGCAAAAGAGGGTGTAGATTTGTGCAACACGACAAGAATTGGGGGTTCAGGGAGCAAGGGCCCAAGTCCAGATGTTGGACTTGGCCCAGTAGCGTTATGGGTGTACAATTTTCTAACACAATAGTAAAATAAATAAAAAACAGGAGTGACGTGATTAACAATTGGCTAGGCCCAGTGTTTGATAAACTTTTGAGAGTCCGTTTGGACTTCATGCGGGCGATTGCACGGTGTTACAATGGGCGTGCGAATTAGGAGCGTTTAATGATGATCAAAGCTCGCATAGCAAGGATGCATGACAAGGGCGCGTGGTAGTGCAAGCATAGGATCCATGAGGCTTATATAAACAAAACACTAGGGTGAGAGCCCATTTTTTCTTTCTCTTCGTCTCTCTACAAAGACATAACAACCCCCTTTGTAATTTCTAGAGAGAGAGGCTTTGTCTTCTCTCTAGAACTCCGTCGTGCCATAAATCGTGCAGTCGGCGGTCATCAACTCCATCGTCGTGGATCTTCATCTGGGTTCGTAGAACCCTAAGAACCCGAAGGTTTCCTGATGAACCCTAATCACCTAAAAACCCAGATCTTCAAACAACCATAAGAACCTTAACCCTAGGATCTAAGAACTCTAACCCTAGGTTAGAACCATAACCCTAGAAAACCCAAATTTTCCAGAAACCCTAAATTAAACCCCAATCATATATTTTACATCAATCAACATGCAATCAAACCCTAAGAGCTAAGTGTTTCAGGCTTACCTCTCTTTGTTGTGATTCTAGTCGTATAATTTTATTTCTATTTTTCCGCTTCTCCTTCTAATCTCCTTCTCCTTTCTTTCTGTTTGACATGTATAGAGGTGGATGGCAGTGAAGCGGCAGCGCAACGAAGAAATTTAGGGTTTCATATATTGAATCCCTTTCTTCTTTCTGCTTCTTTGCCAACTCGTTCGTCTCAATTTCTTCTCCTCCCCTTTAGAATTTTTAGGGTTTTATTTATAGTCTTAGGTTAGATATAAATTAGGAAGGTTGTTTATGATTGTCGTTATATTTGAGTTGTATTAGGAAGATTAAGATTTTGTTTTAGGGATTCGATTTTGATCTGTAATTGATTCTCCCTTTGTATAAGATTAGGGTTTGTAATATTATAATATATCTGGACAAACGTATTTGTAATATTCAAAATTGTCTTTTTTGCAAGATTTGATTCAAATCTGTTTTTTTAGAAAGATTTGATTTTGATTTCAACAGTGTGTTTCTTTTGTTTAGATCTGAACAGTGAATGTTTATTGGGTTTGGGCCTGATGTCTGAGTTTGAAGGAGAAATGGGGCGCTTATGGTTTCAACCCTTTGGGTTAACTCGGTCATCCAAAAAACAAAAATATAATTTAAAAAACTGACAATAATAATAATAACTAAATATTAAAATAAATTATAAAAGTATTAACAAAAACAAACGTAACAAAACCAGTATACTGAGAATGGGCCTGTGTTCCAAAAATTGAAATGGGCCCAATCTGATTTCAAAAAATGTGTACCTCTCTTTTAACATTAAAAATGAACCATAAACCATTAATGGGCCAACGAAACCAAATGTGCTTTTCTGATTTAGAAAACTCACAACCCTTACTTAATACACACCCCTCTTTGTGAAGTACACGGATCACTCCTTAATGGGCCATCAGGTTTTGATGGTTCATTTTGAAATAATACATCCCTTCTTATGAATTTAAGACCCCCCATGAAATGAAAAACAAAACAATTTTTAAATACCAATGACTATTAAAATAATACGACTATTGAATCGATAGGGCAAATTTGGGGTATGACAACTGCCCCTATTTAATTATTCTTCGATTGAGTAGTGCGAGAATACGTAGGTCTCACACATTTGAATTAGATGTGTAATACGGTGGGAGAACTGACTTTTTTGGTTTTATCCAAATGTGTGGATAGCTAGAGTCTCCACCGACCTTTTATTTATCCAATATTAGGAAAGGCAAAAAGAACAGGAAAAACCTTTGATAGATTTTGAGTTCGAGGGGTAAGTTATGAAAAGGGAAGGTGTTAGCACCCTTTTCATCCGTAGTTATCTACGGGCTCTTAATTGCTTAGCTCACTTTGAAAAAAGTTTCTTCTTGTATGTGATTTGAAAATATTTTGAAATGCCAATGTAAGACTAACTATGTAATGATTCTTGTATCAGTCCTCAAGAATGTATACAAAGTGTTTTTGAAAATATTTGTTTGGAAAGTAGTGTGAAAAATATATTGTTTGTGAGAAAAGTTTGTGAGCAAGCATTCAAAAGTCCTACCCACTAAGGTCTTTCTTATTCATTTCCTTCTCCTTTAGAGATAACACTATCCATATCATTAATTGGTAGGTATCTCTATCTATTGGATGTGAATGGACAGGTGTAGGATCGTCGTATGGTCATCGAAGGCAACATGTAAGGATACTTTCGCAATTTGTATCAGAGGGACTATCATCATTTTATAGGCAACTCGGAGGATCATCGAGGGACTGTGATCTTTATTCGAAGGGACTATGATGATTTGTTCAAGGGTATTTTGCTAAAGTATCCACACTTTCGAGGAACGTGACCAATATCTTAAGGCAACAAGAAAGGATATCTTAGAGGTGCAAGTGTGAAGAGTGTATTGCTTTCAGTTATTTATCTTGAGAGTTAAGGTTTTCTACATTTTTTTTAGTCTTACCATACAAACCCTAGTTACTAATAGTTAAATATGTGTAGAAAAATAAAATGCAGAATGTAAAGTCCTACGTTATTACATGGCTTTGGAAGAGATACACAAGTATAAAAATTTACGGGAAAGTAAATCTACGCTATTACATCCTCGGAGCAGATACATAATTAGAAAAATATGAGAAAAGAAATCTACGGTATTACATCAGTTGTGCAAACCTATACATTTTTCTAGAAAAATTAAATAGCAAAAGAATGAGAAAAAGAATGTTAGGAAAAATATTTTGTTTTTGTGTTTTTTTTTAGAAAATAGTTTAGGTGTTAATAATTAATTAAAACCTAATTGTTTCTAATTGATTTTAATATTTGAGAAAAAAAGTTAATTAATTAATTAATTAGTAAATAAAAAAATATGTCAAAAATTTAATTACTAATTAAAAACCCTAACCCTAATTTGCTAAAGTGTTGGAAAAAAAATTAGGTTAGTTAATATTTAATTAAAATAATTAATTAAGAAAAGAAGAAAATTAGGTTAGAAAAAATAGAATAAAAAGATTTTTTTTATGGGGTGGGTGTTGAACCCACACCCTTAGCCTCACAGATATAATAAACCTGCGTTGAAATCCTGAAAAAGAAAATAAATTAACAAAATGTAGGAATCGAACCCACGCTCCTTACGTTACAGGCCTCCGTCTCCAACCAACTGCGTTATGCTGTGTTTTTATTATAAAATAGAAAAAAAAAAAATATATATATATATATATATATATATATATATATATATATATATATATATATATATATATATATATATATATATATATATATATATATATATATATATATATATATATATATATATATATATATATATATATATATATATATATATATATATATATATATATATAAAATAAAAACAACAAAATTAGAGAAGCGCCAGAGCCTTAGCTTTGGTCGTCTTCTCTGGTGAGACAACTTTCCAACCTGCAAAAATAGCAAGATTTAAAGACCAAGAGGGGTCGTGTCCCCCTAATTTGGACCTCCAGAATCCAAAGATGGTGTTAGTTTGACCTGGAACTGCTTGTAACGCAAGATACGAAGCTCCATCAAAGCTTTGCCCTAACAATGGAAAATCTTCGTCCTTGCATCAAACCTTACAACCAATGGTTCTAAAACATTCTAAACATCATTATGAACAGGTATGAGTGCATCGAATTAATAAAGAATGCATGAATAAAAATTTTGAGATTGAAGAAGTTTACCCAACCGGCGCAACATGATTATGACTATTTTGGACGTGGAATTGGTTCAGTAATGGTTGGGATGGACTCCTGGGAACTACAAGAAGCTGATGGAATGATTAACGCGAATTAAAAGAGGCTGGAGACAAGGGTTCCAAGTTGCCCTAGTTTTAAGAAAATTTGAGATTTTGAGAGTTTGTTCTTGGGGCAATTTTTGTGTCTCTCTTGGTATATAGATGTCATGTATTTATAATGAGAAGATTAGGTTAACAAAAGTGAGATCAATCTTTTGTATTTCATGATCAAATCTTTGATTAGAATTTTTGCATTAAATCTTTCTTTTTTAGGCCAATCATGTACCAATCAATCTTTAAACTTTTTTGCAAGTTGTCACCAGTTTTTTAGACTTATGATTTGATTCAAAAATAGATTCTCATGCCTTATATAATTTATTTGGTAATTTATTTGATTTTTTTCTTTTAATTAAATAAAATCAAAATAAAAATAAATAAAAACCACAAAAAAAATGAATGGATTAAGAGGTCTATTATGAGGTAAGGAACACGTTTGGACTTTAAAAGATAGGCTCATTAGCCCAAAAAAAATCAAATTTTCTCAATTTAGATTTCATGCATTTTCTCAAAATTGTCCAACTTGCACAAATCATGTCTTGCTCAATTTTTGTCATGTGAAAATAATCTTGGATTTTTTGGAAACCTCAAGATGTCTCTTACAACTCTCATGTTGGTCATTTTTTCATTTGAAGTCTTTAACTTGATTTAAATTGCTTTGACAAAAGATGTCTTTTTGTTGACTTTTAAAATGACTTATAATGTTTTGGCCCACATCTCTCAAATGAAGCATTTTTGGCCTTGAGCTTAGAGAGAAATTATTGTAGAGAATTGAATTTCATTCAAGATAGGCTTTGGTTGAGGAATTTCTGATGAAGTATGTGAAAGTTATGCTTGGTCAAAGTTCAATTGACTTCTCCTTAAGAAAACCCTAATTTAGTAACTTTTAACTTTAAATGAATCTAGAGTTTTCTTGATGAATCATAATCAACTCTTGATCAAATGATGAATATGATTCCAAAATATTAATGTTGACCAAAAATCTTGAAGTTTGACTGTAAATTGGTCAAAGTTGACTTTTTGTCCAATATAATTATTTTTCAATCATCTGACTAATTGACTAGACAAACTTGTATTGGAAGGCTGGAAACTTGATATGAGGATTCTTTGAAGCATATGAGATACCATGAAGTCCACTTGAGGCATTAGAAGTCCAATTTCCTTTGAGAGAAGCAAAACCTTAATTATAGGTCAATTGCTTAGGAGGAGAGTTTGTATGATCAATCTTTGATAAGACTTAAGTGTTTGAGATCTTCATGAGCATGAGGAGACCTATTGAAATAATTTGTCTTAAAAATAGGAGTGTAAATTTTTGGGTACAACAACTTCCCCTATTCAATCTTCTTAAACCTGAAGAGTTAGATTGGTATATTTGTCATTCGTGATCTGAAGGTGGAAGAGGATTGAACACTTAAGTGCCCAGAAATTTGTACTCACATGTGCACGAAGTAACATTATTGGTTGGCTATATTTCTTGAACGGGCTTAAAGATGCCATTCAGAGAGGTGACAGGATGTTGTCGGAGATGGGCTTATAGATACCATCCAAAGTAACTATTGATAAGAGTATCAGAATGATTCTACACAGGATTGTATCTGAAAAAGTAAACTAGAATGAGTTTGTGTCTGACTGTATCTAACAGATGCACTGGGAAGTGTCAGAATGAATCATACGTTTTGATTGTATCTGAACAATGTTTTAGAATGAGTTTATGTCTTGAATGTATCTAGGAGAGGATCAGAATGATTCTTTGCCTGACTGTATCTGAATGATGTTCTAGAATAAGTTTACGTCCGACTGTATCTAGAAGATGTATCAGAATGATTCTTTGCCCGACTGTATCTGAAGAATGTATCAAAATGAGTCTTTGCCCGATTGTATTTGAAGGATGTACTATAATGAGTCTACACCCGAATATATCCAGAAGTGGATCAGAATGAGTCTTTACCCGACTGTATCTAAAGAATGTATTAGAATGAGTCTACACCCGACTGTATCCAGAAGTGGATCAAAATGAGTCTTCACTCGATTGTATCTGAAGAATGTATTGGAATGAGTCTACGCCTGACTGTATCCAAAGGAGTATCATAATGAACCTTCGCCTGGTTTTATCTAACTGATGCTTTCAGAATGAATCTATCCGATTTTATCTGAGGGAAATGCTTTTCAGAATGAATCACTGAAGGAAATACCCGTCAGAATTAGTCTCTGGGGGAAATCATCTGGTTATGTAGACAGTCGCCTCGTCCTGTTTTGGGAATTGATCTACAACCCGTTTATAGATTGATGATAATATTCGTTTGTTTGTGAACTTAACCTGAAAAGACAAAGTTAGTTTTATGCAATGTCATGATGCGTGAAATGCATTGCGTAATTATGCTCTCAAAATAAATGAGAATATTATATGCATTTCGTATGCATATGTTATGATATTTGTGGATGATGTATGGATGCAATATGTTGTTGGAGCATATCAGTAGCTTCGTGTAACAACTCTGGCTAGGGGAAATAAATACCTGACCGTCGCTGGGGATGAAGACATTAGTACTTCAATTTTTGATGAGAATGACCTTACTGAGGATTCCCACTTTCTGTTTGAGGACACTCCGCTGAGGATGTTCGACTTCTGCTTGGGGATTTGAATCTTATGTACCCCGCTAGGGATAAAAGAGATGGATAATCCTCTGATGCGCTATCTGACTAGGTTTCAGATACATGTATAAACTCTTCTAGGGAGGACGACATTGAATGACATCTGGCTGGAGAAGAGAATTCTATCATAGAATTTGCAGTATTGGAGAAATAAACTCTGTTGGGTAATTAAATCATGTAGACTGTGTTAAGGGAATAATCTTTGATGGGGATTAGAAATTCATAGGCTTCTAAGGTAGTTTCCACTGTATGCTGGGGAAATGATCAAACTTCCTTATCGGCTAGGGGACTTATTGAGGAAGATGGTCATATCAGGCTATCCATCAGGGATATGGAGGTGGAATTTTGGAATATGCCCCTATTTCTGTCTGATGGTATATTAGACTTGTTGGGGAACATATCTCTATTGGGGATGAGCTTATGAAGATAGCTCTGTAAAGATAGTTCCATGGAGATTGCTCTGTGGGGATTTGTGGATAACTTGAACATTATTCCAACTCCCAGAGTCTTTAGTAAATGCTAACCTGTTTTCATGCATATGTTAAGTAATCATATTCAAATTCATATGTTCATTCAATGTAATCATTGGACGTTTGTGCAAACAAAACTGAGAAAGTAAAAACTATTTTGAAATTTGAAATATATTTGCAGTGAATCAGGAAGTTTGGCTATAAGCAGGCAATTTTATACAAGGAGACAGAAATCCTAGTAAGAGGAAGTTGTCATAAAAATTGAAAAAGGGTACAAAGTGATAACAAAGAAAAACAACTATGTGAAAACAATCCCATCGAGTTTCAGCTCTGCTATTGCCCATATATCTTCAAGAATCTCATCACTTGTTGTCGGATGAAGATGATTGAATCAATATGTACTATTTGAACTTGACGCTAGTAATAAAGCTGGTTGTAAATAGATGGGTGATCCAACAGGACATAGTCGTACGCTTTAATCCTTAACTTTTGCCTGGACCGCCCTTTCGGGTTTTCAGTCCATCGGGATATCCTTTTTTGTCCAAGCATCCTTTTTAGGTTTTAGACTTGCCGGATGTAGAAATTATATATATATATATATATATATATATATATATATATATATATATATATATATATATATATATATATATATATATATATATATATATATATATATATATATATATATATATATATATATATATATATATATATATATATATATATATATATATATATATATATATATCCCTAATTTTTGCCCGGACCCTTTTGGTTCGCCGGGATGCCCTTATTTTTGCCTAGGCCTATCAACCTATCGGGTCTCTTTTATGCATAGTATTTTTTGACTATGTCCGTGTTGACAGGGTGCGGAGAATCTTCACCATCCATGGTGGTAAGTATCATAGCACCGCCAGAAAATATCTTTTTGATCACAAATGGCCCTTTGTATGTGGGAGTCCATTTTCCCTTGTGATCACCTTGTGGTAAGATGATGCACTTTATTACTAAATCACCAGCCTGGTACACCTGATGTATGACTTTCTTGTTAAAAGCCTTGATCATACGTTTCTGATATATCTAACCATGAGAAACAACCACAAGCCTTTTTTTCATCAATCAAATTTATCTAGTTAAGTCGAGTTTGAATCCATTCTTCCTCGTCTAAACCTGCGTCTTTCATAATCCTTAGGGAAGGAATCTGGACTTCAACAGATAAGACAACCTCATACCATAGACTAGAGAGAACGGGGTTGCCCCAGTTGATGTACATATTGAAGTGAGATAACCATGAAGAGCAAATGGTAGAATCTCATGCCAATCTTTGTATGTCATTGTCATCTTGTGCAAGATCTTCTTGATGTTCTTGTTGGCAGCTTCCACTGTGCCATTCATCTTTAGTCGGTATGGAGAGGAATTGTGATGCTTAATCTTGAACTGTGTGCAAAGTTCTGTGATCATAGTATTGTTAAGATTGGTATTATTGTATGTGATGATCCTTTTAGGGATGCCATTCCGACAGATGAGGTTATACTTATTGAACCGAGCCATAACATTCTTGGTAACGGAAGCAAACGAGGTTGCCTTTACCCACTTCGTGAAGTAATTAATACCCCATTGGAGGCAGTAGGATTAATCTCTCCAATCATATCAATTCCCCACATTTCAAACGTCCAAGGAGCAGTCAAGACATTCAAAGGAACCAAATGCATATGTACTTTATCAACATAAATCTGGAATTTGTGGAAAGTTCTAGAATGATGACGGCAATCAGTTTCCATGGTAGACTAATAATAACCCGCTCTCAGAATCTTCTTAGCCATTGTATGTTCTTTGGAGTGAGTACCAAAGACACCTTCGTGCATATCTTCCATAATTTTCTCAGCTTCTTTCTTGTCTACACAACTAAGCAAAGTCGAATCGTGGTTGCGCTTGTACAAGATTCCATTACTCAGAAAGAACTTGGCAGGGAAACTCCTTAGAAGTTTCTTATCAATGGTAAATGCTCCTTCAGGATATTCTTGAGTTTCGATTTATCTTTTTACTTCGTGGTACCAAGGTTTTTCCTCTACTCCAACAATATCAACTTTGTAGTAATGCGTCGGTTCGTCTAGTCTCTCAATAGTAATTCGAGGAACTTCATTATCCCATCTGACTTTGAACATAGATGACATGGTATCCAATGCATCTTCTATTTGATTCTCTTCTCGTGGAATGTTTTCAAAAGTGATTTCTTCGAAGTATGAAATTAATGTCAACATATGCTCTCAATAAGGAATTAGATTTGGATGTTTGTGCCCCATTCTCCCTTAACATGACTGATCACTAGGGCTGAGTCCCCATATACATTCAAGAATTTAATCCTCATATCGATGGCAGCTTTGATACCCTCATGATGTATGCTTCGTACTCGGCCATATTGTTGGGACAGTCAAAACACAATTTGGCGGTGAATGGCGTATGGAAACCCTTGAGAGAGACAATCACAACACCAATTCCATTACCAAGCACATTGGAAGCTCCATTGAAAACCATATTCCATCGCGATCCTGGTTCAGGTCCTTCATATGGTCCAGGTTCTTCATAGTCAATAACTAACATGATATTCTCATCTGGTAACTCAAAATTCATAGATTGATAGTCATCTACAGCTTGATGAGCCAAGTGATCTTCCAGTACACTTCCTTTGATTGCCTTCTAAGTAGTGTATTGAATGTCGTATTTTGTCAAGACCATTTTCCATCTTTCTATTCTTCCGGAGAGAGCGGGTTTCTCAAATATGTATTTCAATGGATCCATCTTAGAGATCAACAAAGTAGTATGAGTCAACATATACTATCTTAGTCGGTGAGCAGCCCATGCCAAAGCGTAAAAAGTTTTCTCGAGCAGTGAGTATCTTGTTTCACAGTCGGTAAATTTTTTGCTAAGGTAGTATATTGCATTCTCTTTTTGACCAGACTCGTCATGTTGGCATAATACACACCCTTCTGAGTTCTCTAATACTGTCAAGTACATGATCAGAGGTCTTCCTTCAACCAGTGGCATCATAATTGGAGGTTCCTGGAGGTATTCCTTGAAGGCTATCTGACAATTGTTGTTCCACTTCACTACTTGATTTGCTTACAAGTAGCGGTTAAATGGAAAATAAACAATCGTCCAAATAAACCTATGACTTCTTTCTCAGTACGGGGAGCTAGAATTTATTGAATGGCTTTAACCTCAGAAGGATCAACTTTAATACCTTTACCACTAACAATGAAACCTAGGATTTTATCGGATCTTACCCCAAAGGTGCACTTTTTCGGTTTCAACCTCAACTTGTATTTCTTTAATCTCTCAAACAGCTTGAGCAGGTGGTCGAGATGTTCTTCTTCAGTCTGAGACCTGGCTATCATGTCATCAACGTAAACCACTATCTCATGATGGATCATGTCATGGAACAAAGCTACCATAACACGCTGATATGTTGCACCGGTGTTATTCAAACCAAAAAGCATAACTTTGTAACAAAAAGTGCCCCACTGTGTGATAAAAGTAGTCTTCTCCCTGTCTTCAGGTGCCATATTAATTTGATTATAACTAGAGAAACCATCTATAAAGGAAAATACTTTGTGCTGAGCGGTGTTGTCAACCAGAACATCAATATGTGGGAGCGAAGAGTCGTCCTTGGAGCTTGCCCTATTCAAATCCCTGTAGTCCATACACATACGCACCTTACCGTCCTTCTTAGGTACCGGTACCATATTTGAAATCCACTGAGGGTAGGATGTAACAGCTAAGAAACCCGTATTGAATTGCTCATGACCTCAGGTTTGATCTTTTCAGACATTTCGAGCCGCATACGATGAACCTTCTTCTTTATAGGAGGACAACCTTCCTTCATTGGTAGACGGTGAACCATAATGTTAGTATCAAGCCTTATCATGTCTTCATAAGACCAATCAAAGATCTCCACATAGTTGTGTAACATCTAGATTAACCTCTTCTTGACAATGTCTTCTAGGTTGGCACATATCTTGAGTTTTTTCTTATCTTCTTCAGTATCCAAGTTCACAACCTTGACTGGCTCTTCATGCGGTTATATGGCTCTTTCCTTCTGCTCTAACAGTCTAGCAAGCTCTCTGGGTACTTCACAATCTTCATCACCTTCATCACCCGCTTGGTAGATCAGATTTTTGAAGTCATAATTAGCAATAGCAAAATTGTTATCAATGGGACCCAGGGTGGATATGGATCTGCAATTTGTTAAGTGGGTGTGTGTAAGAATACATAGCTATTTTGAAAGCAATAAAGTAAAAGAAATACAAAGAGCACAAAATTTGAATGCAAACGTCCAATGATTTATTGAATGAAAATATGTGGATGAAAAATGACAACCCTAACAAATGGATTATTGTGCCCCGAGTAAGGCACGAGGTTTAAAGTTATTATTCAAATTACATAACCAAAATCAAGAAAATAGAAAATAGAATTTACTCCTGACTAAAGGAGATTGGTATAAAGTCTTCAGCCTTCCAATTGTTGAGCCCACTACCGGTAGTAGGGAAGATCCAATTGTCTATGTCACAACCGCTATCAGCGTCTTCCACAATGTTGACTTGATTTTTGTGAACTCCATTGTTGTTGATGTGGAATCAAGGTCTCCCAAAATTAGCACGAGCATGACGGACATTCCTTTGAGCCTCTGAGGTGAAACCCAAACCAAATTTGTCGAACTTGTAAGGAACGTCAGGAAGCTAACCCCTAAACAGTGCCACCACCTTCTTCTACCATAACCTTAACGTGTTTTAGAGAAATCATTTTTGGTGGAATCCTGGTAACCTCAGGAACAATATGAGCAACTTTAGAAATAAGGGTTCTCTAAGGAATAACTTTAAAGGCCTGTCAAGGAGTCTCGAGGAATTCACCATTTATCTCAACATACTTGAAGGAGTTCAAATGGCTCACCATGTATTCTTCTTCATTGCAAACTGTAATGATTTTTCCTTTCACGTGATACTTCAATTTTTGGTGTAAAATAGAAGTAACAGCGCCTTCCCCATGAATCCAAGGGCGTCCAAGAAAACAGAAATAGGCTGGATGAATGTCCATCACATAGAAAGTAGACTCGAATACCTGGGAACCCACTTTGGTTGGAAGATTAACATCTCCATGCACCATTCTTTTTTAACCATCAAAAGCTCTCACCATAATGTCACTGGGTTTTAGCACAACCTCCTCACAGTCAAGTTTGTCTAAAACAGCTTTGGGCAATACATTCAATGAAGAACCCGTGTCCACCAACACATGATATAAGGTAGTGCCCCTACACTCAATAGAGATATGCAGGGTCTTATTATGGTTCCTTCTCGCAGGAGTTAAATCAGTGTTAGAAAAGTCTATCCCATTATTAGTTGTCAGGCTAGCAACACAATTTCTGAACTGATCAATAGAGATTTCTTGTGGTACATGAGCACATTTCAGAAATTTCACCAAAGCCTGATCATGGGCTTCAGAGCACAACAACATAGATAGCATAGATATTTTGGAGGTGTCTTCCCCAACTAGTCAACAATCTTATAATTACTCTTTCGAATAATTTTCAGTATCTCCTTTATCTCTTGCTTGGAGGTATCTTCAACAATAACCTCTTTCGGTGCCTCAGTCTGAGCTGTCTCATTCATCTATTCTTTGTCTCGAGTCTCAATAATTAATTCATTAGCAGTGATGCGAACTGGTGTAGTAACAGCCTTTGGAGAGATCTCTGGAGAAAAAACCTTCCACTTCTGGTAACCTTACTAGTCCCAACAATATTGCCGACATTGGGATCGGTAACTTCAGTATTTTCATCTTCAACAACTAATGGTTCTTGCTTGACGTCATGGTAGTAGACATCAGCTCCATAATTCCAAGGGATAGCCTTGTTAGAGGAAAATGGAATTGGCCCAGGTACAATAATGATCAAGGGAGAAACCATAGGCTTGGTAGTAATCTTCACATGACCCTTAGAAGTGATCCTTACATGAGTACCCGAATTTGTAATCCCAAAAGGAATCTTCTCAAAGAGAATTACACGACCATCCATCAAATGTTGAATACCTATTTTCAGCAGTACACAACCATTGGATTGGGACGCGCAGTAGTAGCAGTTTTCAATACAACCCGGAAATAAATCGGCTTGCAACAATTTCTTTTTAGTGATCATCAGAGGAGTAGTCAAGTTACTCACAGCAGAAACATAATAAACATCTACAATATCATTAACGCCTTTTTCATGATTAGGCATAGGTGTCGTGATTACATTAGGAGTCTCAGGAGGATCAGATTCAATCTCCTTAGAGTCAATCATGTCTTGAATCTTATTTTTCAGGGCCCAAAAACTGTTATGTCATGTCCAGGACTGTTAGAATGGTATGCAAACCTCTCATTAGGATTGTAACAGGGAGATAAAGTATTGGGGTTTTGAGGAGGATCCTTCAATGTAAATAGCTCTGCTTTCAACATGTGTTGCAATTCTTGAGACAACGACATGTTGATTTTAGTGAACTGTCTACTGGGTGCCTCCTGTCTATGTTGATTATTCATTTGTTGTTGTTTTACTGGCGCATGATTAGAGATCATAACTTCCCCCCACATATTAGTCGTATTCACTCTTATTACGACCCTTCTGGCTGTACACAACATTGGATTCTCTCTTTCCATTGTATGACTTCTTTGCAGTATTTGAAGATGTAGCCACCTGAATTCTACTACTTTTGATTCCACTCTAAACATGTTCCCCTGTCAATATCAGTTCAGTGAAACCAGCTGAAGAACTCCCAAGTAACTGATTATAGAAAGGACCTGTTAGCATACTCATGAACATGTCAACCAATTCCCTATCAACCAAGGGAGGTTGAACCCTTCCTGCAAGATCTCTCTATTTATGTGCGTACTCTTTAAAGCCTTCTTCATAACCCATGGGTATACTTTGTAGTTTCATGCGGGTTAGTGCCAAATCAGAATTATACTGGTACTGTTTATAGAAAGTTGCAGCCAAATCTTCCCAGGTATGGATATTGGCACCTTTGAGTTAATAATACCATTCCAATTGTGTTCCAGACAGAATATCTTGAAAGAAATGCAACCACAATTTCTTTTCAGCAGTGTGTGGTTAAATTTTCCGAACATATGATCTCAAACACAACTTCGGGTAAGAAACGCCACCATACTTAACAAAGGTAGGAGTTTTGAATTTAGGAGGAGTGACAACTCTCGAGACTAATCCAAATTCTTCTAAGTTCAACCAGGCACCTTCTGGATCTCCATAGCTTTCAGACGCTCTTCTAACATCTTGTACTTCTCATCAGCAGGGGATATTATTCATTCAAATAATCCTCCTCCTCTTCAATAGAATATTTGTTAGAACCATGATTGCTTTTTTTAGTTTTGACACTTTTACCATCTTCATCCCATTTGTCATCTTCGTCCGATGGAATATCAAGATCTCCAGCTTGCTTGACTGGACCTCTGAACCTTCTCCCCATGTTAAGGATGCCAATTGGTTTCTTTGTCTTCTTCTTCTTCTCGTTGACAAGTGCCTTCAGTTCTTCTTTCCCCTTGGCTAAGTTTAGGAACATCTCTTAGAACTGAGCATTCTGAGCCTGAAGTAATTTAACTTTCTGTTCGAGAGCCATTCTTGTTGAAATAAATAGCAAGAAGATGAGAAACTTGTCTTAGAAACCTGTTATGCAATGTGTTGTACCCCAAAATTTGCCCTCGCATTTTGCTACAAACAATCTCAGCTTCAGACATTTCCTGACTTTTCAAGCTGGCGCAAGAATCGGACAAACGGACTTTTCTTGACAGTCAAACGAAATTAGGGTTTGTACTGATGTTCAGAGCTCTGATTGGTCTCATACAGTTGGCTTAGGGTTGGGATGATTTTTGATTCAAATTTGATCAGGCGAGCGTTATCTAGCATTTAATCAGAAATTAAGGTTTTATAGGCATATTCTCAGAAGAATTTAAATTCCACCGCACTTTGCAGTTTGTTCCGAGATTCGGGTTAAAATTCGCGTTATCTTGATTTAATCAGTAAATGAGGCAGTCGGTTTGAATTCACCAGTCAAAAGGGATATGTGCAATGTGGAGTTACAGTGCTTGGCAAAAGAATCAGTGAAGAAAAAAAAAGGGATTGCATCTGATTAAGTTTTTGTGTCCGACTGTGCGTTGCTTTGAATAATGGATACGTCGAATTCATTTATTTTGATCATTGAAGGTTTAGTTGATCATTTATGATTCTAAGAATTAAAATATTTGAAGTTTAAACCTTCATTTCATTTTATTTTAAGGGACTATAAATAACAAGTGAACAATTAAAGAAGAGAATTGAAAGAAAATTAAATATCAAATGAATTTTTATTTCACATTTAATAATTGTTACAATTGTTATTATTTGAATATTTATTACAAAGTATTTAAATGATAATGATGTACAAGAATTAAACTAAAAAAATAAAAATTCTATCCTATTTCTAAATTCTTCATTCTCCACTTCATGCCAGTGCTCCATTTTTTTTTATCTGCAAAAAGAAAGAGGAAGTCAGAAGACAGTTAATTAAAAGAGACAGTTAATTTGCTCATCATTAGGGGCCACTGACTGGGATCAGTTGCCCTCTCTGCAAATCACGGGATTTCTCCCGGTTCACAGAGAGGGAAGATTTTTTTGTTCATGAAATGCAAATGCATAATTCTTAAAAATTCAAGGCTGCATAAGAATCTCAATTTCCAATTCAAATTAAACTGAAAAAATCCATTTCCAACTTTCTATCCAAAGCAAAAAGGAAGTTGCTGTCAAAATGCCTAAGGATTACCCAAAAGTACACTTGCTGCAAAGTCAAAATGCCAAGATATCAAAGAAGTGCAAAGCTGTCAAAAGTAGAATAAGGATGCAGAGAAGTATATGCAAGCAATTTAATCCTTTTCATCATTTCCCAGCATGAGAGAGGGCCCCTTCAGAACCATAGTACAATACAAATCATATAATAATTCTGAGCTGTACTATGAGTGAGAAAAAGAGAGATAAAAGAGCATAGGCAGAGTTCAGGTTAGGCATAGGCAGCAGGACAGCAGAAAAGATATACAAAAAAGAAGACACAATTCAGCATGGTTCAAAACTACACAGCATGGACAGTTACTAGAAATGGAAAAGATGCCAAGAAATTTTGTCAAACTACCCAGCAAGCATGGATCAAAAGAAAACCAAAGTTTGAAATATGGTTAGGCGCCAAAGACCAATAGCAAAAGGACGAAATAATGCAAGAAAAGAGACTGATTGAGCCAAGCACCAATATCACCCATATAACTCAGAACTGAACCAAGATAAAAAAGAAGCTCATACCTGTCTAAATACACAAGCAATCAAAACACTATCTAGCCAAGGCCACAACCAAAAACTATCAAACCTGAACAGCCAAGCCAACAGACGCCCCGCCTACTGTCCAGAACCACGACAAACCAAAAAAAAAACTCTGTTAAGCCAAGCCTAACCAGAGCTGCCATCAACCTGCATTTATCCATACAAAACCTTGCAAAACCAGTTGCAAAACATCATAACTTGCCTACTTTCCAGTCACACAAAATCTATCAAACCTGAGCAACCTCAAACTTGGCCAAGCCCAACAAACACACTGAAGCATAACCTGTAAACTAGGTTATCAAGCCAAACTGAACATCTCAGACCTGATAAAACCAGAATCATAACACCCAATACCCTGTCATAACATGAACCTGTCAAAGCTTGAACATACAAACACATAAGCTGACTTACCAAAGTCCCTGTAAAACCATAACACCTTGCCTTCACCACGAAAGCCTAACCATCAAAATATGGCCTAGCTTTCAAACCTGATAAACCAAAAATCCCAATCCATCAAGCAACACCTATATTCCAACCAACTCCTAAGCCTCAGAGTTTTCTTTCCTCATCATAGGCGATATCAAAAGCATCCAATACAAACAAATAATACAACATCTCAAGCAAATACTCAAGCAACAATTCCAAGAACATACAGAACACAAAGGCAACATGAGAGAAGGAGAAGCATACAAATTCCCAAAGGCATCACAGTAAGAAGAAGAAGATAAAGAGGTGAATCAAAAAGAGCTTCTCAGTATACATCATCATCAAAGCCCTAAATATAGCAAAGGAACGAAAATACCAGGAAAGCTCAAAGATTCATCACAGTACTGCATCCCTCACTGTTCCGGCCTCCTAAGCATCACGCTCTCCGCCTCTCCTCCATCTCCCAAACGAAGGTAGCCATTCTTCTCCCTTTCTCTTCTTCACCACCTCATAATATCACAGGTTTAAGAATCAAAGTTCAAACTAAAACAACGCATGTAATTCATAAAAGAAAAAGGAGCATAAAGATTAAAACCAAACCTCGTGCACCAAGATTGCTGAGTCCGCGCCATGGAGGGAAGAGAGGGTTGAACGATGATGTTGGTGGCCGGAGATAAGCAATCAGGGAAGCGAGATGATCGGAGAAGACAAACTCAGCGAACGGCGCCGCTACTAACCCTAACCTTCGTTCATTACCAAACTGAACCATTTGCCTAACCCTAAATTCGTTTGCCTGAACCATGGGCCTGACCCGTTCCCATTTGTTCTAAGCCCAATTATTTCAGAAACAATGCAAATCAACATTTTATAATTATTTCTTTACTTAACCATTTATATATTATACTAACCCTTTTTTATTTTCATTTTTATAAACAATGGTTTTTTATTATTCTTTGTAAAATACTCATTTAATTAAAAAATACATTTTTTTTTATATATATCATAAGGCTAAAACATTTTTTGATAGATATTTTGTACATACATATTATATTAAAAATTAATTTTTGTACATATCATATAAATTAAATTTGAAAACATTTTCTTTAGATTAATACACATTTGTATATAAAATAACAAAATACATTTTTTATACATAATTAAATTGAAACTTTTTAATTAACATACACATTTGTACATACCAATTCAAATACATTTATTTTCTAAATATCGAAATTCACAAACATTTGACTAAAATACTTTTTTTAATTAAAACTTAACATTTAACCAAAACACTTCATTTTTCTTTTGTACATAATTAACATATAAATCAAAAATACAGATTAAAACATATATCTAGGTCAAAACCCTAATACGCTTCAATTCCATTTCGCACTTGTACATAATTACACAATTCATATACATATACATCTCACATTTACACTTACACAATATATTGCCCTATACACATTTTATCTTATATTTGTACATTCGATATTTACATTTTGATTGTGACATTCGATTTGGTTGTAAATACTATAAGTCTCATCCCCTTGTACATTTATACCCCCACTTCCTGATACTATTTTGTAATAGCGTAGATTTACATTCCGCAATTTACAGTTTTCCAAATTATACCATGTTTAGACCTAGGGTTTGTATGTACATAAAATCAAACGCTAGATAACCTAATACAAGACAAATACATGTAATCAATACACAACCACACTTGCACCCTCTAGGGTAATCCCACATGATGCCTTCCAAAATGGGCCATGCTTGCACGTCGAGTATCTTTGGCAAAATAAAAGCAAATGATCACAAGTCCCTCAAAGTGTTGCCTAAATGGAATGATCATAGTCCCTTCGAAGTAATTGCCAAAGACACTTGGCACCATTGCATTCATGGTCCATACGATGACCCACGCCCGTCCCGAATAAACTTCCTAAATACAAGATTGCCTACCAATTTCAATGGTAGAACAAAATTGTCAAAGGGGTTAAAACACGACGAAAATCTTTGAGAAAGCTTTAGGGTAGATAAACTCTTAAGTACTTGTCAATTTGCAAAGAAAACACTTGCCTAATTTCAAAACCCACTTCACAAACACTTTCAAAAATCAAACTTTTCAAACCCTTGAAACGTCTTTTTTAAAAGATAAAACACCTTTTGTAAAACATTCGAGTAAAGAATTGTTACAAGGTTAGCCTAGCATAAGGCATCTTTTCAAAGCATTTTCAAAACAACACACAAAGCACCATTTCATACAATTGAAAACCAAGGCAAGATTGATCTAAGCAAGTACCTAAGAGCCCATGGATAACCATGGATGAAAAGGGTGCTAATACCTTCCCTTTTCATAATCTACCCCCCGAACCCACGAAACATCTCAAAAGGTTTTTGCTGTGCTTTTTTAACCTTTCCTTTAGGATAAAATAAAAAGTCGGTGGCGACTCTTGCTCAACCGCACAAGTGCAAATACGAACGCAAAACACTAGTCAGTTCTCCCACCGTATCACAGAACTGGCGACTCTGCTGGGGAGACCTTTTAAGTGGGGTTACCTTAGGGCTTAGATCACCTTCTTGCATGACTAATTGGTTGATTTGCTTGCTTTATACCTTGGCTCTATTGTTTGGGTTTATAATCCTCCACCCGGATTTTTGGGAAACATTCATAGATAGCAATACGTTGTGGAAACTGTGCGGGGTATACCGACACGGTCTAAGCAATAGCTATATTAGTGCGACATATTTGTGGGTACCGGTAACCCTTGAGTTCAATCAAGGAGAGTACGGGGCCGCTGAGCGATGTCACTAAGCACTAATGACCTAGAACCTTACTTGACCATCTTGGCCTTTTATTAGGGGTAGTGAGATGACCGGCTTTGGTGCAGTCCGAAGTTGGTAGATACTCGATACTACACTCATTGAGGGTTGTTTTCTTGGAATATTTTGGTCGCCAGTTAAGTGGCTAAACCAAAACAATGAACAATGAAAACGATCCAATGATATTGAGCTCCTTAGAACCCGGTTACTATTTATAGGACAGGTTTTTAAGCCAACTACACTCAAGAGGGTACTTACCTATGAAACCCCATGCAAGCCTGAAACTAGGGTTTGGTGTGATTTGCTTGTACACATGTTTTATGCATACATCATAAACATCATGAAGCATCATATGCATTTACTAACCATTTCAAGGGTTTGGACCTTCATCATTGTTCTTGTTTTGTAGGTCATGGAAATACCTCGCCGAAATACCATTCAAGTCAACCTTGTGAGAATCTCTCCTCAACTCAAGGAGATCACTTCAAGAATTCCGGAAAATTCATCTTTCAGTGAAAGACATGGTAGACTGCTCAACCTAGTCAACACCAACATTGAAGAAGACATGATGAAAGTGCTATTTCAGTTCTTTGACCCCCTTCACCATTGCTTCACTTTCCCGGATTATCAGTTGGTGCCCACTTTGGAGGAGTTTTCTCAACTCCTAAGAATCCCTATCCTTAATCAACTACCCTTCAACGGTACGGAGAAGGAACCAAAGCCTGAAGATGTTGCTCGAGCATTACATCTACAACCGTCTGAAATCAAGGGGCATTGGGAAACCAGAAGCGGCGTCAAAGGATTCTTAGCAAAATTCTTGTTTGAGAAGGCACAAGAATGTTGGAACTCATTGGACCTACAAGCGTTTGAAGAAATTGTGGCACTCCTTATCTATGGGTTGGTCCTGTTCCCAAATCCTGACCAATTGGTAGATGTCAACGCTGTCAAAATCTTCTTGTCCAGAAATCCAATACCAACATTGCTTGGAGACATCCTTCACTCATTTTACACACGAACAATGAGAAAGAGGGGTGTTCTCATGTGCTGTACTCCTATCCTCGCAAGGTGGTTTATTTCGCACCTTCCACAATCTGTCTTGAGGAATGATCAAGGTATAAGGTGGTCCCAGCGATTGATGACTCTCACTCATTCTGATATACATTGGTGTTCTCGGTCCAGAGAAAATATCATCATCGTCGATCGTTGCGGGGAATTTCCTAATGTCCCCTTACTTGGAATTAGGGGAGGTATCACCTACAACCCTTGCCTAGCTTTGAGGCAATTTGGGTATGCACGGAGGGATGGCCCTCATGACATGCTGATTCCTAGCCTTGTTTTTGACTTCGACAACGATGCGCAAGGACTTCGCCAAAGATTCATCAGAGCTTGGGGAAAACTCAACAAGGTTGATAGCAAGACTCTGGGACACAAGAACTCCATCCCTCTTGAGCCCTACCTCAAGTGGGTGCGAGCCCGAGCCCAAAGACTGATGATGCCTTATCCCCATGTACTCCCAGTGATTAAGGAACCCGTCAATGAAGGAGAGGTCCCCTACACCATCCTGCATCCAGACATGCCTACATCGTGGGAGGAAATGCAGAAGAGTTGGATTCAGCTCAAGGAGGAACGGAACACTTTTGAAGCTAGCTACTACGCCAGTGAAAAGAAGGTTCTGGAGCTTACCCGCCGACTCCATGAGCAAGAGGCCCTCAATACCTACATCGCGCCAAAGAGGATGCACAATGTCTTTCTGCCTTGAGAAGTTTATGTTGTAACATTTGGCCCATGGGGCATTTATGTGCTAACAGATTTCTTCTTATTAATATGACGTGCGTTCTTCTTTGTCTGAAACAATTTTGAATGTCCCAAATCCTTGAATGCATTGCATACATCAGCATACCATTCATCATGTGCATAAGCAGGTCTCGCTCCAGGTTTCCTTATCTATCTGCTGTTTATTTCAGTAGGATGGATCTCGAGCAAACGGTCAAAGACCTACAAGCCCAGAATGCACAGTTCCAGCAACTCTTGACGACCTTGGTCAAGAGTCAAGAGGATATCAAGGCTCATCTGGAGAGCAAGGACCCAGTGAAGAAGAAAAAGAGGGTCGGAGTGGCTACTTTAGGGAGAAGATTTGACAGAGAAGCTCGGAGGGTGCTCGAATTTCCTCCTACTTCTGATGAAGGGACTAGTAAAAGAGATCGGGTTGCGGTGCCTTCCGAGTCTGATGCAGAGGAGGAAGAGGTTGAAGAGGATGAGGATTATTCGGACCAGCAGTATCCTCCAGCTGATGACAAGTACAAGGGTTTAGAAGACAGATTGGCTGCCATGGAATTGCAGAGGGTACCGGGTTTGGATTTTGAAGACATGGGCTTGGTCGCCGGAATTGTGATTCCCCCAAAATTCAAGGTGCCGGCGTTTGTAAGGTATGACGGGCTGTCCTGCCCCAAAATGCACCTCAGGTCCTATGTGAGAAAGATTCAGCCCTATACAGCTGATAAAAATCTCTGGATTCATTTCTTTTAAGACAGCCTGTCGGGAGCCCAGTTGGAATGGTTTTATCAGTTAGAAGGAACCAGTGTCAGGAATTGGGAAGATTTGGCCACCGCTTTCTATAAACAATACCAGTATAATTCCGATCTTGCTCCTACCCGTACCCAACTTCAGGGTATGTCGCTAGGAACAAGTGAGGGATTCAAGGAATACGCACAAAAGTGGAGGGATTTGGCTGGCAGGGTGCAGCCTCCTTTAACCGATCGTGAGCTCGTTGATATGTTTCTTGGGACCCTATCTGGGCCATTTTTCAATCATTTAATCGGTAACTCTTCCGCGGGATTTACTGATTTGATCTTAACAGGCGAAAGAATCGAGGTTGGCATCAAGTCAGGAAAAATTCAGAAGGGTGTCGCTGCAAGTATGGAGAAGAAGCCGTTTAAGAAGGAGACAGCTATGGTATATTCTCAAAGGAGAGCGGGGAAGATGGAGCGTCGGCCGACTGTGGGGGCCGTAATGATTCAAAACACTCCGAGTGAGCAGCCTCGCTACAACCAATCCAGACCGAATCAGCAACGGGTGGAAAGGCCACAACGGCAGTTCACTCGTATTAATATGACCCCAGCGCAGGTGCTTCCCCATCTGTTGAAATTAAATCTTGCCTCTATCAAGGAGGCGCCAAAGAATGTAAATACATCCTCTCCACATTACCATGCCAATGCTAAGTGCGCCTATCATTCAGACAGTGTTGGGCATGACACCAACGATTGCTGGGCCCTCAAGCATAAGATCCAGGACTTGATAGATGCCAAGGAGGTAGTGTTTGACGCTCCAGAAAAGCCCAATGTGATCTCTGCACCTATGCCGAAGCACGGTCGGAACGTCAACGCCATTGAGGAGGATCGGTATGTTGCTGACGTTAGTGATCTGACTACTCCACTGCTAACCATTAAGCTAAATTTGTTAAGGGCCGGGATCTTCCCGGGATGTAAAAGAGACTGCTACTGTTGCCACTCTCTGCCGTTGGATTGTCCGCTACTAAAGGAAGGCATCCAAGGCCTCATGGATAGCCGACAAATTTTGTTCGAAAAAGTTCCTGCTGTTCCAGTTCATGTTGAAAATATCTCAATCATAACCATTCACGCCAATCTTTCCGAGGCCGTCAAAAAGCCAGTTAAGATTACACCAGCTGCAAAGTCTATACCTTTGAAGATAACAAGGCCGGGGCCAGTTCCCTATGTCTCCGAGAAGTCGATACCTTGGAACTATGGTGGTGACATCTACTACCATGGTATCAAGCAAGTTGAAATAATTGAAGAAAATTCAGATGATGATGATGAAGCCAGCATTAGCAACATTGCGGGCACCAGCAAAATCACCAGGAGTGGGAGGATATTTTCTCCAGAGATTGCTCCTCCAAAAGCAGTCTTTGGACCCTCATCAGTAAAAGAAATCATCCCTGCACCAACAAGGCTCTCTGCCAGAACTCCTTTGATCAAAGAAATTTTCGTTCCTAGTGCTGTCTCTCCTACCATCGCCGATAAGGGAAAAGGAATACAAGATGAGCCCGTCAGGACGAGGGCTCAACCCTTGGTGATTCCGGAAGCTTCCAAGAAAGAGATGGACGAAATTTTGAGGATAATCAAGAAAAGTGATTATGATGTGGTGGAACAGTTGGGGCAAACCCCCTCCAAGATCTCCATGTTGGCACTGTTGCTTTGCTCAGAAGCGCACGCTCAAGCTTTGATTAAGTTTCTAAAGGCAGCTCATGTGCCCCAAGAAACCTCCGCAGATCAATTTCAACATTGCGTGGCTAGCCTGACTGCAGACAATGGATTAGGCTTTTCTGATGCCGACCTGACCCCTAAAGGCCGAAATCACAATGATGCGTTGCATATTTCAATCGAGTGTCGCGGAACCACCCTTGCGCATGTTTTGGTTGATACCGGTTCATCGCTGAATGTTTTGCCTAAGAAGGCCTTGGACCGACTAGATTGCGAAGGGTTGGAATTGAAGCCGAGTGATATTGTCGTCAGAGCATTCGATGGGTCGAAAAGAATGGTCCATGGAGAAGTTGAAATTCCTGTCAAGATAGGTACCGAGGTGTTCAAATCCACTTTCTATGTAATGGACATCCGTCCCTCATACTCCTGCCTGCTGGGTAGACCTTGGATACACCATGCGGGGGCAGTCACCTCCTCCTTGCACCAGATGCTGAAATATCCTGTAAAGGGTAAGATCATTACTGTCCATGGCGAGGAAGAGTACATGATTAGCCATTTAAATTCTTTCCGGTATGTGGAGGTCGAAGGGGAGTTCATTGAGACACCGTTTCAACATTTCGAAGAAGTACTCCCTCAGATAGCAGTGGCGAAGTTGGCAGCTGAGACACCAAGACAGATGGCCAGGATGGCATCTCTGGAGGATGCAAGGGCTGCAGTTAAAGAAGGAAAGAATTCAGCGTGGGGGCAGCTACCCGATTTTCCGCATAAGGTTGATAAGCTTGGATTAGGTTTCACCACCGCTGGCCAGAAGGCCATGCGCCGGTCAAAGATTGAGAGAGCGCCAGTCAAGATTTCTCCTTACCGAATCAACGCCCTGGAAGATGAAGACAAAGAAAGCAACTTTGAAGAGTGGATTCATCCGACTGTCAGAGGAGGGCTGAGCAATTGGGAGGCTAAAGACTTTGTCCCCGTCACTTTTATTCCTCAGTAATTTATCTATCAAACATTTTCTATTTTGGTCTGTAATATTTTACTTTCAAACAATCCGTACACTATCTTTCCACCTCCTGCCTTACCCGGGGCATGTAGGTCCACTTGTAAGGGTTTTGACTATCTTTCATATTCATATGCCATGTTTAATGATTCATTGGACTTTTTTCATTTGATAAACTGCTTGTGTTCATTATCTTTCCTTTTGCGTTTTTTTGTTGTTGTTTAAGGATGGCTACCCCTTACACACACCCACCACTCACCAATGCAGGTACCCATCCACCCCGGATTCCATGGGTGACTATCCTACTGTATCTTTCAATAACTCGGAAGACCTGGTCAATCTAGCCGAGTATGAGGACGACGAAGGTTGTGAAGTACCCGGGGAACTAGCCAGACTCCTGCAACAAGAGGAAAGGGCCATCTTACCGCATGAAGAGCCGTTGGAAACTATTAACTTGGGAACCGAGGAGAATCGGAAGGAGGTACAAATGGGTGCCAACCTGGAACCAGAAGTCAAGAAACGCCTGGTACAGTTACTGAATGAGTATGTTGAAATCTTCGCTTGGTCCTATGAAGACATGCCGGGCCTAGACACCGACATCGTGGTTCACCGTCTCCCCACAAGAGAAGACTGTCCACCGATCAAACAAAAAGTTCGCCGAATGAGGCCTGACATGTCCGAAAAAATCAAAGCAGAAGTGATGAAGCAGTTCAATGCTGGCTTTCTGGCTGTTACGTCCTATCCTCAATGGGTCGCTAATATTGTGCCAGTACCTAAGAAAGATGGCAAAGTCAGAATGTGTGTGGACTACAGGGATTTGAATAGGGCCAGCCCTAAGGATGATTTTCCGCTACCTCATATTGACATCCTGATTGACAATACAGCTCAGCATAAGGTGTTTTCTTTCATGGACGGATTCTCGGGCTACAATCAAATCAAAATGGCCCCCGAGGACATGGAGAAAACAACTTTTGTCACGCAATGGGGCACTTTCTGTTACAAAGTGATGCCGTTCGGGCTGAAGAACGCAGGAGCAACTTATCAACGCGCCATGGTAGCTCTATTTCATGACATGATACATCATGAGATTGAAGTTTACGTAGACGATATGATAGCTCGGTCACAAACAGAGGAAGAGCACCTTGAAGATCTGGAAAAGCTGTTTGCCAGATTGAAAGAATACAAGCTCAGGCTAAATCCAAGTAAATGCACTTTTGGAGTTAGGTCCGGTAAACTCCTGGGATTCATTGTAAGCAACAAAGGCATTGAAGTCGATCCGGCAAAAGTAAAAGCAATACAAGAGATGCCTGCCCCTCGTACTGAAAAGGAAGTTAGAGGTTTCTTGGGGCGCATAAACTATATTGCCAGATTCATTTCACATCTGACTTCTACCTGTGAGCCAATTTTCAAACTCTTGAAGAAAGATCAGGTAATTGAATGGAACGACGACTGCCAAGCTGCTTTTGATAGAATCAAGGAATATTTGCTAGAACCCCCTATTCTGATGCCACCCGTCGAAGGAAGACCATTGATCATGTATTTGACCGTTTTGGACAATTCAATGGGGTGTGTTTTGGGCCAGCATGACGAGTCTGGTCGAAAAGAGCATGCTATTTATTACCTTAGCAAAAAGTTTACCGACTGTGAGACTCGCTACTCGCTGCTCGAGAAAACTTGCTGCGCTTTGGTATGGGCTGCTCGCCGACTAAGACAGTATATGTTGACTCATACTACCTTGTTGATATCCAAAATGGACCCTATCAAATATATCTTCGAAAAACCCGCTTTATCAGGAAGGATAGCCAGATGGCAAATGATCTTGACCGAGTATGACATCCAATACACCACCCAAAAAGCTATAAAAGGGAGTGTACTAGCTGACCATCTGGCTCATCAGGCTATCGACGACTATCAACCCATGAGATTTGATTTCCCAGACGAGGACATCATGAGTTTGGACAACATTAAAGGTAACAGACCATATGACGGACCCGAAAAGGGATCCCGATGGACCCTGTACTTTGATGGTGCCTCAAATGCACTTGGAAACGGCATTGGCGCGGTACTTATTTCTCCGGAAGGATGCCACACTCCTTTCACGGCCCGACTTTGTTTCAGCTGCACAAACAATATGGCGGAGTATGAAGCCTGCATCTTTGGTCTCAAGGCTGCCATAGACTTGGGGATCAAATCTCTGATCGTATTCGGAGACTCGGCTTTGGTCATTAGCCAAATCAAAGGAGACTGGGATACCAAGCATCCTAATCTTATTCCATACAAAGAACATGTTCTGACATTGTTGCCTCACTTCGAGCAAATTACCTTCGAGCACTTTCCGCGAGAAGAGAATCAGCTAGCAGATGCTCTAGCCACAATGTCCTCCATGTTTAAACTCAACTGGGATAACGAGGCTCCCCAAATCACCATTGAGCGAATGGATGAACCCGCGCATTGTCACGAGATTAACACCGAAGAAGTAGTGGAACAACCTTGGTTCCATGAGATCAAAAGGTATCTCGAGACCCAAGATTATCCTGAAGGAGCTTCCGTGAATGACAAGAAGTTCTTAAGGAAATTCGCTGCTAAGTTCTTTCTGAGCAACGGTATCCTTTACAAACGAAGCCATGATTGTGTATTACTCCGATGTGTTGATAAGGCTGAAGCAGAGTTAATCATGACTGATATACACAGCGGCACATTTGGCACTCACCTAAGCGGGCATACAATGGCTAAGAAGATCCTAAGGGCAGGCTATTATTGGTCTACCATGGAGGCTGATTGCCGTCAACATTCCCGTACTTGTCACAAGTGTCAAATCTATGCTGACAAAGTTCATATTCCTCCGGTTCCTCTCAACGTCCTAACTGCTCCATGGCCCTTTGCAATGTGGGGCATTGATATGATTGGAGAGATCAAACCCACGGCTTCCAACGGACATCGCTTCATCCTGGTTGCCATTGACTACTTCACTAAATGGGTCGAAGCAGCTTCCTTCGCCTCCGTCACCAAAAATGTGGTTGCCCGCTTTATCAAGCAAAATCTCATATGTCGGTATGGTGTTCCAGACAGAATTATCACAGACAACGGTACAAATCTGAATAAAACGATGATTACTGCATTATGCGAACAGTTCAAGATTTATCATCACAATTCATCTCCCTATAGACCGAAGATGAACGGTGCTGTTGAAGCTGCGAACAAGAATATCAAGAAGATTATTCAGAAAATGACAGTCACTTACAAAGACTGGCATGAGATGTTACCATTTGCGCTGCATGGATACCGTACGACGACACGTACCTCAACTGGGGCAACCCCATTTTCTTTGGTTTATGGCATGGAAGCTGTTTTGCCTATGGAAGTTCAGATCCCGTCTCTAAGGATTATGAAGGACGCAGGTTTGAATGAAGATGATTGGATTCAGACCCGACTCGATCAACTCAATCTGATCGACGAAAAGCGACTTGCTGCTATATGCCATGGTCAGACGTATCAAAAACGGATGATTAAGGCCTTCAATAAGAAAGTCAGACGTCAAGTGTATCAAGTCGGAGATCTAGTAGTCAAGCGGATTATCTTGCCGCAAAGTGATCCCAGGGGCAAATGGACTCCTACATACGAAGGGCCATTTGTAATCAAGAGCGTATTTTCTGGTGGTGCGATGATTCTGACCACCATGGATGGCGACGATTTGCCACACCCTGCGAACGCAGACATAGTCAAAAGATACTACGCGTAAAATAACCCGACAAGTCGAAAACCCGAAAGGGTGGCTTGGGCAAAAATGGGCATCCCGGTGGATCGAAAACCCGAAAGGGCGGTTCAGGCAAAAATTAGGGATAAAAACGAAAAAAATCGTACACCTGGCAAGTCGAAAACCCGAAAGGGCGGCTTGGGCAAAAAGGGGTTTCTCGGTGGATCGAAAACCCGAAAGGGCGATTCAGGCAAAAATTAGGGAATTAAAGCGTATGACTATGTCTCGTCGGATCACTTCAAGGACAATCTCTTCATCAACCGGTTCCAGGGTACTGATCAATCCAGCCATCGTCAAGCGAAGCATTGAATGGACAGAGGTTCAGAGTTGTGAAAGCTACAGCAGAATGGAATCCCATGGAATTATTTCACATAGCCATCTTTATTTTGTATAAATTCTTCAAATATTTACGACAAGATCCTCTTACTAGGATGATTGTCTACTTTGTACAAGCATACTCAAAGAAAATCAATACGAATACTCTTCCCAAAATTTGTGTCATTCCCCTTTTTCTTTTTCTCTTGCACTATTTGTTTTATTTTGAGAAACGTCCAATGTTTTGTTAAATAGGCATATGCATTTGAAACAGGATCACTCCCTAATCGAACCCAAGGAAAAGGATTACTGATAGGATAAAAGTACAGACGGATATTTCGACACCCTTCCAAAGGAAATCCCTCGAGATCTGTAATCCACGTCCCTAACAAACCTTGAGGTCTATCTCCAGCAGACCCTCGGAGCTTATCCCCGTAAGGTTCTGAAAGGTATTCCCCGCAGAGTACGGACGTCCCTTCCAAGTTTTATTCAAAGTTATTCTCACAAAGGCTTATAACTGGGTTATCCTCGACTAACCATCAGGGGAGGTCACACTCGCCAGAATTCTTCCCATCCCCAGCGGAGTTCCTCAGAATTCCCCCAACAATAACTTATCAGTACTATCCCCGGAGAAGTTTATCCCCAGCCAAAGAATCTTCCGGAAATCATTTTTCCTCAGAGTTCAAGATTCAGTATCCCCAGCAGATCAAAAGCTTCAAATGGACAATCCCCAGCGAAGTCAGACTTGTAAATCTTCTCCCCACAGAGTTTTTAGAAGAAAAATCTTGCATTCCCCAGTAGAGTCTCCAGAGGTACATCCCTCCCAGCTGAAGATTCTCAATCTGGCCTCCCCAACATTAAGTCTACTAGTTTGGTACTCCCCAGTAGAAGACTTCAGGAATTCCCCAGAAGATTGGTATACAACCCAAGCTCCATGTTCCCCAGCAACAACCGAGGATTTATTTTCCCCGACAGCAATCAAGATACTTCAATCTTCCGATGTCCCGGATTCATCTATCCTATGCAAGACAGCTCTCCAGCTTACATGCACATCCATTTACATTCATAAAACCATGATATACATTGTATCATGCATCATAGCATTGCATCCAACTAACTTTTTTCCTTTTTAAGGTAAGATCAGTCGACAGACTAAAATCATTCAATCTCAAGATTTCTGAAAACAGTTCACGGGTTCTCCAAGTAAACGGATGTTAACCTATCACTTGTTCAGTTCCTTCTTCCAGACTTCTGAAAACAGTTCATGGATTCTTCCCAAGTAACGGATGTTAATCTATCAGCTTGTTCAGATGCGCCTTCGAATTCAGTTCACGGAAGCTTCCCAACAACGGATGCTGCTCTATTGCTGATCCAATCTCAAGATTTCTGAAAACAGTTCACGGGTTCTCCAAGTAAACGGATGTTAACCTATCACTTGTTCAGTTCCTTCTTCCAGACTTCTGAAAACAGTTCACGGGTTCTCCAAGTAAACGGATGTTAACCTATCACTTGTTCAGTTCCTTCTTCCAGACTTCTGAAAACAGTTCATGGATTCTTCCCAAGTAACGGATGTTAATCTATCAGCTTGTTCAGATGCGCCTTCGAATTCAGTTCACGGAAGCTTCCCAACAACGGATGCTGCTCTATTGCTGATCCAATCTCAAGATTTCTGAAAACAGTTCACGGGTTCTCCAAGTAAACGGATGTTAACCTATCACTTGTTCAGTTCCTTCTTCCAGACTTCTGAAAACAGTTCATGGATTCTTCCCAGGTAACGGATGTTAATCTATCAACTTATTTAGATGCGACTTCCTGAAAATGGCTTGTAGGTTCCTCCCAACCACGGATGTCAACCTATTGCCTGTTCAGACCCCCAGTTCAGAAATGGTCCAAAGCTCGGACACTTTCCTAACGTTCCCTTCCAGATGGCATCTTTAAGCCCATCCCCGACAAGTTTCGGTCACTCTCCTAGATGGCATCGTTAAGCCCATCTCCAAATGGCATCTCTAAGCCCATTCCCGCATCCAGTGCTTTGGTGAGTGCAAATTTCCGGGCACTCTAGTGTCCAATCTCCTTTTACCTTCAAGTTGCGAAAGGCAAACTTGCCAATCTAACTCTTCAGGTCCAAGAAGATTGAACAGGGGCAACTGTTGTACCCCAAAATTTGCCCTCGCATTTTGCTACAAACAATCTCAGCTTCAGACATTTCCTGACTTTTCAAGCTGGCGCAAGAATCGGACAAACGGACTTTTCTTGACAGTCAAACGAAATTAGGGTTTGTACTGATGTTCAGAGCTCTGATTGGTCTCATACAGTTGGCTTAGGGTTGGGATGATTTTTGATTCAAATTTGATCAGGCGAGCGTTATCTAGCATTTAATCAGAAATTAAGGTTTTATAGGCATATTCTCAGAAGAATTTAAATTCCACCGCACTTTGCAGTTTGTTCCGAGATTCGGGTTAAAATTCGCGTTATCTTGATTTAATCAGTAAATGAGGCAGTCGGTTTGAATTCACCAGTCAAAAGGGATATGTGCAATATGGAGTTACAGTGCTTGGCAAAAGAATCAGTGAAGAAAAAAAAAGGGATTGCATCTGATTAAGTTTTTGTGTTCGACTGTGCGTTGCTTTGAATAATGGATACGTCGAATTCATTTATTTTGATCATTGAAGGTTTAGTTGATCATTTATGATTCTAAGAATTAAAATATTTGAAGTTTAAACCTTCATTTCATTTTATTTTAAGGGACTATAAATAACAAGTGAACAATTAAAGAAGAGAATTGAAAGAAAATTAAATATCAAATGAATTTTTATTTCACATTTAATAATTGTTACAATTGTTATTATTTGAATATTTATTACAAAGTATTTAAATGATAATGATGTACAAGAATTAAACTAAAAAAATAAAAATTCTATCCTATTTCTAAATTCTTCATTCTCCACTTCATGCCGGTGCTCCATTTTTTTTTATCTGCAAAAAGAAAGAGGAAGTCAGAAGACAGTTAATTAAAAGAGACAGTTAATTTGCTCATCATTAGGGGCCACTGACTGGGATCAGTTGCCCTCTCTGCAAATCACGGGATTTCTCCCGGTTCACAGAGAGGGAAGATTTTTTTGTTCATGAAATGCAAATGCATAATTCTTAAAAATTCAAGGCTGCATAAGAATCTCAATTTCCAATTCAAATTAAACTGAAAAAATCCATTTCCAACTTTCTATCCAAAGCAAAAAGGAAGTTGCTGTCAAAATGCCTAAGGATTACCCAAAAGTACACTTGCTGCAAAGTCAAAATGCCAAGATATCAAAGAAGTGCAAAGCTGTCAAAAGCAGAATAAGGATGCAGAGAAGTATATGCAAGCAATTTAATCCTTTTCATCATTTCCCAGCATGAGAGAGGGCCCCTTCAGAACCATAGTACAATACAAATCATATAATAATTCTGAGCTGTACTATGAGTGAGAAGAAGAGAGATAAAAGAGCATAGGCAGAGTTCAGGTTAGGCATAGGCAGCAGGACAGCAGAAAAGATATACAAAAAAGAAGACACAATTCAGCATGGTTCAAAACTACACAGCATGGACAGTTACTAGAAATGGAAAAGATGCCAAGAAATTTTGTCAAACTACCCAGCAAGCATGGATCAAAAGAAAACCAAAGTTTGAAATATGGTTAGGCGCCAAAGACCAATAGCAAAAGGACGAAATAATGCAAGAAAAGAGACTGATTGAGCCAAGCACCAATATCACCCATATAACTCAGAACTGAACCAAGATAAAAAAGAAGCTCATACCTGTCTAAATACACAAGCAATCAAAACACTATCTAGCCAAGGCCACAACCAAAAACTATCAAACCTGAACAGCCAAGCCAACAGACGCCCCGCCTACTGTCCAGAACCACGACAAACCAAAAAAAAAACTCTGTTAAGCCAAGCCTAACCAGAGCTGCCATCAACCTGCATTTATCCATACAAAACCTTGCAAAACCAGTTGCAAAACATCATAACTTGCCTACTTTCCAGTCACACAAAATCTATCAAACCTGAGCAACCTCAAACTTGGCCAAGCCCAACAAACACACTGAAGCATAACCTGTAAACTAGGTTATCAAGCCAAACTGAACATCTCAGACCTGATAAAACCAGAATCATAACACCCAATACCCTGTCATAACATGAACCTGTCAAAGCTTGAACATACAAACACATAAGTTGACTTACCAAAGTCCCTGTAAAACCATAACACCTTGCCTTCACCACGAAAGCCTAACCATCAAAATATGGCCTAGCTTTCAAACCTGATAAACCAAAAATCCCAATCCATCAAGCAACACCTATATTCCAACCAACTCCTAAGCCTCAGAGTTTTCTTTCCTCATCATAGGCGATATCAAAAGCATCCAATACAAACAAATAATACAGCATCTCAAGCAAATACTCAAGCAACAATTCCAAGAACATACAGAACACAAAGGCAACACGAGAGAAGGAGAAGCATACAAATTCCCAAAGGCATCACAGTAAGAAGAAGAAGATAAAGAGGTGAATCAAAAAGAGCTTCTCAGTATACATCATCATCAAAGCCCTAAATATAGCAAAGGAACGAAAATACCAGGAAAGCTCAAAGATTCATCATAGTACTGCATCCCTCACTGTTCCGGCCTCCTAAGCATCACGCTCTCCGCCTCTCCTCCATCTCCCAAACGAAGGTAGCCATTCTTCTCCCTTTCTCTTCTTCACCACCTCATAATATCACAGGTTTAAGAATCAAAGTTCAAACTAAAACAACGCATGTAATTCATAAAAGAAAAAGGAGCATAAAGATTAAAACCAAACCTCGTGCACCAAGATTGCTGAGTCCGCGCCATGGAGGGAAGAGAGGGTTGAACGATGATGTTGGTGGCCGGAGATAAGCACTCAGGGAAGCGAGATGATCGGAGAAGACAAACTCAGCGAACGGCGCCGCTACTAACCCTAACCTTCGTTCATTACCAAACTGAACCATTTGCCTAACCCTAAATTCGTTTGCCTGAACCATGGGCCTGACCCGTTCCCATTTGTTCTAAGCCCAATTATTTCAGAAACAATGCAAATCAACATTTTATAATTATTTCTTTACTTAACCATTTATATATTATACTAACCCTTTTTTATTTTCATTTTTATAAACAATGGTTTTTTATTATTCTTTGTAAAATACTCATTTAATTAAAAAATACATTTTTTTTATATATATCATAAGGCTAAAACATTTTTTGATAGATATTTTGTACATACATATTATATTAAAAATTAATTTTTGTACATATCATATAAATTAAATTTGAAAACATTTTCTTTAGATTAATACACATTTGTATATAAAATAACAAAATACATTTTTTATACATAATTAAATTGAAACTTTTTAATTAACATACACATTTGTACATACCAATTCAAATACATTTATTTTCTAAATATCGAAATTCACAAACATTTGACTAAAATACTTTTTTTAATTAAAACTTAACATTTAATCAAAACACTTCATTTTTCTTTTGTACATAATTAACATATAAATCAAAAATACAGATTAAAACATATATCTAGGTCAAAACCCTAATACGCTTCAATTCCATTTCGCACTTGTACATAATTACACAATTCATATACATATACATCTCACATTTACACTTACACAATATATTGCCCTATACACATTTTATCTTATATTTGTACATTCGATATTTACATTTTGATTGTGACATTCAATTTGGTTGTAAATACTATAAGTCTCATCCCCTTGTACATTTATACCCCCACTCCCTGATACTATTTTGTAATAGCGTAGATTTACATTCCGCAATTTACAGTTTTCCAAATTATACCAAGTTTAGACCTAGGGTTTGTATGTACATAAAATCAAACGCTAGATAACCTAATACAAGACAAATACATGTAATCAATACACAACCACACTTTCACCCTCTAGGGTAATCCCACATGATGCCTTCCAAAATGGGCCATGCTTGCACGTCGAGTATCTTTGGCAAAATAAAAGCAAATGATCACAAGTCCCTCAAAGTGTTGCCTAAATGGAATGATCATAGTCCCTTCGAAGTAATTGCCAAAGACACTTGGCACCATTGCATTCATGGTCCATACGATGACCCACGCCCGTCCCGAATAAACTTCCTAAATACAAGATTGCCTACCAATTTCAATGGTAGAACAAAATTGTCAAAGGGGTTAAAACACGACGAAAATCTTTGAGAAAGCTTTAGGGTAGATAAACTCTTAAGTACTTGTCAATTTGCAAAGAAAACACTTGCCTAATTTCAAAACCCACTTCACAAACACTTTCAAAAATCAAACTTTTCAAACCCTTGAAACGTCTTTTTTAAAAGATAAAACACCTTTTGTAAAACATTCGAGTAAAGAATTGTTACAAGGTTAGCCTAGCATAAGGCATCTTTTCAAAGCATTTTCAAAACAACACACAAAGCACCATTTCATACAATTGAAAACCAAGGCAAGATTGATCTAAGCAAGTACCTAAGAGCCCATGGATAACCATGGATGAAAAGGGTGCTAATACCTTCCCTTTTCATAATCTACCCCCCGAACCCACGAAACATCTCAAAAGGTTTTTGCTGTGCTTTTTTAACCTTTCCTTTAGGATAAAATAAAAAGTCGGTGGCGACTCTTGCTCAACCGCACAAGTGCGAATACGAACGCAAAACACTAGTCAGTTCTCCCACCGTATCACACAATGATATGTGTGGCATGTAGATGCATGTGCAATATTTTCCAGGACCTTGTGGGATTTAAATTTGTTAATAAAAACGGAACAGAAACAAAGATTCTTATTAGTAAGTTCAAATTATAAAAAATGAGGGTTACAAAGAAACAAATTATGACTCAAGTCTCCCATGGACGCTTCCTCTTTGTGTTGACATATGCATTAAGGCTCTGCTCTTCGTGAAGTCGTTTTTTCGGTTCCAACACTTTCTTATCACTAGCATAGAACTGGGTCTCGAAGTTGTCCCTTTCTTCTTTTAGTTGAATCTAAGACTTCTTTAGCTCTTCAAGGTCAATAGGCATATCTACATGAAAGATCGTATGAGGAATACCTCCTTCAATAGCATGCTCTACAATTACTGCTAGGGCCCCAAGATATGGAATTATAAGATCTTAAGCACGAGATCATACCCATCTAAGGTAGGGCTACAAGGGGATGGAGTTTTTGTGTCCTAAAGTCGTGCTATCTATCTTATTCACCATGCCCCAAGCACGTATAAACCTTTAACGGTAACCTTGAGGATCGTTCTTGTAATCCAATATAATACCCTGGATAAGCATATTGTGAGGACTGCCTCTTCGAGCATAACCGAATTGACATAAAGCTAGAGAAGGGTTGTAACTAATACCTCCCCTTATGCCAAGGAGTGTCACATTAGGGAATTCCCCACATCGGTCAATAATAGTGATATCCTCCTCAGATCGAGAACACCAATAGATATCTGAATGAGAGAGTGACACCATCCTTTGAGACCACCTCAAAGCTTGTTCATTCTTCATCACTGATCAAGGAAGGTGCGAAATAAACCACCTGGACAGTAAAGGTATACAACATATGAGAGTCCCTTGCTTCCTCATATTACGAGTGGGAAGAGAGTGCAAAATATCTCCATGAAAAGTAGGCACATGGTTATGAGTAAGAAATATTTTGATGGTGTTCACATCTATGAGTTGGTCTGGATTAGGGAATAGTACCAAACCATAGATAAACAGAGCCAAGATCTCCTCAAAAGCATGGAAACTCATAGCGTCTAGCAACAACTGAGCTTTCTCTATCAGAAATTTAACAAGAAGACCTTGAACTCCACTTCTTGTTTCCCAATTAGATACAATGTCTGATTGCTTCAGATGTAGGGTTGTTGCAATATCTTCAGGTTTTGGAGATTTCTCTAAACCCGTGAAGGGTGTCTGATCAAGGATAGGTACTCCAAGTATCTTAGATAATTCTTCCATTATGGGTACCAACTGATAATATGGGAAGGTAAGGATCAAAGAACTGGAACAAAACGTTCATCATGTCTTCTTCAAAACCCGAGGTAACCAAACTGAGTAGATAGCCATTACTCTAAGCTTGGAAGGTACCCTTACAAAGTTAATTCAGATAGTATTTCTGCGAGCGGAGGCCATAACCTACAACAAGGAACAAATATAAAACCCTAGGTCCTTTGAAATGGTTATTGAAAATGTTATGTTATGATGATATGATGTTATGATGTTATGTTCATGTTAAATAAGTAGCAAACACAAACAAGTCACACAAGAGCCTTAGGTTTAAAGGCCTGCATGAAGTCCATAACTAAATACCCTTCCCCACTGAAGTTAAGTTGGCTCAACCTGTCCTAAAATAGTAACCGGGTTCTAGGAATCTCATATCATTGATCTTTCTCGCAAGCTTTATTTTAGCACAACAACTGGCTTGCCACGAAAACATCCCGAAAGTCGAATCTCAATGAGCGTAGCTTCGAGTATCAACCAACATTGGATTGCACCAAAGTCGGCTATCTGACTACTTTCTAATGGCCAAGATGGGTCAATTATGGTTCTAAAAGTAAGCTAGTGTTAACGACACCACGCGGAAGCCTAATGTTATCCTTGATTTACTCAAGGAACATTAGTACAAACCAAAGTGTCACGCTAACTGTAGCCATCATGTTAACCATATCGGTCTACTTCATACAATCTTTATGATCTATTGCTACTTACCTAAGGAATTCCTAAATCCGGGTGTAGGATCTTACAAGCAATAATACCTAAACAAGCCCTTAAAGTAAAGAAAACAGTTCAATCAATTAAAGCAAGTAAAAGTGATCTAACTCTTAAGGTAACCCCTCTTTTTTTAAGTCCCCAGCAGAGACGCCAATTCTATAATACAGTGGGAGAACTGATTTTTTTTGGTTTTATCTAAATGTGCGGAAAGCTAGAGTCACCACCAACTTTTCTTTTATCCAATATTTAGGAAAGGTGAAAAGAACAGGAAAGGCCTTTGATAGATTTTGAGTTCGGGGGGTAAGTTATGAAAAGGGAAGGTGTTAGCACCCTTTTCATCTGTAGTTATCTACGGGCTCTTAATTGCTTAGCTCACTTTGAAAAAAAATCATTTGTGTGTGTGATTTGAAAATATTTTGAAATGCCAATGTAAGAATAACTTTGTAATGATTCTTGTATCAGTCCTCAAGAATGTATACAAAGTGTTTTTGAAAATATTTGTTTGGAAAGTAGTGTGAAAAATGTATTGTTTGTTAGAAAAGTTTGTGAGAAAGCATTCAAGAGTCCTACCCAATAAGGTCTTTCTTATTATTTTCCTCCCCCTTTAGAGATAGTACTATCCATACCATTAGTTGGTAGGTAGCTCTATCTATTGGATGTGAAGGGACATGCGTAGGGTCGTCGTATGGTCATCAAAGACAACATGTAAGGATACTTTAGAAATTTGTATCAGAGGGACTATAATAATTTTATAGGCAACTCGGAGGGTCATCGAGGGACTGTGATCTTTATTCGAAGGGATTATGATAATTTGTTCGAGGGTCTTTTGCTAAAGTATCCCCACTTTCGAGGGATATGACCAATATCGTAAGGCAACAAGAGAGGATATCCTAGAGGTGCAAGTGTGAAGAGTGTATTGATTTCATTTATTTATCTTGAGAATTAGGGTTTTCTACGTATGTTTTTAGTCTTGCCATACAAACACTAGTTACTAACAGTTAAATATGTACAGAAAAATAATGTGCAGAATGTAAATTCCTACGTTATTACATGGCTTTGGGAGAGATACATAAGTATAAAAATTTGCAGGAAAGTAAACCTACGCTATTACATCGTCAGAGCAGATACATAATTAGAAAAATGCGAGAAAATAAATCTACGCTATTACATCAGTTGTGCAAACCTATCCAATTTTTTAGGAAAATTAAATAGCAAAAAGATGAGAAAAAGAGTGTTAGAAAAAATGTTTTGTTTTGGTGATTTTTTTGTAGAAAATGGTTTAAGTGTTAATAATTAATTAAAACCTAATTGTTTCTAATTGATTTAAATATTTGATAAAAAGGTTAATTAATTAATTACTAAATAAAAATAACATGTCAAAAATTTAATTACTAATTAAAAAACCTAAGCCTAATTTGTTAAAGTGTTGGAAAAAAATTAGGTTAGTTAATGTTTAATTAAAATAATTAATTAAGAAAAAGAAAGAAAATTAGGTTAGAAAAAATAGATTAAAAAGAATTAGCATGGGGTGGGTGTTGAACCCACGCCCTTGGCCTCACATATATGTTTTCCTGCCACTGTGCGATGCGCTGTTTTTGTGTTTAGGAATAGGAATTGGTCAATATACAATAAACCTGCATTGAAATCCTGAAAAAGAAAATAAATTGACAAACGAGGGAATCGATCCCACGCTCCTTACGTTACAAGTCTCTGTCTCCAACCAAATGCGCTATGCTGCATTTTTGTTATAGAATAGAAACATATATATATATATATATATATATATATATATATATATATATATATATATATATAACTGAATTAGAGAAGAACTAGAGCCCTAGCTCCGGTCGTCGTCTCCGGTGAGACAATTTGCCAACCTCCAAAAATAGCAAGATTTAAAGATCAAGAGGGGTCGTGTCCTTCTAATTTGGAACTTCTGAATCCAATGGTGGTGTTAGCTTGGCCTGGAACTACTTGTAGCACAAGATATGAAGCTCCATCAAAGCTTTTCCCTAACAATGGTAAATCTTAGTCCCTGTATCAACCTTACAACCAAAGGTTCTAAGACATTCTAAGCATCATTACGAAGATGTATGAGTGCATCAAATCAATCAAGAATGCATGCATAAAAAGTTTGAGATTGAAGAAGTTTACCCAACCGGTGCAACGTGGTTATAACTATATTGGACGTGGAATTGCTTCAATAATGGTTGAGAAGGACTACTGGGAACTTCAGGAAGTTGATGAAATGCTTGAAACAAATTGAAAGAGGCTGGAGACAAGGGTTTCAAGTTGCCCTGGTTTTGAGAAAATTTGAGATTTTCGGAGTTTGTTTTTTAGGCAATTTTTGTGTCTCTCTAGGTCTGAAGATGTCATGTATTTATAATGAGAAGATTAGGTCAACAAAAGTGAGATCAATCTTTTGTATTTCATGATCAAATCTTTGATTGGAATTTTTGCATGAAATCTTTATTTTTTATGTCAATCATGTACCAATCAATCTTTGCACGTTTTTTTTAAGTTGTTACCAGCTTTTTAGACTTATGATTTGATTCAAAAATAGATTCTCATGCCTTATATCATTTATTTGGTATTTTATTTGATTTATTTTGCTATTAATTGAATAAAATCAAAATCAAAAGAAATAAAAACCACTAAAATAAATGAGTGGATTAAGAGGTCTATTATGAGGCCAGGAAAATTGTTTGGACTTTTAAAGATAGGTCCATTAGCCCAAAAATTCAAATTTGCTGAATTTGGATTTCATGCATATTCTCAAAATTTCCCAACTTGCACAAATCATATCTTGCTCAATTTTTGTCATATGAAGATGATCTTTGAGTTTTTGGAAACCTCGAGATGTCCCTTAAAACTCTCATGTTGGTAATTTTTTCATTTGAAGTATTTAACTTGATGTAAATTGCTTTGACAAAAGATGTTTTTTGTTGACTTTTAAAATGACTTGTACTGTTTTGGCCCATATCTCTCAAATGAAGAATATTTGGCCTTGATCTTAGAGAGACAAAGTTGTAGAGAATCAAGATAGGCTTTGGTTGAGGAATTTCTGATGAAGTATGTGAAAGTTATGCTTGGTGAAAGTTTAGTTGACTTCTCCTTAAGAAAACCCTAATTCAGTAACTTTTGACTTTTGATGAATCTTGAGTTCTCTTGATGAATCATGATCAACCCTTGATCAAATGATGAATATGAGTTCAAAATATTGATGTTGACCAAAAATCTTGAAGTTTGACTGTAAATTGGTCAAAGTTGACTTTTTGTCCAATACAATTGATTTTCAATCATCTGACTAATTGATTGAGCAAACTTGTACTGCAGGCTTGAAACTCGGTATGAGGATTCTTTGAAGCATATGAGATACCATGAAGTCCACTTAAGGCATTAGAAGTCCAATTTCCTTTGAGAGAAGCAAAACCCTAGTTGTAGGTCAATTGCTTAGGAGGAGAGTTTGTCTGATCATTCTTTGATAAGTCTTGAGTGTTTGAGACCTTCATGAGCATGAGGATACCTATTGAAATAATTTGTCTTAAAAATGGGAGGGTAAATTTTGGGGAACAACAACTTCCCCTATTCAATCTTAAACCTGAAGAGTCAGATTGGTATATATGCCATTCGTGATCTGAAGGTGGAAGAGGATTGAACACTTAAGTGCCCAAAAATTTGTACTCACATGTGCACGAAGTAACATTGTTGGTTGACTATATTTCTTGAATAGGCTTAAAGATGCCATTAGGAGAGGTGACAGGATGTTGTCAGAGATGGAGTTATAGATGCCATCCAAAGTAACTGTTGATAGGAGTATCAGAATGATTCTACGCCCGATTGTATATGAAAAAGTATACTAGAATGAGTTTGTGTCTGACTGTATCTAGCAGATGCACTGGGAAGTTTCAAAATGAATCATACGTCTTGATTGTATCTGAACAATGTTTTAGAATGAGTTTATGTCTTGAATGTATCTAGGAGAGGATCAGAGTGATTCTTCACCTGACTGTATATGAATGATGTTCTAGAATGAGTCTACGCCCGACTGTATCTAGAAGATGTATCAAAATGAGTCTTTTCCCAACTATATCTGAAGAATGTATCAGAATGAGTCTTCGCCCGATTGTATTTGAAGGATGTACTAGAATGAGTCTACGCCTGACTGTATCCAGAAGTGGATCAGAATGAGTCTTCGCCCGACTGTATCTAAAGAATGTATTGGAATAAGTCTACGCCCACTGTATCAGAAGTGGATCAGAATGAGTCTTCACTCGATTGTATCTGAAGAATGTATTAGAATGAGTCCACGCCTGACTGTATCCAAAGGAGTATCAGGAATGAATCTTCGCCTGGTTTTATCTGACTGATGCTTTCAGAATGAATCTATCCTATTTTATCTGAGGGAAATGCTTTTCAGAATGAATCTATGAAGGAAATACCCGTCAGAATTAGTCTCTGAGGGAAATCATCTGGTTATGTAGACAGTCGCCTCGTCCTGTTTTGGGAATTGATCTACAACCCGTTTATAGATTTATGATAATACTCTTTTCTTTGCGAACTTAACCTGAAAAGACAAAGTTAGTTTTATGCAATGCCATGATGCATGAAATGCATTGCGTAATTATGCTCTCAAAATAAATGAGAATATTATATGCATTTCGTATGCATATGTTATGATATTTGTCGATAATGTATGGATGCAATATGTTGTTAGAGAATATCAGTAGCTTCGTGTAACAAATCTGGCTGGGGGAAATAAATACCTGATTGTCGCGTGGGATGAAGACAGTAGTTCTTCAATTTTTGATGAGAATGACCTTACTCAGGATTCCCACTTTCTGTTTGAGGACACTCTACTGAGGATGTTTGACTTCTGCTTGGGGATTTGATTCTTATGTACCCTGCTAGGGATAAAAGAGATGTATAATCCTCTGATGAAATATCTGACTAGGTTTCAGATACGGGTATAAACTCTTCTGGGGAGGATGACGTTGAATGACATCTGGCTGGAGAAGAGAATTATATCATGGAATTTGCAGTATTGGAGAAATAAACTCTGTTGGGTAATTAAATCCTGTAGACTGTGTTAAGGGAATAATCTTTGACGGGGATTAGAAATTCATAGGCTTCTGAGGTAGTTTCCACTATATGCTGGGGAAATGATTAAACTTCCTTATCGGTTAGGGGACTTATTGGAGAGGATGATCATATTAGGCTATCCATCAGGGATATGGATGTGGACTTTTGGAAGATGCCCCTATTTTTGTCGGAGGGTGTTGTACCCCAAAATTTTCCCTCTCATTTCATCAACATTACTCATCACAAGACTCTTGGAATTCAAGATCAAGCTAGGGTTTGCTCTGCTCAAGACACCTCCTTGCACTGTTGACCTAAATTAGAGTTTGAGTTTGCACAGGGATGTTTTGACCTAAATTGCCCAAAGTGACTTTCATACTTCATGTTGGACTCACAAGTTTGTCCATACCAATTTTCAAGCCTTGATTCAAATTTTTGCCCAGTCAATTGGACAGTTGACCTAGAAATCAGCTGTATTGGAGAAAAAGTCAATTGTGGCCAATTGACAGTCAAACCTCATGAAATTTGATTCACATCAACATTATGAACTCATATGAACCATTTGATCAAGTTTGGATCACAATTCCACAAGAAATTTGATCAGATCACCAAAAGGGCAAAATGGTCATTTTTAGGGTTTTGACTGTACAAAGGCAATTTTTGACTGTTTGACCTAGCCAATGGCAAATCAAGTTCAACCATGAAATCAAGGACTCAATTACATTGTCTTGACCCATTCAACAAGTTCAAAAGATCTCAAATGCATAGGATTGACAGATGAATTTTTCAGTCAACTGATCAAAATTTGACTATATACTGAAAAGTCAAACTTTGACTTTTTGGTCAAAATCAAGTGCCAAGGGTCATTTTTCATCAAGACATGTTAAATTATTAAACTTGTTCATCAAGAAACCCAAAAATGCAAATTAGGGTTTAAAATGGAAAAATTTCATAACTTAGAAATTTTCTAAGTTATAAAATTTTCTTATTTTTTTCCTAACTTTGTACCATTTTTTCACCAAGATACAAATGGATTCAAACAAAACTTACAACATAAAAGTTGTAGTACATCACAAAGTCTACAACTTTGATTCACAAATTTTTCTCAAAAGAAACTTAGATCTCAAGTTATGATTCTTGGAACAAGGGTATCTAAAACTTTTAACTTAGAGAAATTTTGCCCTAGTTTAGGCAGGATTTTGACCATTCTTCTTGGCCATTTTTCACATAGTTTCACTTAGATTTTCAAGTTGCATTTCAAAGATGGATTGTAGTACATGTTGCAAGATTTCCAAATTGTCTAAGAACTCCTAAAACACCTTTGTGGTTAGGGAGAATCGAATGCTTGAAGTTGGCAAAAACTCACTTTGATCCATGGCCAATACATGTTCATACCAAGTTGCAAATCTGACCAAGATTGCTTTGTACACAATTACAGGCCTCAAAACCAGTTTGTACTCCATAATTTAATGCAAACCCATTGAGCTAATGCATTGTATTGGTCATTAGGGTATTATACACAAGTTTAATCCCTAAATGGTAAAAGGCATAGTTCCATTTTTGAAAAGTTATACTTTATGTCAAACCAAGATCTTTGAAGCATGGGGCCATATCTCTGAGGCAAGATCAAATCCATAAATTGCAAGTATCAAGGGCAAAGTATGCAGCTTACAAGAGAGAGTGTACAAGCCTGCATTGAGTAGTTACACATTCTTGCTTCACAAAGAAGAAATTGGTCTAAATCTTGCAAACTTGAAAACCAACCATAGTCAGCTTACACAAACATTGCAAACACATTTCATACAACCCTTTGAGTCATAAACACGAGCTCTTCACCACTCAAACCTCCTTGTACACAAAATCACCATTTTTCTGCAAAACAGGGCAAGCCCTGTAGAACCACCTCCATCTCCACTTTCCCTCGTGCGTTTTGCCTCAAACTTGTTCCAATACCTTACATTCAACTCACCTGAACTATTCCAGACCTCCATTGCCAGCTGTAACACCATTAACACACATTGCCATTTTTGTTTGAAAGCTTTGCAGGTTGAGTTCTGTAGCACGATTCAGGCTACTTCAAAACAAGCCAAGCATTGGGAAAGCATCAGTGGACATCAAGCAAGCTCAAAAGAACCTCAAACACCCTTGGAAGTTGCTGCATTGTCCAGCTCGAAGTCAAATGAAACAGGTATTTCATGAACTTTTATCTCTCTATTTAGGAATAGTTAGACTTAGGTTTGTGAATGAAAGATGTTGTATTCATAGCCCTGAAACCATACATGTGCTTAGTTTTCATTTATATTAATCGTGCTAGGAGAATTTTATCCATGAACTTTCTGAAAAAACTAGGTTAAAAATTAGGGCCAGAGAAATTCTCTCTGGTCTTTGAGAGTTAACTTAAGTTTTTATATGGTTAGATTCGTTGTTTGATTCTCTACAAGTTCCATGTTATGAGTTTTGTCAAAAAAGCACAGAATCAGGAGATAGCATTTTGAACATGGAACGCGCGTGTTTCTGAACTGAGGAAGAAGATGAAGTTGGTTTTTGGCTGGGCCTGTACAAGCTTACTTTTGGCACCCCCTCTTTTCTTTTTACACCCCCTGGCCCATTTCTTGTATATTTGTCATTTTTACATTTTATTTCATTTCTGATTTTGATATTTTATTTTCTAATATAAAAAATACTTAAAAAATATTTTCATAAATTTTTGTATTTATTTGGTATTTATTTTAATTATTTCTAATATTAATACATTAAATACTTTATATTTACTTTTGTTTAAATGTAAAAATAATGTAAAAAAATACTTTTATTTTTATTTATTATTTTTATACACATTTGAAAATATTTTCTTGAAATATATACTTTTTCTTTGTAAGTAATTTATTTTATTTTTTATACACTATATATATATATATATATATATATATATATATATATATATATATATATATATATATATATATATATATATATATATATATATATATATATATATATATATATATATATATATATATATATATATATATATATATATATATATATATATATATATATATATATATATATATATATATATATATATATATATATATATATATATATATATATATATATATATATATATATATATATATATATATATATATATATATATATATATATATATATATATATATATATATATATATATATATATATATATATATATATATATATATATATATATATATATATATATATATATATATATATATATATATATATATATATATATATATATATATATATATATATATATATACTATATTTTATTAAATAATTAGAATAAAAACTAAAAAATAATACATTTTATTTTTATTAACATTTTATACTAAAAATACCTTTTCTTTTAATATACTTCTATTTTTTGTACAAATTGATATATTATTGTATATAAATAATAAATAATACTATTTACTTAAGAAATTAGGGGTTTTGCCCTAAAAAAAATAAAATAATTGAAATTGACTTTTTATTTATTTACATTTCACATTAAAAATACTTTTTACGTACATAAAAACTTTTTTGCATAATACATTTTATTTAATATTTATTTATTGTATTTATTTAAATGTTGTACATTTAATTGTTATGCCTTATACATTCAATTTGGTTGTAATAATCCAGTGATATTGAGCTCATTAGAACCCGGTTTCTATTTTAGGACAGGTTGAGTCAACTAACTTCAAAAGGGTACTTACCTACAAACCCCATGAAAGCCTAAACCTAAGGACTTGTCTGCTTTGTGTGAATATGATTACTTGTATATACACTTGCTTACTTTTGCATACCTGTACATAACATCATAACATCATACCATAGCATTTTCAATAACCATTTCGAGGATCTCGAGGGTCTTTGATGCAGGGTCACGTTGAACCAAACATCTACCAAAGGGCAAGAGGATTCATCTTCCTCTAAACGAACGCCGTCAAAGATCAAGTGCGACAACTTGAATCGAGGGCTATGACCCACTTGACATGGTGAACTTGATTCTCGTGGAAAGACATCCACCGATACAAAGTTCTCCAGTCAAAGATGCTGATCAAAGTTCAACCTCTAACATTTTCTTGTGTTTACCCTGAGAGATTCTTGAAAACATGCATCCACATATCATGCATTATATCATGACAGGTTTTCCTTTTCAGGTTTCCTTATTCTCCTATTGTTTATTTCAGTAGATATGGCTCTAGAGAGGACCGTCGAAGATATCCAGGCTCAAAACGCTCAACTTCAATATTTTTTCTTGAACCTGTCCCAGGGGCAAGAAGAAGTGAAAGCTCTCCTCACAAGGGGCATGGTCCTGGGGAATTCAAGCGGCATCAGGAATGATCAGTTGGAAGAACTACAGATTGAGCTGGCAACAATGAAGATCCAGATGATGGGACAACTGGTGGGCCAGATGGCTCTCATTCAAGACCTGGCTCAAAGACAAGAAGAGCTCAGGGTTCTCGTCAACAAACTAATTCAAGATAACCAAGTGGGGAAAATAACTAGGGTTGAAGATCAGGTCATCATTCAACCCCCTTTGAGACAAGAAGACAAGGGAAAGGCTCCTCAACTTGCTTCAGGGTCACAAGCCCAACAACAACCTCGCCAGTGTCAACGGGGTAATCGGCGTAGGCAAAATACGTCTGGAAGGCAGTTCACAGAAACCGACATACCATCATCTCTAATACTGGAACGCTTGTTAGAGGTCAATCTGACTGCTTTAAAGGATCCTTTTCGGAAGCCCAACACCTCTGCTCCTAGCTATCACCCTGATGCATTTTGTGTATACCACTCCTATAGTCCTGGACATGATACCGACGACTGTTAGGCTTTGAAAAACAAAATTCAAGACTTGATTGACAATGGAGTGCTGAAATTCATGCCGGATGGCGAGATGAAAATCTTCCGCTGAGGGTTCTCCACCTGAAATGACAAGTTCGAACTAAGAGACTTTTGTTTCATTTGAATTTTCAAGTTGTAATTTCTTTTGTTATTCAAACAATTATCTGTTGATGTCAAACTCTGTTTCATTAATTCATTGCATATGTTTGTCTTGAATTCATTCATTCATTTTCACTATTCTTGAACTATGCTTTCTACTTTCTCTATGATATTTAACTCTTGATAAAAGTTACAAGCCTTTAGAGGGAGGATGACGAAACAATACCATAATCTCATACAGTATGCTTTTGGACAAACCTTGCTAACGATGTACAGGCGTTTCTTTCAAACCCTAAACACTGGAGTTATAAGGAAGATAATCCCTAGTCAACCCCTTCGAGCCAACGAAGTAGAAGTTTTCTGTTTTAAACACAAACTGAAACCTTTAATTAAACCTGGGGCAGGGTAGTCTCTCAGTTAATTCAAAAGATGCACATTGAAGTCGCTATCTCTCAGTTCGTAATACAACAAATGACATCAAAAACATTCCTTTGGAACCAAAAGACAGTGATGGTTCTTTATCTCATAGGCAATCATTATCTCTAAAAAAAAGAGAAGAAAAGCCCACTGAGCCAAAACCTACAAAGGAGGCTTAAGAAAGCTGGGGCATCCCGCTGACTGTAATCTCGAAAATAGGAACAGTCAGGCAAAAATTAGGGATAATAAATCAAAAGAAAGAGGTCATTATAAATCCTCAACAACTGGGAAAATGTTGCAAAAAAATTGTCTGCCTTCCAACAAATTCAACTTGTGTGAACCATCACCAAAACATCGTGTCCAACTCGAATAGAGTTCAACGTACAATTAACTGAGTTTAGGATTGAAGAACATCATGAAGAGCGGGTGGGTAGAAATATACTTTGAGCCTTTATCCCTTGTTTCTTAAACCGTGAACCAAGCCACGTTACAACCCTTCAAAAGTCCTAATTGATGTATGGGTTAGTTCGAAAGCATACTGTTACAAAAGGTATCCTGACTCCTGTAAGGCTTTGCCCTAAATCTTGTGTTGAATTTGTCTTATAAAAAGTTTTCTGCTAAAAAACGCATTTTTCAAAACTTTGAGACAAGCATAAAACTTTGCATTATTTGAATATCGTTGTTTGCACATGGTTATTTGTTTGACAGCGAAGAAATTCATACAATGAATGTTCGGAGGAACGAAAGCTCTCTCAGTGAATAAAATCACTTCAAGTGGGATGAAACTTCCGTTACAAAAATATCTCATCAACAGAAGAGGATTTGATATGGTATTGTCCAGTAAACCTGGGGCAGTCCAGTCAAGATTTCAAGAAATCTCTCAATTGCAGATTAACCTGGGGAAAATCTCCGTCACCATCACTTGGGGCATTTAAAACTCCAATCGCATCAAAGGGTTACGTACAGTCCAAGATTCCTGGCAGTGCCACAAACATCTGATACTAGGGGCAGTGACGAATCTCTTCGAAATCTTTCTGAAAAAGTAATTCAAGCGTCCTCGAGAAGTTCACCACCTCTCTAGAAGACCAGCAGTCATGGGTTTATTTCCCCAACATTTATCAAGGATTTATTCTCCGTAACAAAATTATATTTCAAATTGATCGATCGTAAAAATTCCTTCATCACCTGTTGGAAGTTACGGTCGTCATAAAAAATTCCTTCATCACCTGTTGGAAGTCACGGTCGTAAAAATTCCTTCATCACCTGTTGGAAGTTACGGTCGTCATCAAAAATTCCTTCAACACCTGTTGGAAGTCACGCTCGTAAAAATTCCTTCATCACCTGTTAGAAGTTACGGTCGTCATCAAAAATTCCTTCATCACCTGTTGGAAGTCACGGTCGTAAAAATTCCTTCATCACCTGTTGGAAGTTACGGTCGACATCAAAAATTCCTTCATCACCTGTTGGAAGTCACGGTCGTAAAAATTCCTTCATCACCTGTTGGAAGTTACGGTCGTCATCAAAAATTCCTTCATCACCTGTTGGAAGCCACGGTCGTTCAAAATTTCCTTCATCACCAATTGGAAGTTACGGTCGTCATCAAAAAATTCCTTCATCACCTGTTGGAAGCCACGGTCGTTCAAAATTTCCTTCATCACCTGTTGGAAGTTACGGTCGTCATCAAAAATTCCTTCATCACCTGTTGGAAGCCACGGTCGTTCAAAATTTCCTTCATCACCTGTTGGAAGTTACGCGTCATCAAAAAATTCCTTCATCACCTGTTGGAAGCCACGGTCGTTCAAAATTTCCTTCATCACCTGTTGGAAGTTACGGTCGTTATCAAAAATTCCTTCATCACCTGTTGGAAGTCACATTCGTTCAAAATTTCCTTCATCACCTGTTGGAAGTTACGGTCGTCATCAAAAATTCCTTCATCACCTGTTGGAAGTCACGGTCGTAAAAATTCCTTCATCACCTGTTGGAAGTTACGGTCGTCATCAAAAATTCCTTCATCACCTGTTGGAAGTCACGGTCGTAAAAATTCCTTCATCACCTGTTGGAAGTTACGGTCGTCATCAAAAATTCCTTCATCACCTGTTGGAAGTCACGGTCGTAAATATTCCTTCATCACCTGTTGGAAGTTACGGTCGTCATCAAAAATTCCTTCATCACCTGTTGGAAGCCACGATTGTTCAAAATTTCCTTCATCACCTGTTGGAAGTTACGGTCGTCATCAAAAAATTCCTTCATCACCTGTTGGAAGCCACGATCGTTCAAAATTTCCTTCATCACCTGTTGGAAGTTACGGTCGTCATCAAAAATTCCTTCATCGCCTGTTGGAAGCCAGGGTCGTTCAAAATTTCCTTCATCACCTGTTGGAAGTTACGGTCGTCATCAAAAATTCCTTCATCACCTGTTGGAAGCCACGGTCGTTCAAAATTTCCTTCATCACCTGTTGGAAGTTACGGTCGTCATCAAAAATTCCTTCATCACCTGTTGGAAGCCACGGTCGTTCAAAATTTCCTTCATCACCTGTTGGAAGTTACGGTCGTCATCAAAAAATTCCTTCATCACCTGTTGGAAGCCACGGTCATCATCAAAAATTCCTTTATCACCTGTTGGAAGCCACGGTCGTTCAAAATTTCCTTCATCACATGTTAGAAGTTACGGTCGTCATTAAAAAATTCCTTCATCACCTGTTGGAAGTTACAGTCATCGAAGATTCCTTCATCACTTGTTGGAAGTTACATCCACCATCAGAATAACGGACAACTGAAGCTCCTAAAAATCTGTTTCTCTCAAGAATGAATATTCTCATCCTTAAAACCTCAGAAGATTGGTATACTCCCAACCTCCTGACCCTTAACAGAATGAAGATTCTCATCCTTGAAACCTCAGAAAATTGGTATACTCCCAAGCTCCGGATACCGTTAACAGAATGAAGATTCTCATCCTTAAAACCCCAGTAGATTGGCATACAACCCAAACTCCTGATTTCCCCAACAGTGGTCCCAGGACTTCTCATTTTCAATGATCAAAGGATTTTCAATCCCCAGCGGCAGTCAAGGACTTATTTTCCCCGACAGCGGTCAAAGATTTCATTATCTCCAATTATCAAGGATTTATTTTCCTCAGCAAGACGGCTACTCAACTTATATGCACATCCATTACATTCATATATCATAAACATTGATGAAACACAGTTCATTGCATCATACATATCATACAACATAACTTTGTGTTTTAGCTAAAATTTTACCCTTTTTAGGATAAGATTAAAAGGCCATTGTTAACAATTATTCAAATACAGTACATATATACCCCAGACACGGCGGTCATTCTACTACTCATTCAGGCTTCAGCAATCTGATACAGATTAGATATGCTCCAGACACGGCGGCCATTCTATCTCTCATTCAGATTCAACTATCAACTTCAAGTTCAGATATGCTCCAAACACGGATGTCATTCTGACCTTTACACCAGCAATTTTATTATCCCCAGTGCAGTCGCCACGGAAGTCATTCTATCACTCATACAGATCTCAACTCCAGTTACAGTCTCAGATATACTCCAGACACGCAAGTCATTCTGCTACTCATACAAATCTCAACTCCAGTTACAGTCTCAGATATACTCCAGACACGAAAGTCATTTTGCTACTCATACAGATCTCAACTTCAGATGCAGTCCAGATATGCTCCAGACACGATTGCCATTCTGTCACTCATTTGGAATTTATCCCCAGCCCAGAGATGCTCCATACACAGATGTTTCTCTGTCGCCCATTCAGAATTCAGATACAATACAGATACACTCCAGACATGGCAGTCATTCTGATATTCATTCAAAGTTCAAAAACAGTTACAACACAGATACGCTCCAGACACGGACGCCATTCTTTTGCTCATACAGACTCCATCTCCAGATACAGTTCAAATGCATTCCAGACACGGGTACCATTTTGACGCTCATTCTTTTGACCTACGACATTGCAATTCAACAAACATTCTTGGATGGCATCTTTAATACCATCTCCAGCAAGATTCTACCATCTCTAAATTGCATCTCTAAGCCCATTTCCTCAGGTATACTTTGACGAGTGCAAATTTACGGGCACTCTAGTGTCCAATCCTCTTTTACCTTCGAGTCGCGAAAGGCAAACTTGCCAATCTAACTCTTCAGGTTTAAGAAGATTGAACAGGGGAAACTGTTGTACCCCAAAATTTTCCCTCTCATTTCATCAACATTACTCATCACAAGACTCTTGGAATTCAAGATCAAGCTAGGGTTTGCTCTGCTCAAGACACCTCCTTGCACTGTTGACCTAAATTAGGGTTTGAGTTTGCACAGGGATGTTTTGACCTACAATGCCCAAAGTGACTTTCATACTTCATTTTGGACTCACAAGTTTTTCCATACCAAGTTTCAAGCCTTGATTCAAATTTTTTCCCAGTCAATTGGACAGTTGACCTAGAAATCAGTTGTATTAGGGAAAAAGTCAACTGTGGCCAATTGACAGTCAAACCTCATGAAATTTGATTCACATCAACATTATGAACTCATATGAACCATTTGATTAAGTTTGGATCACAATTCCACAAGAAATTTGATCAGATCACCAAAAGGGCAAAATGGTCATTTTTAGGGTTTTGACTGTACAAAGGCAATTTTTGACTGTTTGACCTAGCCAATGGCAAATCAAGTTCAACCATGGACTCAAGGACTCAATTACATTGTCTTGACCCATTCAACAAGTTCAAAAGATCTCAAATGCATAGGATTGACAGATGAATTTTTCAGTCAACTGATCAAAATTTGACTGTATACTGAAAAGTCAAACTTTGACTTTTTGGTCAAAATCAAGTGCCAAGGGTCATTTTCCATCAAGGCATGTTAAATTATGAAACTTGTTCATCAAGAAACCCAAAAATGCAAATTAGTGTTTAAAATGGAAAAATTTCATAACTTAGAAATTTTCTTATTTTTTCCTAACTTTGTCCCATTTTTTCACCAAGATGAAAATGGATTCAAACAAAACTTACAACATAAAAGTTGTAGTACATCAAAAAGTCTACAACTTTGATTCACAAAGTTTTCTCAAAAGAAACTTGGATCTCAAGTTATGATTTTTGGAACAAGGGTATCTAAAACTTTTAACTTAGAGAAATTTTGCCCTAGTTTAGGCAGGATTTTGACCCATCTTCTTGGCCATTTTCACATAGTTCCACTTAGAGTTTCAAGTTTCATTTCAAAGATGGATTATATTACATGTTGTAAGATTTCCAAATTGTCCAAGAACTCCTCAAACACCTTTGTGGTTAGGGAGAATCGAATGCTTGAAGTTGGCAAAAACTCACTTTGATCCATGGCCAATACATGTTCATACCAAGTTGCAAATCTGACCAAGATAGCTTTGTACACAATTACAGGCCTCAAAACCAGTTTGTACTCCATAATTTAATGCAAACCCATTGATCTAATGCATTGTCTTGATCATTAGGGTATTATACACAAGTTTAATCCCTAAATGGTAAAAGGCATAGTTCCATTTTTGAAAAGTTATACTTTATGTCAAACCAAGATCTTTGAAGCATGGGGTCATGTCTCTGAGGCAAGATCAAATCCACAAATTGCAAGTATCAAGGGAAAAGTATGCAGCTTACAAGAGAGATTTTACAGGCCTGCATTGAGTAGTTACACATTCTTGCTTCACAAAGAAGAAATTGGTCCCTATCTTGCAAACTTGAAAACCAGTCATAGTCAGCTTACACAAACATTGCAAACACAGTTCACACAACCCTTTGAGTCATAAACACGAGCTCTTCACCACTCAAAACTCCTTGTACACAAAATCACCATTTTTCAGCAAAACAGGGCAAGCCCTGCAGAACCACCTTCATCTCCACTTTCCCTCGTGCGTTTTGCCTCAAACTTGTTCCAATACCTTACATTCAACTCACCTGAACTATTCCAGGCCTCCATTTCCAGCTGTAACACCATTAACACACATTGCCATTTTTGTTTGAAAGCTTTGCAGGTTGAGTTCTGTAGCACGATTCAGGCTACTTCAAAACAAGCCAAGCATTGGGAAAGCATCAGTGGACATCAAACAAGCTCAAAAGAACCTCAAGCACCCTTGGAAGTTGCTGCATTGTCTAGCTCAAAGTCAACTGAAACAGGTATTTCATGAACTTCTATCTCTCTATTTAAGAATAGTTAGACTTAGGTTTGTGAATGAAAGATGTTGTATTCATAGCCCTGAAACCATACATGTACTTAGTTTTCATTTATATTAATCATGCTCAGAGAATTTCATCCATGAACTTTCTGAAAAAACTAGGTTAAAAATTAGGGCCAGAGAAATTCTCTCCGGTCTTTGAGAGTTAACTTAAGTTTTTTATATGGTTAGATTCGTTGTTTGATGCTCTACAAGTTTCATGTTATGAGTCTTGTCAAAAAAACATAGAATCAGGAGATAGCATTTTGAACATGGAACGCGCGTGTTTCTGGACTGAGGAAGAAGATGAAGTTGGTTTTGGACTGGGCCTGTACAGGCTTACTTTTGGCACCCCCCTCTTTTCTTTTTACACCCCCTGACCCATTTCTTGTATATTTGTCATTTTTGCATTTTTATGTCATTTCTGATTTTGATATTTTATTTTCTAATATAAAAAATACTTAAAAAAAATATTTTCATAAATTTTTGTATTTATTTGGTATTTATTTTAATTATTTCTAATATTAATACATTAAATACTTTATATTTACTTTTGTTTAAATGTAAAAATAATGTAAAAAAATACTTTTATTTTTATTTATTATTTTTATACACATTTGAAAATATTTTCTTGAAATATATACATTTTCTTTGTAAGTAATTTATTTTATTTTTTATACACTTAATATATATATATATATATATATATATATATATATATATATATATATATATATATATATATATATATATATATATATATATATATATATATATATATATATATATATATATATATATATATATATATATATATATATATATATATATATATATATATATATATATATATATATATATATATATATATATATTTTATTAAATAATTAGAACAAAAACACAAAAATAATACATTTTATTTTTATTAACATTTTATACTAAAAATACCTTTTCTTTTAATATACTTCTATTTTTTTGTACAAATTGATATATTATTGTATATAAATAATAAATAATACTATTTACTTAAGAAATTAGGGTTTTTGCCCTAAAAAAACAAAATAATTGAAATTGACTTTTTATTTATTTACATTTCACATTAAAAATTCTTTTTACATACATAAATTTTTTTTGCATAATACATTTTATTTAATATTTATTTATTGTATTTATTTAAATGTTTTACATTTAATTGTTATGCCTTATACATTCAATTTGGTTGTAATAATTTAGGATTTAATTTTCTTGCGAAATATTCCCCAATTCAAATTTGTACCCCCCTCCCTATATCATGTTGTAATAGTGTAGAATTTAAATTCTCGCACCTTTAAGCTTTCAATTATGCCATGATTAGACTTAGTGTTTTGTATGCAAAAATCAAATTAACAAATAGTTTGACCTAATCAAAGATAAAAATGTATGAAAAACAAACACAATGCACGCTCGCACCCTTAGGATTACAATCCACTTGTTGCCTTCAAAAATGGGCCATGATATGCATGTCAAGTTACTTTGGCAAAACAAAAACAAAACAAAGATCATAGTCCCTCGATGACGCTATCTGAGTTGCCTAAACAAAATGATCAAGTCCCTCAAGAAAATTGCCAAAAATGCTTGACACAATTGCTATCATGGTCTATACGATGACCCGTGCCTGTCCCGTTTAACATCCTAACACAAGGTTGTTCACCAAATACAATGGTGAAACAACACTGTTAAAAGGGTTAAAAAACATAAGAAAAATCTTTGAGTAAAATAGGGTAGACAACTCTTAGTTACTTGATCAAAAATCTTGCAAAACATCCTTGCCATTTTCAAACACACTTCACAACACAACTTTCAAAACATTGAAATATCTTTTCAAAAAGACACACACCTTTGTATATATTCAAACAAGAATCATTACAAAGGTTTCCTAGACAAGGCATCTTTTTCAAAACGTTTTCAAAACCACACACACAAAGCACCATTTCAAACAATTGAAAAGCAAAGGCAAGTGATCTAAAACAAGTAACCAAGAGCCCATGGATAACCATGGATGAAAAGGGTTCTAGCACCTTCCCTTTTCATAATCTACCCCCCGAACCCAAGAAAACATCTCAAAGGTCTTTCCTGTGCTTTTTGACCTTTCCTTAGGATAAAATAAAAAGTCGGTGGCGACTCTTGCTAAACCGAACAAGTGCGAAAACAAACGCAAAATCCCAAGTCAGTTCTCCCACCGTATCACAGAGGGTATATTAGACTTGTTTGGGAACATATCTCTATTGGGGATGAGCTTATGAAGATAGATCTGTAAAGATAGTTCCATGTAGATTGCTCTGTGGGGATTTGTGATAACTTAAACATTATTCCAACTCCTAGAGTCTTTAGTAAATGCTAACCTGTTTTCATGCATATGTTAAGTAATCATATTCAACTTCATATGTTCATTCAATTTAATCATTGGACGTTTTTGCAAACAAAACTGAGAATGTAAAAACTTTTTTGAATTTTGAAATATATTTGCAGTGAATCAGGAAGTTTGCCTATAAACAAGCAGTTTTATACAAGGAGACAGAAATCCTAGTAAGAGGAAGTCGTCATAAAAATTGAAAAAGGGTACAAAGTGATAACAAAGAAAAACAACTATGTGGAAACAATCCCATCGAGTTTCAGCTCTTCTATTTCCTATATATCTTCAAGAATCTGATCACTTGCTGTCGGATGAAGATGATTGAATCAATCTGTACTATTTGAACTTGACGCTAGTAATAAAGCTGGTTGTAAATAGATGGGTGATCCAACAGGACATAGTCGTACGCTTTAATCCCTAACTTTTTCCTGGACCGCCGTTTCGGGTTTTCAATCCATCGGGATATCCTTTTTTGTCCAAGCCTCCTTTTTAGGTTTTGGACTTGCCGGATGTAGAAATTATATATATATATATATATATATATATATATATATATATATATATATATATATATATATCCCTAATTTTTTCCCGGACCCTTTTGGTTCGCCGGGATACCCTTATTTTTGCCTAGGCTTATCAACCTAGCGGGTCTCTTTTATGCATAGTATTTTTTGACTATATCCGTGTTCACATGGTACGGAAAATCTTCACCGTCCATGGTGGTAAGTATCATAACATCGCCAGAAAATATCTTTTTGATCACAAATGGGCCTTCGTATGTGGGAGTCCATTTGCCCCTGTGATCACCTTGTGGTAGGATGATGCGCTTTATTAATAAATCACCAGCCCGGTACACCTGATGTCTGACTTTCTTGTTAAAAGCATTGATCATATGTTTATGATATATTTGACCATGAGAAACAACCAAAAGCCTTTTTTCATAAATCAAATTTATCTAGTCAAGTCGAGTTTGAATCCATTCTTCCTCGTCTAAACCTGCGCCTTTCATAATCCTTAGGGAAGGAATCTAGACTTCAACAGATAAGACAACCTCCATACTGTAGACTAGAGAGAACGGGGTTGCCCCAGTTGATGTACGTATTGAAGTGAGATAACCATGAAGAGCAAATGGTAGAATCTCATGTCTATCTTTGTATGTCATTGTCATCTTATGCAAGCACTTCTTGATGTTCTTGTTGGCGGCTTCCACTGCGCCATTCATCTTTGGTCGGTACAGAGAGGAATTGTGATGCTTAATCTTAAATTGTATGCAGAGTTCTGTGATCATAGTATTGTTAAGATTGGTATCATTGTCCGTGATAATCCTTTCAGGGATGCCATACCGACAAATAAGGTTATACTTATTGTATCGAGCCACAACATTCTTGGTAACCGAAGCAAACGAATTTGCCTTTACCCACTTCGTGAAGTAATCAATACCCCTGAATCCAATGGTGGTGTTAGCTTAGCCTGGAACTGCTTGTAGTGCAAGATATGAAGCTCCATCAAATCTTTTCCCTAATAATGGAAAATCTTCGTCCCTGCATCAAACCTTACAACCAAAGGTTCTAAGACATTCTAAACATCATTATGAACATGTATGAGTGCATCAAATCAATCAAGAATGCATGCATAAAAAGTTTGAGATTGAAGAAGTTTACCCAACCGGTGCAACGTGGTTATAACTATATTGGACGTGGAATTGCTCCAATAATGGTTGAGATGGACACCTGGGAACTTTAAGAAGCTGATGAAATGCTTGAAACAGATTGAAAGAGGATGGATACAAGGGTTTCAAGATGCCCTATTTTTGAGAAAATTTCAGATTTTTGGAGTTTGTTTTGAGGCAATTTTTGTGTCTCTCTTGGTCTGAAGATGTCATGTATTTATAATGAGAAGATTATGTCAAAAAAAGTGAGATCAATATTTTGTATTTCATGATCAAATCTTTGATTGGAATTTTTGCATGAAATCTTTATTTTTTAGGCCAATCATGTACCAATCAATCTTTGCACATTTTTTTGCAAGTTGTCACCTGCTTTTTAGACTTATGATTTGATTCAAAAATTGATTTATTTTTCTATTAATTGAATAAAATCAAAATCAAAAGAAATAAAAACCACAAAAATAAATGAGTGGATTAAGAGGTCTATTATGAGGCCAGGAACAAGTTTGGACTTTAAAAGATAGGCCCATTAGCCCAAAAATTCAAATTTGCTCAATTTGGATTTCATGCATATTCTCAAAATTGTCCAACTTGCACAAATCATATATTGCTCAATTTTTGTCATATGAAGATGATCTTTGATTTTTTGGAAACCTAAAGATGTCTCTTACAACTCTCATGTTGGTAATTTTTTCATTTGAAGTATTTAACTTGATGTAAATTGCTTTGACAAAAGATGTTTTTTGTTGACTTTTAAAATGACTTGTACTGTTTTAGCCCATATCTTTCAAATGAAGTATTTTTGGCCTTGAGCTTAAAGAGACAAAGTTGTAGAGAATCAAGATAGGCTTTGGTTGAGGAAATTCTGATGAAGTATGTGAAAGTTATGCTTGGTGAAAGTTCAGTTGACTTCTCCTTAAGAAAACCCTAATTCAGGAACTTTTGACTTTTGATGAATCTTGAGTTCTCTTGATGAATTATGATCAACCCTTAATCAAATGATGAGTATTAGTTCAAAATATTGATGTTGACCAAAAATCTTGAAATTTGACTGTAAATTGGTAAAAGTTAACTTTTTGTCCAATACAATTGATTTTCAATCATCTGACTAATTGACTGAGCAAACTTGTACTGCAAGCTTGAAACTTGGTATGGGGATTCTTTGAAGTATATGAGATACCATGAAGTCCACTTGAGGCATTAGAAGTCCAATTTCCTTTGAGAGAAGCAAAACCCTAGTTGTTGGTCAATTGCTTAGGAGGAGAGTTTGTCTGATCAATCTTTGATAAGTCTTGAGTGTTTGAGACCTTCATGAGCATGAGGAGACCTATTGAAATAATTTGTCTTGAAAATGGAAGGGAAAATTTTGGGGTACAACATGAGGTTTTTTAAATAATGGAAGACCCCAAAATTTTTCCGAACGACTATAAGGATACACTGTACAACATTCCCAAAAGTATGGAAAAATAGGTGTAGCTGATGGTGTATCATCTTACCCGAGTTTGAACTGAAAGTTTTAATTTGACTTAGATATGACGACACAGATAACTCGTAAATACCTAAAAGAGATTAGAGATTTTTGTATATTTACCATAACCTAGGAGGTAAATAATGCGAGTTTGCTAAGTTGTCTTACTAATGCTTCGATACTAATATAGTAAGCTTATAACATAGATTTTGTCTATTCATCACAACCTAGGGGATTACTAAAATAGAGTTGATAATCCATTGCCTCATGGAGACTTACACAATAAATCATACTGCATATTTCGTTATGTTTACTACAACCTAGAAAGTAAACAATACGAGGATGGACCTATGCATTTAACATGACCTAGAGGATAAATGACACATGGATAGGCTTATGTATTCATCACTGCCTAGAGGATTAATAGTGTAACCCAAAAAATTTGCATACCTATCACAACCTAGGGGATCAATAATTGAAAAAGTTTGTGTGTTTATCACGACCAAGAGGATAACAAACACAAATATATATTCACGTATTCATTATAACCTAGGGAATGAATTATATGAACCCGATAATTCACACACCTGCCAAAACCCAGGGGACAGATGATTGAAAAGTGTTTTGGTGATCAAATCTTATATAACTAGATCAAAGATAAGATCAGAGTTTTACCGGTTGTGTCTGTTCTCAACCAAGGTAATTTCTTGCTTTGATAATCTGACAAAGGGCCTCAAGATATTGGTTTTACCCAAAGTGTGTTTAGAAAATGCCATGTATGATGTATATTCATAATTTCCTAGATTGATATATAACCCATAATGTATATGCGTCGAGTATTTTGTGTATGCCCCCAATGTTTAAATATGCACCAAATGTGTGTATATGCCCCAAAATGTAATGAAAAAATGTTTTTCGATATTCTCTCCTCTTAAACCAATGGTTTTGTGTTACCAACTCCCAATGCTGTGTTTGTCGTGGTATCTTTGAATTGATTTGAACAAGATGAAAGGTGTTAGCAGGATCTTGATATTAGTATAGTAGGCACAGGCGTAGGCATGGACGTAGTTATGGATACAGGCGTGGACGTAGACATAGACGTAGGCATGGACATAGGCGTGGACGTAGGCGTGGATTTTCTTTTGATGTTTTTCTAACCAAAATGCTTTTTTATGCTATATCAAATGCTTTTATTTGTTAAATCCCCAAAATGATTTCAACGCAGTATTCACAAAAAATAATCGTAGTATTTTGCAAACAAGTCCAAAAAGGGATAAAATAATTGAAAGGTTGAGAAAGTAAATGCTTTATTGATAAATATGCCTCTGACTAAGCGAGAGTACAAGGTGCAATTCCTTAAAAGAGGTAATTACAGAAAGTTTTAAAACTAAAAATGGCAACAAAAATGACAATTGCTACTGTTATTTCTCCAATGTCCTCTTGATACCTCCAATCTCCTTCACTTATGAGTCGAATGATTTGGATTAATCCCTTCCTTTATGGTCACAGTCGTGGTTCTTAGATCGTAGTATTTTTGTTCTTTATTTTTTGAATAAGATCCCTAATTTTTTCCTAGATCGCCTGTGATCGGTGGATCTGGAACTGACTGTTTAATGCTAGTTCGCGAAATGTCGCGGAAGCAAGAGTCGCCACTGTCTTTTATTTTCTCCAAATGGAAAGGACAAAAGCACAGAAAAATTCCTTATAGAGATTGCTCTCGGTTCGGGAGGTAGATTATAGAAAGGGAAGGTGTTAGCACCCTTTCTATCCATGGTTATCCATGGGCTCTTAGGTACTTGCTCTTATGTTTTCAAAATTTGTTTGCTTTTCAAATGTGAGTGGGTTTGAAAAAAGTTTCTTTGAAAATTCCAGTTCGACTCTTGTATCGGTCCTCAAGAGTGTTTGAAAAGTTGCTTTCGAAAGCTTTTTGAAAAGGTGTCGGTGTGAAAAGTATTTTTTGATTTGTTTTGAAATTAGAGCAAGTATCTAGAGTCGTCTACCTACCCTAAGGAATTCGTCTGTGTAGATGTCCTTTAAAGTAGTGCCATCCCACCATTGAGAGGTAGGTAGCACCACCGTTGGAGGTGTTCGGGTTAATTCGAGGTTCGGGACACGGTGATCACCAGAGCAATAGGAAGACACCTTAGAAGCTACCCTCATGCCAGGTTCCCGGATCATGAGGACTTACTAAGACATCCTCTACTCGACGATCACCTTTCGAGGCAAGGCAACAGTGAGGCGTACCCTAGGGGTGGTGTGTGATTTGTGTGTCATGTTCATTTATTTTTGTCTTGTCATGTTACGGTGATCTACGCGTTTGTTTTTATTTTGTCATTCATTCTTGCATGCGATTTAATTAACAGTTAAAAAAGTGCGGAAATTAAAGTTCCTAAACTATTACAAAGGCGCGGGTCCACATCGCCAAATTAAATCCAGGACCCGATTTGACAGAAAATAAAGAAATAAAGTGCGAGAAATATAAATTGTCCGAGTTACATGGCTTTGGGAGAATTACATCAATATTTAAAAGAAAAGAAATAAATGCGCGAATTGAATTAAAATTGAAAGAGAGGGCGTTGGACCCTTTTTTAATGAAATTAAATTATATTAACAAATTAATTAAAATAAAGAAAAAAAGAAATTATTTTTGAGGTTTTTTTGTATTTATGGTTTTTTTATGAGAATTAAATGAAATTTAAACCTAATTCTAGCTATTTTTAATTTATTAAGAAAATATGAAAATTACCTAAAATTAAACCTAATTAATTAGTGCAATTTGATTTATAAAAATAATACTAAATAATTAATTATGGTGAGAGAAAAAGAAAAAGAATGAAAAATACTTGAAACCCTAATTCTACTCTTTTTAATTTATCATGAAAAATATTTGAATTAAACCTAAATTCAAAAAAAACTAAATTCAATGATATTATTTATTTACAAAAAAAGATAATATTTAAATAAAACATATTTTAATTTTGTCTTTTCTGATTTTTTTACTATTTTTATATTTTATGAAAATAAATTAGTTTAAAGAATTAAAAAAGAAATAATTGAAATAAATAAAAATAAAAAAAGAATTGAATTGCAAAACCTTAGGGGGTTCTGTCCCCAATTGGAGGTATAGCTTAGCAATTAGGCCCATTAAGCCTTGGCCCTTCTGACTTTTCTGCTGGCGTGTATACGCGTTGACTGAGACACATCGTATGCTCTGAATCCTGGCCTTGGGTTTGATCTTGGTGGCCATGTGGCGCTCTTGGACTATGGAGTGTATGATGGACTCTTGTATTGAAATTACACAGAAGCACTATTAGCAAAATAATATGGAATAGAAAGGGGGACCTGGGACTCGAACCCAGGTCCCAGGGGTTACCAACACGTTCCTTGCCAGCTGCGCTGCTGATGCACTTTGTATGTTATATGAACAACAATTATTATAAAAAAAACAAACGCTAGTGGTATAAATCAGAAAAGCGCGCGCCAGAATTCAAAGTATCCAGTCATGGCTTGCCACATACCCTTCTTCTTCGTTGATCCCTGAAATAAAAAAAGGTTAGCGGGGGTTTTAAACCCCCCCAAAACAGGCCTTTTCCAAGAATAGCGAATAACTCATCTTGGAATATAAATTGGGCGCGACCCCATCATTGAGTTCGTCTGAGTGTCCTGATTTTGACCATGGTATCGAGGTGTTCTAATTTTACAGTATTCAAAAATACCCAATTCGAAGCTTGAAGAACCCTAGCCTGTTTCAATGGTGAAATCACGTACAATGCACCAAAACTCAATCAAACTATAGGGTTAGCTTCAGAATCAATTAATTAGTATGAATCTATAAGAAAAATGCAATGAGAATGCTTGAATATTGAAATACGAATATGCATATAATGTGAAAAAGTTTGAGTTCCATTCACCAATTCTGGGCGTTAGGGATGTGGAAAACTATTCAGACACGTTTCTTGATGTCTCAGGAAGGCAATGGGATAATTATTTTGGCTTGAATCGCACTGGAAGATAGTTTTCAGTTTTGGAATTTTTTTGTCAAAAACTCAAACTTGGTTAGTGGTATATGGCGCAGCTTAGAGGTTATTAGCATTAGGGTTTGCATTAGGCTTATGTATAGAATGATTAGGGTAAAAAATCTGAGCCAAAGGATCAGAGCATTGATGGAATGGATATTGGATTTTCATGCATATAATTTTCAATCTTTTCACATGTTTTTGATGCCAATCATATCCAATTACCTTGATTCTTTCTATATCTAATAATGCACGAAAATCTGAAGTTATTCCATGCATAAAAAGATTTGATTGCATTGGTTTGGTATTTTCCACATATTTATTTTAATTAAATGAATTATTAGCAATTAAAAATTCAAATAAATAAATAAAAATGATGAAAAACTTCCCTTTGGGCCAAATGGTCGTGCACATGCTTTGGATGATGAATTTTGGAAGAAAATGTGGCCCATTAGCAATTTTAAGACATTTGAAGCAAAGTTGACTTTTCAAAATATCCAAAAATTTCCCAACTTCCACAAGGCATATCTTGCTCAATTATTAAGCTTTGCTCATGTTCTTGGACATTTTGGAAAGGTCTTGAAGTCCTCTAACCAATGCCTTTGGTCCCATGTCATTTTGATTTACCAATCTCAAGTTATGGCCTTTGACTTAAAGTCCCTTTTTGTTGACTTTTGAAAATGACCTATAATGTTGAAATTGATAACTTTTTGTGAGAGCATTTCTTGGACTTGAAGTGTGAAGAGGAGTTGTAGGAAATTTCTTTCTCTTCAAAATGAGCTTTGGAGGGAATTTTTCTGATAATCCATGTGGAAGTTATGCCTTGGTCAAGTTACAGTCGACTTTTTCAACTGTCCAAATATGGAAACTTTTGCATCTTGAGACTTTTTGAGCCAAGCTTTGAGAATCATGATCAAGCATTGATCAAATGATGTTTGTGGCTTCAAAATGAGATGTTTACCAAAAATTTGAACTTTTGACTGCCAAATGACCATTTTGCCCCCACAGTTGACTGTAGTGCAATTAGGGTTTTTGACTGTGCAATTTTGTGCTGTAAGTCTTGAAACTTGGCATATGGATGCTTGACCATATTTGTAGGCATGTGGGACTTGGTTGGACCCTTGGAAACTTCAATTACTTTTCCAGAACCAAAACCCTAATTTTTGACTGTTAGGAGGCCCTTGAACTGTGCAACCCTTGGGGAGATCTTGAAGCTTTGACTTGGCAAATTTTGAAGAATATGGGAGGGAAAATTTTGGGGTACAACATCGCCCTTTTGGGTTTTCAATCTACCGGGATAATAATTTTTTTGTATGTCCCTAATTTTTTCTTGGATCGCCCTTTAGGGTTTTCAGTCCACCGAAACGCTCATTTTTGCCAAAGTCTCCCGCTTAGGGTTCAAACGTAGTGAGATTTTTATACATAGTATTTTTTTATTGCGTCTGAATTCGCCGAATGTGGTAGTTCTTCCCCAAACATTGTTGTGAGGATAAGGCCACCCCCAGAGAATGTTGTTTTTACCACATATGGACCTTCGTAGTTGGGTGTCCATTTACCACGTGAATCAAGGCGAGATAGTAGAATATTCTTGAGCACTAAATCCCCTTCTTTGAACACTCGAGGACGAAACTTTTTGTTGAATGCCTTCTTCATCTGCTTTTGGTACAACTGGCCATGGCACAAAGATGTCAAGCATTTTTATTTAATGAGTTTAATCTGATCAAGTCACGTCTGAACCCACTGTGTTTTTTCAAGGTTTGTTTCAATTAGAACTCGAAGTGACAGAATCTCTACTTCAACCGAGAGTACCGCCTCCATGCCATATACCAGAGAGAAAGGAGTTGCACCTGTTGAGGTTCGTACAGAAGTACGATAGCCATGTAGAGCAAAGAGGAGAATTTCATGCCAATATTTGTATGTCTTCACCATTTTCTTAATAACTTTCTTGATGTTCTTATTGGCAGCTTGAATGGCCCATTCATCTTGGGTCGATATGGTGAGGAATTATGATGCTCGATCTTGAAACCAGCGTATAATTCTTTCATCATTTTGTTGTTCAAATTAGACCTATTGTCTATAATGATTCTTCTTGGGACCCCATATCTGCACATGAGATCCTGCTTGATAAATCGAGTAACCACTTGACTTGTCACATTTACATATGATGCTGCTTCCACCCATTTGGTGAAGTAATCAATGGCCACTAGTATGAATCGGTGTCTTTTAGATGATTTTGGTTTGATCATTCCTATCATATCAATTCCCCATATTAAAAATGGCAAAGGAGAGTTCATGACATTCAGAGAAGTTGGTGGCACATGCATTTTTTCGAAATAGATTTGGCATTTGTGACATGTCTTTGTATAATGGTAGAAATCGGCTTCCATTGTCAACCAATAATAACCTTCTTGCAGGATTTCTATAGCCATGGCATGTCTATTTCTATGTGTTCCAAAAGTATCTTCATGGATTTCTCTCATAAGTGTATCTGCTTCTTGTTTCTCCACACACTTGAGTAACACCAAATCATAGTTTCTTTTATACAATATGTTATTACTCAAAAAATAATTTTGAGGCTAGCTTCCGCATAGTTCGTTTGTCAATGACAGAGGCATTTTCTAGATATTCTTGTTTCTCAAGGTACCTCTTGATGTCATAGAACCAAGGCTTGTTATTAGGTCCTACCTCAATAGCAAGGCAATGTGCATGCTCTTCAAAATGTCTCATTGTAATGTGTGGTTCGTGATTCAAACAAGTTACTTTGAACATGGCTGATAAAGTTGCCAAGGCGTCTGCCATCTGATTTTCTTCTCGCGGGATATGACTGAAGGTAATTTCGGTTAATTCTGCCGCTAGCTTTAAAACATGATTCTGATATGGAATAAATCTAGGATGTTTAGTGTCCCATTGACCATTTACCTGATATATAACTAGCGCTGAGTCTCCAAATACTTCGAGGTGTTTGATTCTTAGATCGATGGCAGCTTCTAGACCCAAGATACAAGCTTCGTATTCAGCGATATTATTGGTGCAGTCAAAACATAACCTTGCAATATAAGGCTTATGGAAATTCTTCAGAGAAGTCAAAGCTGCCCTAGTGCACTTAAAGCCTCGTCAAACATGAGTGTCCAACGTGCCCTTGGTTCAGGTCCTTCGTCGGGCCCCAATATTTCGTAATCACCTATAACCATGACATCTTCGTTTGGAAAGTCAAACTTCATTGGTTGATATTCTGGTAATGGCTGATGAGCTAGATGGCCAGCTAGTACGCTACCCTTGATAGACTTTTGAGTAACATATTTGATGTCGTACTCTGATAGTAACATTTTCCATCGGGCAATCCTTCCTGTAAGTGTTGGTTTTTTGAACATATACGTTAAAGGATCCATTCTTGCTATTAACCATGTGATATGAGTTAACATATATTGCCTTAATATTTTAGTAGCCCAAGCCAATGCACAACAATTCTTCTCATGGAGTAAGTATTTGGTTCCACAGTAAGTGAATTTCTTGCTGAGTTGGTATATTTCATGCTCTTTTCAACCCATTTTGTCATGTTATCCCAATATGCATCCCATTGATCCTTCAAGCACTGTCAAATACATGATGAACGGTCTTCCAGGAACTGGTGGCATCAATATTGGCAGCTCTTGTAAATATTTCTTTATTGTCTCGAAGGTTGTCTGACAACCATCGTTCCATACCACCGTCTAATCTTTTTGTAGTAATTTGAATATAGGTTCGCACGTAGCAATTAGGTGCGATATGAATCTCGAAATGTAGTTCAATCATCCTAGGAAGAAAAACTTCCTTTTCTATTCTTGGAACTGGCATTTCTTGTATGGCTTTCAATTTGTCAGGATCTACCTCAATACCATGTTGACTTACAATAAAACCCAACAACTTGCCTAACCTGACACCAAATGTACATTTGTTTGGATTCAATCTCAGTTTAAACTTTCATAGACGCTCGAATAGTTTTTGTAAATGTATGATGTGATCCTCCTATTTATGAGATTTTGCAATCATATTATCTACGTACAACTCAACTTATATGTGAATCATATCATGGAATAGTGTGACCATAGCTCGTTGATAAGTTGCCCCAGCATTCTTCAGGCCGAACGACATTACCTTGTAACAGAAAATGCCTCAAGGAGTCATGAACGTAGTCTTTTCCATGTCTTCGAGTGCCATTTTAATCTGATTATAACCTGAGAAACCGTCCACGAATGAGAATACCGAAGCTTGAGCTGTATTATCCACCAAAACATCTATGTGAGGTAATAGGGAATCATCTTTGGGACTTGATTTGTTTAGATCCTGATAATCTATACACATGCGCACTTTCCCGTTCTTCTTGGGTATTGGCGCGATGTTAGCTATCCAAGGTGGATAATCTACCACGACTAAGAACCCTACATTTAAGGACCTCTTCTTGAATCTTTCTTGATATGTCTGGATGAGTTCTTCATAGTTTTTGTCTAACTGGAGAACAACCTTCCTTGAGAGGTAGTCTATGCACCACAATATTTGTATCCAATCCTGGCATGTCTCTATAAGACCAGGAAAATATATCCACATACTTGTGTAACAACTTGATCAATCTTTCTTTGATGCTTTTCTCCAATGTTTCCCCTAGCTTGATCTCTTTCGGATCTTCCTTTGTGACAAGGTTAATGGTCTTAATAGATTCTTGGTATGGTTGTATATTTTCAAGTTGTTGCTCTATCTCCCTCGCCAATTTTTTCAGTGAGTTCAAGATCTTCATCATCTTCCTCTCCCGCTTGGTTGATGGGTGCATCAAAATTATATCGGATATCAGCAGTAACATTATCGATGATTTTAGGCATGGATTTGCATATTTATCATGCTCTGGTGCATTTTTAGTATGGAATTTTGAAAATGCATATGAAGAAAAGTATTTCCATTTTTAAAATATGAGAGATAAATGCAAGAGAAATACATGGATCTTAATTGAATGCAAAATATAACTCTTATTAATTATGAATACTATCTGAAACAAATTGGGGGAACCTTACAAGCTACCCCTACGCCTCGGGCTTGACATAGGTTCTCTCAAAAACAAGAAAAATTACTTTGGAAAGAAAAAGATCTTCGGAATCTCCAGAGCTGTCCAATTCTTGAGTTCTTTGCTTAGGGAGCATTCACAGATGAAGTCAGATGCTATCTTGGTGTTAATTTTGTCATATATCATCGCCACTTTTCTGCCATGCTCTACTCCTTTGTTGACCAAGCTCTTCTGGATGGGAGGAAACCGTGCTTTTCCTTTTAGAGTAGACTTTGACAATTCATAGCCCAAACAAAAAAGATTTTTCTTCTCAGGTATTTTCGAGAATTTACCCTAACCTTTTGAGGTACCACTTACCATAGCGATTTACAAATCTCTCCACGAAGTCACAATAGGTTTCTTGATCTTCTCCACTGGTAGAGTTACCATTGAAGCAACCTCTAAGACTTGAACTGGTGTTACTATATAGTCTTCATCAATGATGATATATTTGTAGGACTCTATGTGACTCACAAAGAGGTCCTCTTCACCGTCGATTATATCTAATCTCCCTTCAACAAGGAACTTCAATTTTTGGTGTAAAGTTGATGTGACTTCCCCTACTGCATGAATCCAGGGTCATCCAAGTAAACATGTATACGCTGGCTCTATATCTGTGACTTGAAAAGTGATATAGAATATATGTGGGCCGACCTTGACAGGAAGGTCCACTTCCCCAATACTGAACTTTGAGAACCATCGAAAGCTTTAACTATCGTAGAACTTGGTCTTATCATAATGCCATCTAGTGTTAACTTCATCAGGCTAGATTTTGGTAACACATTAAGGGCAGAACCAGTATCGGTGAGTACTTTGGATAAACTTATGGTACCTATCTGAATGGAAATGTGCAACGCCTTATTGTGAGCTCCACCTTATGGAGGCAACTCACTATCATTAAAACCCATACATGATCCAAATATCATATTTGCTACAAGATTGTCAAATTGGTTCACAGTAATTTCTTCTGTGACATGAGAAGAACTCAGAACTTTCATTAAAGAGTCTCAATGTGCTTCTGAGTTGAGGAGCAATGAGAGTATTGAAATCTTGGCTGGGGTTTGGTGAAGCTTATCCACCACCCTATAATCACTCCTCTTGATCATTTTCAAAAATTCTTCTGCCTCTTGATTAGTAAAGTTCTTGCTCGGAGGTTCTTGTTCTTGATTGGCCTCCAACACAGCTTTTCCTTTGTCTTTTACCAAAGTATCATTCTTATTTTTCACCATAATATCGTTCTTCTTTTGTGATCCGGAGCCAAAGATTCGACCACTTCGAGTTACGCCCCCTATTCCTGCTATATTTGAGATTGCGGGTCCTTGACTTGACGATAACTCATATTCTTGTTTTAATCCATTGATGTAGACTGTAGAATCGTAACTCAAAGGTACCACTTTGTTACTTTCATAAGGGGTGGGAGATGGTCTCCTAATTACCATCGTAGTCTTTGGAACTACTGAAATCCTCAAACTTTGTCTTGGCATCATCACTGGTGTTTTTGTTGACTCTCCCCATGGGATCACAAGAGCTTTCTTATTAAGGTTCGTCCGTTGGCAAGGAATTACCAATGGCTTCTTTGTACTTCCCTCGATTGCAGCTATATATTCTTCTTTAGGGTATGATCCAAATTGGACTATCCCCTGATCCACCAACTTTTGTAATGTCTTCTCAAAAGAATAATTATTTTCCAAGAGGAACCCATACTCCACCAGATATTCCTTCAGTAGGTTTATTGGGTCCGTTGCTCGTATGGCTTCCCTGAAGTCAGTGACCACTTCAATTGCATTTATCGTTGGTCCACGATTGAAGGCATGAGGTTTGTCTTGGTGTTCGGTTTATCAAAAGTGATATGAGAGTCTAACAAATCTTGTACCTTGTGTTTGAAATCCCAACATTTCTCTATAGTATGCCCAGGAGAATTGACGTGATACTCGTATCTCACATTAGCATCATATCATGGTGGAAGTGCCCCAATTGGAGGAGATATAGGTTTTAGCTCTACCAAAGATGCCTTGACTAAGTGTTATAATAATTGATTGTACCACATGGGGAGCAGATCGTGAAAGAACAAGATTAGTTCTGACCTATCCCAAGTGTTTTGATGATAACTAAATTATATTTAAGATAATTTATGCTCTAATGAATGTGTGTTGAATGTCTTAGTTAATGTTATGACAAGAAACATTCCAAGTGCTAAGCAAAGATTATGAAGAAGTTCTTTGATAAAAGAACCTCTTATTTAAACGCATCTGCTGACTCTGGTAAGAACATTCATTTGTTAAATGTATCTTCTAACTTCTAGCAGGCTTCTTGATTCTGAAGATAACTTGAAAGCAAGCGTTGTTCAAAGATCTTAGCAAGCAACACTCTGACCAGAAGTTGAATGAAGCATGTTCTAAGTTAAAGCAACAACGTCTTAATCAACGTGTCTTGTCAAAGCAAAGGAAAACACGTTGTTACATTCTAACGTATGCTAATTAATGCAAAGACGGCTGAAAGCACTCAAGTGCCTACAACTTGTTTCTTGGAGAATGGAATTTTGCAAGGATACACGCAAAGCATTTAATGCTCTCCATTTCCTCTGAAGTCAGCAACGGTCTTATTACTCCTACTATAAATAGAAGGACATTTCTTGAAAGCAAAAAAAAGAAGGAACAACGTTCAAACAAGAAACTACGTGAAAGATTCAAAAGCTTACAAACTCATAGTTCATACATTTTTGTGTATTACATTCTAAGAAAAATCACAGTTGTGATATAGCTTGATTAGAAGCAAACTCAGTTTCAATTATCTGTAAAGATTATACTTCTGTATTTGTTCCTTGAGAGACCAAGTTTGGTCAGATTTCTCAAGCAGACTAGGACTAGATTTAAGTCTTAGTGGTGTTAGTCATTTGTAAGTTTACTTGTGCATGGTTAGTCACAATAGTTGTTGTGTGATTGTAATCAGTTTATTATAGTGGATTAAGTCCTTGTTGAGAAAGGCGAGATCACCTTGGCGGGTGGACTGGAGTAGTTTGAGTTCAAACGAACCAGGATAAAAATAATTGTGTTATCCCATTATTGTTTTGAGCCTTGTTTTGAAAGAACGAAAAAAGAGTCACTTATTCACCCCCCCCTTATAAGTGTTTTCTTACTCCTTCAATTGGTATCAGAGCTTGACTCTGAGCTTAACACTTAACCGTGTCAGGAAAAGATCCAAAAGAAAACACAATGGTCGCTGAACAAAACAATAACAGTTATAACAAACCTCCAGTGTTTGATGGAGAAGATTTTGAGTACTGGAAAGATAGACTAGAAAGTTTCTTTCTAGGTCATGATAGTGATCTTTGGGATATAGTCTTGGATGGTTACAAACATCCCACAGATTCAGAAGGAAACAAAGTGGATAGAAAAATATGGATAGACAACAAAAAGCTGATTTTAAAAATCATCACAAAGCTAGAAATATTTTTTTAAATGCTATCTCTAAAGTAGAATATGAAAAAATCACTAATAGAGATACAACGCATGATATGTTTGAGTCTCTCAAAATGACTCATGAAGGAAATGCCCAAGTTAAGGAGTCTACAACTCTAGCTTTAGTTCAGAAGTATGAAGCCTTCAAAGTTGAGGAAAGTGAGTCTATAGAAGCAATGTTCTCTAGGTTTCAAACTTTGATCACTGGTATGAGAGTTTTGAACAAAGGGTATACCAAAGCAGATCACGTGAAAAAGATCATCAGAAGCTTACCCAGAAGATGGGCACCAATGGTCACTTCTTTCAAGGTGTCAAAGGATCTGAACAATGTGTCTCTAGAGGAACTCATCAGCGCTCTCAGAAGTCATGAGATTGAACTGGATGAGCATGAGCCTCAGAAAAAAGGTAAGTCTCTAGCCCTTAAATCAATTAAGAAATTTGATACTAACGCTTTTCAGGATGAAGAAGAAAACTCTGAAGAATCAGCTTCAGAAGAAGACGAACTATCTTTACTCTCTAAAAGGATCAATCATCCGTGGAAGCACAGACAAAAGAAGTTCAGGAACTTCAAGAATTCAGAAGATAAACCAGAATCTTTAGGACACAAAAAGTCAAACAGAAGAGAGATCATCTGTTATGAATGCAAAGAACCTGGTCACTTCAAAAGTGATTATCCAAAGCTTCAAAAAGAAAGACCAAAGAAGAGATTTGGAAAGAAGAAAGTAATGATGGCAACCTGGGATGACTCAGATTCTTCTGAAGATGAATCTGGTTCTGAAGATGAAAATGCCAACCTAGCTTTAATGGCTATCACAGAAGATGACTCAGACTGTGAGTCAGAACAAAGAGAGGTATTTTCTGAATTTTCTAGAGAAGAACTTGTTGATAGTTTATCAGAACTTCTGGAAAACTATAGTAAGCTCAAATTCAAATACAAGAAACTCAAGAAGAGTCTTGCATCTAATTTTAAGAAACTTGAAACAGAAAAATCTGAACTTTTAGAAAACAATCTTAAACTTGAAAAGGAAATTCAAATTGTTCAAAAGAATTTTAGTTCAGAGTCTGTATCTAGTTCAAAAGATATTATGAAAGAATATGACTATAGGTTTCAAACTTTTCTTGCTAAAAGCATAGACATAAGCAAAATGGCTTCAATGATCTATGGAGTTAGTGGGAAAAACAGAAGAGGAATTGGATATGAACCTCCCAAAGGGAAGGAGACATACATTCCAAAACCTGTTGCTAAAATGACCTTCACTTACAAACCTCTGAATAAGCAATTCAAGTTTGGACACTCACATGATATAAAATATACATCACATTCTGGAAACTCTTATGCTAACCCAAAAGGACCCAAAAAGATATGGGTACCTAAGGATAAAATAATATTTGTTGCAGATGTCCTTAACAACTCAATTGAAACACCAGTCATGGTACCTGGACTCTGGATGCTCACGACACATGACAGGAAAAAGGTCTATGTTCCAAAGCCTGGAACTTAAAGCTGGAGGAGATGTGAAGTTTGGAGGTAATCAGAAAGGGAAGATTATTGGTTCTGGAACCATAGGAAACGATAACCTTCCTTCTATATCTAATGTTTTATTAGTAGAAGGATTAGTTCATAATCTATTGTCCATAAGTCAATTAAGTGACAATGGCTATGACATTATCTTCAATCAAAACTCCTGTAAAGCTGTAAATCAAAAGGATGGATCAATCCTCTTTTCTGGTAAGAGAAAGAACAACATTTACAAAATTGATTTATCAGATCATAAATCTCAAAACGTAAAATACCTTTTGTCTGTTAGCAATGAGCAATGGGTATGGCACAGAAGATTGGGACATGTCAGTCTTAGAAAAATATCTCAACTAAATAAATTAAATTTAGTCAGAGGACTTCCCAATCTAAAGTACAACTCAGATGCTTTGTGTGAAGCCTGTCAAAAAGGAAAATTTTCAAAACCTTCCTTTAAATCTAAAAATGTTGTCTCTTCCTCTAAGCCATTAGAGTTACTTCATATTGATCTGTTTGGGCCAGTTAAAACTGCATCCATCAGAGGCAAGAAGTATGGATTGGTCATCGTTGATGATTTCAACAGATGGACATGGGTAAAGTTTTTAAAACACAAGGATGAGTCACATTCTGTATTCATTGACTTCTGTACTCAAGTGCAAAATGAAAAAGATTTTAAAATCACAAAAGATAGAAGTGATCATGGTGGTGAATTTGAAAATCATTATTTTGAAAAATATATTAAAGAAAATGGTATTGTTCATAATTTTTCTTGTCCTAGAACTCCCCATCAAAATGGAGTTGTAGAAAGAAAGAATAGAACATTACAAGAAATGGCCAGAACCATGATCAATGAAACAAATATGGCTAAGCACTTTTGGGCAGAAGCTGTGAATACAACGTGTTATATTCAGAATAGAATCTTTATAAGACCTATTCTTGAAAAGACTCCCTATGAATTATGGAAAAACAGAAATCCCAACATTTCTTATTTCCATCCTTTTGGATGTACTTATTTTATACTAAACACCAAAGAAACTCTGAATAAGTTTGATTCCAAAGCACAAAAGTGTTTCCTACTTGGATACTGTGAACGCTCAAAAGGAAATAGAGTATACAACACAGAAACTCTGATTGTTGAAGAATCAATCAAAGTCAGGTTTGATGATAAGCTTGGCCAACCACAGCCAAAGCAAATTGATTTTTCTGTAGGTACAGAAGATCATCACTCAAACTCTGAAAGCTCAGAAGCAAAAGAAGACGTAGCAGATCATCCTCTTGACAATGCTCTGAACAATCTCAAAATATCTGACCAACCAACACAGAAAAATTTTCCTAGATTATCTTCAACTTACAAAGAAGACGTAATCATTGGAAGAAAAGAAGATCCCATCAGAACAAGATCATCTCTCAGAATCAATGAAGAATCTTTGTTTGGTTTAGTCTCTCTGATTGAGCCAACTACCATTGATGAAGCTCTGGAAGATATTGATTGGATCTTAGCAATGCAAGAAGAACTAAATCAATTCTCAAAGAATGATGTATGGAATCTTGTTCCAAGACCCAAAGGATTCAATGTTATAGGAACCAAATGGGTCTTCAGAAACAAATTGAATGAACAAGGTGAAGTAATCAGAAACAAAGCACGACTGGTTGCACAGGGTTATAGTCAAAAAGAAGGAATTGATTATAATGAAACCTTTTCTCTAGTCGCCAGGTTAGAATCTATAAGATTGTTAATTTCTTTTGCTGTACAAAATGACATTTCATTGTATCAAATGGATGTTAAAAGTGCATTTCTAAATGGTTATATTGAAGAAGAAGTATATGTCCATCAACCTCCTGGATTTAATAATTTAAAGCATCCAGAACATGTTTTTAAATTGAAAAAGTCTTTATACTGTTTAAAACAAGCTCCCAGAGCTTGGTATGATCATCTGAGTAATTTTCTATTAGAAAAAGATTTTACCAGAGGAAAAGTGGACACAACTCTCTTCAGAAAAACATTTAAAAATGATATTTTAATCTGTCAAATTTACGTTGATGATATAATTTTTGGAACCTCTAATATATCCCTTGGAAAAGAATTTGCTAAGACAATGCATACAGAATTTGAAATGAGCATGATGGGTGAATTGAAATTCTTTCTTGGAATTCAAATCAACCAGACTCAAGAAGGTACTTTCATACATCAGACGAAGTATGTTAAAGAACTTCTGAAGAAATTTCAAATGTCAGAAAGCAAAGATGCCAAAACACCTATGCATCCAACCTGCATTCTAGGTAAAGATGAGGTAAGTATGAAAGTAGATCAAAAGCTCTACAGAGGTATGATTGGATCCCTTCTCTATCTGACTGCATCTAGACTTGATATATTATTTAGCGTGTGCTTGTGTGCTAGATTCCAATCAGATCCTAGAGAATCTCATTTAACAGCTATTAAGAGAATTCTTAGGTATCTGAAAGGTACTGCTAATCTTGGTCTGTGTTACAGAAGATCACAAGATTACAAACTAGCAGGTTATTGTGATGCTGACTTTGCTGGAGATAGAATTGAAAGAAAAAGCACCTCTAGAAGCTGCCAGTTTTTGGGTGACAATCTTATCTCATGGTACAGCAAGAAGCAAGCAACAATTGCTCTATCAACCACAGAAGCTGAATATATATCTGCTGCTGGATGTAGCTCTCAGATGATTTGGATGAAAAGTCAACTAGAAGATTTCAACCTTTATGAAAGTAAGATTCCTATCTTCTGTGACAATACTTCTGCTATTTGTCTTTCTAAAAATCCAATCTTACATTCTAAAGCCAAACATATAGAAATTAAATATCATTTCATAAGGGACTATATTCAGAAGGGGATTTTAAACTTGATTTTTGTAAAAACAGACCATCAATGGGCTGACATTTTTACTAAACCCCTTTCAGAAGATAGATTTAATTTCATTCTGAAAAATATTTGTATGGAATTATGTCCTGAATAAAATAATATTTATTTTGTGACTGGTTTCAGAACTTTCTGAAATGAATGCATTGATCAACAACTCTTCAGAAGTTAGAAGAGAAGTTGTAACAGAAGCTATATGAATCATTCTAATGCTTCATGTCCAAGTGTAGTTCAGAAATTCATTAGAACAAACAGCTATTACATGCACCCTTCAGGAGATGAACACGTGGTGTGTTTTTGAAAGTTCAAGCGTGCAAAAGCTACTGATGATGTTCTAGGTAATTGTTGATGATTAGCCATAATTTCACGTTTTCCCTCATTTTTAGAAAATCATTAAATGTAAGTAATGATGAGAATCGTTTTTTTTAAATCCGTTTTAATCTTTATTTTAATTTGTCTTAAATACTTCTAATTTAATTCTTAACCTATTCTCTGAAATGAATTTTTAACCTTTACTGTCTCTTTCAACTCAAGTTTTTATTTGAACGTTTCTCTTAAAACCCTTTTCGAAAATTTCTCTTTTCATAGAACTTCAATGGCTTCTTCTTCCTCTACCCACTCTGAGCAATACTGTATACCTGAAAGGACAACACTCATTCCGGTAGAAAGTTTGGAAGTTTTGAGTGAGCTAATGGTAGACTTTGAGAACCTCAGAGAAAATGGATTTGACTTGTTCCCTGCTGTGAAGTTTCAAGGTTGGGAAAGCTACTTTGATCGTCTTATTGGTCCAGTCTTTCCTCGTTTGGCAAAAGAATTCTGGATTCACGCTATTGCAACTCCCAAAGTTATTCTCTCCTTTGTAAGGGGCAAGGAAATATCCATTACAGAAAATCTAATCAGAAGGTTACTGGGATTTAAAGGACTTGGAGTTACAGGAATGCCCACTGGAAGAATAGAGATGTCTAGGGTATACACAGAAATTTTTACAAATGGTCAAGGTTCCTCCAAAGTTAGGGATTTGAAAGACAAGTATAAGATTTGGGCAAGGATTATTCATGGATGTATTCACCACAGGAAAGACACCAGTTCTCCTGATTACATCAACGTTGATCAACAATATTTGCTGTTTTGCCTTGGAACCAATGTCAAAATTGATTTTCCCTACTTACTTTTTGAACACCTCTGGAATCATGTCAAAGAAACCAGAGAAGCTGAAAGGATAAAGAATCCCAAATCAAAGAGGAATTAGATTCCCATGGGGAGGTTATTATCAGACATTCTGACTGAGAATGGTCTGATTGCTCACCTAAGAGAAGCAAATCTTCTGGGGGAGCTTGAACCTATCTGTGGTAAGACAATGACTGGAAAGAACTTGCTGAAGAGGAAAATTATTGACAAACTGCTGGTGAAACCCTCTCCATGTCTGTCAACTATTGTGAAGAAGAGAAGAATTCCTATTGCTGACTTTCCTATGTTCAACTCGTTGGAACATTCTCGTATGGTTTTGCACTATCTTGAGACCTGTAGAGAAACAGGATCACCTATTGATCCAGCTTGGCTTCAAGGAAGAAATCAAGTTGCTGCTGATGTTGTTCTCCAAGGATCTGTGAAGAGAAAAGTTGTAGAAGGACCTTCTGACACTCCTCAGAAGAAAAAGAAGACAGGTAATCATGCTGAAACTATACCTGTTTATAATTCTGAAAATATATCTGCATCTGCTGAATCCTCTCAAACCTCACCATCTGAACCCATTGCTGACAACCTTAGTAAAAATCTGTTCTCAACAGATTTAAGTGATTCTGACTCTGATGAACATTCTGACAGCCAATCAGAACCCTCTCATTCAGAACCTCCTGAACCATCTATTTTCAACCTATTCCTGCTGAACGTTTCTCAAGACCCCCTCCCAGACCTTTATCACCCAGACCCACTGGATGGTATGATGCTGGATCTTAGAGAATTCCTAGGATTAATGAACCTCTAGCAACCATAAAACCTCCTTTCAATCTTCCATCTAAAAACATCTTTGCTATGAACCAACCACAACCTCAAAATACCATTCCCACTCCCGCTTATACAATAATAATTTCGCCTGATATCACTCCACCCACCTCACCACAACATATAACACCTCTCTTAACTCCTCAAATTCCAAAACAACAAATTTTTGAACAAACTGAAATTGCTTAACCATCCGTACCTCTTGATATATCAGAACCTCCTATTTGTGTTAACCAACCTGAACCTGAACCTACAAATACTCCTGAAACCAATAGCTTTTTAAGAACTGTAGTGGACTCTCAATCTCTACAATTCTTGAAAAACAAATCTTACAGAACGAATGTCCCTAAACCCATTCAGCCAGATGTAAATATTTTGTTTCAGAATTTTATAACAAATGTTCAAGCATGGTTACAACCGTTGAAAGAAGATTGCCTCAGAAGTGTAAACACCACAGCAACAGATCTTCTATGGGAAACTTTCAGAAGAACCTTGGTTGCTGAATCACGGAAGTTACATGATTTGTTCCACTCTCAGGTGCTGGACAACGTTTCCAAACTTCTGCATGTTTTCAAGACAGAAGCTGCTGATACTTGGAATAAGAAGTCTTCGCTGCTGATTGCTGATACACCAGCTGATAAGATGGACATATCAGAAGATGAATCTGAAGAATACTCTGAAGATTCAAATCCTCTGGCTATTGTTCTATTAAATCAACCTTCAATTAAGGATGGACTTGAACCTGTGCCAACTCTTGCAATGGATCTGGGCACTCTACTCTCCACCTTTGTGAAGTCTGATTCATCAGTTGTTGCTTCTGACCCTGTTTCTACTGAAGCTTCATCATCTTCTGCGCCTACCTCACTCATTATGGACACTCTGAAAGAGCTAAAGAGGGAGAATGAAGTCTTGAATAGACACATGGATAAGCAAGATCAAACAAATCTAGAGTTCAAGAACTAGATGGCAATGCAAATTGAATATGCCTCTGAGATCAAGAACCTTCTGATGGCTCTTGTCTCTAAGAAATCCTAGTTTCTTTTTGTCTCTTATTTGGATGTTTTGTTTGTACTTCTGGATATCTATTTTTAACTTTTTATGAAATCTTTCAAAATTTCTCATTTTATTACACTTTTTGATTATGCCAAAAAGGGGGAGAAAATGTGAACTAATCACTGTTTAACAGTTATGGGACTATGTCTCAGACATTCTAACAAAATTGCAAGAATTCCTTCTGTGCAAAAGATTTTGCAGGTATCATTTGACTCTGAAAGAATATTCCAGCTAAGATTTATCTTCTTGAAGAAGTTCTGAAGAAATTCAAAGAAGGCTGTGTATCACTCTGACTAAATAATCTCAGGATGCCTTATGCAAAGAAATATTCATTTCAGGGGGATATTCTTATCTCTTAATCTGTTTCTTTTCTTTATCTAAAATAATTTTTTGTCATCATCAAAAAGGGGGAGATTGAAAGAACAATATTAGTTCTGACCTATCCCAAGTGTTTTGATGATAACTAAATTATATTTAAGATAATTTATGCTATAATGAATGTGTGTTGAATGTCTTAGTTAATGTTCTGACAAGAAACATTCCAAGTGCTAAGCAAAGATTATGAAGAAGTTCTTTGATAAAAGAACCTCTTATTCAAACGCATCTGCTGACTCTGGTAAGAACATTCATTTGTTAAATGTATCTTCTAACTTCTAGCAGGCTTCTTGATTCTGAAGATAACTTGAAAGCAAGCGCTGTTCAAAGATCTTAGCAAGCAACACTCTGACCAGAAGTTGAATGAAGCATGTTCTGAGTTAAAGCAACAACGTCTTAATCAACGTGTCTTGTCAAAGCAAAGGAAAACACGTTGTTACATTCTGACGTATGCTAATTAATGCAAAGACGGCTGAAAGCACTCAAGTGCCTACAACTTGTTTCTTGGAGAATGGAATTTTGCAAGGATACACGCAAAGCATTTAATGCTCTCCATTTCCTATGAAGTCAGCAACGATCTTATTACTCCTACTATAAATAGAAGGACATTTATTGCAAGCAAAAAAAAGAAGGAACAACGTTCAAACAAGAAACTACGTGAAAGATTCAAAAGCTTACAAACTCATAGTTCATACATTTTTGTGTATTACATTCTAAGAAAAATCACAGTTGTGATATAGCTTGATTAGAAGCAAACTCAATTTCAATTATCTGTAAAGATTATACTTCTGTATTTGTTCCTTGAGAGACCAAGTTTGGTCAGATTTCTCAAGTAGACTAGGACTATATTTAAGTCTTAGTGGTGTTAGTCACTTGTAAGTTTACTTGTGCATGGTTAGTCACAATAGTTGTTGTGTGATTGTAATCAGTTGATTATAGTGGATTAAGTCCTTGTTGAGAAAGGCGAAATCACCTTGGCGGGTGGACTGGAGTAGTTTGAGTTCAAACGAACAAGGATAAAAATAACTGTGTTATCCCATTATTGTTTTGAGCTTTGTTTTGAAAGAACGAAAAAAGAGTCACTTATTCAACCCCCCCCCCTTCTAAATGTTTTCTTACTCCTTCAGATCAAACTTTTTTGGCGGCCTTTCAAACCTGTTTTGTTGTTGTTCTCGTAGAATTATTAATGGTTGTTGTGAAGTATTGAAAAACACAAGAAGGGGGGTTTAATTGGAATCTTAAAATTCAATAGAAAGAACATGTTTATTTTTATCCTGGTTCGTTTGAACTCAAACTACTCCAGTCCACCCGTCAAGGTGATTTCGCCTCTCTCCAACGAGGTCTTAATCCACTAATCAATCTTGATTACAAGTCTACTTTGAAAACTTCCAAAGTCTTCTTGAGTATAACCACAACCCGTTTTTCTCAAGGAAATGCACTAAATAATATAAGAATAAAACAGTGTACATTATTGTTTCTTACAAAACAGTATCACAATATTGTGATGTTTCACACAATTGAAAGTATTGTATGTTTGAGGATTAGAAAAGATTGCACCATTGTTGAGTGTTGTGAAAATCGTAAACGATTTATCCTCAAGTCTTGTTTAAATAGGCGCAATATGGATGATCACTTGGACACTTGATTAATGACAGTTAAGGTGCTTTCGAAAAATAAAGATCCTTGTTCCCTTCCAACCGTTACTCTTGAAATGGAAATATTTGATTTGTAACGCTTCAGAACATTGAAGTATCTGTTGATGCTTGCTCCAGAACTTTTGAGGGTCAGAGCAATAAGATTTTATTTGCAGCGTTAGACTTACTTTCCCAGAGTTGTCTAATCAGAGTTAAAACATATTTCTCTTAGCACGACTTCTAATCTTCTTTCATCAGAGCTTTTTGAGAAATGTCTACATTCACAGCAGGAACAACCTTGTAGCTTATCTTCTTATCTTCTTCCATCAGAACTTTTCTACAAAACAGAATATAATTTTAGAGTGCATAATTGTTCTTTGTGTTTGTTATCATCAAAACTCTTATAAGGGTTATAGAATCAAACTATGTTCTAACAATATCCCCCTTTTTGGTGATGACAAAAACTAGGATATTTCAATCAAAATAAACAGAACATAAAGCATTATAGGGTCTCCCCCTGAGCTCAGTACCCAGATAGAGATGAACTACTTCCCTGAAGTCCATTCTGATCAGAGCTTTTGATGCATCTGCTTTTGTCTTCATCAGAGTTTTGTTCCTGTTTTGCTTTCAGAAAAAAAACGAGAAGTTATGATATTCAAAATGTTTGAGACTGTGTCTCGATATACTGTTATTAGAAATATCTTATGTTCTCCCCCTTTTTTCAAGAATCAAAAAGCAACATAAACACTAATATGCAGACTCAAAAGTTGAGTTGTATTAAACTTGATTGCAATAAGATGTTCAGAGGCAAACAAAACAAGAAAAATGAGTACAATAAAGAAAACAAGTTTTAAAAAAAACTAAGATTGAGGTGGAGGAAGTCGTGTGAACAACGCTTCCAGCAAGCTCTTAATCTGAGTGTTCGATTCCTCTTGTTTTTCTAGCATTTCTTTGATTTCTTTGCATGTGTCATCTTGCTTGTCTAATATTTCCTTGATCACTGCATTTTCTTTCTTCAACTCTTCCAGAGTTTGCATAACCAGAGATGAGGAAGGTATATCTATAGAAGGTGCAAGCTTCTCAGAACAATCTGTAGCAGTTTCTGACTCAGTGGCTTCTTCAGTCTCTTTTCCTTTGTCTTGAATAATAACTAGAGGAAGCTTATTAGAGCATGACTCATCAACTTCTGAAGGCTGGCGCTCTTTCCAGGGAGCATTATCCAGCTGAAGAATAGGTTTCTTTTCCCAGTGACTCATAACTTGATCCTTGAAAACATTCAGTTGATCACAGAAGTTCTGTTGGTCCATTTCATAGCTTAACTCCTTGAGTTTTTGGGATTCAGAATTGAACCATTTTCTGAACTGGTTCCAGTGAGAATCAAAAGCAGCAGGATTCAGATTTTCTAAGCATGCTAGCTTCAAAGAGTTAACCCATTCAATTATCTTTGTTTCAAAAATCAGTAAATTTCTACCAACATCTGCCTTGGTGATTGTTCGTTTTGGTTTTGGGATAGCAATTTTGTGAGAGATAGAGGCAAGGTGATCCAGTGCTTCTAAGTCTATTACAGTTCTTAGTTGATCTTCTGGAGGATTAATAGGAGAGGGAGAAGGAGAATCATAAATGATAATTGGTGATGGAGGTGTATTTGGTGGAGTGGAATGGTATGGAGATGGAATTTCTGGAATGTCGTGGATTGAGAGAGGTTGTCGAACCATGAGAGGTTCAGTTATTCCAGGAATTGGTATGGTGGTATCAAAGTTAATATATGGATTTTCTGGTTGGAAAGCGTTAGCGTTTGGATTTTCAGAGTGGGTAGCTTGGAAGTTTATATTTTCTATGTGGGGAGCTTGAAATTCTGGATCAAATTGATCAATATCAGAAAGAACTTGAGAAAGTTCTAGATGATTTTGTTAAAGATGTGGGTTAGGAGAGTGTGGTTCGTTTAGAATGTTTTCTAGAGTGACTGAAGGTTCAAATTCTATATCAAAATCATCAAAGGTTTGTGGTGAGGGGTCTTCTATTTGTTTTGGAGAAGAGGGTGTTTCAGATGTTAAAAAAATAACTGATTCTACAACAAAAATAAAAGAAGAATTACCTTTCTTCTTAGCAGCTTTTGGTGTCTTCTGAGAAGATCCTTCTCCTACAGCTTTCTTTTTTCTGGATTTCTTGAGGACAACTTCTGGATCCTGTTGATGCCGATCACGAATGTTTAACTCTGGATTAGTCCTATCCATCTTGCATGCTTCCAGATATCTGACAATGATTTCTGGTGAAGCATCTATTTGAGAGAACAAAGGGAAATCTTTCAGAGGGACTCTTCTTGATGAGATAACTTCTTTGGTTGAAATGGTTGGATCCTTCTTAATATTGTCAATGATATTCATCTTCTTCTGATTCTTAACATTGAGAGGTTTTCCAGCACATGCCTCCAGAGTGCTGATCTGCTGAGCTTCAGTCAAATATTCTACTAATTTGTTTTAGGTCAGAATATCTAAAATTAGCCTACCCAGAGGTATCCAATCCCTCTTGGTTCTTTCATCTTCTCTGGTTTCTTCACACTTGTTCTCATATGGTTCAATAGCAAATGAGGAAGGTTTATTTTCGCCTTTGTTGCAATGAAGTATAACAGAAATTGTTTATCAATGTTTATGTAATCAAGAGAGCTTGTTGGCTTCCTGTGGTTGATACAACCCAGAATAATTTTTGCCCAAATTCTGAAGTAGTCCTTCTGAACTTTGATTTTGTTGGATGGCTGCTTAGAGGTGAAAATTTCTCTCGAGATTGTTGTTAGGTCAGAATATTTCTCAGCCATATCGCTGCAACGGATTCCTCCACCGTTATGACCAATCAACTTTGCAATCAGATCTTCATTGATTGCAATCTTCTTCCCCATTACATATGAAGTTACTTGATGATTTGAAGTCGATGCGTGAATCCAGAATTCCTTGACCAATTTTGGGAAAACTGAACCCAGAAGACGATCAAAATATTTGTTCCATCCTTGAAATTCCACATCTGCTGTAAGATCAAAGTCATTTTCCTTCATGCTTTCAAAATCAATGATGAGTTCGCAGAGAACCTCTAGTGAATCAATGGGGGTCAAAAGATTTCTTGACGGTTCTTCATATCTTTCTGTAGTTGAAGAAGATGAACCAGGAGCACAATGAGGATTCTGAGCGCTTGAAGATGAAGCCATTGTTCATACAGACTGCTGAGGGTTTTTTGAAAGAGAGTTTTTACAAACGAAAACTAGAGATAAAAGAGTAGCGAGAAGAAGTGAGAGTGAAAGTGAATGGTGTATTTATAAGCAAATTGAAAACTTAATCAGTAAGAAAAAGAAAAAGTTAATGATTACACAACATTAATGATTTCTGAAAAAGGGAGATTGCATGGAGATATAAAACAGTTACCAATACAACACGCGTCTCAATGCATCCAATCAAAGATTTAATCCCTTCAGAATTTGAACGCGTGTTCAGCCTTAGAAGGACGCTTGTGAGAGGATGACAGATGTTGATGATGTGAACTGCATGCTTCTATCTTTGAAGTGAACCATTCAAATCTTCTTAGATAGATCCTGATTCAACTGTCCTTCTAACTTTTGAAGAATTGTTGATCAGACGTTCACAAAAAAAAACATAAAACTCTGAGGGTTAAAGAATATATAAATAAAACTCTTACTCAGGACATAATTTCATGTTGAGATATTTCAGAATGAAATTAAATATATCTTCAGAAAGTGGTTTAGTGAAGACATCAGCCTATTGATGGTCTGTGTCAATAAATTTTAAGGAAAGAATTCCTTTCTGAATATAGTCCCTAATAAAGTGATGTTTTATTTCTATATGCTTAGCCCTAGAATGTAAAATAGGATTTCTAGATAAACAAATTGCAGAAGTGTTATCACAGAATATAGGAATGCTACTCTCAAATATATTCAAGTCTTCAAGTCGACTCTTCATCCAGAGCATAGGTGTGCTGCATCCAGCACCTGCTATGTATTCAGCTTAAGCAGTTGACAATGCAATTTTGGATTGCCTCTTGCTGGTCCATGAGATCAGATTTTCTCCCAGAAACTGGAAGCTTCCAAAAGTGCTTTTTCTTTCTATTCTGTCTCCAGCGAAGTCAGCATCACAGTACCCTACTAATTTGTATTCACTGGTATTTCTATAAAACAAACCAAGATTAGTAGTACCTTTCAGATACTTGAAATTTCGCTTAACAGCTGTTAAGTGAGATTCTCTAGGATCTTATTGGAATCTGGCACATAAACATACACTGTATAGAATATCAGGTCTTGAAGCTGTAAGATATAAGAGAGAACCAATCACACCTCTGTAGATCTTTTGTTCTACCTTTTTACTTACCTCTTCCTTTTCCAGAATGCATGTAGGATGCATTGAAGTCTTGGTTGGCTTACATTCTGATAAGTCGAATTTCTTCAGAAGTTCTTTGACGTATTTGCTCTGGTGTGTTTAGGCTCCTTCTAGATTTTGATTGATCTGAATACCCAGAAATAATTTGAGTTCTCCCATCAAGCTCATTTCAAACTCTGCCTGCATAGACTTAGAAAATTCTCTTCCTAGAGAGGCTTTAGTAGATCCAAAAATAATGTCATCTACATAAATTTGAAAAACTAGAATTTCGTTCTTAAATGGCTTACAAAATAAGGTTGTGTCCACTTTCCCTCTGGTGAAAACATTTTCTAACAGAAAGTTACTTAGTCTTTCATACCAAGCCCTGGGAGCTTGTTTCAGACCATATAGTGATTTCTTTAGTTTGAAAACACATTCTGGATGTTTGGAATTTTCAAAACCAGGGGGTTGGTACATATAAATTTCTTCATCAATGTATCCATTTAGGAATGCACTTTTGACATCCATCTGATAGAGAGTGATGCCATTATTCACAACAGAGGAAATTAAATGTCTGATAGATTCTAACCTAGCGACTTGAGCAAAGCTTTCTGTATAGTCTATCCCCTCTTGCTGACTATAACCTTGTGCAACTAGCCGTGCTTTGTTTCTGATGACTTCTCCTTGTTCATCCAACTTGTTTCTGAATACCCATTTTGTTCCAATGACGTTGAACCCTTTTGGTTTGGGAACTAGATCCCACACATCATTTCTAGTGAATTGATTTAATTCCTCCTTCATAGTCAGTATCCAATCATTGTCCAGAAGAGCTTCATCAATGGAAGTTGGCTAAATCAGAGATACTAATCCCATGAGATATTCTTCAGAGTTTCTGAATGTGGATCTTGTTCTGATTGGATCTTCCTTCTTTCCCAGAATTTTGTCTTCAAGATGAGCTAGTCTGCTTCTGGATAGTCTTTTCTGGAGAGGTTCTTTAGATGTTGCTGTAATGTTTGTGACATCTCCTTCTGATGTTTTTTGTGATTCTTTGTTGGGAAGTTATGATGCAGTGTCTTCAGTACCTGTAAATTGGACTTCTATATCTGCAAGAGATTCATTTTACTTTGACTTTTGAGAGTCAAGCTTGTCATCAAATCTAACACTGATTGACTCTTATACAATTTGTGTTTGTGTTGTATACTCTGTAGCCTCTTGAGCATTCAGAGTATCCTAACATAATACACTTATGTTCTTTAGAGTCAAACTTGTTCAGATGTTCTTTGGTGTTAAGAATAAAACAAATACATCCAAATGGATGGAAATACGAGATGTTGGGCTTTTTGTTCTTCCACAATTCATATGGAGTCTTATCCAGAATAGGTCTTATGGAGATTCTATTCTGAATATAACACGCTGTGTTAATTGCTTCTGCCCAAAAGTTCTTAGCAATGTTAGTCTCGTTGATCATGGTTCTGGCTATTTCTTGTAAAGTTCTATTCTTTCATTCTACAACTCCATTTTGTTGGGGAGTTCTAGGACAAGAGAAATAATGAGAGATGCCATTCTCATTAAAAAATATTTCAAATTTTTTGTTTTCAAATTCTCCACCATGATCACTTCTAACTTTAATAATTCTAAGATCTTTTTCATTTTGGACTTGGTTACAGAAGGAAAAGAATACAGAGTATGACTCGTCCATTTGTCTTAAGAACTTTACCCATGTCCATCTCCTATAGTCATCTACAATCACTAATCCATACTTCTTGCCACTAATGAATGCAATTTTCATTGGTCCAAATAGATCTATGTGCAGAAGTTCTAATGGTCTAAAGGTAGAAACAACATTTTTTTGCTTTAAAAGGGGGTTTTGCAAATTTACCTTTTTGACATGCTTCACACAGATCATCTGAGCTGAACTTCAGGTTAGGAAGTCCTTTGACCAGATTGAGTTTGTTATCTAAGATATTCTTCTGATACTAACATGCCCCAATCTTCTGTGCCAGACCCATTTCTCATCGTTAACAGACAATTGGCATTTTACATTCTTACTTTTTAGTTCAGAAAGTTTTATTTTGTAAATGTTGTTCTTTCTCTTTCCATTAAAGAGGATAGATCCATCTTTCTAACTAACAGCTTTACAAGATTTTAGATTAAAGATTATATCATAACCGTTATCACTTAATTGACTTATGGATAATAAGTTATGCATTAATCCATCTACTAACAAAATATTATTAATAGAAGGAAGATTACCGTTACCAATAGTTCCAGAGCAAACAATCTTGCTTTTCTGATTGCCTCCAAAACCTACATAGCTTCCAGGTTTAAGCTCTAGGATTTGGAACATATGCTTTCTTTCCGTCATGTGTCGAGAGCATCCAGAGTCTAGGTACCAGGATTGGTGTTTCAATCTTGCTGTCAAAGATATCTGCTACATATACAATTTTATCCTTAGGTACCCATATCTTTTTGGGTCCTTGTTTGTTAGAGTTACTAGAATTCTGTTTGAATTTTAGTTTAGTATAGAAATCATTATTGGTATATTTTAAGTCATGTGTGTTCCCATAGGTAAAGTGAGATTTCAGAGGAGTGCATTTAATAACCAAATCCTTTGCTTTCTTAGGTTGGGATGCTTTACCTTTGTATCCTATCCCTTTTCTGCCATTTCTTCTAACTCCATAGATCATTGAAGCCATCTTGCTTCTATGTATGTTTTTAGCGAGGAACTTCTGAAAGTTGTGATCATATTCCTTTATGATTGTATCAGTGTTACTAGGAACTTCTGAGACAATTTCCTTGTGAGTATTTTGTAAATCATTTTCAAGTTTTACAATTTCTTCTTTCAACTCAGAGTTTTCTAGTCTAAGATTCTTAGTTTCTTCAGAGTCAAAAACTAGATCCTTCTTCAGGTTCTTGTATATGACTCGAAGCTTCTGATACCTTTCTAGAATTTCTGACAGACTCTCCTCTAATTGAGATCTAGAAAAGTTATGAAATACCTCTTCTGCCTCTGAATCTGATTCTGATCTAGATGATCCAGTATCTTCTGATATGTTAGCCATCAGGGTAATGTTGGCTCTTTCATCTTGTGATTCAGTGTCTTCTTCTGAAGAGTTTGAGTCATCCCACGTTTCCATGAGACTTTTATTCTTCTCCTTAACAAACTTCTTTTTAGGTTTCTCCTTCTGAAGCCTTGGATAGTCTCTTTTGTAGTGCCCTTATTCATTACACTCGTAGCAGACAATGTCTCTATTTCTTGATTTTCTGTACTCAGAAGATGGTTCGGATTTTCTATATTCAGACGATGATTCATATTGATTCCCTGTTCTTCTAGAATTTCTGAATTTCCTTTGCCTGTGCTTCCACAGATGATTTACTCTTCTGGAGAGAAGAGATAATTCGTCTTCTTCTGATGAGGAACCTCCATAGTTTTCTTCTATTGCCTGCAAAACTTTTGAATCATATTTTTTGTTAGATTTAAGGGCTAGAGGCTTACCTTGCTTCTGGGGATCATCATCTTCTAACTCTATCTCATGGCTTCTGAGAGAGCCGACAAGTTCTTCTAAAGATATTTTGTTCAGATCTTTTTCCAGTTTGAGAGAAGTGAACATGGGTCTCCATTTCTTTGGTAGACTTCTGATGATCTTCTTTACATGATCATCAGTTAAGTATCCTTTGTCCAGAACTTTCAGCCCAACAACCAGAATTTGAAATCTTGAGAAAATTTCTTCAATGGTTTCATCTTCTTCTATTTTGAAGGTGTTGTACCCCAAAACTTACCCTCTCATTTTTTCAAAACATGCTCATTAAGGTCCTCAACTTACTCAAGGATGCCCAAGAATTAACCAGACAAATTCTCTCCTAAGGCAATGAGCCTCAAACTAGGGTTTCACCCCTCATCAAGATGTTTGAGTTCCAAAGGCCTCAAATCATTTCCATGGTATTAATATGTTCCCAAGAACATCCATGTCAATTTTCATGCCTTGCACAAGAAGTCTGCTCTGTCAACTGCTCAAATGCCTAAAAATCAATTGTACTAGGTCAAAAGTAAACTGTGACCCACATAGAGTCAAATTTCAAGATTTTTTATCAACATCAACATTTTGAAGTGATATACATCATTTGATCAAGGTTTGATCATGATTCCTCAAGGAATGCTCCTAATTCATCAAAACTCAAAAGTTGCTAAATTAGGGTTTCTACAAGAAAAGTCAACCAAACTTTGACCAAGCATAACTTTCTCATACTTTATCAGAAATTTCTCATCCAAGGCTCATTTTAAAGAGGATTCAATTCCCTACAACTCAACTTAAACCTTCAAGTTTAATAAATTCACTCATGAAAAGATATAAATTGAGACATTATAGGTCCTCTTCAAAAGTCAACAAAAACACCTTTTGGGTCAAAGCTTCTTACATGAACATGGAAGATCCAATTGAGATGAAACCAAAAGGGTTGTTTAGTAGAAATCCTAAGATTTCTAAAAAGTCAAAGAACACCCTCTTAGGGTCAAAATTGAGAGAGATGTGCATTGTCAAAGTTGGCCATTTTTGGAAATTTGCACAAAGTCACCCATGGCCAAAATGCATTTTTCTTCAAATGGGCCCAACTTTTTATGCTTGCATCTTGTTCCTAACATGGTCCACGACCCATGGACCAACTCCATGCATCATTTGCTTATTTATTTGATTTATTTTTATTTTTAATCATTTTGGGATGATATAAAATGATATAAAATTATATAAAATTATATAAAATTATATAAAATTATTTTGGGATGATTTTGCATTAAATAATGAGAATACAGGTTGTATAATAGAAAGCAAATCGTGCAAGGGCTGATTGGAATGAAGGCATGATTTAGCCAATTTTGGAAACAAAGAATATCTCTTGAAAATAAAATCTCTTGCTCATCAATTTCTAAGATTTAATCCAAATTTGTTAACCTATTTAATTCACATACATATAATAGAGCATTGTCAACCCTAAGGACGAGAGAACAGACGCGCAACTTGCTCCAAAGAGTCAAACAAAGTTTCAAAATTTCCAAAGAAAAGTGCATATCAGATTTCATTCTATAGGATAATTCAAGGAATTTTGGAGCATCAGTGATCATCCACAAAGGTCCTTGAAGCTATTCCAACCACTCTAAAGTCACAAAACATCCAGAATCGTAAGATACAGGATTCAGTTTTCCATCTTTTCTTGATTTTTGATTACATGCATACATGCGTTTTCAATGAAATTTAACCATGTAAACTTGTTTATTATAAGGTTTTGATGATTTCTGAATTATTTGATTGAGTTTTAAGTGCAGGAATCAAAGAATACCATGGCTTGGGTTCCAAGCTTCAAATCAGGGCTTTTTGATTTAGACATAATTGGGACAAACCAATGCCATCATCGTATTCAGGAGGCCAAAACGAGTTGACTCATAGACTCACCGTTAATTTATATTGCATATTTTGAGGATTTTGATTTTTGCAGGGGCTTTAGTGACGCTTAATCCATTGCTATAAGCTATAGTAATGGATGCAGTCCGTAGGTGAAAATGTGGCCAAAAAACAACAGTTATGGGGAAGAAGACAATTAGGTGGCAGAACCCCATTGGGTAATTTGAATCACGCACGTATTTGGGAAAGACCACTTTATTTCCTTTATATTGTATTTGTTCAATTATATGTTTGAATGAAAAACCTAGCACAAATTGTTAAGGAAGGAGTATGTGAAGCTTATGTCCTGGGTTCGATCCCAGGCACGAGCTTTTGTATTTTTCTCATTATTTCATTATAGATTCCATGCTTTAATCATATGCACGCACACCATAGGGCCTCTAAGTCATCATCATTGGATCAAGCTGCATCCAGATCGAACGCCTCAAGCATGCAGGCACATGGTGGATGTTCCAGGCACAACACACCAGATCCAGCGCTGTATTGGGCCAACCAGACTAGGCCTTGGCAGAAATTCAGCAACATCACCTCCATTTGAGCCTACACCCCCTCATGCTTTTTCTCTCTCTTTTAATTTTATTATTTTATTTTGTTTAAGTTAGTTTAATTATTTTTATTAATCATTTTTTTATAAAATCATAAAATCAAAAAGGTCACAAAAAATAGGATTTAGTTCTTTTTTTTAATAAATTAATTTTTTGTAAATTAATTAATTTCTTCAACTTTAATTTATTTTTAATTAAAATCAATTAGAAATTAGGTTAAATTCAAATCTTTTTCACAAAAAATCCAAAAAATACTTTCAATGATCAAATTAGGTTTTTTTAGGATTTTAAACTTTTTCCAAGCTTTATTCTTACGCCGAATTATTTTTGTCGTACGATACTTTTTCAATATTGATGTAACTGCACCCGGTTTGTAATAGTTTAATTAGTGTTTTAATTTCCGCATCTTTATTTTCAGCCAAATATTTATGTATCTGCCCAGAAGCCTTGTATTAGTTAGGACTTTAATTTCTCGCACTTTTTAATTTTGGTAACTATAAACTGCCTAGATGTATGGATAATAGGATTGTATGCGAAAGATAAATCAACGATTAAAAGGTAGATAACCCTAATTGTGCAAAGATAAATAAACTGAAAAATAACGCATGTACATATTCACTCCTAGGGTTTATCCCACTTCGGTTGCCTTCGATAAACAGTCATGAAGCATAGGGAATTTTAGTGGTCATCCTCTAGTCCCAAAAGATAAAAAATGACCCATTCAAATGTTTCCTTGGAAATATCTTTAGGACTTTAGGGTAACTACTAAAGTTTCCTAACCATTTCTTTTGTGACTGTGCTTGTCCCTTAGAATGTCCCTTAAAACTCCAACGATGGGGCTACCTACTCCTTAATAGTAGGATAGCGCTGTCTAAAGGAAACGAGAACGAACAGTCTTTTTCGAGGTAGAAAATCTTAAGTACTTGCTCAAAACAATAAAAACTTTTTTACACAAACACTTTCAAAACAATTTTCAAAAACAACTTCGTCACACTCTTGAGGACAAATACAAGGGTTACCATGAACTTAAACAAAAACTTTTCAATGCATACACAAGAAATTTCAAAATGAGAAAGTACCTAAGAGACCATGGAAAACCATGTATAGAAAGGGTGCTAACACCTTCCCTTTCTATAATCTACCCCCCGTACTCAGAAACATCTCGAAAAATGTTTTTTCTGTTCTTTTTCCTTTTCCTTTGTTGGATGAAATAAAAGTCGGTGACGACTCTTGCTTACCGCGACATTTGCGAACAAAAACGTAAACCAGTATTAACAGTCGGTTCTGCCACCATATCACAGAACTAGCGACTCTGCTCGGGACTTACATATGTGGGGTATACCTCAGGATCTAGGTCATTTTTAAGATTTCTTTCTTGTTTGCTTTGCCTGCTTTATCTTCAAGGGTTTTGTTTGGGTATTATTGAAGATCCTACACTCGGATCTGGGAACAACTTTTAGGTAAGTAGCAATAAATAGTGAGGGAACTGCACAGGGTATACCGACACGGTTGAAGCAGTAGCTACGTTGATGCCACACTTTGGTTGGTACCAGTAGCCCTTGAGTTAATCAAGGAGAATACGGGGCCGCTGTGTGGTGTCATAAGGCATCAAATGACCTTAGAATCTTTAATTGCACAACTTGGCCAGTAGGACGTAGCGAGATGGTCGACTTTGGTGTATTCCCAAGGTCGACAGATACTCGATGCTACACTCATTGAGGTTTGACTCCTGAGTTTTTTTTGGTTGCGAGTCAATCGCCTATTGAATGAAGCTTGGGGGAAAGATCGGTGATATTGAGATCTCTTAGAACCCGATTACTATTTATAGGACAATTTGAACAAATCCAGCTTCAAGAGGGTATGACCCTAAAACTCATGCAGGACTTAAACCTAAGTACTTGGTGTGACTTGTTTGTTGCTTGCTATACATGTGATTTCTTAGCATAATAATGACATCATAAACATAACATATCATACTAACCATTTCAAGTATTTTCTAGGCTCGTCTTTGCTTTGTTTTGTAGGACATGTCATCCGCCCGCAGAAACACTATCTAGATTAACCTTGTGAAAGTACCTCCTCAACTAAAGGACTTGGAATTAAGGATTCCTGAAAGTTCTCCCTTCACTGAAAAACATGGCCGGATGCTCAACTTGGTCACTTCAAAACCTGATGAAGAATTGTTAAAAGTTCTATTTCAGTTCTTTGGTCCTTTGCACCACTACTCCACCTTCTCGGATTACCAGCTAGTGCCTACTATGGAGGAATTTTCTCGGTTATTGGGGGTACCTATTCTTGATCAGTTACCTTTCAACGGTACAGAAAGACATCCAAAGCCTGAAGAGATTGCTCGAGCTCTGTCCTTACAATGGTCCGATGTAGTGACAAATTGGGAAACTAGGGGAAGTGTCCAAGGAATCCCGGTTAAATTTATATTTGAGAAAGCTCACTATTTTTGGGATACCTTGTGTTGTACCCCAAAATTTGCCCTCCCATATTCTTCAAGAAATTGCCAAGTCAAAGGTTCAAAAAGTTCCCCAAGGGTTACACAGTTCAAGGGCCTCCTAATAGTCAAAATTAGGGTTTTGGTTCTGACAAAGAAAATGAAGTTTCCAAGGGTCCAATCAAGTCCCACAGGCCTACAAACATGGTCAAGCATCCTCATATCAAGTTTCAAGACTTACAGCACAAAATTGCACAGTCAAAAACCCTAATTGCACTACAGTCAACTGTAGGGGCAAAATGGTCATTTGACAGTCAAAAGTCCAAAATTTTGGTAAACATCTCATTTTGAAGCCACAAACATCATTTGATCAATGCTTGATCATGATTCTCAAAGCTTGGCTAAAAAATCATCAAGATGCAAAAGTTTCCATATTTGGACAGTTGAAAAAGTCAACTTTAAATTGACCAGGGCATAACTTTCACATGGATTATCAGAAAAATTCCATCCAAATATCATTTTTAAGATAAAGACATTTCCTACAACTCCTCTTCACACTTCAAGTCCAAGAAATGCTCTCACAAAAAGTTATCAATCTCAACATTATAGGTCATTTTCAAAAGTCAACAAAAAGGGACTTTAAGTCAAAGGCCATAACTTGAGATTGGTAAATCAAAATGACATGGGACCAAAGACATTGGTTAGAGGACTCAAAGACCTTTAAAAAATGTCCAATAACATGAGCAAATCTTAAACATTGAGCAAGATATGCCTTGTGGAAGTTGGGAAATTTTTAGATATTTTGAAAAGTCAACATTGCTTCAAATGACCTAAAATTGCTAATGGGCCTCTTTTTCTTCCACAATTCATCATCCAAGGCATGTGCACGACCATTTGGCCCAAAGGGAAGTTTTTTATCATTTTTATTTATTTATTTGGATTTTTAATCATTAATAATTCATTTAATTAAAATAAATAGGTGAAAAATACTAAACCTAGGTTTTTCAATCTTTTTATGCATGATATATACTCAATATTTCGTACAAATCAGGTTAGGAAAGAATCAAAGGTGATTGGATGTGATTGAAGCCAAAAAGCATGAAAAAGATTTGGAAAATTATGGCTTGAAAATCAAATATCCTTTTCATTAATTCATGGATTTTTGATCAATTTCTTTGACCTAAATCATTGATACATATATATATATATATGCAAGCTAACCCTCGTGCCCTTGGACAAAAAGCTGCGCCATACATAGAAAACCACACTTGAGTTTTGCTCTTGAAAATTGAAAACTGAAAACAGGGATACAAGGCGATTCAAGGCAAAATATCTGTTCCATTGGCTTCCTGAGACATCAAGCAACATATTTGAATCGTTTTCCACGTTCATAACACCAAGAATTGGTGAATAGAACTCAAGCTTTGTCACTCTTTTGCATAAATCGTATCTTGTCATTCATAGCATGATTTTAAATTCTAACGCTTGTTTTGTGTTGCTCTTATGATTCTGGAACTAACCATATGATTTAATTGAATTTTTATGCACTATATGAAGAATCACCATGAATGATTTTTAGGGTTCTTCAGGTTTCAATTTGGGAACTTTCACATGCTGTAAAATTGAGACTCCTGAATACCACCATTGAAACAAGCGTGCTTGGACGAAAAGAACCCAACCCTCGCGCCTAATTTATGAGGCCATATGGCCTGTTCGCTATTTTTTGGAATGATGCATAAGGGAACGGTTCAAAACCGTTGCCCATTCTTTTCTTATTTCAGGAAAAAAACAAGCGAGGAAGAAGACGCTTAGGTGGCCATCAGTGGTTGGTCCATTTGAAAATTCGCGCGGAAAAGTAACTAACGCGTTGGTTTATTTCATATTAATTGTTGGTTATATTATCTACAGATAAACAAAGCAGCGCAGTTGGTCCAAGTGTCTTAGTGGTAACCCCTGGGACCTGGGTTCGATCCCAGGTCCCCACCCCTTTCCATGTTATTTTCCTTTTAACGCTCCTATGCAGTATTTCTCTTGAAGACCACCATACATCCACAAAAATCAAGCCATTCACGCACATGCTGAAATCAATCCAAGGGCTATAGTTGGAAGCATATCATGGACATGAGTCAAAAGCGTTGCACGCTGGCATGAGAAGTCAACCAGGCCAAAGCTAGTGAGCCTGGATTTCTAAATTGTGACCTCCAACTGGGGACAACACCCCCCTAGGTTTGCAAGCCTTTTTTTACATTTTTTTCATTCTTTTATTTATTTCAATTATTGCTTTTAATTAATTCAATATTTTCATAAAAAATATATAAAAACAATATAAAAATCAGAAAGGACAAAATTAAAATATATTTATTTAATTAATATTTTTTGTAAATAAAACCTTTATTAATTAATTAGTTTTAATCTAGGGTTAATCTTAATATATTTTTTTAATAAACTTAAAACTTGGTAGAATTAGGGTTTGTAATAATTTTTATCCTTTTTCTTTTCTTTCATAATAATTAAATATTTCCTATTATTTTTTATAAATTAAAATTGCATGTAAATAATTAGGTTAATTTAGGTTTAATTTTAATACTTTCTTAATAAACAAAAAACAATTAGAATTAGGGTTAGTATTTTAATTTCAATTAATCTTTCTCATTAAAATCATAAATATCAAAATCTCAAAAAAAAAACAATTTCCTTTTCTTTAATTTAATTAATTTGCTAATAATTTAATTCCATTAAAAAGGGTCCAACGCCCTCGTTTCTCATTTTAATTTAATTCGCGCATTTATTTCTTTTTCTTTTAATTATTTATGTACCTCTCCCAAAGCCTTTTAAATTCGGACAATTTAATCTTTCGCACTTTTACTTTAATTCTTTATTTTTCTGTCAAATCGGGTTCTGGAAATTTTGGCGATGTGGACCCGCGCCTTTTGTAATAGTTTAGAATTTTACCTTTCCGCACTTTTTAACTGTTAAATAATGGCATGCAAGAATGAATGACAATCAATAAAAACAAACGCGTAGCTCACTCATAACATGACAAGATAAAATAAATGAAAACGACACACAAATCACACACCACCCCTAGGGTACGCCTCACTGTTGCCTTGCCTCGAAAGGTGATCGTCGAGTAGAGGATGTCTTAGTAAGTCCTCATGATCCGGGAACCTGGCATGAGGGTAGCTTCTAAGGTGTCTTCCCATTGCTCTGGTGATCACCATGTCCCGAACCTCGAATTGACCCGAACACCTCCAACGGTGGTGCTACTTTAAAGGACATTTACACAGACGAATTCCTTAGGGTAGGTAGGTTCCCGTAGATACTTGCTCTAATTTCAAAAAAAACAAATTCAAAAATACTTTTCACACCAACACATTTTCAAAAAGCTTTCAAAAGCAATTTTTCAAACACTCTTGAGGACCGATACAAGAGTCGAACTGAAATTTTCAAAGAAGCTTTTTTAAAACCCACAGTTGAAAAGCAAACAAACCATTTTGAAAACACAATGAGCAAGTATCTAAGAGCCCATGGATAACCATGGATAGAAAGGGTGCTAACACCTTCCCTTTCTATAATCTACCTCCCGAACCGAGAGCAATCTCTTTAAGGAATTTTTCTGTGCTTTTGTCCTTTCCATTTGGAGAAAATAAAAGATGGTGGCGACTCTTGCTTCCGCGACATTTCGCGAACCAGCGTTAAACAGTCAGTTCCAGATCCACCGATCACAGAACTGGCGACTCTGCTGGGGACTTAACTTAAAGTGAGGTGTACCTTAAGGTTAGTTCATAACTGTGTTTTCAATTGCTTTCCTTGTTTGCTTTAAATTGTGGGACTGTCTTGGGAGTTCTATAGATCCTAACCCGGATCTGGGGATACCTTCTTAGAAAGTAGCAACAAGGCTGTGAGGGAACTGTGCGGGGTATACCGACATGGTTGAAACAGTCTGCTACATTGATGTGGCACTTTGGTGTGTACCGGTAACCCTTGAGTTCAGTCAAGGAGAGTACGGGGCCTCCGCGTGGTGTCGTGAAGCATCAACAGACCTTAGGAACCTTAATTGAACTATCTTGGCCTCTTTAGGGTAGTGAGATAACTGACTTTGGTGCAGTCCGAGGTTGGTTGATACTCGATACTACACTCAATTGAGGGTTGCTTTCCTGGAATATTTCGGTCGCCAGTTCAGTGGCTAAATCGAAACGATGAACAATGAAAGCAATCCCGTGATATTGGGACCCTTAGAACCCGGTTACTTCTAATAGGACAGGTTGAACCCACCAACTTCAAGAGGGTACTATCCAGACCCCATGCTGGCCTTAAACCCTAAGGGCTAGTCTTGTGTGCCTTGTGTGCCTTACATGTTTGTCTTTGTAAATATCTGTGGTGTATTTAATCATAGCATCATGACATCATCCAGCATCATATGCATTGACTAACCATTTCAGGGGTTCGAATCTTCATCTTTGTTCTTGTTTTGTAGGACATGGAAACTGTTCGTAGAAAGACAATTCAAATCAGTCTTGTAAGGATCCCTCCTCAGCTTAAGGAACTTATATCTAGGATTCCCGAGAGCTCTTCATTCAGTGAGAGGCATGGAAGACTCATCAGCTTGGTCAATACCAACATTGAGGAAGATATGATAAAGGTCCTGTTCCAGTTCTTTGACCCTCTGCATCACTGTTTCACCTTCTTGGACTATCAGCTGGTACCTACATTGGAGGAGTTCTCCCGGCTCCTGAAGATCCCTATCCTTGATCAACTACCCTACAACGGTACGGAAAAGGAACCCAAGCTTGAAGAGATTGCCAAAGCCTTGCACCTACAGTCATCTGACCTCAAGGGACATTGGGAAGTTAGAAGTGGTATCAAAGGGTTCTTAGCCAGGTTTCTGTTTGAAAAGGCCCATGAATGTTGGAACTCCCTTGACTTACAGGCTTTTGAAGAAGTTGTGGCCCTCCTTGTCTATGGTTTGGTGTTGTTCCCTAACCCAGATCAGCTTATAGATATCAGTGTTGTCCAGATCTTCATGTCCAGGAATCCTATACCTACGTTGTTGGGGGACATCCTTCATTCATGTTACACTCGAACCATGAGAAAAAGAGGTGTCCTTATGTGTTGCACTCCTCTCCTGGGAAGGTGGTTTATTTCGCACCTTCCACAATCAGTTTTGAAGAACGAGCGGGGTTTGAGATGGTCACAACGGTTGATGACTCTTACACATGCAGATATACATTGGTGCCCTCGGTCCAGAGAAGATGTCACTATCATTGATCGTTGCGGAGAGTACCCTAATGTTCCTTTACTTGGAATCAGAGGAGGTATTACTTACAACCCATGCCTGGCTTGGAGACAGTTTGGTTATGCTCGGAGGGATGGTCCTCATGACATGTTAATTCCTGACATAGTTTTTGACTTCGACAACGATACTCAAGAACTTCGCCAGAGATTTATCAGAGCCTGGAGGATGCCAAATAGGATAGACAGTAAGACACTGGGGCACAGGAACTCCATCCCGTTGGAACCTTATCTCAAGTGGGTACAAGCCCGCTCCCAGAAGTTAGTGATGCCTTATCCCCATATGCTCCCTGTGATCAAAGAGCCGGTCTTGGAAGGAGAAGTGTCCTCCACTATTCAACACCCTGATATGCCCACATCCTGGGAAGAGATGCAGAAAAGCTGGATCCAGCTTAAAGAAGAACGGAATTCTCTTGAGACCAGTCTACATGCTAGTGAAAAGAAGGTCTTGGAGCTCACCCGCCTGTTGCATGAGGAGAGGAATCTCAACACTTACGTAGCTCCAAAGAGGATGCGTAGTATATTTTGGGATTGATTTGCTTTTGTATTATTTTGCCCATGAGGCTTTGATGTACTGAACAATTATTTCCTTAATGATAACGTGTGTTCCTTTTTGTCTACAACAAATTTGAACTTTTGAACCCTTGAATGCATTGCATAAACACATATCATTCATGATGTGCATAGCAGGTTTTCCTCTTTTCAGGTTGCTTACAGTTCTTCGCTGTTTATTTCAGCATCATGAATCCTGAGTCATCATCAACCGAGATGTCCATCAAGGCTCTTCAGGCGCAGAATGCGCAATTTCAGGAATTAATCATGGGTTTGGCTCAGGGCTAAGAAGAGCTGAAGGCTCTGCTCCTGAAGAAGGAAAAGAAGAAGAAGAGAAGGACTGTTCTGTTCAGCTCGGGCCGAAGGTTTGGCAATACTCTGCAAAATGAAGAGGCTGGTTCTTCCATTGGCAAGGGTACCCCTCAAGCGGAAAAAGGTCCTAGTCCGGTAGTCTCTGACAACGAGACTGATTTTGATGAAGAGCAATATCCTCCGGCAGAAGACCGTTACAAGCAGTTGGAGGACAGGCTGAATGCTATGGAGATACAACAGGTACCTGGGCTGGATTTTGGAGATTTGGGTTTGTCTACTGGTGTGATCATTCCTCGTAAATTCAAAGCACTATCTTTCACTAAGTACGACGGGGCGTCTTGTCCCAAGCTACATCTCAGGTCCTATGTTCGGAAGATTCAACCATACTCAGTGGATAAGAATTTGTGGATCCACTTCTTCCAGGAGAGTCTTTCAGGGACTCATCTCGAATGGTTCTATCAGCTGGATGGGACCAAGGTTCGTAACTGGGAGGAGTTGGCTACTGCTTTCTATAAGCAGTATCAGTATAATGCCGACCTTGCCCCTACACGTACCCAACTCCAGGGTATGTCGTTAGGTTCAAGTGAAGGTTTTAAGGAGTACGCTTAGAAGTGGAGAGATCTGGCTGGCAGGGTGCAGCCTCCGTTGACTGATCGGGAGTTGGTAGACATGTTCTTGGGGACCCTATCTGGGCCATTTTTCAACCATCTTATCGGTAACTCATCTGCAGGGTTTACTGATCTTATTCTGACTGGAGAGAGAATTGAGGCTGGGTTGAAGTCTGGAAAGATTCCGAAGGGTGCATCGTCTAGTTCAGAGAAGAAACCCTTCAAGAAGGATGATAGTGCTGTGTACGGGTCCAGGAGACAAGAGAAATCTGAGCGCCGCCAATCTGTCAGTGCGGTAATGATTGCCAAGCCTGCTGCCGCTCCTCGGCCAACCAATCCTCAAAGGGCTGAAAGACCCCGGAGAGAGTTTACCCGGTTAAGTATGACTTTATCGCAGATCCTGCCACAGTTTCTATCCACCAACCTAGTGACTGTCAGAGAGGCCCCAAAAGGTGTAAACACTGCCTCTCCGAAATACAATCCAAATGCTCGTTGTGCTTATCATTCTGATAGCCCGGGGCATTCCACTGATGACTGTTGGGCATTAAGGAATAAGGTGCAAGACCTTATTGACGCAAAGGAGATACATTTTGAAGCGCATGAGAGGCCGAATGTGGTTACTGCTCCTATGCCTCAGCATGGGGTAAATGCTGTTGATGAAGAGGTGTACGCTGTTTCTGTGGATGATCTAGCTACTCCTTTGAAGACTGTCAAGAGGAACCTACTGCTGGCCGGTTTATTTCCGGGTTGCAGTGAGGGTTGCCTGTTCTGTGCCGTTTCCCTATCTGGTTGTCCCTTGCTGAAGTTAGGCATCCAAAGCCTGATGGACAGTAAGGAGATTCTGTTCAAGAAGTCTGCTGTTCAGTTGGTTCCGGTAGAAGAAGTTTATGTGGTTACCATCTTCAATAATCCAATCAAGGCTCTCCCGAAGAAGCCTGTCCAAATCATGACTGTCGCACCTGTTGTTATCACTGTCCTGGGGCCTCTCCCCTACGTATCTAATAAAGCTGTCCCCTGGCATTATGGGGCAGACGTATATGTGAATGGAATCAAACAAGAATTCAACACTGGAGCCAGTATCTGCGATATCACCGAGCCAGCCAAGGTTACCCGCAGTGGCAGGCTCTTCTCACCTGACATTGCACCGCCCACTACTCGAAGACCCCTCCTTATAACACCTACAAGTGTACCTGTTCCTGTTACTGACCAAGTTGTTTCCCCTGCTGCCGAGTCATCCAATGCTCGGGGCAAAGGAATTGAAGATGAGCCTGCCCGGATGGAGGCACCGATACCTATAAATGCTGAGGCCTCCCAACAAGAGATGGAGGAAATCCTGAAAATAATAAAGAAGAGTGACTTCAATGTTGTGGAACAGCTGGGGCATACGCCCTCCAAGATCTCCATGCTCTCCTTATTGCTGTGCTCCGAGGCCCATGCTAAGGCCTTAATCTCATTTCTCAAGACGGCCCATGTGCCACAGGAGACATCTGCAGTCCAGTTCACTGATTGCGTAGCAAATCTGTCAGCGGACAATGGCTTGGGTTTCTCAGATGCTGACCTGACTGTGAAGGGAAGAGACCACAATGACGCCCTGCATGTCTCTATTGAATGCAGGGGCACTACTTTGGCACATGTATTGGTGGATACTGGTTCTTCCTTGAATGTTCTACCAAAGAAGGCTTTAGACCGTTTGGATTGTGAAGGCCTGGAATTAAAACCCAGCAATATCATCGTCAGGGCCTTTGACGGTTCAAAAAGGATGGTCCATGGAGAGGTTGACATTCCTATTCGTGTGGGCTCTCAGGTGTTTGACTCTACTTTTTACGTGATGGATATCCGTCCATCATACTCTTGTCTACTGGGTCGACCTTGGATCCATAAAGCTGGGGCAGTGACCTCTACCTTGCACCAGAAGCTGAAGTACCCCGTCAGAGGGAAGATCGTCACTGTGCAAGGAGAGGAGGAGTATATGGTGAGCCATTTGAATTCTTTCAGATACATTGAGATGGACGGGGAGTTTATTGAAACCCCCTTTCAGCATTTCGAAGAGGTACTTCCAATTTCAGCAGCAGCAGAAACAGCGGTCGAGGAGGATGTTCCTTTGAAGATGGCTTCCCTGAAGGATGCCCGGGCTGTGGTTCAAAAAGGTGAATGTGCTAACTGGGGCAGGCTTCCCGACTTTACACAGAAAACTGACAAATTTGGACTGGGTTTTACTGCAGAGGGTCAGAAAGCTATGCGGAAGGCAAAGATCAGAAGACCTCCTGTGCTCATTACAAATCCAGGAGTGAGTGCTGTTGGGGAGGACAATGAAGTGGACGAAGCTGAGTTTAATAGCTGGATCTACCCGACAATCGAAGGCGGATTGACCAATTGGATTGTCAAAGACCATACTCCTGTTACTTTTGTTACGCAGTAATAAACTTCTTTGTTTTGTTATTTGTAATAAACAATAAATAAACTCTATGGCCCGGTGTCTTACCCGAGGCACCGTGGTTTTATTTGTGAGGGCATATAAATTGTCATTTCATATATCATAAATGAAAATCTTGGACGTTTTCTCGCATTTCAAATCTTATGCTCCTTTTCTGTCTTTCTTTCCTTTATACATATTTCAAAACAGCTGTATTTACACACACTCACTCATACAGGTTTCAATCCACTCTGGATCTCACTGGTAACGACTCTGCTACTGCCAGTTATGACTTCGAAAATCCGATCAACTTAGCCGAAGACGAAGGTGAAGATGATTGCGAAGTGCCTGGCGAGCTTGCAAGACTGTTACTTCAGGAAGAGAGGGAAATTCAACCACACGAAGAGCCAGTGGAGACAATAAATCTGGGTACTGAGGTAGACAGGAAAGAGGTAAAGATTGGTGCCAACCTAGAGCTCAGCGTGAAGCAACGGTTGACTAAGATGCTACATGATTATATGGAGATATTCGCCTGGTCCTACGAAGACATTCCTGGGTTGGATACCGATATTGTGGTCCATCACTTGCCAACTAAGGAAGACTGCCCTCCGGTTAAGCAAAAGGTCCGCCGTATGCGTCCAGAAATGTCTGAGAAGATTAAAGCCGAGGTTATGAAACAGTTTGATGCTGGGTTCCTTGCAGTGACTTCTTACCCTCAGTGGGTTGCTAATATGGTTCCAGTACCAAAGAAAGACGGTAAGGTCAGAATGTGTGTTGATTACAGGGATCTGAACAGGGCCAGCCCCAAAGATGACTTCCCCTACCTCACATTGATGTCCTTGTTGACAATACAGCTCAGCACAAGGTTTTCTCTTTCATGGATGGTTTTTCAGGATATAATCAGATCAAGATGGCACCTGAAGACATGGAAAAGACTACTTTTGTTACTCAGTGGGGCACCTTCTGTTACAAGGTCATGCCTTTTGGGCTGAAGAACGCTGGGGCAACCTACCAACGTGCCATGGTTGCTTTATTTCATGACATGATCCATCATGAGATAGAAGTGTATGTTGACGACATGATCGCAAGGTCCCAGACTGAGGAAGAGCACCTAGATCATCTGCAGAAGTTGTTTGACCGGTTGAAACTGTACAAGCTGAGGTTGAACCCGAACAAGTGCACCTTCGGGGTAAGATCTGGAAAGTTGCTAGGCTTCGTGGTAAGTGATAAGGGCATTCAAGTGGACCCTGCCAAGGTCAAAGCTATTCAAGAGATGCCAGTTTCTAAGACAGAGAAAGAGGTCAGAGGCTTTTTAGGACGCCTGAATTACATTGCTCGATTCATCTCACACCTAACTGCTACCTGTGAGCCAATCTTCAAGCTGCTGAAGAAAGATCAGGTAGTACGTTGGAATGATGAATGTCAGGCTGCTTTTGACAGAATCAAAGAGTATCTCCAAGAACCACCCATCCTTATGCCACCGGTTGAAGGGAGACCTCTGATACTATATCTGACAGTACTTGATAATTCAATGGGGTGTGTGCTGGGGCAGCATGACGAGTCTGGCCGAAAAGAGCATGCCATTTATTACCTTAGCAAAAAGTTTACCGACTGTGAGACCCGATACTCACTGCTTGAGAAAACTTGCTGCGCTTTGGTATGGGCTGCTCGCCGGCTGAGACAGTATATGCTGACTCATACTACCTTGTTGATCTCAAAGATGGATCCTATAAAATACATATTCGAAAAGCCTGCTCTGTCTGGGAGAATTGCAAGATGGCAAATGATCTTGACGGAATACGACATTCAGTACACGACCCAGAAAGCCATCAAGGGAAGTGTATTGGCAGACCACTTGGCACATCAGGCAGTCGACGATTATCAGTCAATGAATTTCGAGTTTCCGGCCGAAAGTATCATGATTGTGACTGATTGTGAAGTACCTGGACCGGATGAAGGACCTGAGGAAGGATCTCGATGGTCTATGCACTTTGACGGAGCCTTCAACGCTTTGGGAAACGGTATCGGCGCTGTAATCATATCACCTCAAGGCACTCATACTCCACTCACTGCCTGGCTATGTTTCAACTGTACCAACAACATGGCGGAGTATGAGGCGTGCATCATGGGTCTTCAAGCTGCGATCGACCTAAGGATCAAGTTTCTGAGTGTTTTCGGAGATTCCGCTCTTGTGATCAATCAGATCAAAGGAGAGTGGGATACGAAACATCCGAACCTTATTCCTTACAGAGAATGTGTGTTGACCTTGATCCCCCACTTCACGAAGATAACCTTTGAACACTTCCCGAGAGAAGAGAATCAGTTGGCGGACGCGTTAGCTACAATGTCTTCTATGTTCAAGGTCAAATGGGATAATGAGGCTCCCCGGATCATCATCTGGAAACTGGACGAACCGGCATACTGTTGTGATCTCGAGACTGAATTGGTGACTGAGAAGCCTTGGTACCATGAGGTGAAAAGATACTTGGAAGCTCAGGAATACCCTGAAGGGGCATCTGTCAACGATAAAAAGTTTCTGAGAAGGTTCACAGTGAAGTTCTTCCTTAGCAACGACATCTTGTACAAGCGAAACCATGATTCAACCTTACTGCGTTGTGTGGATAAGACTGAAGCGGAAAGAATCATGGAAGAGCTACATGAAGGGACCTTTGGTACACATTCCAGTGGACATACAATGGCAAAGAAGATCCTTCGGGTAGGGTATTACTGGTCCACAATGGAAGCTGACTGCTACCAACATTCCAGGACATGCCATAAGTGCCAGATTTATGCAGACAAGGTGCATGTTCCTCCAGTTCCTCTGAATGTTCTGACTGCGCCTTGGCCGTTTGCAATGTGGGGCATAGACATGATCGGTGAGATTAAACCTACGGCATCTAATGGGCATCGCTTCATCCTAGTGGCGATTGATTATTTTACAAAGTGGGTTGAAGTAGCTTCCTACGCTACGGTAACCAAGACTGTTGTAGCACGGTTCATTCGGCATAATCTGATCTGTCGGTACGGCGTCCCAGAGAGGATCATTACAGATAACGGTACCAATCTCAATAACAAGATGATCACTGAGCTCTGCGAGCAGTTCAAAATACAGCACCACAATTCTTCTCCTTACAGACCGAAGATGAATGGGGCTGTAGAAGCAGCAAATAAAAACATCAAGAAAATCGTGCAGAAGATGACAGTGACTTATAAAGATTGGCACGAGATGTTACCGTTCGCTCTACACGGGTACCGTACCTCAGCTAGGACGTCAACCGGGGCAACTCCTTTCTCTTTGGTTTATGGTATGGAGGCAGTCTTACCGATCGAAGTGCAAATACCCTCTCTCCGGATAATGAAGGATGCAGATCTGAGTGAAGATGATTGGATCCAGACATGACTTGATCAGCTAAACTTAATTGATGAAAAGAGACTTGTTGCTATCTGTCATGGTCAGACGTATCAGAAACGGATGATCAGGGCATTTAACAAAAAGGTCAGACCACAGGAATATCAAGTTGGGGATCTGGTAATCAAGCGAATCATCCTTCCTCAGAGTGATCCAAGGGGCAAATGGACCCCTACGTACGAAGGGCCATTTGTGGTTAAACATGTGTTCTCAGGAGGAGACATGATTCTAACCAACATGGATGGTGACGACCTTCCTCACCCCGCAAATGCAGACATAGTAAAAAGATACTACGCATGAAAAAAAGACCCGCTAGGCTGACATGCCTAGGCAAAAATTAGGGCTTCCCGGCGAACCAAAAGGGTTCGGGCAAAATGAAGGGATGAAATGAAAAAAATCTGTACACCCGGCAAGTCGAAAACCTGAAAAGGCGGCTTGGGCAAAAATGGGTATCCCGGTGGACTGAAAACCCGAAAGGGCGGTCCAGGCAAAAGTTAGGGATAAAAGCGTAATACTATGTCTCATTGGATCACTTTGCATCCAGAATCTGGTATCGGCATCAAGTTCAGACGGCATCGATCAGTCAGCTTCACCTTCAACCAAGGTCATCAAGTGATGAGACGCTCGGAGTTATAAAGGCAATAGCAGAGTTGAAACCCAGTGGGGTCATTCATTTCACACAGCTGTTTTATTTTCTCTTGTACAAAATCTGTATAAACTCTTTTGTTCGGCGGCGTTCTCTTACTAGGACGTCAGCCTCTTGTACACAAAACGCCTATTTACAGGCCATTCAAAAATCAATACAAATACACTTTTCAGTTAAAATTGCCAATTGTTTTTCCTTTTTCTGCTTTGTTTTGCGAAGAACGTCCAAGGTTCAATTTGTGATATATGCATTGACAATAATTTGCTAACTCATGAATATTTACGTACGAAACAAAGGATTAATTACAGGTAACGTTAGAAACAGGGGCAATGATGAGTTGTCCAAACAATCTAATTGTTTTGTCTTCCAAGGTACCAAGGTAGGTTCAGCTGAAGAACATAACCAGATATCTTAATTCCCCAGAGAGTGAGCCAGCAAGTCAGTCCACTCTCCTCAAACAAAGTTACAGTCAACCTCAAGAAAGTTGGGTATCCTCCAGCAGATCTCAACATTCCCCAGCAATATACAGGCATTCTTAACAAGCATCCACGGCAGTCTTGACCTAAAGATTGTTCCCCGGTGGTATATCAAAGATTCAGTGGAGTTACTTCCCTGATTACATCTCAAAACTCCCCCCAGAGAGTCCAATCTATTTCCCCAGGAAAGTTGGAATCATCTCCCCAGCAGTAAGCTTATCCCCAGTAGATTCTGGAAGCTTATCCTCGCAGAGCACGAGCGCGTCGCCCGGCTTTATTCAAAGAGTTATTTCCTTATCAGGATATAACTGGGTTATCCTCAGCCAAAAGCCACGAAAAGAGCGTTCTCGACGAAGTCTTCTTATCCCCAGCGAAGTCTATCAACGCTTCCAACACAACAAGGGTATCCCCAGCAAGTTATTATCAACTCAGCAAAGTATCTCTCTCCCCACAGAGCATTGCTTCCCAGCAAGATCGCTAGAGTATTTTTCTCCCCGCAAAGTTATCCATTCGCCAAGTTTATTCCCCAACGGAGTTATCTTCTCCCGCCGGTATTCTTGCAACTATCATCCCCAGCGGAGGCAAAAGCTTATTCTTCAACATCAGCCCAGGAGTGACTTCTCGGCACCCGTCAAGGATTTACTTTCCTAGACGAAAACATACATAAATATCACATACATCATTATAGCATGCATGTACGCATCATATCTTACAAATCTCATTTATGTTGAGAACATCATTGCTTGATCCATATCATGCATTGCATATGACTGACCTTTACCTTTCAGGAAAAGATTCAGTTAAGTTCTCGGCTATATTTCAAGACCTTGATCGGTTCAGTTAAATCGACTCCCAAGATTTCTTATCCAGTCCAAGGCCTTCTCTGGTCCAGTTAAATCGACCCCAAACAGATTTTTCTGATAAAAACCCAGTTGAAGACATTTCAAGACCTAGACCGGTTCAGCTAAATCGACTCCAAAGATTTCTTATCCAGTCCAAGGCCTTCTTTAGTCCAGCTAAATCGACCCCAAACAGATTTTCCTGATAAAGACTTAGTAGAAGTTATCCAAGATTCTCTCAATGACTGCTATTGAGGTTGTAGTCGCCCATGGTTCTCTCCCCGATACTGCGGAGGTGGTAATCCCAGATTTCACTCAACGATTGCTGTTGAGGTTGAAGTTATCCAAGATTCTCTCAATGATTGCTATTGAGGTTGTAGTCGCCTATGGTTCTCTCCCCGATACTGCGGAGGTGGTAATCCCAGATTTCGCTCAACGATTGCTGTTGAAGTTGAAGTTATCCAAGATTCTCTCAATGATTGCTATTGAGGTTGTAGTCGCCCATGGTTCTCTCCCCGATACTGCGGAGGTGGTAATCCCAGATTTCGCTCAACGATTGCTGTTGAAGTTGAAGTTATCCAAGATTCTCTCAATGATTGCTGTTGAGGTTGTAGTCGCCTATGGTTCTCTCCCCGATACTGCGGAGGTGGTAATCCCAGATTTCGCTCAACGATTGCTGTTGAAGTTGAAGTTATCCAAGATTCTCTCAATGATTTCTATTGAGGTTGTAGTCGCCTGTGGTTCTCTCCCCGATACTGCGGAGGTAGTAATCATCCCAAGATTTTCTCAACGATTGCTGTTGAGGTTAAAGTCATCCAAGGTTCTCTCACCGTTCCTGTTGAGGTAGTAACCATCCCTGGTTCATTCATCGCCGTTTGAAGCTCCAGATCCAGCTCCTGTAACCAGTCAGGACACATCTATACAAAGAATCTGAAGACTAGCTCCTGTAACAGGTTAGGTAATCTTTTTTCTTTTGCAGGTACGCAAGTTCTCGCTAAGGAATCTCTTACGCGATCAACATCCAGATGGCATCTATAAGCCCATCCACCTTCCATCATCTCTTAGCATGGCATCTATAAGCCCATCATCCTATTCGTCAATCTCTAAATGGCATCTATAAGCCCATTCCCATCATCACACTGCTACTATGTGAGCGCAAATTTCTGGGCACTCTAGTGTTCAATCATCTTCCACCTTCGGATTACGAAAGGCACGTCAGCCAATCTGCATCCTCAGGTCTAAGAAGATTGAACAGGGGCAACTGTTGTACCCCAAAATTTGCCCTCCCATATTCTTCAAGAAATTGCCAAGTCAAAGGTTCAAAAAGTTCCCCAAGGGTTACACAGTTCAAGGGCCTCCTAACAGTCAAAATTAGGGTTTTGGTTCTGACAAAGAAAATGAAGTTTCCAAGGGTCCAATCAAGTCCCATAGGCCTACAAACATGGTCAAGCATCCTCATATCAAGTTTCAAGACTTACAGCACAAAATTGCAGAGTCAAAAACCCTAATTGCACTACAGTCAACTGTAGGGGCAAAATGGTCATTTGACAGTCAAAAGTCCAAAATTTTGGTAAACATCTCATTTTGAAGCCACAAACATCATTTGATCAATTCTTGATCATGATTCTCAAAGCTTGGCTCAAAAATCATCAAGATGCAAAAGTTTCCATATTTGGACAGCTGAAAAAGTCAACTGTAAATTGACCAGGGCATAACTTTCACATGGATTATCAGAAAAATTCCATCCAAAGCTCATTTTGAAGATAAAGAAATTTCCTACAACTCCTCTTCACACTTCAAGTCCAAGAAATGCTCTCACAAAAAGTTATCAATCTCAACATTATAGGTCATTTTCAAAAGTCAACAAAAAGGGACTTTAAGTCAAAGGCCATAACTTGAGATTGGTAAATAAAAATGACATGGGACCAAAGACATTGGTTAGAGGACTCAAACACCTTTCAAAAATGTCCAAGATCATGAGCAAAGCTTAAAAATTGAGCAAGATATGCCTTGTGGAAGTTGGGAAATATTTAGATATTTTGAAAAGTCAACATTGCTTCAAATGACCTAAAATTGCTAATGGGCCTCTTTTTCTTCCACAATTCATCATCCAAGGCATGTGCACGACCATTTGGCCCAAAGGGAAGTTTTTTATCATTTTTATTTATTTATTTGGATTTTTAATCATTAATAATTCATTTAATTAAAATAAATAGGTGAAAAATACTAAACCTAGGTTTTTCAATCTTTTTATGCATGATATATACTCAATATTTCGTGCAAATCAGGTTAGGAAAGAATCAAAGGTGATTGGATGTGATTGAAGCCAAAAAGCATGAAAAAGATTTGGAAAATTATGGCTTGAAAATCAAATATCCTTTTCATTAATTCATGGATTTTTGATCAATTTCTTTGACCTAAATCATTGATACATATATATATGCAAGCTAACCCTCGTGCCCTTGGACAAAAAGCTGCGCCATACATAGAAAACCACACTTGAGTTTTTTGCTTGAAAATTGAAAACTGAAAACAGGGATACAAGGCGATTCAAGGCAAAATATCTGTTCCATTGGCTTCCTGAGACATCAAGCAACATATTTGAATCGTTTTCCACGTTCATAACACCAAGAATTGGTGAATAGAACTCAAGCTTTGTCACTCTTTTGCATAAATCGTATCTTGTCATTCATAGCATGATTTTAAATTCTAACGCTTGTTTTGTGTTGCTCTCATGATTCTGGAACTAACCATATGATTTAATTGAATTTTTATGCACTATATGAAGAATCACCATGAATGATTTTTAGGGTTCTTCAGGTTTCAATTTGGGAACTTTCACATGCTGTAAAATTGAGACTCCTGAATACCACCATTGAAACAAGCGTGCTTGGACGAAAAGAACCCAACCCTCGCGCCTAATTTATGAGGCCATATGGCCTGTTCGCTATTTTTTTGGAATGATGCATAAGGGAACGGTTCAAAACCGTTGCCCATTCTTTTCTTATTTCAGGAAAAAAACAAGCGAGGAAGAAGACGCTTAGGTGGCCATCAGTGGTTGGTCCATTTGAAAATTCGCGCGGAAAAGTAACTAACGCGTTGGTTTATTTCATATTAATTGTTGGTTATATTATCTACAGATAAACAAAGCAGCGCAGTTGGTCCAAGTGTCTTAGTGGTAACCCCTGGGACCTGGGTTCGATCCCAGGTCCCCACCCCTTTCCATGTTATTTTCCTTTTAACGCTCCTATGCAGTATTTCTCTTGAAGACCACCATACATCCACAAAAATCAAGCCATTCACGCACATGCTGAAATCAATCCAAGGGCTATAGTTGGAAGCATATCATGGACATGAGTCAAAAGCGTTGCACGCTGGCATGAGAAGTCAACCAGGCCAAAGCTAGTGGGCCTGGATTTCTAAATTGTGACCTCCAACTGGGGACAACACCCCCTAGGTTTGCAAGCCTTTTTTACATTTTTTTCATTCTTTTATTTATTTCAATTATTGCTTTTAATTAATTCAATATTTTCATAAAAAATATATAAAAACAATATAAAAATCAGAAAGGACAAAATTAAAATATATTTATTTAATTAATATTTTTTGTAAATAAAACCTTTATTAATTAATTAGTTTTAATCTAGGGTTAATCTTAATATTTTTTTTAATAAACTTAAAACTTGGTAGAATTAGGGTTTGTAATAATTTTTATCCTTTTTCTTTTCTTTCATAATAATTAAATATTCCCTATTATTTTTTATAAATTAAAATTGCATGTAAATAATTAGGTTAATTTAGGTTTAATTTTAATACTTTCTTAATAAACTAAAAACAATTAGAATTAGGGTTAGTATTTTAATTTCAATTAATCTTTCTCATTAAAATCATAAATATCAAAATCTCAAAAAAAAAACAATTTCCTTTTCTTTAATTTAATTAATTTGCTAATAATTTAATTCCATTAAAAAGGGTCCAACGCCCTCGTTTCTCATTTTAATTTAATTCGCGCATTTATTTCTTTTTCTTTTAATTATTTATGTACCTCTCCCAAAGCCTTGTAAATTCGGACAATTTAATCTTTCGCACTTTTACTTTAATTCTTTATTTTTCTGTCAAATCGGGTTCTGGAAATTTTGGCGATGTGGACCCGCGCCTTTTGTAATAGTTTAGAATTTTACCTTTCCGCACTTTTTAACTGTTAAATAATGGCATGCAAGAATGAATGACAATCAATAAAAACAAACGCGTAGCTCACTCATAACATGACAAGATAAAATAAATGAAAACGACACACAAATCACACACCACCCCTAGGGTACGCCTCACTGTTGCCTTGCCTCGAAAGGTGATCGTCGAGTAGAGGATGTCTTAGTAAGTCCTCATGATCCGGGAACCTGGCATGAGGGTAGCTTCTAAGGTGTCTTCCTATTGCTCCGGTGATCACCATGTCCCGAACCTCGAATTGACCCGAACACCTCCAACGGTGGTGCTACCTACCTCTCAATGGTGGGATGGCACTACTTTAAAGGACATTTACACAGACGAATTCCTTAGGGTAGGTAGACGACTCTAGATACTTGCTCTAAATTTCAAAACAAAATTCAAAAATACTTTTCACACCAACACATTTTCAAAAAGCTTTCGAAAGCAATTTTTCAAACACTCTTGAGGACCGATACAAGAGTCGAATTGAAATTTTCAAAGAAGCTTTTTTAAAACCCACAGTTGAAAAGCAAACAAACCATTTTGAAAACACAATGAGCAAGTATCTAAGAGCCCATGGATAACCATGGATAGAAAGGGTGCTAACACCTTCCCTTTCTATCATCTACCTCCCGAACCGAGAGCAATCTCTTTAAGGAATTTTTCTGTGCTTTTGTCCTTTCCATTTGGAGAAAATAAAAGATGGTGGCGACTCTTGCTTCCGCGGCATTTCGCGAACCAGCGTTAAACAGTCAGTTCCAGATCCACCGATCACACCTTGGATTTACAAGCTTTTGAAGAGGTATTGGCACTCCTCATCTACGGGATGGTACTATTCCCTAATGCGGACCAACTCGTAGATGTGAATACAATTAAGGTTTTTCTGTCTCATAATTCAGTGCCTATATTACTGGGGGATATTCTACACTCTCTGCATGCTCGCACTCTAAGAGAATGAGGAACCTCTTGTGTTGCACCCCTCTATTGGCTAGGTGGTTTATTTCGCACCTACCCAGGCCTATTTTGAAGAATGAGTAGGGTATGAAATGGTCTCATAGGATGATGTCCCTTACACATTCAGATATTCATTGGTGTTCACGATCCTCGGAAGATGTTACCATCATCGATCGCTGTGGTGAATTCCCTAATGTCCCTCTCTTAGGCATTAGGGGAGGAATCACTTATAACCCTTGTTTGGCACTGCGACAGTATGGTTATGCGAGAAAGGATGGTCCTCATGATACACTTATCTAAGGAATCACCTTCGACTATGAGAATGATGCTCAAGGTTACCGTAAAAGGTTCATGCGAGCTTGGGGCATGATACATAGAGTTGATAGCAAGACACTAGGGCACAAGAATTCCATCCCTCTTGAGCCTTATCTCTAATGGGTGTGAGTCTGTGCCCAAAGTCTTATGATGTCTTACCCTGCTGTCCTACCAACGATTGTGGAACCAGTTGCTGAAGGAGACACTTCTTATCTTGTTCTTCATCCTGACATGCCAACTGATCATGAGGAGTTACAAAAATCCTGGATCCAACTTAAAGAGGAACGCGATACCTTTGAAGCTCAATCCTATGCCAGCAAGAAAAGGTCCTGGAACTCACTAGGCTACTTCATGAAGAGAGGAATATAAATGCCTACATTGCACTAAAGAGGATGCGCTCATGGGAGACCTAATTTTCTTTTTGCTTTAAGTTTGGTTTGTTTAATTGTAAGCCTAAAGGGCACCCTTTGTAACGATTCGAACTTATTAATACAATTAACGTGTGTTTCTTTTGGTTAAACAAATTTGAGCCTTTAAGGATCCTTGAAATCATTGAATATCATCCATGACATTGCATAAACAGGTACCATAATAGGTTTCTCATCTTCTACTCTGTTTATTTCAGCAATAATGTCTTATGAACAAAGCATCAAGGATCTACAGGCACAAAATGCCCAATTTCAGTAGATGTTCGTAGCCTTAGCTAAGGGGAAGGAAGATCTGAAGGCCCTTATTTTGAAGGAAACGAAGTAGAAGAAGAAGACCGTTGGTGTCCTTAATCTGGGTAGAAGATTCAAGGGGCCATTGAAGCAACCAGTCGATCTGACCTCCTCGTCCAAAGAAGGGGAGAATCAAGAGAGAGAGAGACAAGGGAGGAGGACCCTAGCTCTGAAGTTTATGATAATGACACAGACTACAAAGATGAACAGTATTCCCCATTGAGGATAGATATAAACAATTAGAGGATCTGCTAAGCGCAATTAAGATCCAGAGAATACTAGGGCTGGATTTTGAAGAGTTGGGTTTGGTATCTGGGGTAGTCATCCCACAGAAGTTTAAGGCTCCGGTTTTTGCAAAGTATGATGGGGTGTCTTGTCCCAAGCTTCATCCCCGTTCCTATGTGAGGAAGATTCAGCCTCACACTGCTGATAGGAACTTGTGGGTCAATTTCTTTCAGGACAGTTTGTCTGGGACTTAGCTTGAATGGTTCTATCAACTAGAGGGAACCAACATCCGCAACTAGGAAGATTTGGCTGCTGCTTTTTATAAGCAGTATCAATATAATGCTGACCTTGCTCCTACCCGTACTCAACCTCAGAGTATGTCCATGGGTGCAAGTGAAGGCTTTAAGGAATATGCGCAGAAGTGGAGAGATTTGGCAGGGAGAGTCTAACCCCCTTTATCTGATAGGGAGTTGGTTGACATGCTTCTTGGGACAATGTCTGGTCCATTCTTCAATCACTTGATTGGTAGCTCCTCAGTTGGGTTCACCGAGCTGATTTTGTTTGGAGAAAGGGTAGAAGCTGGGATCCGGAGTGGAAAAATACAGAAAGATACCTCGTCAAGTTCAGTGAAGAAGCCCTTCACGGGTAAGAAGGAGGTCAGTGCTATTTATAGCCCAAGAGGCCAGAGAAGAGCTGAGCGTCGTCCAACTGTGGGTGCTGTGATGATACCTAGGCCTGCGGCTACCCAACAACGAAATTATCAGCAAAGGGTAGAAAGACCGCAAAGGCAATTCACCCGAATTAATATGACATTGACTGAGGTTTTACCCCATCTTCTAAGATCCAACTTGGCAACCTTGATAGAGGCCCCCAAGAATCCAAACACCATATCTCCTCGGTACAATCCAAACACTCGATGTGCTTACAATTCTGAGAGTCCTGGCCATGACACAAATGACTGTTGGGCCTTGAGAAATAAGATACAAGATCCAATTGAAGCCAAGGAGATTGGGTTTAATGCTCCGGAGAAGCCTAATGTCATAATTGCTCCTATGCCCAAGCACAACCGTGGAGTTAATTCCATTGATACGAATCTGTTTGTTACCTCTATTGATGAAGTTTCCACTCCTCTCATGACTGTCAAGAAGAATGTGTTGCTGGCCAGTTTATTTCGGGCTGTGGTGAAGGTTGCCACATGTGTTCATCTCTGCCCTTTGGTTGCTATTTGCTGAAAGTAGGTGTTCAACGCCTGATGGACAGCAGAGAGATTTTGTTTGAAAAGACTCTGATTCTCACTGTTCTGTATGAATATGTTACCATCATAACTATATCCGTCAATCCTTCTAAGGTCTCCTCTAAAATATCTGTTAGGATTACACCTGCTCCAAGAATTGCTCCGTTGATAATCACCTTTCTTGGTCCTGTACCATACTCCTCGGACAAAGCTGTCCCTTGGAATTATGGCGCTGACGTCTACTACCATGGCGTCAAACTGGATTTGAAGAATGAAGAGGCTGATCCCGATATCAGTAATATTGTCGGGACCAGCAAAGTTACCCGAAGTAGAAGGGTTTTCTCTCCCGAGATCTCCCCGAAGACTGTCACTAAGCATGTTGTTATTCCATCTGTTGTTCCTACTGGTACTTCTGTTACTACTCCTATCCTTACTCCAGTTGTTACCCCCGCTGACGAGTCATCTGGGACTCGGGGCAAAGAAGCTATAGGTGAGCCTTCCCGGACGGAGGCACCCATAAAGGTTGTTGTGGAATCCTTTAAGCAAGAAATAGAGGAAATTTTAAAAATAATCAAGAAGAGCAACTACAATGTGGTCGAGCAGCTGGGGCAGACCCCTTCGAAGATATCAATATTGTCTCTACTATTGTGTTCTGAGGCCCATGCAAAGGCTTTGATTGCAATTCTCAAGACTGCGCATGTGCTGCAAGAAACCTCCACCAACTAATTCAAAGACTGTGTGGCGGGTTTGACTGTTGACAATGGTTTAGGCTTTTCAGATGCCGATTTGACGCCAAAGGGGAGAAAGCATAATGATGCTCTGCATGTCTCGATCGAATGCAGGGGCACTACTATGGCTCATGTGCTAGTGGACACTGGATCTTCACTGAATGTTCTGCCTAAGAAGACTCTTGATCGGCTAGATTGTGAAGGCTTGACCTTAAAGCCCAGTAACATTATGGTGAGGGATTTTGACGGGTCAAAAAGAATGGTGGATGGGGAGGTGGACATCCCTGTCAAAGTGGGTTCCCATACCTTTGAATCCACCTTCTACGTGATAGACATCAGGCCATCACACTCTTGTTTGTTGAGTCGCCCGTGGATCCATGAAGTGGGGTTGTCACTTCTATGTTGCACCAGATGTTGAAGTATACAGTGAAGGGGAACATTATCACTGTACACGGTGACGAGGCTTATATGGTGAGCCACCTGAACTCTTTCAGGTATGTAGAGATGGACGGGGAATTCATAGAGACTCCTTCTCAAAAATTTTAAGAGGTTCCCCAGGTTATGGCGTCAACTGATACTATCACCAGCACCAAACCTCCTTTAAAGATGGCTTCTCTCAAGGACGCTATAGCAGTAGTTGAAGAAGGTGGGTGTACCATTTGAGGACAGCTCCTTGATTTTCCTCATAAAACTGACAAATTTGGTTTGGGCTTTACTTAAGGAGCCCAAAGGGTTGTTCGACGTGCTCGGGCCGAAGGACCTCCTCTATGCATCAACAATCGTGGGGTCAACGCTATTGAAGACATTGATGAGAATTCTGATATTGACAGTTGGATCTACCCGACTACCAACGATGGACCTAGTAACTGGACGGCCAGAGATTTTGTACCAATTTCTTTTGTTCAGCAGTAATTGCCTTACTTGTTTTTTGAATTTGTAATAAACAATTTAAACTCTACAACCTTGTGTGTTGCCCGAGGCACAATGGTTTTGTTTGTGAGGGCTATTATATGTCATTTTCATATGTCCTCAATAAAACATTGGACGTTTCTTGTATACAAATTTTGCGCTCTCTGTTTTTCTTTTCCACTTTTCACTTTATCAATACTGCTATGCTCTTACACACACTCACATATCAAACTGTAGATCCATATCCACTCTATATCCCATTGATAATAGTTCTGCTTTTGCCAGTTATGACTTCGAAAATCCGATCAACCAAGTCGAGGACGAAGGTGAGGACGATTGTGAGGTACCCAAAGAACTTGCTAGACTGTTATAGCAGAAAGAGAGAGCTATACAGCCTCATGAAGAGCCAGTTGAGACGATAAACTTAGGCACGGAGGTAGAGAGAAAAGAAGTCAACAACGGTGCAAATGTGGAGACTAATGTCAAACAATGATTAATACAGATGTTGCACGACTATGTTGAGATCTTCACCTGGTCATATGAAGACATGTCTGGTTTAGACACTGATATTGTGGTACATCGTCTGCCGACTAAAGAAGATTGTCCTTCAGTTAAACAGAAGGTTTAACGTATGCGCCCTGAAATGTCAAAGAAGATCAAAGCAGAGGTTATGAAACAGTTCAACGCTGGATTCTTAGCTGTCACCTCCTATCCGCACTGGGTTACTAACGTCGTTCCGGTACCTAAGAAGGATGGTAAGGTACGAATGTGTGTGGACTACAAAGACTTGAATCGGGAAAGCCCCAAGGATGACTTTCCGTTTCCCCACATTGATGTTCTGGTTGACAACACCGCACAACACAAAATCTTTTCCTTCATGGATGGTTTCTCTGGCTACAACCAGATCAAGATGGCTCCTGAAGACATGGAGAAGAAAACCTTCGTCACACAGTGGGGCACCTTCTGTTACAAGGTGATTCCTTTTGGTTTGAAGAATGCTGGGGAAACTTATCAGCGAGCCATGGTCGCTTTGTTCCACGATATGATTCACCGTGAGATAGAGGTTTATGTTGACGACATGATAGCCATGTCTCAAACTGAAGAGGAGCACCTTGACCACCTACAAAAGTTGTTTGACAGGTTGAAGATGTACAAGCTGAGACTGAATCCAAACAAATGCACCTTTGGGGTAAGGTCTGGTAAGCTTCTGGGGTTCATCGTCAGTGACAAAGGTATTCAGGTAGACCCTGCGAAGGTAAAGGCCATATAAGAGATGTCGGCTCCCCGTACTGAGAAGGAAGTTAGAGGTTTCTTGGGACGCTTAAATTATATCGCCAGGTTCATTTCACATCTGACTGCTACTTGCGAGCCAATTTCAAGCTCCTAAAGAAAGATCAAGTGGTAAAGTGGAATGATGAATGCCAGACCGCTTTCAAAAGAATCAAGGATTACCTTCAAGAACCACCAATTCTGATGCCTCCAGTTGAAGGAAGACCTTTGATATTGTACTTAACAGTGCTAGACAATTCGATGGGGTGTGTGATGGGGCAGCATGACGAGTCTGGTCGAAAAGAGCATGCAATATACTACCTTAGAAAAAAGTTTACCGACTGTGAGACAAGATACTCGTTGCTAGAGAAAACTTGTTGCGCTTTGGCATGGACTGCTCTCCAACTAAGACATTATATGCTGACCCACACTACTTTGTGGATATCCAAGATGGATCCAATCAAGTACATCTTCGAGAAGCCCACACTCTCCGAAAGAATAGAAAGATGGCAAATGATCTTAACTGAATACGATATCCAATATACAACCTAGAAAGAAATTAAGGGAAGTGTATTAGCTGATCATTTGGCACATCAGGCCGTGGATGACTACTAGTTCATGAATTTTGAGTTCTCGGACGAGAATATTATGCTAGTGACTGACTACGAAGAACCTAGACCGAATGAAGGACTTGAAAAAGGATCCCTATGGACCATGGTTTTTTACGGAGCTTCGAACGCACTCAGTAATGACATTGGCGCTGTAATCATATCTCCTGAGGGCTATCATACTCCTTTCACTGCCCGACTATGTTTCAATTGCACTAACAACATGGCGGAGTATGAAGCCTGTATCATGGGTCTCAAAGCTGCTATCGACCTCTGGATCAAGTTCTTAAATGTCTTCGAGGATTCAGCCTTGGTGATAAGTCAGATCAAAGGAAAATGGGATACGAAGCATCCGAACCTCATCCCGTATAAAGAGCACGTAATGAAATTTCTCCCACACTTTGAGGAGGTAACCTTTGAACATTTCCCACGAGAGGAGAATCAGTTAGCAGATGTGCTAGCTACCATGTCTTCTATGTTCAAGGTCAGGTGGGACAACAAAGCTCCCCTAATCACCATTGAGAGGTTGGATGAACCAGCACACTGCTTTGAGATTGATACTGAAGAGGTAGCAGAAAAACCTTGGTTTCACGAAATGAGAAAGTATCTCGAGACTTAAGAGTATCCCGAGGGGGCATCTGTCAATGATAAGAAGTTTTTGAGAAGGTTCGCCGTGAAATTCTTCCTCAGTAACAGAATCCTCTACAAGCGCAACCATGACTCTACCTTACTGCGGTGTGTAGACAAGAGCGAAGCCGAGAGGATTATGACAGATTTACATGAAGGTACCTTTGGAACCCATTCGAGTGGACATACAATGGCTAAAGAGATCCTATGGGCAGGATACTACTGGTCCACTATGGAAGCAGATTGTTATCAGCACTCCCGAACATGTCATAAGTGCCAAATCTATGTCGATAAGGTGCATGTGCCTCAGGTTCCTTTGAATGTCTTGACGGCTCCTTGGCCCTTTGCAATGTGGGGACATTGACATGATCAGAGAAATCAGACCTACCGCTTCCAATGGGCATCGCTTCATCCTGGTGGCCCTCGATTACTTCACAAAGTGGGTGGAAGCTACCTCCTTTGCTACCGTTACCAAGAATGCCGTGGCCCAGTTTATCAGGCATAACCTGATCTGTCGGTATGGTGTGCCAGAGAGAATCATCACTGACAAGGGTACGAATCTCAATAACACGATGATCAACGAGCTTTGTAAGCAATTCAAGATACATCATCATAACTCTTATCCCTACCAGACGAAGATGAATGGCGTTGTTGAAGCTGCTAACAAGAACATCAAGAAGATCATACAGAAGATGACAGTGACATACAAAGACTGGAATGAGATGTTACCATTTTCTCTTCATGGGTACCGCACCTCCGCACGGACGTCAACAGGGGCAACACCATACTCTCTGGTATACGGCATGGAGGCAGTCCTACCCATTGAGGTCCAGATCCCTTCTTTAAGGATTATGAAAGATGCAGGTTTGAATGAAGATGACTGGATCCAGACTCGACTTGACCAACTGAATCTGATCGATGAGAAGAGACTTACTGTTGTCTGTAATGTTCAAATGTATCAAAAACGGATGACCAAGGCTTTCAAAAAAAAAGTCATACGCCAAGAGTATCAAGTCGGGGATCTAGTAATCAAGCGCATCATACTGCCTCAAGGTGATCCCAGGGGAAAATGGACTCCCACATACGAAGGGACATTTGTGATTAAAAACATTTTCTTGGGTGGAGCCATGATTCTAACCACCATGGACGGTGACGACGCATGAATAAAGACCCGCTAGGTTGACTGGCCTAGGAAAAAATAAGGGCTTCCCGACGAACCAAAAGGGTTCGGGAAAAAATAAGGGATAAAAACGAAAATTTTGTACACCCGGCAAGTCAAAAACCTGAAAAAGGCGGCTTAGGAAAAAAAGGGTAACCCGGTGGACTAAAAACTCGAAAGGGCGGTCCAGGAAATAGTTAGGGATGTAAAGCATATCACTATGTCCCATTGGATCACCTTACGATCAGACTTCAATATCAACTATGAAGCTCGAACGACACCGATCAATCTAATCAGCTTCGGACAAGCAGCAAAGTGATGAGATGCTCGAAGACATAACGATAATAGCATAATTGAAACTCAATGGGATTGTTGCACATAGATGTTTTCTTTTCGTTGTACACAATATTGTATAACTTCCATTTTACTGCGGCGTTCTCTTACTAGAGCGTCAGCTTCCTTGTACAAAACGCCTATTATAGGCCAACTTCGAAAATTAATACAAGTCATTTGTTACAAAACAATTTTTTTTTTCTTTTTCTGTTTTGTTTTGCAAAAACGTCCAATGATTTATTCTTGACATATGCATTTGAATATGATTGTTGTTCATAAATGTTTGTATAGGAAACAGAAAGACAATTGCTCGTAACTTAAGAAACAGGGGGAAAAACTAAAAAATGTCAAACCCGACAGTTACTCTTTCCAACAGGTGTCGGGGTAGAGACAACTTTGAAACATAGTCATCAGTACATACGACCCCATGACATTTGTGCTCCCCACAGAGTAAAAGTAATCAAAGCATTGATATCACCTTCCCCAAAATAGGAAGTACTCTCCCCAGCCAGGTTCCTTCAGAAATCTGACATTTATATTCCCCAGCCGAATTTCATAATTGCAAGCGGGTCATAAAGTTTTCTCCCGATCAAAGTTTATTTCTGAGTACAGAAGCTCAATCCCCAACAGAGCTTATCACTTCAGCTACGAAAGTTCACCTTCCAACAGAGTTATCCCCCCACAGAATTATTCTCAAGTAGAGGCTCTCCCCGACAGAATATCCGTAAACAAGGAGAAAATCATCAACATAGTCATATCCTTTCACCACCCCTAGCAGAAGTAGAAGAACAACGGTTTTCTACAACCGTCAGGAATGATATACCCTCCAACAGCAGTCAGGGATTTATTTTCCCAGACTCGGATATGTCACAATAGCATCTCATGTTCATACATCATGACATGTGCATACATATCGCATACAACATAATCTCATTATTTTGAGAACATCATCCCACCATGCATTTCATGCATCGCATATAATTAACCCTGTTATCTTTTCAGGAAATACAATTATTATCAGCAATCCCCGCAGCCGTACGTGTCACGTATGTAGATAGCTAATAAAAAATCATTTCCCGAAACCAAACGGGTCAACTAATCTACATGATCAAAAAAAAGTAAGCCCTACTATCCAGGCTTTCATCTGGAAGTAACCCTATGACCCAGGTTCCTTCTCATAGCCCTACTATCCAGGCTTTCATCTCGAAGTAACCCTACGACCCAGGTTTCTTCCCATAAGCCCTACTATCCAGGCTTTCATCTCGAAGTAACCCTATGACCCAGGTTCCTTCTCATAGCCGTACTATCCGGGCTTTCACCTCGAAGTAATCTTACGACCCAGGTTCCTTCTCATAGCCCTACTATTCAGGCTTTCATCTCGAAGTAACCCTATGACCCCGATTCCTTCTCATAGCCATACTATCAAGGCTTTCATCTCGAAGTAACCCTACAACCCAGGTTCCTTCCCATAAGCCCTACTATCCAGGCTTTCACCTCGAAGTAACCCTACGACCCAAGTTCCTTCTCTTAGCCCCACTATCCAGGCTTTTACCTCGAAGTAACCCGACGACCCAGGTTCCTTCTCTTAGCCCTACTATCCAGGATTTCATCTCGAAGTAACCCTACGACACAGGTTCCTTCTCATAGCCCTACTATCCAGGCTTTCATCTCGAAGTAACCCTACGACCCAAGTTCCTTCCCAAAAGCCCTACTATCCAGGATTTCACCTCAAAGTAACCCTACGACCCAGGTTCCTTCTCATAGCCCTACTATCCAGGCTTTCATCTCGAAGTAACCCTATGACCCAGGTTCCTTCCCATAAGCCCTACTATCCAGGCTTTCACCTCGAAGTAACCCTACGACCCAAGTTCCTTCTTATAGCCCTACTATCCAGGCTTTCATCTCGAAGTAACCCTACAACATAGGTTCCTTCTCATAGCCCTACTATCCAGGCTTTCATCTCGAAATAACCCTACGACCCAAGTTCCTTCCCAAAAGCCCTACTATCCAGGATTTCACCTCAAAGTAACCCTACGAACCAGGTTCCTTCTCATAGCACTACTATCCAGGCTTTCATCTCGAAGTAACCCTATGACCCAGGTTCCTTCCCATAAGCCCTACTATCCAGGCTTTCACCTCGAAGTAACCCTACGACCCAGGTTCCTTCTTATAGCCCTACTATCCAGGCTTTCATCTCGAAGTTACCCTACGACCCAGGTTCCTTCTCTTAGCCCTACTATCCAGGCTTTCACCTCGAAGTAACCCTACAACCCATGTTCCTTCTCATAGCCCTAGTATCCAGGCTTTCACCTTGAAGTAACCCTACGACCCAGGTTCCTTCTCTTAGCCCTACTATCCAGGCTTTCACCTCGAAGTAACCCTATGACCCAGGTTCCTTCTCATAGCCCTACTATTCAGGCTTTCATCTCGAAGTAACCATATGACCCAGGTTCCTTCCCATGAGCCCTACTATCCAGGCTTTCACCTAGAAGTAACCATATGACCCAGGTTCCTTATCATAGCCCTACCAACCAGGCTTTCATCTCGAAGTAACCTTACTACCCAGGATCCTTCTCATAGCCCTACTAACCAGACTTTCATTTTGAAGAAACCCTACTATCCAAGTTTATCTCCAGACAACAGTTTACAGCACTGTAAGGTCTGGACCCGACCAGTTATGGTTGATTTCGCATTTCCCCAGTAAGTCGTTATGCAGCCTGGACCCTAACCAGATATGCAGTTTACTTCCACCTTGTCAATCAGGAGTTAATTCCCCAGTAGAGTAATGGACAACCGAATCTCCTATACTCTATTTCCCAGGACATAAATCAACATTCCCCGGCGAAGTCCTCCTCAACGGCAGGTACATGAATTCTCGCAAAGGAATCTCTTATGCAACCGATATCTTTTCTAGATGGCATCATTAAGCCCATCTCCAAAGATTCTGTCACCTTCCAAATTGCATCTGTAAGCCCATTCCCGATATTATCGATCATTATCACTTCATGCAGTGCAAATTTCTGGGCACTCTAGTGTTCAATCATCTTCCACCTTCAGATGACGAAAGGCAGACCAGCCAATCTACATCCTCAGGTTTAAGAAGATTGAACAGGGGCAGCTGTTGTACCCCAAAATTTTCCCTCTTATTTTATTCAAAACATGCTCATTAAGGTCCTCAACTTGCTCAAGGATGCTCAATAATTAACCAGACAAATTCTCTCCTAAGGCAATGAGCCTCAAACTAGGGTTTCACCCCTCATCAATATGTTTGAGTTCCAAAGGCCTCAAATCTTTTCCATTGTCTTAATATGTTCCCAAGACCATCCATGTCATGTTTCATGCCTTGCACAAGAATTTTGCTTAGTCAACTGCTCAAATGCCTGTAAATCAACTGTACTAGGTCAAAAGTCAATTGTGACCCACATACAGTCAAACTTCAAGATTTTTTTGTCAAAATCAACATTTTGAAATGATATCCATCATTTGATCAAGGGTTGATCATGATTCCTCAAGGAATGCTCCTAATTCATCAAAACTCAAAAGTTGCTAAATTAGGGTTTCTATAAGAAGTGTCAACCAAACTTTGAACAAGCATAACTTTCTCATACTTTATCAGAAATTTCTCATCCAAGTATCATTTTGAAGAGGATTCAATTCCCTACATCTCAACTTCAGACATCAAGTTCAATAAATGCACTCATGAAAAGATATAAATTCAGACATTATAGGTCCTCTTCAAAAGTCAACAAAAACACCTTTTGGGTCAAAGCTCCTTACATGAACATGGAAGATCCAATTGAGATGAAACCAGAGGGTTGTTTATAGGACATCGTAAGCTTTCTAAAAAGTCCGAGAACACCCTCTTAGGGTCAAAATTTAGAGAGATGTGCATTGTCAAAGTTTGCCATTTCTGGAAATTTTCACAAAGTCAACCATGCCCGAAATGCATTTTTCTTCAAATGAGCCGAACTTTTTATGCTTGCATCTTGTTCCTAACATGGTCCACGACCCATGAACCACTCCATGCATCATTTGCTTTTTTATTTGATTTATTTTGATTTTTAATCATTTAAAATCCAAATTAAATCAAATAAATGATATAAAATTATTTTGGGATGATTTTGCATTAAATAATGAGAATACATGCTGTATGATAGCATGCAAATCGTGCAAAGGCTGATTGGAATGAAAATGGCATGATTTTGCCAATTTTGGAAACAAAGAATATCTCTTGAAAATCAAATCTCTTGCTCATCAATTTCCAAGTTTTAATCCAAATTTGTTAACCTATTTGATTCACATACATATAACAGAGCATTGTCAACCCTAAGGACGAGAGAACAGAGGCGCAACTTGCTCCAAAGAGTCAAATAAAGTTTCAAAATTTCTAAAGAAAAGTGCATATTGGATTTTATTCTACATGCCAATTCAAGGAATTTTGGAGCATCAGTGATCATACATGAAGGTCCTTGAAGCTATTCCAATCACTCTCAAGTCACAAAACATCCAGAATCATAAGATACAGGATTCAGTTTTCCAATTTTTCTTGATTTTCGATCACATGCATACATGCGTTTTCAATGAAATTTAACCATGCAATCTTGTTTATTGTAAGTTTTTGATGATTTCTGAATTATTTGATTGAGTTTTAAGTGCAGGAATCAAAGAATACCATGGCTAGGGTTCCAAGCTTCCAATCAGGGCTTTCTGATTTAGACATAATTGGGACAAACCAATGCCATCATCGTATTCAGGGGGCCAAAACGAGTTGATTCATAGACTCACTGTTAATTTATATTGCATATTTTGAGGATTTTGATTTTTGCAGGGGCTTTAGTGACGCTTAATCCGTTGTCATAAGCTATAGTAACGGATGCAGTCCGTAGGTAAAAGTGTGGCAAAAAACAACAGTTATGGGGAAAAAGACAATTAGGTGGCAGAACCCCATTAGATAATTTGAATCACACGCGCGTTTAGGAAAGACCACTTTATTTCCTTTATATTTTATTTGTTCAATTATATGTTTGAATGAACAACCTAGCACAAATGATTAAGGAAGGAGTATGTGAAGCTTATGTCCTGGGTTCGATCCCAGGCGTGAGCTATTGTATTTTTCTCATTATTTCATTACAGATTCCATGCTTTCATCATATGCACGTACACCATAGGGCCTCCAAGTCATCATCATTAGATCAAGCTGCATCCAGATCCAACGCCTCAAGCATGCAGGCACATGGTGGACGTTCCAGGCACAACACACCAGATCCAACGCTGTATTGGGCCAACCAGACTGGTCCTTGGCATAAATTCAGCAACATCACCTCTATTTGAGGCTACATCCCCTCAGGCTTATTCTTATTTTTCTATTTTAATTCTATTATTTTATTTTGTTTAAGTTAGTTTAATTATTTTTATTAATCATTTTTTATAAAATCATAAAATCAAAATGGTCACAAAAAAATAGGTTTCAGTTCTTTTTTTTAATAAATTAAGTTTTTGTAAATGAATTAATTTCTTCAAATTTAATTTATTTTTAATTAAAATCAATTATAAATTAGGTTAAATTCAAATCTTTTTCACAAAAAATCCGAAAAATATTTTCAATGATCAAATTAGGTTTTTTTTAGGATTTTAAACTTTTTCCAAGCTTTACTCTTGCGTTGAATTATTTTTTTCGTACGATACTTTTTCAATATTGATGTAACTGCTTTTTAGTCAAATATTTATGTATCTGCCCAAAATCCTTGTACTAGTTAGGACTTTGATTTCTCGCACTTTTTAATTTCCACAACTATAAACTGCCTAGATGTATGGATAATAGGATTCTATGTGAAAGATAAATCAATGATTAAAAGGTAGATAACCCTAATTGTGCAAAGATAAATAAACTGAAAAATAACACATGCACATATTCACTCCTAGGGTTTATCCCACTTTGGTTGCCTTCAGTAAACGGTCATGAAGCATAGGGAATTTTAGTGGTCATCCTCTAGTCCCAAAAGATCAAAAAGGACCCATTCGAATGTTGCCTCAGAAAGATCTTTAGGACTCTAGGGTAACTACTAAAGTTTCCTAAGCATTGCTCTTATGACCATACTTGTCCCTTCGAATGTCCCTTAAAACTCCAACGATGTGGCTACCTATTCCTTAATAGTAGCTGTTGTACCCCAAAATTTGCCCTCTCATTTCTCAAATGATCATCCTGGACTCTCAGGCTTGCTTCTATCAAGTTTCAAGTTTTGAATTACAACTTTTCAATAAAATCATCCACAAGGGAAAAATGGTCAAAAGCACATTTAAAAGTCAAACTTGGACTCTTAGATCAAAAATCAAGTTTCAACAATTATATTCCATCGAGACATGAAATTGGTTCATCAAAAATCAGAAGTCAGAAGTTACTTTGAAAAAATAAAATTTCTAAACATTTAGAAAATTTTCTAAGTGTCAAGAGAATATGATACTTAAAAACTTTTGAGCCAGCCTCCACGCAAGCGCAATCAGAATTTGCAGACATGGTTCAGAACATGATGCCTCAATCAGAACATATGGAAGCAATGTTCTTCGGTCAGAACATGACCCTTCAACATTTAGAGGTTGCGTTTCTGATCTTTTACGATCAGAACATCACCAAATCCCAAGACCTCATTTAAACAACCTGCTGCGCTGCTACAGCACATTACTCTAAGCAGCAGCTAATCCAGTCCACACCAGCATTTTCCCAAATCCTGTATTTGCACTAAATACAAAAAGCTGTGATCAAAAAGCAATGGAACAGTGTGCTAAAAAGTTTAAATCCCATTTGTTTTTCCCCCCAAAACCACAATAAATTCACCTATAAATAATTTGCTCCATCACACTTTCAAGGGGATGGCTTTTTGAGAGAGAGAGAGAGAGAGAGAGAGAGAGAGAATTACCAAAGAAAGAAAAGGAAACAGTAAAAACCTTCGCAAATCCTAAACAGAACCTTTGTTCTTCCCTTGGAATCAAAGAATATAACCACTTTTCCGTTACTTTCACTGACACCAGAACATCTGAAGGCAGCATCTTAAAGTTCCAAACACACGTTTCAGATTCAAGGTAAGTCTTTCTAACTTTGCATCTTTTCATTCAGAATATCATTAATATGTAAAATATCACAATTAATGTTGTCCATATCATTGCATAAGTAGAAAAAAACTGTGGATCAGAACTTCTTGATTAGGGCTAGACTCAGATTTAGGATTAGAACTTCTATAAACTGTTGCATTGTTAACCTTCTGATTTGTTGTTTATTAAGAACTGAATAAATTGTTGATGTGCTGATTAAGAGTTGAAATATGGTGCAGAACTTCTGAATTCTCCTCACTGTTTAAACACATAGAACTTCTGAGTTCTCCTCACTGTTTAAACACACTGAACTTCTGATATTCACTCACTGTTAATGCACACTGAACTTTTGATGTTCACTCTCTATCTTAGCACAAACTGAACCTCCGAGTTCTCTTTACTGTTTTAATAAACAGAACTTCTAAGATTTTCTCGTTGTTCTAACACTCAGAAGTTCAGCACATAGCAACCCAAAACTTCTGTGTTTTCCCTCTAACGTGTCTTGCAGGACCTCAGAGTGTATTAATCCAGAACTTATGACGCTTCCTTCTGAATCACCACGCGTCTGGCTTCAGGACTTCTGATCCTTGTTGTTTTGCTTGCAGTAGCACGTTGTTTCTATCTTTCATTTATTTTCCTTTTTATCATTTTTTATATTAATTCTTTTTTTATTATTAACATAAAAAGACATAAAAATATTTTCTTTTATTATTTAATTTATCTCTTTTTTTTTCTTAATTCATTAAGACAAAAAAAACCATTTTCTAAGCAAGTTCATTTCACATTTTCTTGTACATTCTTATCCATTCAATATGGTTGTAATAGTAACTTAGGATTTAATTTTATTTGCAATCCCCATTTGTAAATATGTACCCCCATCCCTAAAATATTGTAATAGCGTAGGACTTTACATTTCCGCAATTTATCGCTTTCAAATGTAAATGCTGGTAATTAAGGTGTGTATGGCAAGACATGAAAACAACAAATAGACAACCTAAAAAAGAAAGACTAAATGCATGAAATCAAACACACTTGCACACTAGCACCCTTAGGGTAATCCTACTTTGTGGCCTACCGAAAAATAGTCATGTCCCTCGAACATGGGCGTCTTAGCAAAAGACCCTCGATAAAAGATCGTAGTCCCTCGATGACCCTCGATGTTGCCTTCGGTAAACGATCTAGTCCCTAAAACGGAATTTCTAAAAAGTCTCATAGGTTGCCTTCTATGACTATACAAACGTCCCACACTCGTCCCTTAAACATCCAACGATGGGGATTCTTACCAAATCAAATAGTAAGATAGAAACATCTAAAGGAGGAGGAAAAGAACATCTAATGACCTTTTAAGTAGGTAGATTCGCTCCTAGTTGCTCGCTTGCTCACAACAAAAACATTCTTATACACCCACACTTTCATTTTGAAATTTTTTTTCAAAAGACAAACACTTTGAACGCGTTCTTATAGAGACGAGAACCATTACAAAGACACCTTTTCAAAATCACTTTCAAAAAACACATTTCACGAACACATCTTTGAACTATTTTCAAAACAAACACTTTGTTCGCGTTCTTATAGAGACGAGAACCATTACAAAGACGTTTTTAAAATACTTTCAAAATACACACCACAAGCACACTCAAACAAAAGCAAGTGATCTAGCAAGTAACTAAGAGCCCATGGAAAACCATGGATAAAAAGGGTGCTAGTACCTTCCCTTTTCATAATCTACACCCCTAACTCAAGAAAACATCTCTAAAGGTCTTTCTTGTGCTTTTTCACCTTTCCTTATGGGATAAAAGAAAAGTCGATGGTGACTCTTGCTAAACTGCAACATTTGCGAATACCAATGCAAAACAAAAAGTCAACTTTCCCACTGTATCACAGAACCGGCGACTCTGCTGGGGATAGTTTTAAAAGTGGGGTTACCTTAGGGTTAGATCACATCTATTTGCTTTCTTTGTTTGACTTGCTTGCTTTAAATTTTTGGGTCATTGTTTGGGTTTTGTTTTTATCCTCCACCCGGATCTGGGACACCTTTTTAGGTAAGTAGCAATAGATTGTGAAAACTGTACAATGTAGACCGATATGGTTGAAACAATGGCTACGTTAGTGTGACGCATTTTTAGGTACTGGTATCCCTCGTGGTGAATCAAGGAGAATACGAGGCCGCTGAGTGGCGTCATGAAGCACTAATTGACTTTAGAACCCTAATTGAACAAACTTGGCCATTATGACATAGTGAGATAACCGGTTTCAGCGTAGAGCTGAAAATTGGTTGATACTCGATACTACACTCATTGAGGCTGGACTTTTGGGATATCTCGGCCGCAAGAAAATATTAATTATGCTGAGACAATGCCTAAGAGAAAGGTCGGTGATATTGAGATCCTTTAGAACCCAATCACTATTACTAGGACAGGATGAGCCAACTAAACTTCAAGAGGTTACTTACCTACAAAACCCCATGCAAGCCTTAAACATAGGGACTTTTTTTCTTTGTGTGTATATATACATAACATCATAAGCATCATACGCATGCACGCTAACCATTTCAAGGATTTGAAAGTTTATCTTTGTTTTTGTTTTGTAGGTCATGAATTTCGTCCGAAGGAACACCATCCGAATCAGATTTGTAAAGGCAGACCCTCAGCTTCAAGAGTTAGCCTCAAGAGTGCCCATGGATTTTCCTTTTACCAAGAAATATGGTCGACTCCTCAGTTTGGCTACATCCAGTTTCCAAGAAGAGATGATGTGTGTGTTGTTCTAATTCTTTGATCCTGTACATCATTGTTTCACTTTCCCGGACTATCAATTGGTACCTACACTAGAAGAGTTCTCTCTACTCTTAGGGGTGCCAGTGCTTGATCAGATGCCGTTCACCAGTTTAGAAGGGATTCCAAAACCTGAAGTCATCGTCGAGGCTTTGCATCTGAAAAGAGCTAACATCATAGCTAATTGGGAGACAAGAAGTGGGGTTAAAGTTTTCCTGGCCAAGTTTCTATTAGAGAAGGTCCGTTCATTCTGGGATGCCATGGATTTCCAAGCTTATGAAGACATTCTGGCTCTTCTCATTTATGGTTTGGTTATGTTCCCCAATTCGGACCAATTCATAGATGTTAACACCGTCAAAGTCTTTCTCTCTTGCAATCCTATACCTACCTTACTGGGCGACATCTTGCATTGCCTTCATACCCGTACCATGAAGAAAAGAGGTACTCTTTTGTGTTGTATCCCCCTACTCGCTAAGTGGTTCACTTCACACCTTCCTCAATCAGTATTAAAGAACGAGCAAAGACTGACATGGTCTCAAAGGATGATGTCCCTCACCCATTCTGACATCCATTGGTATTCAAGATCCTTGGAAGATGTCTTTATCATTGACCTCTATGGGGAATTACCTAATGTCCCTCTGCTTGGTATTAGGGGAGGTATCACCTACAATCCATGCTTAGCTCTTAGACAGTTTGGGTATGCCTGAAGAGACGGTCCTCACAATATGCTCATCCAAGGCCTAGTGTTCGACTACGACAAAAAAGACCTAAGTTATCGCCAAAGGTTTATAAGAGCTTGGAGAATGGTGAACAAGGTGGACAGTAGAACTCTGGGACACAAACACTCTATCCCACTCGAGCCTTACTGTGATACGGTGGGAGAACTAACTTGAAGGTTTTGCGTTTTGATCGCAAATGTTGCGGTTAGCAAGAGTCGCCATCGACTTTTCTTTTATCCAAAAGGAAAGGTGAAAAAGCACATGAAAGACCTTTGAGATTGTTTCTTGAGTTCGGGGGGTAGATTATGAAAAGGGAAGGTACTAGCACCCTTTTCATCCATGGTTTTCCATGGGCTCTTAGTTACTTTCTAGATCACTTTCTTTTGTTTGAAATTGTGCTTTGTGTGGTTTTTGAAAGTATTTTTGTAAAAGAGACCATTGTTTAGGCAATATTTGTAATGATTCTCGTTCGTAATAATGTATACAAAGATATTGATCTTTTTGAAAATGTTTTCAATGTTTGTAAGAAGTTTGGAAATGTGTGTGTTTTCTTTGAAAATATCAAGGATATTTATTTTGAAATGGAGCAAGTAATTAAGAGCAATCTACCTACTCAAATGTCTTTCTTGTTCATTTTCTTTCCTTTTGACATTGTTGTCTTACCATTGATTTGGTAAGCAACCCTATCTTTGGATGTAAACGGGACAGGAGTGGGTCATCGTATAGTCATGATTAGCAATGTTACAAGGTATCTTAGCATTTTTTGAGGGACTAAGATCATTTTTTAAGGAAACTTTGAATAGCGTCATCGAGGGACTATGATCTTGTATTTGTTTGTTTTTGCTAAGACACCTTACATGCGTAATATGGCAATTTTTGTATAAGGCAACCAAGTGAGATAACCCTAGGGGTGTTTTGTGTGCAAGTGTGTCATTTTCAAGCTTGATTTTGTATTGAATTAGGGTTTTCTATTTGATTGATTTTATCTTGCCATACAAACCCTAATTACTAGCGTGTTATGTAAAAGCGATAAATTGCGAAATTTAAAGTTACTACGCTATTACAACACTTGTGGGAGGGGGGGTATACAATTTATGAATGGAGATTTCAATAATATAAACCTAATTAATCTATTACAACCAAATTGAATATGTACAAATATTGGAATAAATAATATACAAGATGAATTAAATATGCAAAGATGTGTAAATGCAAAGAAGATTTTTGTTTGGTTTTTTTATATGGGCTTTAACCTAAAACCTAATTAGAAAATAAGTAAATCAAGATTAACTTAAATTAATTAAGGAATGGAATTATTTAAGAAAAGGTTTTTGAATAAACCCTAATTCTATTTGATTAAAAGAAAATAATTTTCTTTATGAAAAGGTATCTTTTTTGTATTTTTTGTCTTGAAAATAATATATGGCATTATGAGGTATTTTTGGTCCTTTTTTATATTAAAATAAATATTTAATGGGTATAAAGAAGAAAAAAAAATAAACTAGTTATAATTTAATTTACAAAGTTTATTTAATAAAAATAGATAATATATAACTAAATAAAAATATTTTATGTGAGAAAAATAAAATAAAACAAGCCAAAATATAAATCTATCATTTTTTGTAATGATTTTTTAATATTAGCAAAAATATATTTAAGAAAATAAAATAAAAATAAAATAAATAAATAAAATGATATGGGCCAGGGGTGTCATAAGCAGACAGGGTGTAAATGTTAGAAAAAATCCAAGGCCCATGAAGCAGGAAGCCCGATGCTGCAAAGGGACAAAAAAGATGGAAAAATGTGAGAAAATTGCAAAAGGCAGCGTGCTGAGGCTCGAACCCATGACCTCTAGCATTTACGCGCTGCCTTACCACTGGGGTGGCTATACATCCATTTATATAAACAAAAGCACAAATATATATTGGAAAATGCCTCCTGAAGGCAACTTCATCTTCAACCTTGAGCCATGGCCGGACCACCTATATCTTCTTCATTTCTCCATAAAAATGGAAAGTTCAAACATGAAAGTTATGGTGTTTATTCCCACGAGTTCAACCATATAATTTATGTAAACTAAAAGTCAAATATAAGATCTAATTTTACTGACCCTAATTTGAAACCTATTTTTTTGCAGAAATTTCAAATCCAAAATTCTCTATACACAGTTAATATAAATGAAAACTATGAACATGGTTAGCTTTAGAGAAAGGATATCTACATTTTGCTTTCACAAATTAGGACTAAATGATGCTTGTATGAAGATATAGAAGTTTTAGTTTTTACCTCTTCCAGCTGGGATCGTGAATGGAGTTTGAGAAAGTTTTGAGAAGGCTTGAGGATCTGTTTAGCTTTCCTGGACCTCCCTGAGTGTATTCTAATCCTTACTTTGTCTTGAAAGTCCGTGAATCTCCCTACTCAAGTCAACCTGCAAGCTTGATATTTGAAAGTGGTGGATGGTGGAGTAGGAGTTACAGTGAGGGAACAGGGGTCTGGGTCACTTATATATGAGGTATATTAAGTGTTTGGGTGGTTAAAACTCAATACGCACGAGTGGATTTGGAGATGGATGTGTAAGGTTCAAAACTGTCAAGCTATGGCAGATTTTCAGTTGCAAAGTGTTTGGAAGTGTTTTGGAGTCTTATCCTTCGTGTCTTATGTTGCAATACACTTGTGTATATGTATGGAAAAGGTTATAGATCAACTCCAATCCAGGTTTCTGAGTTATAGCCTTTTGGCTCTATAACTTGCTTTTGAAGAAAAGTGAGGAGATAAGTCTCTAAGTGTTGTACAAGCATGATCTGAGTTGGTAGAGGCCTTAGAAAAGTTTCTTTTGGTTTTTACTTTGCTTGTGTGCAGAGAAAACAATTGAGAGGCTCAAGAAGTTGACAAAGGAAAAAGTAATGCTTTATCAAAATGGAAATGGAAACTTTGTGCCATAAATGGAATTGTAACTTGGATACAGGCTCAAATGTTTGGATTAAAGCTCTAGTAGTTGTGTAAACATTTAATTATGGAGTGAGAAACAAGTTTGAGTCCTTCAAAGCAAATATTATGCAGCCTAGGCTTGAATTTGAATTTTTGTTCATCATGAAATGGCTTGAAATCAATGCGATAAATCACCAACTTCATCTCTTCGATTATCCCTACTCAAGAATGATATAAAGGATTTATTGGACATTTTTAAAGCTTGAAATGTGCTCTACAACTCATCTTTTAATTGCTTTTGAAAATTCCCTTTGGAACCATGTGAAAAATTACCATGAAATTAGGTCAAAAATCTGCCTAACTAGGGCAAAATTTCACTAAGTTATTTTAGTTCATGAGCATGTATTCACAAAATTATATCTTGAGATCCAAGAATTTTTAGGAGAAATTATGTGAAGCAAAGTTGTAGATTTCATGGAGATCTACAACTTTCATGATGGAAGTTTCCTTTGAATCATCATGCATCATGGTGAAAATTTGGCTCAAAGTTGAGAAAAAATAAGAAATTTTCTATACTTAGAAAAATTTCTAAGTTAAGAAATTTCAACTTTTCAAAATAAAATCTTAAATCCTTGATTTCTTGATGAACAAGTTTCACATTTTGACATGTTTTGATGAATTATGATCTTTGGCACTTGATTTTGACCAAAAAGTCAAAGTTTGACATTTCAGTATACAGTTGACTTTTGATTAGTTGACTGAAAAATTCATTTGTCAATCCAATGGACTCCCAATGTTTTAAATCATGTTATTAGGTCAAATGATGCAATTATACTCTTGAAATCATGCTTCAAACCAACTTATCATTTGCTAGGTCAAAAAACAGAAATTGTTCCTTCCTAGTCAAAACCCTAATTTTGACCTTTTTGCCCTTTTGATGATTTGATCAAATTTCTTGAGGAATTGTGGTCCAAACTTGATCAAATAACACATATGAGTCTAAGATGTTAACGTGGATAAAAAATTATGAAGTTTGACTGTAAATTGGCCATGGTTGACTTTTTCCCCAATATAATTGATTTTTAGGTCAATTGTTCAATTGACTGATCAAAAGTGTGATTTAGGGCTTGAAACTTGACATGAGTAATCTTGGGGGTTCATAATGATACTTGAAAGTCATATGAAGCATTGATAGTCAAAAAATCCTTGTGCAAAATCAAACCCTAATTTTGGTCATCAGTGCATGAGGAGGTGTCTTTAGCTGGTCAAACCCTAATCCAGTCTTGAGTCAAAGAGATCTTGTGAGAAAACTCTTGATAAGTGTGACGGAAAATTTTAGGGTACAACAGCTGCCCTGTTTAATCTTCTTAAACTTGAAGAGTTAGATTGGCGAGTTTTGCAATTCTTGACTCGAATGTGGAATATTATTGGACACTAGAGTGCCCAGAAATTTGCACTTGATGATATGATGATAGAAGGAATGGGATTAAAGATGCCATTTGGAGAGGTGATAGGAAGCTGTGGGAGATGGGCTTAAAGATTCCATCCAAGAGTGATTGTTGAATTGTAATTTGTAAGCTGAAAGAATGAGTATCAGAATTGCGTCCATGTCTGGAGCGTATTTGAACTGTTTCTGAAAACCTTATTTGAATGAACATCATAATGGCATTCGTGTTTGGAGCGTATATGTACTGTATCTGAAAGTTGAATCTGAATGAGTATCAGAATGGAATCCGTGTCTGGAGCGTATCTGCACTGTATCTGAAAGTTGAATCTGAATGAGCATCAAAATGACATCCGTGTCTGGAGCATATCTGAACTGTATCTGGAGGTTGAATCTGAATGGGTATATGGATGGCATCCGTATCTGAAGCGTATCTGAAATGTATCTGGAGGTTGAATCTGAATGAGTATCAGGATGGCATCCGTATCTGGAGCGTAGCTGAGCTGTATCAAGAGGTTGAATCTAAATGAGTATCAGGGTGGCATCCGTATCTAGAGCGTATCTGAACTGTATCTGTAGATTGAACATTGTTAATGGTAGTTGTTAATCTTATCCTGAAAAGGGTAAAATGTTTGCTAAAATGCAAAGTCATGTTGCATGAAATGTATGATGTAATGTATTTGCTTTAACAATGTTTATGATATATGGATGTAATGTATGCGTATATGAGCTAATCTGCTACATTGTTGTTGGATTGAGGAAAATAAATCCCTGAATGTTGCTGAGGATATGTAAGTCTTCATTCCTTGTAGTCGAAGTGTTGATGAATTTCCTCTTTGAGAAATAAACTCTGTTGTAAGGGAAATGCCATGTGCTGCTTGTAAAATCCTATTGGGGAATCCTGAGAAATTTGATGACTTCTACCGGGGATCGATAATTTGAAACTTTGTTCCGCTGGGGATTTAAACGACGTACTGCAGGGGATTACTTATGGGATAGCCTAGAGGTATTTCCCTATCCTTTCAACCTATCAGTAATTACTTCTTTTTTATTTTGTTTATTTGTAAACAGTAATTATGTTCAAATGCATATTGTGATACAGTGGGAGAACTGACTTGAGGTTTTGCGTTTGTATTTGCATTTGTTCGGTTTAGCAAAAGTCGCCACCGACTTCTTATTTTATCCTAAGGAAAGGTCAAAAAGCACAGGAAAGACCTTTGAGATGTTTTTCTTGGGTTCGGGGAGTAGATTATGAAAAGGGAAGGTGCTAGCACCCTTTTCATCCATGGTTATCCATGGGCTCTTAGTCACTTGTTTAGATCACTTGCCTTTGCTTTTCAATTGTTTGAAATGGTGCTTTGTGAATGGTTTTGAAAATTCTTTGAAAAAGAGGCCTTGTCTAGGCAACCTTTATAATAATTCTTGTTTGAATATATACAAAGGTGTGTGTCTTTTTGAAAAGATATTTCAATATTTTGAAAGTAGGGTTTTGAAATTATGTTGTGAAGTGTGTTTGAAAATAGCAAGGATGTTTTTGCAAGTTTTTTGATCAAGTAACTAAGAGTTGTCTACCCTATTTTACTCAAAGATCTTTCTTATGTTTTCAATCCTTTTGACAGTGTTATTTCACCATTGTATTTGGTGAATAACCTTGTGTTAGGATGTTAAGCGGGACAGGTGCGGGTCATCGTATACAATCATTGAAAGCAATTTGTGAGACGCTCTAGAAATTTTGTAAGGGATGAGATCATTTTATCGAAGGCAACATCGAGGGTCATCGAGGGACTACGATCTTTGTTTATCGAAGGGGTATTTGCTAGAGTGTCTCATACTCGAGGAACATGATTGCATTTTCTGAGGCAACAAGCGAGGTTACCCTAGAGGTGCAAGTGTGAATTGTGTATTAATTTTCACGCATTTATCTTGTATTAGGTTATCCAGCGATTGATTTTGAATCTTGCCATACAAACTCTAATTACTATACAGTATATTGAAAGCAATAAATTGCGGGAATTTAAAGTCTAACTTATTACAAAAAAGTATCCGGGGATGGGGGTACAATTATTTACAAATGGGGATGAGTCTTATCAAAATAATAATGTCTGAATATGTGTTACAACCAAATCGAACTGTCGCAATTCAACATAAGATTATAACAATTTATAAGATAAGGAAAATCAAAGAATTATGAGATGCATGTTGTTGTACCCCAAAATTTGCCCTCTCTTTCTTCAGGAAACCATCTTGGATTTTCAAGGTCCCTCTGAAACAAATCCAAGTCCTGAGTTATCTTTTTGCCCAAGCAAGCCACTTACAAGAGCAAGATGATCTCACGAACTCCAAAAACAACGCTTTTATCTTGAGAAAAATCAAATTCTAAGTACTTAGAACATTTCTTTAAAAAATGAGTGTTTAAGAAAAAATCAGCGCTTCAGAACTTCTGGACCCATCTCAGATAAAAACAGTCAGAAGTTGCAAGCTTGGCTCAGCGTGGTCAGAAGTTGGCTTTTCAGCAGCTACATCAGTTCAATCAGAAGTTGTAAATGTGGTTCAGTATGTAAGCCTCAGACAGAATATGCCCCTTCAGCAGTTACATAAGCTCAGTCAGAATTTGCTAAAGGAATGCAAGAGAAGCAGGGAAGTCTAAAGGCTCTTTCAGAACATGCTGAAATCAGAAGATGAAAGATCAGAAGAGTGGGTGTTACACTGATACAGAACCTCTAAGCCCAGGAGACCCAGAGGTAAATCCAAGGAACGTATCAGAAAATCAGGAGAATCTCCAGAGCTTACTAAGACAACAGGAAGCCAAGGCCAGAGCATGGTTTACGCTGTTCTTTTTAAAACAGAACTGCTGGTTCAACGTTGGTTTCCATTACCAGAATATTGATGTTGATAGGTCTTATCACCATTTAATGCCCATTAATGCTTCCAACCACTCCTGAACATTCACGTGTGGCTGGGAAAACGCTTTTGTGCAGATTCTGGCATGGGTCTACGCGCCACCGCCCACTTCAGAGGTCACTTCTCCCCAATCTACGCCTGCTGCTGCAGCCTAGGCTGAAGGCTATCTGTTATCACAACTTCCCAGGAATTTCTGTCAAAGAGTAATTCAAACTCTGTTGGCGCCTTAATGTTCAAAACACCCACAAGAACTTTGCCTATAAATAGAGAGTCATTGTCCACTGCAAAAGGGGTTCAGAAAAGAAACAGAAAAATTGCTAAGAGAGAAACAGCAACCCTTAGTAACATAGTGTGATCGGTGGATCTGGAACTGACTGTTTAACGCTGGTTCGCGAAATGTCGCAGAAGCAAGAGTCGCCACCGTCTTTTATTTTCTCCAAATGGAAAGGACAAAAGCACAGAAAAATTCCTTAAAGAGATTGCTCTCGGTTCGGGAGGTAGGTTATAGAAAGGGAAGGTGTTAGCACCCTTTCTATCCATGGTTATCCATGGGCTCTTAGATACTTGCTCATTTGTGTTTTCAAAAATGGTTTGTTTGCTTTTCAACTGTGGGTTTTAAAAAAGTTTCTTTGAAAATTCCAGTTTGACTCTTGTATCGGTCCTCAAGAGTGTTTGAAAAAATGCTTTCGAAAGCTTTTTGAAAATGTGTTGGTGTGAAAAGTATTTTTGAATTTGTTTTTTTTGAAATTAGAGCAAGTATCTACGGGAACCTACCTACCCTAAGGAATTCGTCTGTGTAAATGTCCTTTAAAGTAGTGCCATCCCACCATTGAGAGGTAGGTAGCACCACCGTTGGAGGTGTTCGGGTCAATTCGAGGTTCGGGACATGGTGATCACCAGAGCAATGGGAAGACACCTTAGAAGCTACCCTCATGCCAGGTTCCCGGATCATGAGGACTTACTAAGACATCCTCTACTCGACGATCACCTTTCGAAGGCAAGGCAACAGTGAGGCGTACCCTAGGGGTGGTGTGTGCGATTCGTGTGTCATGTTCATTGATATTTGTCTTGTCATGTTCATTGTGATCTACGCTTGATTTTATTATGGTCCATACATTCTTTCATGCTTGGTTAACAGTTAAAATATTTGCGGGAAAATAAATCTAAACTATTACAAATGGCGCGGGTCCACATCGCCAAAATTAAACCGGACCCGATTTGACAGAAAATAAATAAAGCAAAGGAAATAAAAGTGCGAAATGTAATTACAAGGCTTCGGGACAGATACATAATTATTTAAGCAATAAAATAAATACGCAAATTAAACAATTAAAAATATGGGCGTTGGACCCTTTTGCAAAAATGAAAATTAATAAGGAATTAAAAATTAAAAAATAGGAAATGTTTTTGGTATTTTTATGTTTTTTAAGAATTAATGGAAAAAGAGAATTAATCAAAATTAAAATTAAAAGGCATAACCCTAATTCTAATAGCTTTTAAATTTATTGTGAAAATATTAAATTTTAACCTAATTTAAATCTAAGTTAATTTACATGCATTTTTAATTATGAAAATAAATAAAATAAATATTATTATTGTGAAAGAAAAATTAAAAGGAAATAAAAATTATCACTTAAACCTAATTCTACTTTTGGATTTTTAGTTATTAAAAGAATTAAAATTATATCCTAATTAAAACTAAATATTTACATGTGAAAATACTTATAAAAATAATTAAAATAAATATTATATTTTGCTCTTTTTCTGATTTTTTTGTGTATTTTATAATTTGTAAAAAAAAACAATTAATCAAATTAAAGCAATAAAATAAATAAAACAAAATATAAAGCAAAGTTGCAAACCAGGGGGGGTGGAGGTCCCCAATATGGAGGTGTGGACTTAGCAAATCTGGCCCAATGACCTTCAGAATTTGTTGACTTTCCAGGCGCCATGTGGCTCTTTTGACTAGGGTTCAGGGTGTGCTTCCAATCTCAGCCTTTGGTTTGGTCATCAGGGACGCGTGGACGTTGGATAACGAAGATGCATGGTGTGCCTTATCATAAGCGCTGCACATGAATGGTTAATGAAAAATAATATGAGAAATATACAGACCTGGGACTCGAACCCAGGTCTTGGATGTGAACGCTACCAACGCCTGCCAGCTGAGCCATTGAACGCTTTTGATATATTAATAACAAACAAATAACAAAAAGAAAAACAAACGCATTAGTGGTTTAACGCGCCAATTTTCAAACCGGCCTATCGCTGATGGACAACACATCATCTCCTTCGTTCTATTTTATTTTTTTCTAAAACAAGACTGTAAGGCAACAGTTTTGGATGCGTTTTCTTAGGCCGGTTTCAAGAAAATAGCGATTAGGCTATCCTTGAATATAAATTCATCGCGAGAGTTGGGATCTCTTCGTCCAGGTGAGCTGAGTTTAATGGTCTTGGTCTGGAGTCACGATTTTGCCTTGGGTGAAAATCCCTAAATTGAAATTCTGAAAACCCTAAAGATCAGCAATGGTAAAATAAAATATATAGCACAAAAACGCAATTGGACTACATGGTTAGTTTCAAAACTTCACAAGGAACATGAATATACAATTAAAATGCAATGAGGATGCCTATAAATCAAAATACGATCATGGATTTTTCTTGGTACAGTTTGAATCCGTTTTACCAATTCTTTGCGTTTGAGTTGATGTTAGGGATTGGAATCGCTTCTGGGAACCTTGAGGGAGCTATTGGAAAAGGAATGGTGCTTTGAATCGACCTCTAGAGTGGTTTTCAGAATTGCTATTTTGGACAAAAATTCCAAGTTTGTAAATGTATTTCCTGCGCAGCTTAGGGTCTATTGTGATTAGGGTTTGATTCCTGGCTTTGTAGTGAGGCAATTAGGTTAAGAAAATCAATCAAATCTCTTGTAATTCATTGTTTGAATATTTGATTTTTTTTCCATTATGTTTCATATCTTTTTCATGTGCATTTGATTCAATTAGCATCCAATCAAGCCAAATCTTTCCATGTTGGGATGTGCACGAATTATTGAGCCTAAAATGTGTACAAAAAGATTGGTTAGGTCATGTTAGATATTTTTCACATATTTATATAATTTAAATGAATTAATATGAATAATAATTCAAATAAATAAATAAAAAATGAGAAAATACTTCCCTTTGGGCCAAGTGGTCGTGCACATGCTTAGAATGATGAATCATGGAAGAAAAATGGGCCCATTAGCAATTTTAGGTCATTTGGATCAAAGTTGACTTTTCAAAATATCCAAAAATTTCCCAACTTCCACAAGGCATAACTTGCTCAATTTTTAATCTTTTCTCATGTTCTTTGACATTTTGGAAAGGACTTTGAGTCCTTTAACCAATGCCTTTGGTCCCATGTCATTTTGATTTACCAATCTCAAGTTATGGCCTTTGACTTAAAGTCCCTTTTTGTTGACTTTTGAAAATGACCTATAATGTTGAAATTGATAACTTTTTGTGAGAGCATTTCTTGGACTTGAAGTATGAAGATGAGTTGTAGGAAATGTCTTTCTCTTCAAAATGAGCTTTGGATGGAATTTTTCTGATAATCCATGTGAAAGTTATGCCCTGGTCAATTTCAGTTGACTTTTTCAGCTGTCCAAATATAGTAACTTTTGCATCTTTGATGATTTCTGAGCCAAATTTTGAGAATCATGATCAAGCATTGATCAAATGATGTTTGGGGCTTCAAAATGATATGTTGACCAAAAATCTGAACTTTTGACTGTCAAATGACCATTTTGCCCCTACAGTTGACTGTAGTGCAATTTAGGGTTTTGACTGTGCAATTTTGAGCTGAATGCCTTGAAACTTGATATGAGCATGCTTGACCATATTTGTAAGCATGTGAGACTTGATTGGGCCTTTGAAAACTTCATTTTCTTGATCAGAACCCAAACCCTAGTTTTGACTGTATAGGAGACAGTTGGACTGCACAACCCTTGGGGAATTTTGTGACTTGGCTTGGCAATTTCTTGAAGAATATGGGAGGGCAAATTTTGGGGTACAACACATAGCATTCTGAAACTCTGCCAAAATCTCCAGTTTGTTTCATAACTTTGAAGTTCTTACCTTCAAACTTCATCAAAATACCCAGTTTTCTTTGTGAACCAAAAACACCCTTTCCAAACTTCTGACCCTACATACGCACACACCTTTACCTACCCTTTTCAAAGAAAATCTGTCCAGAACACCACCAGAGCCAAAAGCTAGCTTTCACCCACAAACTTTTCCAACAGCCAGGTAAGCACCTGCTGACCTTCATCACACTGCTAAGCATCATCAGCTGTGCATACTCAAATAAACATAATATAAATATCATGTTGTTGATGTTTATGTTCTGAGGATTTTCATACCTCAGAACGTTCTGAGCCAGTATAAGACTTGCCTGTGACTTTGTTGGTTCTGACCTCTGAAACATTTTTACATTTGCTGGATCTGTTCCAAATATGTTTCCTGTTTTGTGGAATAACAACAAAATTGCAGATGTTCTGATTAGTACAGGAAAAAGCCAAGTGCTGACTTTGACGTTAGCACATCTGAAGCCTGTTTTGCTGTCAATGATATCAGAACCTCTGAGAGTTATTGCCTTTTCAGCAGAATCAGAACTTCTGGTTTCTCCACTAACAAACTTCTGTCTTGCAGCGCAGGGGAATCAGAACTTCTAATTTCCCCACTAACAGGGTTCTGTTTTGCAGGTGCTAGAGTCAGAAGTTCTGACTCATACAGTTTAACCAAGAGGTTGATCATCTGGCAGCGGATCTGAGTCAGAACTTCTGATGACCTCTCAGCAGCGCGCGAGCTCCCTCTCTCTCTCTCTATATATATCTTGTTTTTCGCTATTTTCTTTTTTGTCTATTTTTTTCGTTGAACCCCCCATGTACAAATGTGTATCCTCCTCCCCTAATTGTTGTAATAGCGTAGGATTTTATATTTCCGCTTCTTATTGCTAGTAATTAGGACATGTATGGCAAGATAAAATCAATGAAATAGAAAAACCTAATTCAAAGAAAAAACTCTTGTATGCAATAAAACACACTTGCACACTAACACCCCTAGGGTTACATCCACTTGTTGCCTTTCAAAATTAGGCCATGTTTCATGTTAGGTCTCTTTGGGCAAAGCAATACAAATCAATTGATCATAGTCCCTCGATGACGCTTTCGAAAAGTTGCCTAAAAAATGATCAAGTCCCTTTCAAAAAGTTGTCCAAAGATACTTAGCACTATTGCAATTATGGTCTAAACGATGACCCGCGCCCATCCCTTTCACATCCTAACACAAGATTGTCCACCAAATTCAATGGTGGAACAAAATTGTTAAAAGAGTTAAAACATAACAAAAATCTTTGAGAACTTTAGGGTAGATCGCTCTTAAGTACTTGTCAACTTGCAAAACAAAAACACTTGCCTATTTTTTTAAACCACACTTCACAAACACTTTCAAAACAAACTTTCAAAAACCTTGAAACATCTTTTCAAAAAGACAAACACCTTTTGTAAAACATTCGAGTAAAGAATTGTTACAAGGGTAGCCTAGACAAGGCATCTTTTTCAAAACATTTTCAAAGCCACGCACAAAGCACCATTTCAAACAATTGAAAACTAAGGCAAGTTGATCTAAGCAAGTACCTAAGAGCCCATGGATAACCATGGATAGAAAGGGTGCTAATACCTTCCCTTTCTATAATCTACTCCCCGAACCCAAGAAAAATCTCAAAGGTTTTTGCTGTGCTTTTTAAACCTTTCCTTAGGATAAAATAAAAAGTCGGTGGCGACTCTTGCTCAACCGAAACATTTGCGAAAACAAATGCAAAACCATAGTCAGTTCTCCCACCGTATCACAGAACTGGCGACTCTGCTGGGGACATTTTAAAAGTGGAGTAACCTTAGGGCTTAGATCACCCTCTTGCATGACTAATTGTTTGATTTGATTGCTTTATATCTTGGCTCTTTTGTTTGGGTTTGCAATCCTACACCCGGATTTTGGGTAACATTCATAGATAGAAATACGTTGTGGAAACTGTGCGGGGTATACTGACACGGTCGAAGCAATAGCTATATTAGTGCGACATATTTGTGAGTACCGGTAACCCTTGAGTTCAATCAAGGAGAGTACGGGGCCGCTGAGTGATGTCACTAAGCACTAATGACCTAGAACCTTACTTGACCATCTTGGCCTTTTATTAGGGGTAGTGAGATGACCGGCTTTGGTGCAGTCCGAAGTTGGTAGATACTCGATACTACACTCATTGAGGGTTGTTTTCTTGGAATATTTTGGTCGCTAGTTAAGTGGCTAAACCAAAACAATGAACAATGAAAACAATCCCGTGATATTGAGCTCCTTAGAACCCAGTTACTATTTATAGGACAGGTTTTTAAGCCAACTACACTCAAGAGGGTACTTACCTATGAAACCCCATGCAAGCCTGAAACTAGGGTTGGTGTGAATTGCTTGTACATATGTTTTGTGCATACATCATAAACATCATAAAACATCATATGCATTCACTAACCATTTCAAGGATTTGGATCTTCATCTTTGTTCTTATTTTGTAGGTCATGGAAATTCCTCGCAGAAAAACCATCCAAGTCAACCTTGTGAGAATCTCTCCTCAACTCAAGGAGCTCACCTCAAGAATTCCGGAAAGTTCATCCTTCAGTGAAAGACATGGTAGACTGCTCAGCTTAGTCAACACCAACATTAAAGAAGACATGATGAAAGTGCTATTCCAGTTCTTTGACCCTCTTCACCACTGTTTCACTTTTCCTGATTACCAGTTGGTGCCCACTTTGGAGGAGTTTTCTCGACTCCTAAGAATCCCTATCCTTAATCAACTACCCTTCAACAGTACGGAAAAGGAACCAAAGCCGGAAGATGTTGCTCGAGCATTACATCTACAACCATCCGACATCAAGGGGCATTGGGAAACCAGAAGCGGCGTTAAAGGATTCTTAGCAAAATTCTTGTTTGAGAAGGCACAAGAATGTTGGAATTCATTGGACCTACAAGCCTTTGAAGAAATTGTGGCACTCCTTATCTATGGGTTGGTCTTGTTCCCAAATTCTGACCAATTGGTAGATGTCAACGCCGTCAAAATCTTCTTATCCAGAAATCCAATACTAATATTGCTTGGGGACATTCTTCACTCATTTTATACACGAACAATGAGAAAGAGGGGTGTTCTCATGTGCTGTACTCCTCTCCTTGCAAGGTGGTTTATTTCGCACCTTCCACAATCTGTCTTGAAGAACGGCCAAGGCTCAAGGTGGTCCCAACGGTTGATGACTCTTACTCACTCTGATGTACATTGGTGTTCTCGGTCCAGAGAAAATGTCATCATCGTCGATCGTTGTGGAGAGTTTCCCAATGTTCCTTTACTTGGAATCAGAGGAGGTATCACCTACAACCCTTGCCTAGCTTTGAGGCAATTTGGATATGCACGGAGGGATGGCCCTCATGACATGTTGATTCCTGACCTAGTTTTTGACTTCGACAACGATGCGCAAGGACTTCGCCAAAGATTCATCAGAGCTTGGGGAAGACCCAACAAGGTTAATAGCAAGACTCTGGGACACAACCTCTTGAGCCTTATCTCAAGTGGGTACGAGCCCGAGCCCAAAGTCTGATGATGCCTTATCCTCATGTTCTCCCTGTGATTAAAGAGCCCGTCAAGGAAGGAGAGGTTCCCTACACCATCCTACATCCTGACATGCCTACATCGTGGGAGGAAATGCAGAAAAGTTGGATTCAGCTCAAGGAGGAACATAATACTTTTGAAGCTAGCTTCTACGCCAGTGAGAAGAAGGTTCTAGAGCTTACCCGCCGACTCCATGAGCAAGAGGCCCTCAACACCTACATTGCGCTAAAGAGGATGTGCAACGTCTTTTTGCCTTAAGAAGTTGTTTTTGTAATATTTGGCCCTTGGGGCATTTATGTACTAACAAATTTCTTCTTGTTAATATGACGTGCGTTCCTTTTTGTCTACAATAATTTTGAATGTTCTAAATCCTTGAATGCATTGCATACATAAGCATATCATTCATCATGTGCATAAGCAGGTCTCACTCCAGGTTTCCTTATCTGTCTGTTATTTATTTCAGTAGAATGGATCTCGAGCAAACAGTGAAAGACCTGCAAGCTCAAAATGCACAGTTCCAGCAACTCCTGACAACCTTGGCTAAAGGTCAGGAGGATCTCAAGACCTTGCTGGGGAATAAAGACCTAGTGAAGAAGAAGAAAAAGAGACTCGGGGTGGCTACTTTAGGGAGAAGATTTGAAGGAGAAGCTCGGAGAGTGCTTGAATTTCCTCCTACTTTTGATGAAGGAACCAGCAAAGGAGGTGGGGCTGCGGTACCTTCCGAGTCCGATGTGGAAGAAGAAGAGGTCGAAGAGGATGAATATTATTCTGATCAACAATACCCTCCAACTGATGATAAATACAAAGGGCTAGAAGACAGGTTGGCCTCCATGGAATTACAAAGAGTACCGGGTTTGGACTTTGAAGACTTGGGTTTGGTTGCCGGGATTGTGATCCCCCCAAAGTTCAAAGTGCCAGTGTTTGTGAGGTATGATGGGCTGTCCTGTCCAAAAATGCATCTCAGGTCCTACGTGAGAAAGATTCAACCCTATACGGCAGATAAAAACCTATGGATTCATTTCTTTCAAGACAGCCTTTCTGGAGCTCAGTTGGAGTGGTTTTATCAGCTAGAGGGAACCAGCGTCCGAAATTGGGAAGACTTGGCCACCGCCTTCTACAAATAATATCAGTACAACTCTGACCTTGCTCCTACTCGTACCCAACTTCAGGGTATGTCACTAGGAACAGGCGAGGGATTCAAAGAATATGCACAAAAATGGAGGGATTTGGCTGGCAGGGTGCAGCCTCCTTTAACCGATCGTGAGCTTGTTGATATGTTTCTAGGGACCCTATCTGGGCCATTTTTCAATCATCTCATTGGTAACTCTTCCGCAGGGTTTACCGATTTGATCCTAACAGGCGAAAGAATAGAAGCTGGCATCAAGTCAGGAAAGATTCAGAAGAGTGTTGCTGCAAGTGTTGAGAAGAAGCCTTTTAAGAAGGAAACAGCTGTGGTATATTCTCAGAGAAGAGCAGGAAAGATGGAGCGTCGGCCAACTGTGGGGGCCGTAATGATTCAAAATCCTTCAAGTGAGCAGCCTCGCTATAACCAGTCCAGACCAAATCAACAACGAGTGAAACGGCCACAACGGCAGTTCACTCGTATTAATATGACTCCAGCGCAAGTGCTTCCCCATCTGTTGAAGTTGAATCTTGCCACTATCAAGGAGGCACCAAAGAATGTGAATACATCCTCTCCGCATTATCATCCTCATGCTAAATGCGCCTACCATTCTAACAGTGTCGGGAACGACACCAATGATTGTTGGGCACTCAAGCATAAAATCCAAGACCTGATAGAGGTGAAGGAGGTGGAGTTTGACGCTCCGGAGAAGCCTAATGTGATATCTGCACCCATGCCGAAGCACGGCCGAAATGTCAATGCCATTGAAGAAGATTTGTATGTTGCTGATGTCAATGATCTGACAACTCCATTGTTAACCATCAAGTTGAATTTGTTAAAGGCCGGGATCTTCCCGGGATGTAAAGAAGACTGCTATTGTTGTTACTCTCTGCCGTTTGATTGTCTGTTACTGAAGAAAGGCATCCAAGGCCTTATGGATAATCGACAAATTTTGTTTGAAAGAGTTTTTGTTGTTCCAACCCATACTGAAGATGTCTCAATCATAACCATTCACGCCAATCTTTCCGAGGCCGTCAAAAAGCCTGTTAAGATTACACCAGCTACGAAATCCGTTCCTTTGAAGATAATAATGCCAGGGCCTGTCCCCTATGTTTCTGAGAAGTCAATACCATGGAACTATGGCGGTGACGTCTACTACCATGGTATTAAACAAATCGAGATAATTGAAGAAAGTTCGGATGATGAAGAAGCCAGCATTGGTAACATTGCATGCACGAGCAAAATCACCCGGAGCGGGAGAATATTTTCTCCGGAGATTGCCCCTCCAAGAGCAATCTTTGGACCCTCATCTGCCGACAAGGTCATCCCTGCACCAATAAAACTCTCTGCTAGAACCCCTTTGATTGAGGATGTTGTTGTTCCTAGTACTGTCTCTCCTACCGCTGCTGATAAAGGTAAGGGAATCCAAGATGAGCTCGTCAGGACGAGGGCTTAACCCTTGGTCATCCCGGAAACCTCCAAGAAGGAAATGGATGAGATTTTGAGGATAATCAAAAGGAGTGATTACGATGTGGTAGAACAGCTGGGGCAAACCCCCTCAAAGATCTCCATGCTGGCACTGCTACTTTGCTCGGAAGCGCACGCTAAAGCCCTGATAAAATTCTTGAAGGCAGCCCATGTGCCCCAGGAAACCTCTGCGGATCAATTTCAAAATTGCGTGGCTAGCCTGACTGTGGACAATGGATTAGGTTTCTCTGATGCCGACCTAACTCCTAAAGGTAAAAACCACAATGATGCTTTGCACATTTCAGTCGAGTGTCGAGGAACTACTCTCGCACATGTCTTGGTCGACACTGGTTCGTCGCTGAATGTACTGCCTAAGAAGGCCTTGGACCGACTAGATTGTGAAGGGTTGGAGTTGAAGCCGAGTGATATTGTTGTCAGAGCTTTCGATGGTTCGAAGAGAATGGTCCATGGGGAGGTTGAAATTCCCATCAAGATAGGCACTGAGGTGTTTAAGTCTACTTTCTATGTGATGGACATCCGTCCATCATACTCTTGCTTGTTGGGTAGGCCTTGGATACACCATGCTGGGGCAGTCACCTCCTCCTTGCATCAGATGTTGAAGTATCCTGTCAAGGGAAAGATAATTATTGTCCATGGTGAAGAAGAGTACATGATTAGCCACTTGAACTCTTTCCGGTATGTGGAGGTAGAGGGGGAATTCATTGAGACGCCTTTCCAGCATTTCGAAGGAGTCCTTCCTGAAATAACAGTAGCAAAGTTGGCAGCTGAAGTACCAAGGCAGATGGCCAGGATGGCATCTCTGGAGGACGCCAGGGCCGCAATAAAGGAAGGGAAGAATTCAGCATGGGGGCAGTTACCTGATATTCCGCATAAGACAGACAAATTTGGATTAGGGTTCACTACCGCAGGCCAGAAAGCTATGCGCCGTTCGAAGATTGAAAGAGCGCCAGTCAAAATTTCTCCCTACGGAATCAACGCTTTGGAGGATGAAGACAAAGAGAGCAACATCGAAGAGTGGATTTACCCAACTGTCAATGGAGGACTGTGCAACTGGGAGGCAAAAGACTTTGTCCCCATCACTTTTATTCATCAGTAATTTATCTGTCAAACATTTCCTATTTGGTCTGTAATATTTATCTTCCAACAATCCGTACACTATCTTTTTACCTCATGCCTTGCCCGGGGCATGTAGGTCCATTTGTAAGGGTTTTGATTATTTTTCATATCCATATGCCATGTTTAATGATTCATAGGACGTTTTTCATTTGATAAACTGCTTGTGTTCATTTTCTTTCCTTTTGCATTTTGTTTAAGGATGGCTATCCCTTACACACACCCACACTCACAAATGCAGGTACCCATCCACTCCGGATTCTATGGGTGACAATTCTGCTATATCCTTCAATGACTCTGAAGATCTGGTCAATCAAGCCGAGTATAAAGATGACGAAGGTTGTGAAGTACCAGGGGAACTAGCCAGACTTCTACAGCAAGAGGAAAGGGCCATCTTACCGCACGAAGAGTCATTGGAAACTATCAATTTGGGAACCGAGGAAGACCGGAAGGAGGTACAAGTGGGTGCCAATCTGGAACCAAATGTCAAGGAACGCCTGATACAGTTGTTGAATGAGTATGTTGAAATCTTCGCTTGGTCTTATGAAGACATGCCGGGTTTAGACACAGACATCGTGGTTCACCGTCTCCCCACAAGAGAGGATTGTCCACCGATCAAGCAAAAAGTCCGCCGAGTGAGGCCTGACATGTCTGAAAAGACCAAAGCAGAAGTAATGAAGCAATTCGACACTGGCTTTCTGGCTGTTACGTCCTATCCTCAATGGGTCGCTAACATCGTGCCAGTACCTAAGAAAGATAGCAAAGTCAGGATGTGTGTGGACTACCGGGATTTGAATAGGGCCAGCCCCAAAGATGATTTTCCACTCCCACACATTGACATTTTGATCGACAATACAGCTCAGCATAAAGTGTTTTCCTTCATGGATGGATTCTCGGGCTACAATCAAATCAAAATGGCCCCCGAGGATATGGAGAAAACAACTTTTGTCACACAATGGGGCACTTTCTGTTACAAGGTGATGCCGTTCGGGCTGAATAACGCAGGGGCAACTTATCAACGCGCCATGGTAGCTTTGTTTCATGATATGATACATCATGAGATTGAAGTTTACGTAGACGATATGATAGCTCGATCACAAACAGAGGAGGAGCACCTTGAACATCTAGAAAAGCTGTTTGCCAGATTGAAAGAATACAAACTCAGGCTGAATCCAAATAAGTGCACTTTTGGAGTTAGGTCTGGTAAACTTCTGGGATTCATTGTAAGCAACAAAGGCATTGAAGTCGATCCAGCAAAAGTGAAAGCAATACAAGAGATGCCTGCTCCCCGTACTGAAAAGGAGGTTAGAGGGTTCTTGGGGCGCTTGAATTATATTGCCAGATTCATCTCCCATCTGACTTCTACCTGTGAGCCAATTTTCAAACTCTTGAAGAAAGATCAGGTAGTCGAATGGAACGATGATTGCCAAGCTGCTTTTGATAAGATCAAGGAGTATTTACTAGAACCTCCTATTCTGATGCCACCCGTCGAAGGAAGACCATTGATCATGTATCTGACCGTTTTGGATAACTCAATGGGGTGTGTTTTGGGCCAGCATGACGAGTCTGGTCGAAAAGAGCATGCTATTTATTACCTTAGCAAAAAGTTTACCGACTGTGAGACTCGCTACTCACTGCTCGAGAAAACTTGCTGCGCTTTGGTATGGGCTGCTCGCCGACTAAGACAGTATATGTTGACTCATACTACCTTGTTGATTTCCAAAATGGATCCTATCAAGTATATCTTCGAAAAGCCCGCTTTATCTGGAAGGATAGCCAGATGGCAAATGCTCCTAACTGAGTATGACATCCAGTACACCACCCAAAAAGCTATAAAAGGGAGTGTACTAGCTGACCATTTGGCTCATCAGGCTATCGAAGATTATCAACCCATGAGATTTGACTTCCCATACGAGAACATCATGAATTTAGACAACATTGAAAGTAACGGACCGTATGACGGACCCGAAAAGGGATCCCGATGGACCCTGTACTTCGATGGTGCTTCAAATGCACTTGGAAACGGTATCGGCGCGGTACTCATTTCTCCGGAAGGCTGTCACGCCCCTTTTACGGCCCAACTTTGCTTCAGCTGCACAAACAACATGGCTGAGTATGAAGCTTGCATCTTTGGTCCCAAGGCTGCTATAGACTTGGGAATCAAATCTTTGGTCGTATTTGGGGACTCGGCTTTGGTTATCAGTCAAATTAAAGGAGAGTGGGATACCAAGCACCCTAATCTTATCCCGTACAAAGAACATGTCTTGACATTGTTGCCTCATTTCGAGCAAATTACCTTCGAGCATTTCCCACGAGAAGAGAATCAGCTAGCAGATGCTCTAGCTACAATGTCCTCCATGTTTAAACTCAACTGGGATAACGAGGCTCCCCAAATCACCATCGAGCGAATGGATGAACCTGCGCATTGTCACGAGATTAATACCGAAGAAGTAATGGAACAACCCTGGTTCCATGAAATCAAAAGGTATCTCGAGACTAGAGATTATCCCGAAGGAGCTTCCGTAAATGACAAGAAGTTCTTAAGGAAATTGGCTGCTAAATTCTTCCTGAGCAACGACATCCTTTACAAACGAAGCCATGATTGTGTATTACTCCGATGCGTAGACAAAGCTGAAGCAGAGTTGATCATGACTGAGATACACAGCGGCACATTTGGCACTCACTTGAGCGGGCATACAATGGCTAAGAAGATCCTAAGGGCAGGCTATTACTGGTCTACCATGGAAGCTGACTGCCATCAACATTCCCGTACTTGCCACAAATGTCAAGTCTACGCTGACAAGGTTCATATCCCTCCGGTCCCTCTCAACGTTCTGACTACTCCTTGGCCATTTGCAATGTGGGGCATTGACATGATTGGAGAGATCAAGCCCACGGCGTCCAACGGACGTTGCTTCATCCTAGTTGCCATTGACTATTTCACCAAATGGGTCGAAGCAGCTTCCTTCGCCTCTGTTACTAAAAATGTGGTTGCCCGCTTCATCAAGCAAAACCTCATATGTCGGTATGGTGTTCCAGACAGGATCATCACAGACAACGGTACGAATCTGAACAACACGATGATCACCGCCTTGTGCGAACAGTTCAAGATTTATCATCACAATTCATCTCCCTATCGGCCAAAGATGAACGGTGTTGTTGAAGCTGCGAACAAAAACATTAAGAAGATCATTCAGAAGATGACAGTCACTTACAAATACTGGCATGAGATGTTACCGTTTGCTCTACATGGATACCGTACGACGGCACATACTTCAACCGGGGCAACCCCATTTTCTTTGGTATATGGCATGGAAGCTGTCCTGCCTATGGAAGTTCAGATTCCTTCTCTAAGGATTATGAAGGACGCAGGTTTGAATGAAGATGATTGGATGCAGACCCGACTTGATCAACTCAATTTGATCGACGAGAAGCGACTCGCTGCTATATGCCATGGTCAGACGTATCAAAAACAGATGATCAAGGCCTTCAATAAGAAAGTCAGACGTCAAGTGTATCAAGTTGGAGATCTCGTGATCAAACGGATTATCTTACCGTAAAGTGATCCCAGGGGCAAATGGACTCCTACATATGAAGGACCATTTGTGATCAAGAGCATATTTTCTGGTGGTGCAATGATTCTAACCACCATGGACGGCGACGATTTGCCGCACCCTACGAACGCGGACATAGTCAAAAGATACTACGCATAAAATAACCCGACAAGTCGAAAACCCCGAAGGGGCGGCTTGGGCAAAAAATGGGCATCCCGGTGAACCGAAAACCCGAAAGGGCGGTTCAGGAAAAATTAGGGATAAAAACAAAAAAAATCTGTACACCCGGCAAGTTGAAAACCCGAAAGGGCGGCTTGGGCAAAAAGGGGTTTCCCGGTGGATCGAAAACCCGAAAGGGCGATTCAGGCAAAAGTTAGGGAATTAAAGCGTATGACTATGTCTCGTCGGATCACTTCAAAGACAATCTCTTCATCTACCAGTTCCAGGTTTCTGATCAATCCAGTCATCGGCAAACGAAGCATTAAATGGACAGATATTCAGAGTTGTGAAGGCTATAGCGGAATGAAATCCCATGGAATTATTTCACATAGCCATCTTTATTTTGTATAAATCTTTCAATATTTACGACAAAATCCTCTTACTAGGATGGTTGTCTCCTTTGTACAAATATACTCATAGAAAGTCAATACAAATACTTTTCCCATAAATTTGTGTCATTTCCTTTTTCTTTTCTCTTGCACTATTTGTTTATTTTTGAGAAACGTCCAATGTTTTGTTAAATAGGCATATGCATTTGAACATAATCATTTCCTTATCAAGAAAGAGGATTACTGATAGGTTGAAGGTACAGTTGGATATCTTGATACCCTTTCAAAGGAAACCCCAGGAGATTTGGAATCCATATCCCCAGCAAGGCTTGAAGCTTATCCCCAGTAGATTCTGGAAGCTTATCCCCTGCAGAGTACGGACGTCTCTCCCAAGTTTTATTCAAAGTTATTCCTCCCAAGGACTTATAACTGGGTTATCCTCAGCTTAGTGCCACGAAAGATCGCACTCGCCAAATTTATTCCTATCCCCAGCGGAGTTCATCAAAGTTCCCCAACATAACTTATCAATACAATCCCCTAGAGGAGCTTATCCTTGTTATCCCCAGCCAGAGGATCCTCCAGAACTCATTTCCCCTCAGAGTTTAAGTTTCAGTATCCCCAGCCGAGCTAAAACTTCAAATTGTCAATCCCCAGCGGAGCCAGACTAGTGAACCTTCTCCCCACAGAATTTTGGAGGGCAAATCTTGAGTTCCCTAGTAAAGTCGCCAGAAATACTTCCCGCCAAACTGAAGATTCTCAGTCCTACCTCCCCAACATGAGTCTATTAGATCGAAACTCCCCAGTAGAAGTCATCAGGAACTCTCTTCCCCAGCAACAGTCAAGGAATTATTCTTCCCGGCAGCATTCAAGATACTTTTATCTTCAGCCATCTCGGATTCATCTATCCTTTGCAAGACAGCTCTCCAGCTTACATGCACGTCCATTTACATTCATATCATATAACATACATTGCATCATGCATCATGACATTGCATATAACTAACCCTTTACCTTTTCAGGTAAGATCAGTCGACAGACAAAAATCATTATCTCCCGAAATTCTTTCCAGGAATAGTTCAGATGTGACCCAGACATGACAATATTCTGATTCTTATTCCAGATTCATTCAGATGCAGTTTCACACGAGCTCATCATCTGGAAACCCTACACCGACTCCTCCTCAAAACTTCAAGATTTCTGAAAACAGTTTACGGGTTCTCCAAGTAACGGATGTTAACCTATCGCTTGTTCAGTTTCTTTTCAAGACTTCTGAAAACAGTTTATGGATTCTTCCCAACAACGGATGTTAATCTACCAACTTGTTCAGATGCAACCTTTGAAAACAGTATACGGACGCTTCCCAACAACGGATGTTGCTCTATTGCTTATTCAACTTTAAGATTTCTGAAAACAGTTTACGGGTTCTCCAAGTAACGGATGTTAACCTATCGCTTGTTCAGTTTCTTTTCAAGACTTCTGAAAACAGTTTATGGATTCTTCCCAACAACGGATGTTAATCTACCAACTTGTTCAGATGCAACCTTTGAAAACAGTTTACGGACGCTTCCCAACAACGGATGCTGCTCTATTTCTTATTCAACTTCAAGATTTCTGAAAACAGTTTACGGGTTCTCCAAGTAACGGATGTTAACCTATCGCTTGTTCAGTTTCTTTTCAAGACTTCTGAAAACAGTTTATGGATTCTTCCCAACAACGGATGTTAATCTACCAACTTGTTCAGATGCAACCTTTGAAAACAGTTTACGGATGCTTCCCAACAACGGATGCTGATCTATTGCTTATTCAACTTCAAGATTTCTGAAAACAGTTTACGGGTTCTCCCAGTAACGGATGTTAACCTATCGCTCGTTCAGTTTCTTTTCAAGACTTCTGAAAACAGTTTATGGATTCTTCCCAACAACGGATGTTAATCTACCTACTTGTTCAGATGCAACCTTTGAAAACAGTTTACGGACGCTTCCCAACAATGGATGCTTCTCTATTGCTTATTCAACTTCAAGATTTCTGAAAACAGTTTACGGGTTCTCCAAGTAAAGGATGTTAACCTATCGCTTGTTCAGTTTCTTTTCAAGACTTCTGAAAACAGTTTATGGATTCTTCCCAACAACGGATGTTAATCTACTAACTTGTTCAGATGTAACCTCTGAAAATAGTTTACGGATTCTTCCCAACAACGGATGTCAATCTATTGCTTATTCAAGCCCCAGTTCAAAGATGGTTCAAAACAGGGACACCTTTCTGATTTTCATTCCAGATGGCATCTTTAAGCCCATCCCCGACAAGATTCTGCCACCCTTCCAGATGGCATCTTTAAGCCCATCTCCAAATGGCATCTTTAAGCCCATTTCCGCATCCATTGCTTTGACGAGTGCAAATTTAAGGGCACTCTAGTGTCCAATCTCCTTTTACCTTCGAGTCGCGAAAAGCAAGATTGCCAATCTAACTCTTCAGGTTCAAGAAGATTGAACAGGGGCAACTGTTGTACCCCAAAATTTGCCCTCTCTTTCTTCAGGAAACCATCTTGGATTTTCAAGGTCCCTCTGAAACAAATCCAAGTCCTGAGTTATCTTTTTGCCCAAGCAAGCCACTTACAAGAGCAAGATGATCTCACGAACTCCAAAAACAACGCTTTTATCTTGAGAAAAATCAAATTCTAAGTACTTAGAACGTTTCTCTAAAAAATGAGTGTTTAAGAAAAAATCAGCGCTTCAGAACTTTTGGACCCATCTCAGATAAAAACAGTCAGAAGTTGCAAGCTTGGCTCAGCGTGGTCAGAAGTTGGCTTTTCAGCAGCTACATCAGTTCAATCAGAAGTTGTAAACGTGGTTCAGTATGTAAGCCTCAGATAGAACATGCCCCTTTAGCAGTTACACAAGCTCAGTCAGAATTTGCTAAAGGAATGCAAGAGAAGCAGGGAAGTCTGAAGGCTCTTTCAGAACATGCTGAAATCAGAAGATGAAAGATCAGAAGAGTGGGTGTTACACTGATACAGAACCTCTAAGCCCAGGAGACCCAGAGGTAAATCCAAGGAACGTATCAGAAAATCAGGAGAATCTCCGGAGCTTACTAAGACAACAGGAAGCCAAGGCCAGAGCATGGTTTACGCTGTTCTTTTTAAAACAGAACTGCTGGTTCAACGTTGGTTTCCATTACCAGAATATTGATGTTGATAGGTCTTATCACCATTTAATGCCCATTAATGCTTCCAACCACTCCTGAACATTCACGTGTGGCTGGGAAAACGCTTTTGTGCAGATTCTGGCATGGGTCTACGCGCCACCGCCCACTTCAGAGGTCACTTCTCCCCAATCTACGCCTGCTGCTGCAGCCTAGGCTGAAGGCTATCTGTTATCACAACTTCCCAGGAATTTCTGTCAAAGAGTAATTCAAACTCTGTTGGCGCCTTAATGTTCAAAACACCCACAAGAACTTTGCCTATAAATAGAGAGTCATTGTCCACTGCAAAAGGGGTTCAGAAAAGAAACAGAAAAATTGCTAAGAGAGAAACAGCAACCCTTAGCAACATAGCGTTCTGAAACTCTGCCAAAATCTCCAGTTTGTTTCATAACTTTGAAGTTCTTACCTTCAAACTTCATCAAAATACCCAGTTTTCTTTGTGAACCAAAAACAACCTTTCCAAACTTCTGACCCTACATACGCACACGCCTTTACCTACCCTTTTCAAAGAAAATCTGTCCAGAACACCACCAGAGCCAAAAGCTAGCTTTCACCCACAAACTTTTCCAACAGCCAGGTAAGCACCTGCTGACCTTCATCACACTGCTAAGCATCATCAGCTGTGCATACTCAAATAAACATAATGTAAATATCATGTTGTTGCTGTTTATGTTCTGAGGATTTTCATACCTCAGAACGTTCTGAGCCAGTATAGGACTTGCCTGTGACTTTGTTGGTTCTGTCCTCTGAAACATTTTTACATTTGCTGGATCTGTTCCAAATATGTTTCCTGTTTTGTGGAATAACAACAAAATTGCAGATGTTCTGATTAGTACAGGAAAAAGCCAAGTGTTGACTTTGACGTTAGCACATCTGAAGCCTGTTTTGCTGTCAATGATATCAGAACCTCTGAGAGTTATTGCCTTTTCAGCAGAATCAGAACTTCTGGTTTCTCCACTAACAAACTTCTGTCTTGCAGCGCAGGGGAATCAGAACTTCTGATTTCCCCACTAACAGGGTTCTGTTTTGCAGGTGCCAGAGTCAGAAGTTCTGACTCATACAGTTTAACCAAGAGGTTGATCATCTGGCAGCGGGTCTGAGTCAGAACTTCTGATGACCTCTCAGCAGCGCGCGAGCTCCCTCTCTCTCTCTATATCTTGTTTTTCGCTATTTTCTTTTTTGTCTATTTTTTTCGTTGAACCCCCCATGTACAAATGTGTATCCCCCTCCCCTAATTGTTGTAATAGCGTAGGATTTTATATTTCCGCTTCTTATTGCTAGTAATTAGGACATGTATGGCAAGATAAAATCAATGAAATAGAAAAACCTAATTCAAAGAAAAAACTCTTGTATGCAATAAAACACACTTGCACACTAACACCCCTAGGGTTACATCCACTTGTTGCCTTTCAAAATTAGGCCATGTTGCATGTTAGGTCTCTTTGGGTAAAGCAATACAAATCAATTGATCATAGTCCCTCGATGACGCTTTCAAAAAGTTGCCTAAAAAATGATCAAGTCCCTTTCAAAAAGTTGTCCAAAGATACTTAGCACTATTGCAATTATGGTCTAAACGATGACCCGCGCCCGTCCCTTTCACATCCTAACACAAGATTGTCCACCAAATTCAATGGTGGAACAAAATTGTTAAAAGAGTTAAAACATAACAAAAATCTTTGAGAACTTTAGGGTAGATCGCTCTTAAGTACTTGTCAACTTGCAAAACAAAAACACTTGCCTATTTTTTCAAACCACACTTCACAAACACTTTCAAAACAAACTTTCAAAAACCTTGAAACATCTTTTCAAAAAGACAAACACCTTTTGTAAAACATTCGAGTAAAGAATTGTTACAAGGGTAGCCTAGACAAGACATCTTTTTCAAAACATTTTCAAAGCCACGGATAAAGCACCATTTCAAACAATTGAAAACTAAGGCAAGTTGATCTAAGCAAGTACCTAAGAGCCCATGGATAACCATGGATAGAAAGGGTGCTAATACCTTCCCTTTCTATAATCTACTCCCCGAACCCAAGAAAAATCTCAAAGGTTTTTGCTGTGCTTTTTAAACCTTTCCTTAGGATAAAATAAAAAGTCGGTGGCGACTCTTGCTCAACCGAAACATTTGCGAAAACAAATGCAAAACCATAGTCAGTTCTCCCACCGTATCACACATGTATTTATTTATAAATAAACAAATAAAATGTAACCTAATAAAGATTAAGTATTATTATTATTTTGTATTTTTTATGAATTATGAAAAGAAAAGTTTTAAAGAAAGAAAGATTATTTAAATTAAAGCTTCTATTATTTACATTTTTTTTAAAGAAAACAAAATTAGTTAAATAAAATTCTTATTACATTTGTAATTCTTAATTTAATAAAGAAAATTAAAACTATGTTAAGAAAAATAAAGTAATTATTAACAAAATAAAAAAAAAATCAAATTACTTAAAATGAAAATAAAAAAGTATTAGTTTAAAAATTAAAAAAGAAAAAAGATGATGGGCCTAGGATTTGTGGCCCAAATAAAAAAATGAAGAAGAACAAAATGCAAGTCAGAATGAGCAAGGGGGAGGGGGGGGGGGGGTGCGTTCTTAGCAGAAATATTGTGGGCTTATGGTTTTGTTTGGGGCGAAGGCCCAGCTGAAGTTGGTACAATTTTGTTAGGGTTTCACTCAGTTTTAGGGTTTGTAATTTTGGTACACAGCGGCGCCGTTTCTCTCACTCTCTTCTTCTTCTCCGTTTCATCCTTCTCTGGCCATGACGCTGATTCCCTCTAGCCTTAAGCCGCCGGAGCGCCGCCCTCTCTCACTCCCTTCCTTCTTGCAGTGGCCCACGTTATTTTGTTTAAACGGTACGAATGGTTATCCTCTGTGTTTTAGGATTTTTACAGTTTGTTCATTTGTTTGATTCTTGCATGTTTATTGTTTGCATGTTTTAATCCTTTGATGCTTATGTGTGAGATGCAGAAAAAGGGGTTGAGAATAACTTACCTTGAGGAAGAATGAGAGGAAAAGGGAGGGAGCGAAGAGGGATCATTGGCGCTTCTGGTGGCCGGAGCGGAGGATGGAGATGATGGTAGCGCTTTGGCTTCTGGTATTTTTTTGTTGTTCTTTTGATTTGTTTGATGATGATGACTTTCTGAGAGCTTTGTATTTGTTAGTGATGATGTATAAAATCTGAAACTTGTTGTTGATTTGATTTTGTTGATTCTCTTCCTTCCTCCTTGTTTTGATGTTGATGATAATCTTGATTCTGAAACAAGATTTTGCTTCTGATTTTCGTATCTCTCTTCTTTCCTCTGAGTGTTTGATGATGATGATTCTGAAAAAAACTTATGTTGTTTGCTTTTTTCGTTTGTTGATGCTGAATGATTCTAAAACTATGCTTGTTGATGCTTCTGAATGCTCTTCCTCTCTCTTTGTTATTGATGTTGTGATGATGAACGATTCTGAAAAACTTATGTTGTTTGCTTTTTTCGTTGTTGATGATGAATGATTCTGAAACTATGCTTGTCGATGCTTCTGAATGCTCTTCCTCTCTCTTTGTTACTGATGTTTGATGGTTGAGTTTGCAGCTTTGCAGTTTGAAATGCAGGCTTGGCAGACTTGCAGGCTAGTGGTTTGTAGTTTGACAGGTTTGCAAGTTGCTTTGGCAACTTGGTGAGTTTACAAATGGTACAGGTTTTGGCAAGCTGGTTTGATGATTTGGTTTGAGCAAGCAGGTTTGTTGTTGTTTTGCAAGCAAGTTTGCAGTTTTGCAAGCAAGTTTGCAGTTTGTAGCTTGAACTGTAGGTTTATGATTTTGAGATGCAGGCTTGTGTTTTTTAGTTAACAGGTTTGAGCTTGAAAACTGTTTTGTTTGGCCTTGTCCAGCTTGTGGTTTACAGGCTTGTAAGTTTTTGTGTAAGTTTGTTTTGTTCTCCTCTCTTGGACTGTTATACAGTCTTCTCTCTTTATATCTTTTTGCTTTTTTTACTGTCTTTGACAGTCTGCCTTAGCCAAAACTGCAAACCTCTTCACTAGGTCTTCTCTTTCTCTCTCTCTCTCTCTCTCTCTCTCTCTAAGCACTTTTGCTTATTTTAATATATATTTCTGAAAAGTTTGCTGGCTAGAAAGTGATGATGGCTAGGACAAGCTCTTGCTTGTGAATTGGTTTTTCTCTGCATTGTGTACTTTGTTTACATATTTTCTGCATTGTACCTTGTTGCTTTTGCTAGTTGCTATGCTTCTTGTAACTCAGTTTGACATGCTTGGCCCCTTGATGCATTTGGTTTGATTATTGCAGTCTTGTATAGCATGCAGTACACTTTGCTTCTAGTTGGCTTGTAACTCAGTTTGCTTATGCTGACTTGCTTATGTTTGCCTTGCAATTTGCTTTGTTACTGCAGTTTTTTATAGCATGGCCCATGTTTTGAATTTGAACCAATTGTATGCTTGCATTTTATATATTTTATTTTTCTCTCTGTGAACCGAGAAGAGCGATCTTCTTGTGATTTGCAGAGGGGAAAATAAAATATGACGAACATAGCATTCTGATTCCGGCCGACAAACTTTAATGATGATTTCTTTTCTTCTGCTTGAAAGTTCTTTTCAGTTAATTGTGCTGATTTCTTTTCTTCTGTCTTTTGCAGGTAAGTACCAGTTGGATGATAGAGGAAGCAGTAGAAGTCAAAGATCTCAGGAGATTAGGCTTAGATTTATATAGATTTTTTCATTTGTTGTAAACCAATATTATTGTAAATACTGTAAGTTGTAAATTTACAATATTCAAATAAATTTTGTAACAACATTTGAATTGAATAAACATTCTTTATCCAAAAGAAATTTCTACTGTTAAATATCTTCCAATCTTTCCCTTTTCCTTTATTTAATTATTTAAGACTCTCAAATCAAAATAATTGGAACTGTATCCCAATAATTCTAATCCAGATAAAATAAATAATCAACAAACTTTGCAGTCTCGTAACCTTGCATTACTCACAATACGCATGGTATTCCAATTAACATACACATTGTACAGTTAAACAAACAAAGCATTCCATTAAACGATAAACCTTTCACTCCACTTAATCAAGCAGATGCCTTAATGTTCCAAACAAAAGTCTCAGCTTTTATCCCAGATAATCAGGCCTTGAGAAACAACCAGTAAACTTGAACAAGCGTGAAAACAATGTAACAGTTAACTAAATTTCTGAGGATTCAGTTTCTTCTGAGAAATGCGAGCGAAAACTCTAATTCCGGATTTGTTGCCAAAGAAAATTCTACTTGATCAATTCCTGAGCCAATCTCAAAAATCAGAGAAAACCCTGGGGTTGTGATTTCTTGTGAAAAAGGGAGGGCAAATTTCAGGGTACAACAGTTGCCCCTATTCAATCTTCTTGAACCTGAAGAGTTAGATTGGCAAGTTTTCCGTTCGCGACTCGAAGGTAAAAGATGATTGGACACTAGAGTGCCCCTAAATTTGCACTCGTTAAATCATGGTTGAGGGAATGGGCTTAAAGATGCCATTTTGAGATGTGACAGAATCTTGTCGGAGATGGGCTGAAAGATGCCATCCAAGAATGTTTGTTGAATTGTATGTCGTAGGTGAAAGAATGAGTATCAGAAAGGTATCCGTGTTTGGAACATCTCTGAGCTGGGGGTCTGAATAAGCAATAGATTAGCATCCGTGTTGGGAGGCATCCGTAAACTATTTTCAGAAATCCTTGAAGTTTGAAACTTGCTAAACTTATCCTGCGACGGGTAAAATATTAGTTGAAACACAAAGTTATGTTGTATGATGCAATGTATGTGTTATATCAATGATTATGATATATGAATGTAATGAATGCGCATGTAAGCTGATTAGCCGTCTTGCTGAGGAAGATAAATCCTGGATAGCTGGAGATAATAAAATCTTCAGGGTACAACAGTTGCCCCTGTTCAATCTTCTTGAACCTGAAGAGTTAGATTGGCAAGTTTTCCGTTCGCGACTCAAAGGTAAAAGATGATTGGACACTAGAGTGCCCCTAAATTTGCACTCGTCAAAGCATGGTTGAGGGAATGGGCTTAAAGATGCCATTTGGAGATGTGACAGAATCTTGTCGGAGATGGGCTGAAAGATACCATCCAAGAATGTTTGTTGAATTGTATGTCGTAGGTGAAAGAATGAGTATCAGAAAGGTATCCGTGTTTGGAACATCTCTGAGCTGGGGGTCTGAATAAGCAATAGATTAGCATCCGTGTTGGGAGGCATCCGTAAACTATTTTCAGAAATCCTTGAAGTTTGAAACTTGCTAAACTTATCCTGCGACGGGTAAAATATTAGTTGAAACACAAAGTTATGTTGTATGATGCAATGTATGTGTTATATCAATGCTTATGATATATGAATGTAATGAATGCGCATGTAAGCTGATTAGCCGTCTTGTTGAGGAAGATAAATCCTGGATAGCTGGAGATAATAAAATCTTTGACCGCTGTCGGGGAAAACAAATCCTTGACTGCTGCTGGGGATTGAAAATCCTTTGATCGTTGAAAATGAGAAGTCCTGGGACCACTGTTGAAGAGTATGTGTGTCCTTAAGATTTTTGACAACCTTTGTGGAGAGAAGTTATATTGCTGGGGAAAGTCAGGAGTTTGGGTTGTATGCCAATCTACTGGGGATTCCTGTTTTGAGGGGAACTTCGCTAGCGAATATCTAGAAACTCTGTGTGGAATTGAGAATGAGAGTCTTCATTATGCTTGGGTAATTGGTGTTGAGGAGCCAAGAACGAGAATCTTCGATCTTCAGGGGATTTGAAATTATGACAAATTCATGCTGAGAGTAAAGAAAGCTCCGGAGAATCAAGGATGAGAATCTTGATTTTGTTGGGGAGTAAGAACTCTATGGGGAATGGACATACTGTTGTGGAGTGGCTATCCTGTTGGAGAGTAAAACTCAGGACTCTGGGAAAAGCTTATTCCTGTTTGGAAGAAGTTCGGGAGTTAAGATCATGCGCCACTTTGAGAATGAGAATCTTCATTCTGTCGGGAATATCAGGAACTCAAGTTGTATACCACTTTGAGAATGAGAATCTTCATTCTGTCGGGAATATCGGGAATCTAGGTTATATGCCACTTTGAGAATGAGAATCTTTATTCTGTAGGGGATATCAGGTTTTATGGGTGTGTATACCACTTTGAGAATGAGAATCTTCATTCTGTTGGGAATATCGGGGATTCAGGTAATATGCCACTTTGAGAATGAGAATCTTCATTCTATCGGGAATATCAGAAATTCAGGTTATATGCCACTTTGAGAATGAGAATCTTCATTCTATCGGGAATATCAGGAGGTTGGGAGTATGCCAATCTACTGGGGAAGCGGGAATGAGAATCTTCATCCAGGCGTTTGGGTCAGGGGGTTGGGAGTATACCAATCTACCGGGGAAGCAAAAATGAGAATCTTCATTCAGGCGTTTGGGTCAGAAGGTTGGGAGTATACCAATCTTCTGAGGTTTCAAGGATGAGAATCTTCATTCTGTTAACGGTATCAGGAGCTTGGGAGTATACCAATCTCTTGAGGTTTCAAGGATGAGAATCTTCATTCTGTTAAGGGTATCAAGAGCTTGGGAGTATACCAATCTCTTGAGGTTTCAAGGATGAGAATCTTCATTCTGTTAACGGTATCAGGAGCTTGGGAGTATACCAATCTCTTGAGGTTTCAAGGATGAGAATCTTCACTCTGTTAAGGGTATCAGGAGCTTGGGAGTATACCAATCTTCTGAGGTTTCAAGGATGAGAATCTTCATTCTGTTAAGGGTATCAGGAGCTTGGGAGTATACCAATCTTCTGAGGTTTCAAGGATGAGAATCTTCATTCTGTTAAGGGTATCAGGAGCTTGGGAGTATACCAATCTATTGAGGTTTCAAGGATGAGAATCTTCATTCTGTTAAGGGTATCAGGAGCTTGGGAGTATACCAATCTCTTGAGGTTTCAAGGATGAGAATCTTCATTCTGTTAATGGTATCAGGAGCTTGGGAGTATACCAATCTCTTGAGGTTTCAAGGATGAGAATCTTCATTCTGTTAAGGGTATCAGGAGCTTGTGAGTATACCAATCTTCTGAGGTTTCAAGGATGAGAATCTTCATTCTGTTAAGGGTATTAGGAGCTTGGGAGTATACCAATCTTATGAGGTTTCAAGGATGAGAATCTTCATTCTGTTAAGGGTATCAGGAGTTGGGAGTATGCCAATCTTCTGAGGTTTCAAGGATGAGAATCTTCATTCTTGAGAGAAACAGAATTTTAGGAGCTTCATTTGTCCATTATTCTGTTGGAGGGTTGTTTCTGTTGAGATTTAGGAATTCGTCCGTAATTCAAATAAAGTAAAAACTTTATTGCTAGAATTTGTTCGTACCTTCCCTAAAAGGCAAAGGTTAGTGGCATATATCAAACAATGATGTTCTCAAAATAAATGAGATTGCGTCATATAACGGCCTGATGTACGGAGGTGTAATGTTTTTCAAGACGACCTTTCGCTGGGGAAAATAAATCCCAAACTGGTGAAGGAGAAAGGAGTAGGATTCTTCATCAGAATAACTCGCTGAGAGATTTATCTGACATATCAAAACCCAGAATAACTTCCACTGGTCATAAGAATCAGGGAGATCTTAGTGTCGATCTGACCAAAACAGAGAGGGTCTTGGATTAATTTTGATTCAACCGGATGATGGAGGAAACTTTGACGACTGTAACTCCAATAGGTGATGAAGGAACTTTTGACGACCGTAACTTCCAACAGGTGATGAAGGAATCTTCGACGATCGTAACTTCCAACAGGTGATGAAGGAATCTTTACCTGCCGATCAATCTGCGTATGTTATGAACGTTGTTGAAATGTAATTTGTTTTTAGGGACTAAGTCCTTGACAAATGTTGGGGAAATAAACCTATGACTGCTGGTCTGCTAGAGAGGTGATGAACTTCTCGAGGATACTTGAATTCCTTTTCAGAAAGATTTTGGAGAGATTCGTCATTGCCCCTAGTATCCAATGTTTGTGACACCGTATGTAACCCTTTGATGAGATTGACGTTTTAATGCCCCAAGTGATGGTGATGGAGACTTGCCCCAGGTTAAACTGCAATTGAGAGATTTCTTGAAATCTTGACTGGACTGCCCCAGTTTTACTGGATCTTGAGTGATTTTGTTAAAATATTGACTGGACTGCCCCATGTTTATTGGACAATATCATATCGGGCCCCCTTTTGTTGATGGGAGATTTTTGCAACGGGAGTGTCATTCCACTTGAAGTGACTTTATTCATTGGGAGAGCTTTCGTTCATTCGAACATTCACTGTGTGAATTTCTTCGCTGTCAAACAAATAGCCATGTGCAAACAACGATATTCAAATAACGCAAAGTTCATGCTTGTCTCGAAGTTTTGAAAAATGCGTTTTTTAACAGAAAACCTTTATAAGACAAATTTAGCTCAAGATTTAGAACAAAGCCTTACAGGAGTCAGGATACCTTTTGTAACAGTATGCTTTCGAATTAACCCATGCTTCAATTAGGACTTTTGAAGGGTTGTAACGTGGCTTGGTTCACGGTTTAAGAAACAAAGGATAAAGGCTCAAAGTATATTTGTACCCACCCGCTCTTCGTGATGTTCTTCAATCCTAAACTCAGTTAATTGTGCGTCGAACTCTATTCGAGTTTGGAACGACGTTTTGGTGATGGTTCACACAAGTTGGATTTTGGAAGGGAGTCATCATTTTTTGTAACATTTTTCATGTTGTTGAGGATTTTGTAATGACCTCTTTCTTTTGATTTGTTATCCCTAATTTTTGCCTGACTGCTCCTATTTTCGAGATTACAGTCAGTGGGATGCCTCAACTTCCTTAAGCCTCCTTTGTAGGTTTTGGCTCAGTGGGTTTTTCTCTTAGAGAGATAGTGATTGCCTATGAGATAAGGAACCATCACTGTCTTTTGGTTCCAAAGGAACTTTTTGATGTCATTCATTGTATTATGAACTGAGAGTTTGCAACTTCAACACGCATTTTGAATTAACTGAGAGACTACCCTGCCCCAGGTTTAAAGGTTTCAATTTGTGTTTAAAACAGAAAACTTCTACTTCTTTGGCTCGAAGGGGTTGACTAGGGATTATCTTCCTTATAACTCCAGTGTTTAGGATTTGAAAGAAACACTTGTACATCGTCAACAGGGTCTGTCCAAAAGCATACTGTATGAGATGGCATTGTTTTCGTCATCCTCCCTCTAAAGACTTGTAACTTTTATCAAGAGTTAAATATCATAAAGAAAGTAGGAAGCATAATTCAATAATAGTGAAAACGAATGGAGGAATTCAAGACAAACATATGCAATGCATTAATGAAACGGAGTTTGACATCAACAGATAATTGTTTGAATAACAAAAGAAATTACAACTTGAAAATTCAAATGAAATAAAAGTCTCTTAGTTCGAACTTTGTCATTTCAGGTGGAGAACCCTCAGCGGAAGATTTTCATCTCGCCATCCGGCATGAATTCCAGCACTCCTCTGTCAATCAAATCTTGGATTTTGTTTTTCAAAGCCCAACAGTCGTTGGTGTCATGTCCAGGACTATAGGAGTGGTATACACAAAATGCATCGGGGTGATAGCAAGGAGCAGAGGTATTGGGATTCTGAAGAGGATCCTTTAAAGCAATCAGATTGACCTCAAACAAGCGTTTCAGTATTAGAGATGATGGTATGTCAGTCTCAGTGAAATGTCTTCCAGGTGTATTTTGCTTACGCCGATTACCCCGTTGACGCTGGCGAGGTTGTTGTTGGGCTTGTGACCCTGAAGCAAGTTAGGGAGCCTTTCCCTTGTCTTCTTGTCTCAAATGAGGTTGAATGATGACTTGATCTTCAACCCTAGTTGTTTTCCCCACTTGGTTATCTTGAAGCAGTTTGTTCACGAGGACCCTGAGCTCCTCTTGTCTTTGAGCCAGGTCTTAAATGAGAGCCATCTGGCCCACCAGTTGTCCCATCATCTGGATCTTCATTGTTGCCAACTCAATATGTAGCCCTTCCAACAGATCATTCCTGATGCCGCCTGGATTCCCTAGGACCATGCCCCTTGTGAGGAGAGCTTTCATTTTTTCTTGCCCCTGGGACAGGTCCAAGAACATTTCTTGAAGTTGAGCGTTTTGAGCCTGGATATCTTCGACAATCCTCTCTAGAGCCATCTCTACTGAAATAAATAGTAGGAGAATAAGGAAACCTGAAAGGGAAAACCTGTCATGATACAATGCATGATATGTGGATGCATGTTTTCAAGAATCTCTCGGGGTAAACACAAGAAAATGTTATAGATTGAACTTCGATCAACATCTTTGATTGGAGAACTTTTGTATTGGTGGATGTCTTTTCCACGAGAATCAAGCTCACCATGTCAAGTGGGTCATAGCCCTTGATTCAAGTTATTGCACTTGATCTTTGATGACATTTGTTTAGAGGAAAATGAAACCTCTTGCCCTTTGGTAGACGTCTGGTTCAACGTGACCCTGCATCAAAGACCCTCGAGATCCTTGAAATGGTTATTGAAAATGTTATGGTATGATGTTATGTATAGGTATGCAAAAGTAAGCAAGTGTATATACAGGTAATCATATTCACACAAAGCAGACAAGTCCTTAGGTTTAGGATTGCATGGGGTTTGTAGGTAAGTACCCTCTTGAAGTTAGTTGGCTCAACCTGTCCTAGAAATAGTAACCGGGTTCTAAGGAGCTCAATATCACTGGATTATTTTCTGTGTTCATTTTTTTCGTTTAGCCACTTAACTGGCGACCAAAATATTCCAAGAAAACAATCCTCAATGAGTGTAGTATCGAGTATCTACCAACTTTGCACTGCACCAAAGTCGGTCATCTCACTACCCCTAATAAGGCCAAGATGGTCAAGTAAGGTTCTAAGAGTTCATTAGTGCTTCATGACATCACTCAGTGGCCCCTTATTCTCTTTGATTGACTCAAAGGCTACCGGTACCCACAAATATGTCGCACTAACGTAGCCACTGCTTCAACCATGTCGGTATACCCCACACAGTTCCCTCACAGTTTATTGCTACTTACCTAAAAGGTGCCCCCAAATCCGGGTGTAGGATTTAAAACAAACCCAAGCAAGGAACCAAAAAGTAAAGCAATCAAAGAAATCAAGGTAAGCATGTAAAGGTGATCTAAAACCCTAAGGTAACCCCACTTTTAGAACGATCCCCAGCAGAGTCGCCAGTTCTGTGATACGGTGGGAGAACTGACTTGAGGTTTTGCGTTTGTGTTTGCATTTGTTCGGTTTAGCAAGAGTCGCCACCGACTTTTTATTTTATCCTAAGTAAAGGTCAAAAAGCACAGGAAAGACCTTTGAGATGTTTTTCTTGGGTTCGGGGAGTAGATTATGAAAAGGGAAGGTGCTAGCACCCTTTTCATCCATGGTTATCCATGGGCTCTTAGTCACTTGTTTAGATCACTTGCCTTTGCTTTTCAATTGTTTGAAATGGTGCTTTGTGTGTGGTTTTGAAAATGCTTTGAAAAAGAGGCCTTGTCTAGGAAACCTTTTTAATAATTCTTGTTTGAATATATACAAAGGTGTGTGTCTTTTTGAAAAGATATTTCAATGTTTTGAAAGTAGGGTTTTGAAATTATGTTGTGAAGGGTGTTTGAAAATAGCAAGGATGTTTTTGCAAGCTTTTTGATCAAGTAACTAAGAGTTGTCTACCCTATTTTACTCAAAGATATTTCTTATGTTTTCAATCCTTTTGACAGTGTTATTTCACCATTATATTTGGCGAATAACCTTGTGTTAGGATGTTAAACGGGACAGGCGCGAGTCATCATATACAATCATTGAAAGCAACTTGTGAGACGCTTTAGCAATTTTGTAAGGGACGAGATCATTTTATCGAAGGCAACATCGAGGGTCATCGAGGGACTACAATCTTTGTTTATCGAAGGGGCATTTGCTAGAGTGTCTCATACTCGAGGGACATGATTGCATTTTCCGAGGCAACAAGCGAGGTTACCCTAGAGGTGCAAGTGTGAATTGTATATTGATTTTCATGCAATTATCTTGTATTAGGTTATCTAGCAATTGATTTTGAATCTTGCCATACAAACCCTAATTACTATACAGTATATTGAAAGCAATAAATTGCGGGAATTTAAAGTCTAAGTTATTACAAAAAAGTATCAGGGGATGGGGGTACAATTATTTACAAATGGGGATGAGTCTTATCAAAATAATATTGTCCAAATATGTGTTACAACCAAATTGAACTGTCGCAATTCAACATAAGATTATAACAATTTATAAGATAAGGAAAATCAAAGAATTATGAGATGCATGTATTTATTTATAAATAAACAAATAAAATGTAACCTAATAAAGATTAAGTATTATTATTATTTTGTGTTTTTTATGAATTATGAAAAGAAAAGTTTTAAAGAAAGAAAGATTATTTAAATTAAAGCTTCTATTATTTACATTTTTTTTAAAGAAAACAAAAATAGTTAAATAAAATTCTTATTACATTTGTAATTCTTAATTTAATAAAGAAAATTAAAACTATGTTAAGAAAAATAAAGTAATTATTAAAAAAATAAAAATAAAAATCAAATTACTTAATATGAAAACAAAAGAAAGTATTAGTTTAAAAATTAAAAAAGAAAAAAGATGATGGGCCTAGGATTTGTGGCCCAAATAAAAAAAATGAAGAAGAACAAAATGCAAGTCAGAATGAGCAAGGGGGGGGGGGGGGGGTGGGTTCTTAGCAGAAATATTGTGGGCTTATGGTTTTTTTTGGGGCGAAGGCCCAGCTGAAGTTGGTACAATTTTGTTAGGGTTTCACTCAGTTTTAGGGTTTGTAATTTTGGTACACAGCGGCGCCGTTTCTCTCACTCTCTTCTTCTTCTCTGTTTCATCCTTCTCTGGCCATGACGCTGATTCCCTCTAGCCTTAAGCCTCCAGAGCGCCTCCCTCTCTCACTCCCTTCCTTCTCGCAGTGGCCCACATTGTTTTGTTTAAACGGTACGAATGGTTATCCTTTGTGTTTTAGGGTTTTTACAGTTTGTTCATTTGTTTGATTCTTGCATGTTTATTGTTTGCATGTTTTAATCCTTTGATGCTTATGTGTGAGATGCAGAAAAAGGGGTTGAGAACAACTTACCTTGAGGAAGAATGAGAGGAAAAGGGAGGGAGCGAAGAGGGATCGGTGGTGCTTCTGGTGGCCGGAGCGCAGGATGGAGATGATGGTAGCGCTTTGGCTTCTGGTATTTTTTTGTTGTTCTTTTGATTTGTTTGATGATGATGAATTTCTGAGAGCTTTGTATTTGTTAGTGATGATGTATAAAATCTGAAACTTGTTGTTGATTTGATTTTGCTGATTCTCTTCCTTCCTCCTTGTTTTGATGTTGATGATAATCTTGATTCTGAAACAAGATTTTGCTTCTGATTTTCGTATCTCTCTTCTTTCCTCTGAGTGTTTGATGATGATGATTCTGAAAAAAACTTATGTTGTTTGCTTTTTTCGTTTGTTGATGCTGAATGATTCTAAAACTATGCTTGTTGATGCTTCTGAATGCTCTTCCTCTCTCTTTGTTATTGATGTTTTGATGATGAACGATTCTGAAAAACTTATGTTGTTTGCTTTTTTCGTTGTTGATGATGAATGATTCTGAAACTATGCTTGTTGATGCTTCTGGATGCTCTTCCTCTCTCTTTGTTATTGATGTTTGATGGTTGAGTTTGCAGCTTTGCAGTTTGAAATGCAGGCTTGGCAGACTTGCAGGCTAGTGGTTTGTAGTTTGACAGGTTTGCAAGTTGCTTTGGCAACTTGGTGAGTTTGCAAATGGTACAGGTTTTGGCAAGCCAGTTTGATGATTTGGTTTGAGCAAGCAGGTTTGTTGCTGTTTTGTAAGCAACTTTTGCAGTTTTGCAAGCAAGTTTGCAGTTTGTAGCTTGAACTGTAGATTTATGAATTTGAGATGCAGGCTTGTGTTTTTTAGTTAACAGGTTTGAGCTTGAAAACTATTTTGTTTGGCCTTGTCCAGCTTGTGGTTTACAGCTTGTTTGGTCTTTTTGCTTTTTTTACTGTCTTTGACAACCTGCCTTATCCAAAACTGCAAACCTCTTCACTAGGTCTTCTCTTTCTCTCTCTCTCTCTCTAAGCACTTTTGCTTATTTTAATATATCTTTCTGAAAAGTTTGCTGGCTAGAAAGTGATGATGGCTAGGACAAGCTCTTGCTTGTGAATTGGTTTTTCTCTGCATTGTGTACTTTGTTTACATTTTTTCTGCATTGTACCTTGTTGATTTTGCCAGTTGCTATGCTTCTTGTAACTCAGTTTGACATGCTTGGCCCCTTGTTGCATTTGGTTTAATTACTGCAGTCTTGTATAGCATGCAGTACACTTTGCTTCTAGTTGGCTTGTAACTCAGTTTGCTTATGCTGACTTGCTTATGTTTGCCTTGCAATTTGCTTTGTTACTGCAGTTTTGTATAGCATGGCCCATGTTTTGCATTTGAACCAATTGTATGCTTACATTTTATATCTTTTATTTTTCTCTCTGTGAACCGAGAAGAGTGATCTTCTTGTGATTTGCAGAGGGGAAAATAAAATATGACGAACATAGCATTCTGATTCCGGCCGGCAAACTTTAATGATGATTTCTTTTCTTCTACTTGAAAATGCTTTTCAGTTAATTGTGCTGATTTCTTTTCTTCTGTCTTTTGCAGGTAAGTACCAGTTGGATGATAGAGGAAGCAGTAGAAGTCAAAGATCTCAGGAGATTAGGCTTAGATTTATATAGATTTTTTCATTTGTTGTAAACCAATATTATTGTAAATACTGTAAGTTGTAAATTTACAATATTCAAATAAATTTTGTAACAACATTTGAAATGAATAAACATTCTTTATCCAAAAGAAATTTCTACTGTCAAATATCTTCCAATCTTTCCCTTTGCCTTTATTTAATTATTTAAGACTCTCAAATCAAAATAATTGGAACTGCATCCCAATAATTCTAATCCAGATAAAATAAATAATCAATAAACTTTCCAATCTCGTAACCTTGCATTATTTACAATACGCATGGTATTCCAATTAACATACGCATTGTACAGTAATAAACAAAGCATTCCATTAAACGGTAAACCTTTAACTCCACTTAATCAAGCAGATGCCTTAATGTTCCAAACAAAAGTCTCAGCTTTTATCCCAGATAATCAGGCCTTGAGAAACAACCAGTAAACTTGAACAAGCGTGAAAACAATGTAACAGTTAAATGAATTTTTGAGGATTCAGTTTCTTCTGAGAAATGCGAGTGAAAACTCTAATTCCGGATTTGTTGCCAAAGAAAAGTCTATTTGATCAATTCCTGAGCCAATCTCAAAAATCAGAGAAAACCCTGGGGTTGTGATTTCTTGTGAAAAAGGAAGGGCAAATTTCGGGGTACAACACATATGTTCAATAATGAATCATTGGACATTTTTATAAACAAAACACAAGCGTAAAGAAAAGACAAATAGTTTTTGCACTTTCAAAGGGATATCTTTGCATTGACTTTGAGTAAGTAATTTTGTACAAGGGGACAAACATTCTGGTAAGAGAATGCTGTCATAAAAAAAGAAAATTTTGATACAAAGAAAAGATACCTATGTGTAATAATCCCATGGGGTTTTCATTCTGCTATAGCCTTCATATCTTTGAGCATCTTGTCTATTTGTTGCCTCGCCCGAAGATGATTGAATTGATCAGAAACGCTAAAGCCAAAGGTTTTCCGTGGGGTGATCCAACGGGTCATAGTCATACGCTTTACATTCCCTAATTTTTTCCTGGACCTCCCTTTCGGGTTTTCAATCCACCGGGAAACCCTTTTTTGCCCAAGTCGCCCTTTCGGGTTTTCAATTTGCCGGGTGTACTTTTTTTTTGTTTTATCCCTAATTTTTCCCGAACCTTTTTGGTTCACCAGGATGCCCTTGTTTTGCCTAGGTATGTCAACCTAGCGGGTCTCTTATGCGTAGTATCTTTTGACTATGTCCGCGTTCGTAGGATGCGGCAGGTCGTCACCATCCATGGTGGTCAAGATCATTGCCCCACCAAAGAAAATGTTTTTGATTACAAATGGTCTTTCATAGGTAGGAGTCCACTTTCCCCTAGGATCACCTTGTGGTAGTATGATGCGTTTGATCATTAAATCTCCAACTTGATACACTTGGCGCCTGACTTTCTTGTTGAAAGCCTTGATCATCTGTTTTTGATACATTTGACCATGAAAAACAGCAGAAAGTCTCTTTTCATCAATCAAATTCAGTTAATCAAGTTGAGTTTGGATCTAATCGTCTTTGTTCAATCTTGCATCCTTCATAATCCTCAGAGAGGGGATCTGAACCTCGATAGGCAAGACAGCCTCCATGCCATAAAACAAAGAATAGGGTGTTGCCCCTATTAATGTGCGAGTCGTGGTACGATATCCATGGAGAGTGAATGGTAACATCTCATGCCAGTCTTTGTATGTGACTGTCATTTTCTGTATGATCTTTTTAATGTTTTTATTTGCAGCTTCGACATCACCATTCATCTTTGGCCGATAGGGAGAAGAATTGTGATGCTGAATCTTGAATTGCTCGCAAAATGCGGTGATCATAGTGTTGTTGAGATTTGTACCGTTGTCATTGATGATCCTTTCTAGGATACCGTACCGGCAAATGAGATTTTGCTTGATGAAGCGGGCAACAACATTCTTGGTAACGGAAGCGAAAGAAGCTGCCTCCACCCATTTTGTAAAATAGTCAATGGCCACTAGGATGAAGCGGTGTCCATTGGAGGCTGTCAGCTTGATTTCCCCAATCATATCAATCCCCCATATAGAAAAGGGCCAAGGAGCTGTCAAGACATTCAGAGGAACCGGAGGGACGTGCACCTTATCAACATAAATCTGACACTTATGGCAGGTCCAAGAGTGTTGATAGCAATCTGCTTCCATGGTAGACCAATAATAACCTGCCCGTAGGATTTTCTTTGCCATCATATGCCCACTGGAGTGGGTGCTAAAAGTGTCTTCATGTAATTCAGCCATGATCCTTTCATCTTCAACCTTATCTACACACCGAAGCAATACAGAGTCATGATTGCGTTTGTATAAGATGCCATTACTAAGAAAGAATTTAGCAGAGAAACTCCTTAAGAACTTCTTATCATTGATTGAAGCTCCTTCTGGATATTCTTGAACCTCGAGATACCTCTTGACTTCGTGAAACCAAGGCTGGTCTACTACCTCTTCAGTATTAATCTCGTGACAGTGTGCTGGTTCATCCATTCGCTCAATGGTGATCTGGGGAGCCTCGTTATCCTAATTAAGTTTAAACATAGATGACATTGTGGCTAGAGCGTCTGCTAGCTGATTTTCTTCTCGCGGGAAATGCTCGAAGGTAATTTTCTCAAAATGTGGTAGCAATGTCAAAACATGTTCTTTGTAAGGGATAAGGTTTGGGTGTTTGGTGTCCCATTCCCCTTTGATCTGGCTGATAACCAAAGCTGAATCTCTGAATACATCCAAGGATTTGATCCCCAAGTCTATTGCAGCTTTGAGACCGAAGATGCACGCTTCGTATTCCGCCATATTATTCGTACAATTGAAGCAAAGTCTGGAAGTAAAGGGAGTATGACATCCTTTTGGAGATATGAGTACATCACCAATACCATTGCCGAGTGCGTTGGATGCTCCATCAAAGAACAGGGTCCATCAAAATCCTTGTTCAGGTCTGTCATATGGCCTGAATTCTTTACAGTTGTCTAATGTCATGATGTCTTCATCTGGAAATTCGAATTTCATGGATTGGTGGTCTTCTACAGCTTGGTGAGCAAGGTGATCAACTAGTACACTGCCCTTTATAGCTTTCTGGGTAGTATATTTTATGTCATATTCCGTCAGAATCATCTGCCACCTCGCTATTCTCCCAGAAAGAGCAGGCTTCTCGAATATGTATTTTATCGGATCCATTTTAGATATCAACAAGGTAGTATGAGTCAGCATATATTGTCTTAGCCGGAGAGTAGCCCATGCCAGAGCGCAACAAGTTTTCTCGAGCAGTGAATATCTGGTTTCACATTCGATAAACTTTTTGATCAGGTAGTAAATAGCATGCTCTTTTCGGCCAGACTCGTCATGCTGCCCCAATACACACCCCATTGAGTTTTCTAAAATAGTCAGATACATGATCAATGGTCTTCCCTAGACTGGTGGCATCAACATAGGAGGCTCTGGTAAGTATTCCTTGATTTTGTCAAAAGCAACTTGGCATTCATCATTCCATTTGACTACTTGATCTTTCTTCAATAGTTTGAAGATTGGCTCACAAGTAGCTGTCAGGTGAGAAATGAATCTGGCAATATAGTTCAAATGTTCCAAGAATCCTCTAACTTCCTTTTCAGTGCGAGGAGCAGGCATCTCTTGTATTGCTTTAACTTTGGCAGGATCTACTTCAATACCTTTATTTCTGACGATAAAGCCTAGGAGTTTACCAGATCGTACCCCAAATGTGCATTTGTTAGGATTCAACCTCAGTTTAAACTTCTTCAGTCTCTCGAACAGTTTTTTTAAGTGATTAAGATGCTCTTCCTCTGTTTGAGATCTGGCTATCATATCGTCCATGTAGACTTCTATTTTGTGATGTATCGTGTCGTAAAATAGAGCTACCATGGAACGCTAATAGGTTGCCCCAGTGTTCTTTAGTCTGAATGGCATCACCTTATAGCAGAAAGTGCCCCACTGTGTGACAAATGTTGTTTTCTCCATATCCCCAGGCGCCATTTTGATTTGGTTGTAACCTGAGAATCTGTCCATGAAGGAAAACACTTTGTGTTGTGCCGTATTGTCAACTAAGATATCAATGTGGGGGAGTGGAAATTCATCCTTAGGGCTTGCCCTATTCAAATCTCGGTAGTCTACACACATTCGCACTTTTCCGTCCTTTTTGGGTACGGGAACAACATTGGCAACCCATTGGGGGTAAGAGGTGACAGCCAAGAACCCTGCGTTGAATTGCTTCATGACCTCTGCTTTAATATTTTCAGGCATATCAGGTATCATGCGGTGAACCTTTTGCTTTACTGGGGGACAATCCTCTCTTGTAGTCAGACGATGTACCACCATGTCTGCATCAAGTCCCGACATGTCATCATATGACCAGGCAAAGACTTCAACATAATCGTGCAACAACTGAATCAAACGCTCCTTGACACTGGGTTCCATATTGGCACCCACCTTGACCTCTTTTTCGTCCTCTTCGGTACCTAGGTTGATTGTATCCACGGGTTCCTCGTGAGGCTGAATGGTTCTTTCTTCTCGTTGTAGCAGTCTGGCAAGTTCCCCTAGTACTTCACAATCTTCCTCACCTTCGTCTTCGGCTTGGTAGATTAGATTCTCAGAGTCACGAAAGGCCATAGCAGTATCGTTACCCATGGGATCCATAACGAATATATACCTACATTGTGAGTGTGGGTGTGTGTAAGGGTATAGCTATCTTTGAAAGAAAATAAAATGTAAAAGAAAAACAATGAGCACAAAAGTTTGTATGCGAAAAACTTCCATGATTCATTGATGTCATATGAAGATGAAATAATAACCCTTACAAATGGACCATTGTGCCTCGGGTAAGACACAAGATTTTAAGAGTGCGGGACCATTTTGCCTCGGGTAAGACACAAGGTTTTAAGAGTGTGAATTGTTTTGAATATTACAGATCCAACAAAATGTAAAGATAAATTACTGTGGGATAAAAGTGATTGGGATAAAGTCTCTAGCCTTCCAATTGATGAGCCCTCCATTTACAGTCGGAAAGATCCAATCCTCCAGGTTGCAATCATCTTCACCATCTCCTACCGTGTTGTCTTCACGGTTGCTGATTTTCAGGGGTGGTCCTCCAGCGCGGGCACGACATTCAGCCTTTTGAGCACTTGAAGTGAAGCCTAGGCCAAATTTGTCAGACTTATATGGGATATTTGGATGTTTCCCCCAGATAGTGCATCCACCTTCCTCTACCACTACTTTTGAATCCTTTAGAGATGACATCCGGAGTGGAGGCCTTGTAATCTTGGGAACAGCCTTGGTCACTGCCATATCTTGGGGGACCTCTTCAAAGTGTTGAAATGGAGTTTCGATGAATTCACCATCCAATTCCACTTATCTGAAGGAATTGATATGGATGATCATGTATTCTTCCTCTCCATGAACGGTGATAATCTTCCTTTGAACTGGATACATCAACATCTGGTGCAGCGTAGAAGTAACAGCGCCGACATTGTGGATCCATGGTCGGCCTAGCAGGCAGGAGTATGAAGGGTGGATGTCCATCACATAAAAAGTTTAATTGAAAGTTTGGGTTCCAACCTTTATGGGAATGTCTACCTCCCCGTGCACCATCCTCTTCGAACCATCCAAAGCCCTTACCACTATATTGCTTGGCTTCAAAGTCAACCCCTCACAGTCAAGTCTATCAAGAGCTTTTTTAGGTAATACATTCAGAGATGAGCCGGTGTCCACCAACACGTGAGCTAGAGTTGTGCCCCTACATTCCACTGAGACATGCAATGCCTCATTATGCTTCCTTCCCCTCGGCGTCAGATCAACATCTGAAAAACCTAAACCATTGTCCGCAGTTAGGCTGGCTAAGCAGTCTTGAAACTGATTGGTAGACGTCTCTTGAGGTACATGGGCGGTTTTTAAGAACTTCACCAAGGATTTTGCATGTGCCTCAGAACATAGTAGTAATGCCAGCATAGAGATTTTAGAGGGAGTTTTCCCCAGTTGTTCAACTACATCATAGTCGCTCCTCTTTATAATATTTAGGATCTCCTCCATTTCTTTCTTGGAAGTCTCAGGGATAGTCAATGACTGATCCTTCATCCGGACAGGCTCAATCATAACACCTTTTCCTCGATTCTCGGCTAACTCAGCAGTAGGAGTGTCAGTAGGAATGATTATAGGGGTTGTAACAGCTTTGTCAATTGGAGTATTTGCAGAGATGATTATGGGTGTAGGAGTAACCTTTGGAGCAGCCACGGGGATAGTTACGGGCCCAGAAACTGCTTTTGAGGGAGCAATTTCTGGAGAAAAGATCCTACCACTTCGGGTAATTTTGCTAGTTCCGGCAATATTACTGACGTCAGAGTCTTCTTTCTCGGAATTTATCTCTTCGGCGGCTGGCCAGTCTTGCTTGATGCCATGGTAGTAAATGTCCCCTCCATAGTTCCACGACACAGTTTTGTCTGACACATATGGGACTGACCCAGTCATTGTGATTATTAAAGGAGATGCTTTCGGAACTGATGTAATTCTAATGGGTCTTTTGGTGGAGACCCTGGAAGAATTGGCGGAAATGGAAATGATAGAAACATATTCAAAAGGAACAGGTGTAACAGGAGTCTTTTCAAACAAAATCTCTTTGTTATCCATCAGGCACTGAACGCCTACTTTCAACAAAGGACAGCTAGTCGGTGAGGATAAACAGAAACGGAAATCTTCATCACAGCCCGGCAACACGCCGGAATTCAACAAGTTCATTTTAACAGTCAGAAGCGGGTTCATGAGTTCATTAACTGAAGTAACAAACAATCCTTCTTCAATGGCATTGGCATTGTGACCATGTTTGGGCATAGGAGTAGAGATGACGTTTGCCTTTTCAGGCGCATCAAACTCAATTTCTTTTGCTTCAATGAGGTCTTGTATTTTGTTCTTTAAGGCCCAACAATTATTAGTATCGTGACCAGGACTTTCAGAGTGATATGTGCAACGGGCATTGGGATGATAATGAGGGGATGTTGTATTGGGGTATTTCAGAGCTTCTTTCAAGGTTACCAAATTGGATCTCAGAAGATGCGGTAGTACTTGAGACAGGGACATGTTAATTCTGGTGAATTTCCTGACTCGCCTTTCCACCCTTGGTTGATTACTTCTTTGTTGATCATTCGTAGGCTTAGGAATCGTAATGGCCCCCACCATTGGTCGGCGTTCGGCCCTATCTTGGTTTCTTTGCGGGTATATAGCAGCTACCTCTTTATTTCTGATGAAAGGCTTCCTTACAGCTGTAGAAGAAGATGTATCTTTCTGAATCTTTCCACTTTTTATGTCGGCTTCTACTCTCTCTCTTGTCAATATTAGTTCAGTAAAGCCTGCAGATGAACTTCCGATTAAATTATTTAAGAAGGGACCAGATAAGGTGCCTAAGAACATGTCTACCAATTCTCTCTCAGACAGAGGGGGTTGAACTCTTCCAACCAAATCTCTCCATTTTGCGCATAGTCTTTGAAACCTTCATTGGAAGCCATGGCCATACTCTGGAGTTGAGTACAGGTAGGCGCTAAATTAGCATTGTATTGATATTTCTTATAGAAAGCTGCAGGAAGATCTTCCCAATTGTGGATGTTGGCTCTTTCTAGTTGGTAAAACCAGTCGAGTTGAGTTCCAGACAAACTGTCTTGGAAGAAGTGCACCCATAAGTCTTTATCAGTGGTATAGGGTTGGATTTTCCTCACATATGACCGGAGATGCATTTTAGGGCATGACACTCCGTCATATTTGGAAAATGTAGGTACTTTGAATTTTGGAGGAATCACAATCCCCGATACTAGTCCCAATTCCTCAAAGTCCAAGCCTGGCACCTTTTAGATTTCCATCGCGCTCAACCGCTCTTCAAGATGTCTGTATTTATCATTAGCTGGAGGATACTGTTCCTCAGAGTAGTCTTCTTCTTCCTCTTCTTCTTCCGATTCTGACGGGATAACTGTTTCCTTGCCTTTCCCCTCTCCTTCACTGGATGTTGTTGCAAAGTTCAAAGTCCTTCTTGTCTGCTCGTGAAATCTTCTCCCCATGTTTAAGACTCTGGTTTCCTTCTTTGTTTTCTTTTTCCTCTCTTCAGCCAGCAGAGTCTTCAACTCTTCTTTCCCCTTGGCTAGGGTCATGAGCAACTGTTAAAACTGTATATTCTGAGCTTGGAGATCTTTCATTGTTTGCTCGAGATCCATCTTACTAAAATAAACAATATAGAGATGAGGAGACTTGTTGCAAAAGACCTGTTTATGTTATGATGAATGATATATACATATGCAATGTTTTCAAGGATTTCAAAGATTCAAATTTGTTTTAGACAAAAAGGAAACACACGTTATATTAATAAGATAAAGTTTGAGTACATTAATGCCCCTAGGGCAAAATAATACAAAAGCTCTAAGATAGAAAAGTAGTGCGCATCCCCTTTGGTGCAATATAGGCATTCAGAGTCTTCTCCTCATGAAGTAGCCTAGTGAGTTCCAAAACCTTCTTCTCGCATGCATAGAATTGGGCTTCGAAAGTATCTCGCTCCCCCTTGATTTGTATCCAATCCCTTTGTAGGTATTCAAGAGATGTGGGCATGTCAGGATGTAGGATAGTGTATGGAACATCTCCCTCCTTAACAGGCCCAATGATTATCGGGAGAATGGAGGGGTAAGGCATCATAAGACTCTGAGCACGAGTTTGTACCCATTTGAGGTAAGGCTCTAGATGGATGGAATTCTCGTGCCCTAAAGTCTTGCTATCCACCTTGTTTAACATCCTACAATCTCGGATAAATCTCTGGCGAAGACCTTGATTGTCGTTATCGTAGTCGAATACCCAGCCTTGAATCATCATCTCGTGCGGGCCATCCCTTCGGGCGTAACCAAATTGTCTTAAGGCTAAACATGGGTTGTAGGTGATGCCTCCCCTAATGCCAAGTAGAGGGACATTACGGAATTCTCCATAATGGTCGACAATGATAACACTCTCTTTGGATCGAGAGCACCAATAAATGTCTGAATGTTTGAGCGTCATCAACCTTTGTGACCACCTTGAACCTTGCTCATTCTTTAATACAGATTGGGGAAGATGGGAAATAAACCACCTTGCCAAGAGAGGAGTGCAACACATAAGGACACCTATTTTCCTCATTGTGCGAGTGTGAAAAGAGTGTAGGATATCCCCTAGCAATGTAGGCACCGGGTTGCATGATATGAAGATTTTGACGGTGTTCACATCTATGAGCTGGTCAGGATTTGGAAACAAAACCATCCCATAGATGAGGAGAGCTACAATTTCCTCAAAGGCTTGCAAGTTTAAGGAATTCCAACAGCTTTGGGCTTTCTCAAACAGGAACTTTGCAAGAAACCTTTGACACTACTCCTTGTTTCCCAATGGGTTGTGACATCAGATGAGTGCAAGTGTAGAGCTTGAGCAATCTCTTATGGCTTTGGATCTCTTTCCGTATTGTTGAAAGGTAGTTGATTAAGAATGGCGATCCTCAAGAGTTGGGAAAATTCTTCCAAAGTAGGCACAAGTTGATATTCGGGAAATGTGAAGCAATGGTGCAAAGGATCAAAGAACTGAAAGAGCACCATCATCATGTCCTCATCTGTGTTGGAGGTGACCAAGTTGAGTATACGACCATGTCTCTCAATGAATGGAGAGTTTTCAGGAATCCTTGAAGCTAGCTCCTTAAGCTGTGGAGGGATTCTCACCAGGTTGACTTGAATAGTTTTCCTGCGAAGTGAATCCATATCCTACAAAATAAGAACAAAAATGAATCCCAAAATCCTTGAAATGGTTAGTGGGTGTATATGATGTTCATGATGTCCATGATGTTATGTACAAGTATGCATATACAAACAAAGCAAACAAATCCTTAGTTTAGGCTTGCATGGAGTTTTATAGGTAAGTACCCTCTTGAAGTTTAGCTGGCTTAAACCTGTCCTAGTAATAGTAACTGGGTTCTAAGGAGCTCAATATCACTGGATTGTTTCCTTGGTCAATGTTTCAGCTCAAGCCTCTTTAATGGCGATTGAAATATCCCAAGAAACCAAACCTCAATGAGTGTAGTATCGAGTATCTACCAACTTCGGACTACACCAAAGCCGATCATCTCACTACATCCTATAGGCCAAGTTGGTCAAGTAAAGGTTCTAAAAGTTCATTAGTGCTTCATGACATCATTCAGCGGCCCCGTATTCTCTTTGATTAACTCAAAGGCTACCTCTACCTACAAATATGTCGCACTAACATAGCTATTGCTTAAACCATGTCAGTATATCCCACACAGTTTCCACAATGTATTGCTACTTACATATAATGTATCCCCAAATCCGGGTAGAGGATTCAAACCCAAACAAAGAACCATAATGTAAATCATACAAGCCAAACAATGTAAGCAAATAAATGTGACCTAGCCCTAAGGTAACCCCACTTTTAAGAACTCCCCAGCAAAGTCGCCAGTTCTGTGATACGGTGGGAGAACTGACTTGAAGGTTTTGCATTTTGATCGCAAATGTTGCGGTTAGCAAGAGTCGCCAGCGACTTTTCTTTTATCCAAAAGGAAAGGTGAAAAAGCACATGAAAGACCTTTGAGATTGTTTCTTGAGTTCAGGGGGTAGATTATTAAAAGGGAAGGTATTAGCACCCTTTTCATCCATGGTTTTCCATGGGCTCTTAGTTACTTGCTAAATCACTTGCTTTTGTTTGAAATTATGCTTTGTGTGGTTTTTGAAAGTATTTTTGTAAAAGAGGCCATTGTTTAGGCAATCTTTGTAATGATTCTCGTTCGTAAGAATGTATACAAAGATGTTGATCTTTTTGAAAATGTTTTCAATGTTTGTAAGAAGTTTGGAAATGTGTGTGTTTGCTTTGAAAATATCAAGGATATTTGTTTTGAAATGGATCAAGTAATTAAGAGCAATCTACCTACTCAAATGTCTTTCTTGTTCATTTTATTTCCTTTTGACATTGTTGTCTTACAATTGATTTGGTAAGCAACTCTATCTTTAGATGTAAACGGGACGGGCGTGGGTCATTGTATAGTCATGGTTAGCAATATTGCAAGGTATCTTAGCATTTTTTGAGGGACTAAGATCATTTTGTAAGGCAACTTTGAATAGCGTCATCGAGGGACTATGATCTTGTATTTGTTTGTTTTTGCTAAGACACCTTACATGCGTAATATGGCCATTTTTGTGTAAGGCAACCAAGTGCGATAACCCTAGGGGTGTTTTGTGTGAAAGTGTGTCATTTTCATACTTAATTTTGTCTTGAATTGGGGTTTTCTATTTGATTGGTTTTATCTTTCCATACAAACCCTAATTACTAGCATGTTATGTAAAAGCGATAAATTATGAAATTTAAAGTTACTACGCTATCACAACACTTGTGGGAGGGGGTATACAATTTATGAATGGGGATTGCAATAATATAAACCTAATTAATCTATTACAACCAAAATGAATATGTACAAATATTGGAATAAATAATATACTAGATGAATTAAATATGCAAAGATGTGTAAATGCAAAGAAGATTTTTGTTTGGTTTTTTTATAGGGAAAAGCTTTAACCTAAAACCTAATTAGAAAATAAGTAAATAAATATTAACTTAAATTAATTAAGGAAAGGAATTATTTAAGAAAAGGTTTTTGAATAAACCCTAATTCTATTTGATTAAAAGAAAATAATTTTCTTTATGAAAAAGTATCTTTTTTGTATTTTTTGTCTTGAAAATAATATATGGCATTATGAGGTATTTTTGGTCCTTTTTTATATTAAAATAAATATTTAATGGGTATAAAGAAAAAAATATATTAAACTAGTTATAATTTAATTTACAAAGTTTATTTAATAAAAATAGATAATATATAACTAAATAAAAATATTTTATGTGAGAAAAATAAAATAAAACAAGCCAAAATATAAATCTATCATTTTTTTATATTTTTATGATTTTTTAATATTAAGATAAATATATTTAAGAAAATAAAATAAAAATAAAATAAATAAATAAAATGATATGGGTCGGGGATGTCATAAGCAGACAGGGTGTAAATGTTAGAAAAAATCCAAGGCCCATGAAGTAGGAAGCCCAACGCTGCAAATGGACAAAAAAGATGGAAAATGTGAGAAAATTGCAAAAGGCAGCGCGCTGAGGCTCGAACCCATGACCTCTAGCATTTACGCGCGCTGCCTTACCACTGGGGTGGCTGTACATCCGTTTATATAAACTAAAGCACAAATGTATATTGGAAAATGCCTCCTGAAGGCAACTTCATCTTCAACCTTGAGCCATGGCCGGACCACCTATACCTTCTTCATTTCTCCATAAAAATGGAAAGTTCAAATATGAAAGTTATGGTGTTTCTTCCCACAAGTTCAACCATATAATTTATGTAAACTAAAAGTCAAAGATAAGATCTAATTTTACTGGCCCTAATTTGAAACCTATTTTTTGCTGAAATTTCAAATCCAAAATTCTCTATACACAGTTAATATAAATGAAAACTACAAACATGGTTAGCTTTAGAGCAAGGATGTCTACATTTTGCTTTCACAAATCAGGACCAAATGATGCTTGTATGAAGAGATAGAAGTTTGAGTTTTTACCTCTTGCAGTTGGGATCATTAATGGAGTTTGAGAAAGTTTTGAGAAGGCCTGAGGATATGTTTAGCTTTCCTGGAGCTCCCTGAGTATATTCCAATCCTTATTTTGTCTTGAAAGTCCCTGAATCTCCCTACTCAAGTCAACCTGCAAGCTTGATATTTGAAAATGGTGGATGGTGGAGGAGGAGTTACAGTGAGGGAACAGGGGTGTGGATCACTTAGATATGAGGTATATTAAGTGTTTGGGTGGTTAAAACTCAATACGCACGAGTGGATTTGGAGATAGCTGTGTAAGGTTCAAAATTGTCAAGCTATGGCAGATTTTCAGTTTCAAAGTGTTTGGAAGTGTTTTGAAGTCTTAGCCTTCGTGTCTTATGTTGCAATACACTTGTGTATATGTATGGAAAAGATTAGAGATCAACTCCACTCCAGGTTTCTGAGTTATAGCCTTTTGGATCTATAACTTGCTTTTGAAGAAAAGTGAGGAGACAAGTCTCTAAGTGTTGTACAAGCATGATCTGAGTTGGTAGAGGCCTTAGACAAGTTGCTTTTTGTTTTGACTTTTCTTGTGTGCAGAGAAAACAATTGAGAGGCTCAAGAAGTTGACAAAGGAAAAAGTAATGCTTTATCAAAATGGAAATGGCAATTTTGTGCCATAAATGGAATTGTAACTTGGATAAAGGCTCAAATGTTTGGATTAAAGCTCTAGAAGCTGTGTAAACATTTAATTATGGAGTGAGAAACAAGTTTGAGGCCTACAAAGTAAAGATTATGCATCCTAGGCTTGGATTTGAATTTTTGTTCATCATGAAATGGCTTGAAATCGAAGTGATAAATCACCAACTTCATCTCTTCGATTCTCCCTACTCAAGAATGATCTCAAGGAGTTCTTGGACATTTTCGAAAGCTTGCAATGTTCTATACAACTCATCTTTGAATTTCTTTTGAAAATTCCCTTGGGAACTATATGAAAAATTTCCATGAAGTTAGGTCAAAAGTCTTCCTAACTAGGGCAAAATTTCACTAAGTTATTTTAGTTCATGAGCATGTATTCACAAAATTATATCTTGAGATACAAGCTTTTTTAGGAGAAATTGTGTGAAGAAAAGTTGTAGATTTCATGGAGATCTACAACTTTCATGATGGAAGTTTCCTTTGAATCATCTTGCATCATGGTGAAAATTTGGCTCAAAGTTGAGAAAAAATAAGATATTTTCTATACTTAGAAAAATTTCTAAGTTAAGAAATTTCAACTTTTCAAAACAAAATCTTAAATCCTTGATTTCTTGATGAACAAGTTTCACATTTTGACAGGTTTTGATGAATTATGATCTTTGGCACTTGATTTTGACCAAAAAGTCAAAGTTTGACTTTTCAGTATACAATTGACTTTTGATCAGTTGACTGAAAATTTCATTTGTCAATCCAATAGACTTGGAATGTTTTGAATCATGTTATTAGGTCAAAATTATGCAATTTGACTCTTGAAATAATTATTCAAACCAATTGATCATTTTCTATGTCAAAAATCAGAAATTTACCCTTCCCAGTCAAAACCCTAATTTTGACCATTTTGCCCTTTTGATGATTTGATCAAATTTTCTGAGGAATTGTGGTCCAAACTTGATCAAATGATGCATATGAGTCTAAGGTGTTGATGTGGATCAAAAATTATGAATTTTGATTGTAAATTGGCCATGGTTGACTTTTTCCCCAATACAGCTGATTTTTAGGTCAACTGTTCAATTGACTGATCAAAAGTGTGATTTAGGGATTGAAAGTTGACATGAGTAATATTGGGGGTCCATAATGATCCTTGAAAGTCATATGAAGAATTGATAATCCAAAAATACTTGTTCAAACTCAAACCCTAATTTTGGTCATGAGTGCATGAGGAGGTGTCTTGAGCTGGTCAAACCCTAATCCAGTCTTGAGTCAAAGAGATCTTGTGAGAAAACTCTTGATAAGTGAGAGGAAAAATTTTGGGGTACAACACTTAACTTAGGTGGGTACGGGCTCGTGCTCAAAGTCTCTTAATGCCTTACCCTTCTATCCTCCTTGTTATCATAGAGCCTGTTGTTGAAAGAGACGTCCCATACACTGTTCTTCATCCTGGCATGCCTACCTCTCTCAAAGACTTGCAGAAATCTTGGGTTCAGTTGAAGGAAGAGCGAGACACCTTTGAAGCCCAATTTTACGCCAGTGAGAAGAAAGTTTTGGAACTCATCAAGAAGCTTCATGAAGAGGAGAATCTGAACGCCTACATCGTGCCAAAGAGGATGCGTTCAACCTTTTTGTCTTAAGAGTTTTGCTGTATTTTTGTTTCTCTCATTGTAAACCCAAAGAGGAATAATGTACTCAAACTTGGATTTATTAATATGACGTGTGTTCCTCTTTTGGTCTGAACAAATTTAAACCTCTAATTTCCTTGAAATCATTGCATACGCATACCATCCATGACATTGCATAAACAGGTTCTGTTACAGGTTTCTCATCTCCTCCGCTGTTTATTTCAAGCATATATGTCTTCTGAACAAAGCATCAAAGATCTTCAGGCACAAAATTCCCAATTTCAACAGATGTTCATAACTCTGGCAAAAGGGCAGGAGGATCTGAAGGCCCTCATCCTGAAAGAGAAAGAGAAGAAGAAGAAGAAGAAGAAGTGTGTTGGTGCCTTTAATATGGGCAGAAGATTCGGGGGGCCACTAAAGCAATCAGTTGATGTGACTTCCTCATCCAAAGAGGGGGGAAATCAAGAGGGGCGGACGAGGGAAGAGGACCCCAGTTTTGAGGTCTCTGACAATGATACCGACTACAACGATGAACAGTATACTCCCACTGAGGATAGGTATAAGCAGTTAGAGGATCGGTTAAGTGCTATGGAGATCCAGAGAATACCAGGGCTGGATTTTGAAGAACTAGGGTTGGTGTCATGGGTAGTCATCCCACGAAAATTTAAGGCTCCAGTTTTCGCAAAGTATTATGGGGTGTCTTTCCCAAAGCTCCATCTCCGTTCCTATGTGAGGAAGATCCATCCCCACACCGCTGATAGAAACTTGTGGGTTCATTTCTTTCAAGATAGTCTATCAGGGACTCGGCTTGAATGGTTCTACCAATTAGAGGGGACCAATGTCCGAAACTGGGAGGATTTGGCTGCCGCTTTTTACAAACAGTATCAATATAATGCTGACCTGGCCCCTACTCGTACTCAACTTCAGAGTATGTCCATGGGTGCAGGTGAAGGTTTTAAGGAATACGCGCAGAAGTGGAGAGACTTGGCTGGGAGAGTTCAACCCCCATTATATGACATGGAGTTGGTTGACATGTTTCTTGGGACGCTGTCTGGTCCATTCTTCAACCATTTGATCGGCAGCTCGTCAGTTTGTTTCACTGAGCTGATAGTAACCGGAGAGAGGGTAGAAGCTGGGATTCTGAGCGGTAAAATACAGAAAGATACCTCGTCAAGTTTAGAAAAGAAACCTGTCACTGGTAAGAAGGGTGCCAGTGCCATTTATAGCCCGAGAGATCAGAGCAGAGCAGGATACCGTCCCACGGTAAGTGCTATAATAATACTGAGGCCTACGGCAGCCCCACAACACAACAATCAACAAAGGGTAGAAATACCACAAAGGCAGTTTACTCGGATTAACATGACATTGACAGAGGTTCTACCCCATCTGTTGAGATCTAACTTGGAAACTTTAAAAGAGGCTCTCAAGAATCCTAATAACTCCTCTCCTCGTTACAATCTGAACGCTCGGTGTGCCTACCATTCTCAGAGTTCTGGTCACAATACAAATGACTGTTGGGATCTAAGAAATAGAGTATAAGATCTGATTGAAGCCAAGGAGATTGAGTTCGACGCTCCGGAGAAGCCCAATGTCATAATTGCTCCCATGCCTAAGCACAACCATGGAGTTAACGCTGTTGGTTTCGATCTGTTCGTGACCTTTTTTGATGAAGTTTCTACTCCTCTTATGACTGTTAAGAAGAATTTGTTGTTGGCTGGTTTATTTCCAGGTTGCGATGAAGATTGCCACATATGTTCATCCCTGCCTTCTGATAGCTATTTGCTGAAAATAGGTGTCCAACGCCTGATGGACAGCCGAGAAATTTTGTTCAAAAAGACTTTGATTCCAACTGTTCCGTGTGAAGATATTGCTATTATAACCATTTCCGCCAGTCCTTCTAAGGTTTCCTCGAGAAAACCTATTAGGATTACATCTACTACGAGAAACGCTCTGTTGATAATCACATTTCCTAGTCATGTCCCGTACACCTCGGACAAAGTTGTCCCTTGGCATTATGGCGCCGATGTTTACTATCATGGCGTTAAACAAAACTTGAAGCCGGAGAAGCTGGTCCTGATGTCGGTAACATTGTTGGGACCAACAAGATTACTAGAAGTGGAAGGGTTTTCTCTTCTGAGATCTCCCCGAAGACTGTCACTAAGCCTATCGTTATTTCATCTTCTACTCCCGCTAGTACTTCAGTTACTACTCTAGCTGTTACCCCTGCTGATAAGTCATCTGGGATTCGAGGCAAAGAAGTTGTAGGTGAGCCTTCTCGGACAGAGGCACCTAGAAAAATTGTTGTGGAAACCTCTAAGCAAGAGATAGAGGAAATTTTGAAAATAATTAAAAAGAGTGACTACAATGTGGTCGAGCAGCTGGGGAAGACCCCCTCAAAGATATCCATGTTATCCCTGTTGTTGTGCTCCGAGGCCCATGCGAAGGCTTTAATTGCATTCCTCAAAACTACCCATGTGCCGCAAGAGACTTCAGATGATCAATTTAAAGATTATGTGGCTAGCCTGACTTCTGACAATGGGCTGGGTTTTTCGGATGCTGACTTAACTCCGAAAGGGAGAAAACACAATGATGCTCTGACACACTCCTTGGATCCATGAGGCTGGGGAAGTTACTTCCACACTTCACCAAATGCTGAAGTATCCGGTAAAAGGGAAGATTTTCACTGTACGGGGTGAAGAGGAGTATATGGTGAGCCATCTCAATTCCTTCCTCTACGTAGAGATGGACGGGGAATTTATAGAAACTCCTTGTCAGAACTTCGAAGAGGTCCCGTGGATCTTGGCATCAACTGAAACTACTACCAACACCAAACCTCCTCTGAAGATGGCTTCTCTCAAGGATGCTAGAGCAGTAGTTGAAGAAGGTAGGAGTACCAATTGGGGACAGCTTCCTGAGTTTATTCACAAAACTAACAAGTTTGGCTTGGGCTTTACTTCAGGGGCTCAGAGGGTCGTTCGGCGCGCTCGAGTTGGAGGACCTCCCCTACGCATCAGCAATCGAGGGGTCAATGCTATTGAAGACAGTGAGGAAGACTTTGATATTGACAGATGGATTTACCCGACTACCAACGGTGGACCGAGTAATTGGACGACCAGAGATTTTATACCAGTTTCTTTTATTCCACAGTAATTGTCTTACTTGTTTTCTAGTTTGTAATGAACAATTTAAACTTTTTGGCCTTGTGTCTTACCCGAGGCACAATGGTTCTATCTATGAGGGTTATTATATGTCATCTCATATATCATCAATGAAGCATTGGACGCTCTTTGCATACAAATTTTGCACTCTCTGTTTTTTTCTTTTCTGCCTTTGCTTTATCAATACAGCTATGCTCTTACACACACTCACGTATCAAACTGCATATCCATATCCACTCTGGATCCCATTGATAACAATCCTGCTATTGCTATTTATGACTTCGAAAATCTGATCAACTAAGCCGAGGATGAAGGTGAGGACGATTGTGAGGTACCTAGAGAACTTTCTAGACTACTACAACAGGAAGAGAGGGCTATACAGCCTCATGAAGAGCCAGTTGAGATAATAAACTTGGGCACAAATATGGACAAAAAAGAAGTCAATATTGGCGCGAATTTGTAGACTAAGATCAAACAACGATTGATACAGATGTTGCACAACTAAGTTGAAATCTTTGCCTGGTCATATGAAGACATGCCTGGTTTGGACACTGATATTATGGTACATCGCCTGCCAACTAAAGAAGATTGTCCTCCAATTAAACAGAAGGTCCATCCTATGCGTCCCGGAATGTCAGAGAAGATCAAGGCAGAGGTCATGAAATAGTTTGACGCGGGGTTCTTAACTGTCACCTCCTATCCGCAGTGGGTTGCTAACGTTGTTCGGGTACCTAAGAAGGACGACAAGGTACATATGTGTGTGGATTACAGAGATCTGAACAGGGCAAGCCCCAAGGATGACTTCCCGCTTCCCCATATTGATGTTTTGGTTGACAACACCGCGCAACATAAAATCTTCTCCTTTATGAATGGTTTCTCTGGCTACAACCAGATCAAGATGGCTCCTGAAGACATGGAGAAGACGACCTTCTTCAAACAGTGGGGGACTTTCTGTTACAAGGTGATGCCTTTTGGGTAGAAGAATACTGGGGCAACCTATCAGTGAGCCATGGTCGCTTTGCTCCACGATATGATTCACCATGAGATCGAGGTTTATGTTGATGACATGATAGCCAGGTCTCAAACTGAAGAGGAACATCTTGATCATCTACAAAAGTTGTTCGACAGGTTGAAGATATACAAGCTAAGGTTGAATCCGAACAAGTGCACCTTTGGGGTAAGGTCTGGTAAGCTTCTGGGTTTCATCGTCAGTGACAAAGGTATTCAGGAAGACCCCTCAAAGGTAAAGGCCATACAAGAGATGCCAACTCCCTGTACCGAGAAGGAAGTTAGAGGTTTCTTGGGATGCTTGAATTATATCGCCAGGTTCATTTCACATCTGACTGCTACTTATGAGCCCATCTTCAAGCTTCTGAAGAAAGATCAAGTGGTAAAGTGGAATGACGAATGCCAGACTGATTTCGAAAGGATCAAAGAATATCTTCAAGAACCGCCAATTCTGATGCCTCCGGTTGAAGGAAGACCTTTGATATTATACTTAACAGTGCTAGATAATTCAATGGGGTGTGTGATGGGACAGCATGACGAGTCTGGTCAAAAAGAGCATGCAATATACTACCTTAGCAAAAAGTTTATCGACTGTGAGACAAGATACTCATTGCTCGAGAAAACTTGCTGCACTTTGGAATGGGCTTCTTGCTGGCTGAGACAGTATATGTTGACCCACACTACTTTGTTGATATCTAAGATGGATCCAATCAAATACATCTTCGAGAAGCCCGCACTCTCTGGAAGAATAGCGAGATGGCAGATGATCTTAACTGAATACGATATACAATATATAACCCAGAAAGCAATCAAGGGGAGTGTATTGGCTGATCATTTGGCTCATCAGGCCAAGGATGACTATCAGTCCATGAATTTTGAGTTCCCGGATGAGAACATTATGATGGTAACTGACTACGAAGAACCTGGACCGGATGAAGGACCTGAGGAAGGATCCCGGTGGTCTATGTATTTTGATGAAGATTCAAACGCATTGGGTAACGGCATTAGCGCTGTGATCATATCTCCCGAAGGCTGACATACTCCATTCACCGCCCGATTATGTTTCAACTACACAAACAACATGGCGGAGTATGAAGCATGTATCATGGGTCTTCGAGCTGCTATTGACCTGAGGATTAAGTTCTTAAGTGTATTCGGGGATTCCGCTCTAGTGATAAGTCATATCAAAGGCGAGTGGGATACAAAGCACCCGAATCATATCCCTTACAAAGAGTATATACTGACACTGCTGCCGCATTTTAAAGAGATCACCTTCGAACATTTCCCACGAGAGGAGAACCAGTTAGCGGACGCGCTAACTACCATGTCTTCTATGTTCAAAGTTAGGTGGGACAATGAAGCTCCCCGAATCACCATTGAAAGGTTGGATGAACCAGCGCACTGCTGTGAAATCGATACCGAAGAAGTGGCAGACAAACCCTAGTTTCACGAAGTCAAATGGTATCTCGAAGCTCAAGAATATGCCGAAGGGGCATCTGTCAACAATAAGAAATTCCTGAGAAGGTTCGCCGCGAAATTCCTCCTCAGTAATGGAATCCTCTATAAACGCAATCATGACTCTACCTTACTGCGGTGTGTAGACAAGAGAGAAGAAGAGAGGGTCATGACAGATCTACACAAAGGCACCTTCGGAACCCACTCTAGTGGACATAACATGGCTAAGAAGATCCTACAGGAAAGATACTACTGGTCCACTATGGAAGCCAATTGTTATCAGCACTCTCTAACTTGTCATAAATGCCAAATTTACGCTGATAAGGTGCATGTGCCTCCAGTCCCCTTAAACGTCTTGATAGCTCCGTGGCCCTTTGCAATGTGGGGCATCGACATGATCGGAGAAATCAGGCCCACCGCTTCCAATGGACATCGCTTCATCTTAGTAGCCATCGATTACTTCACGAAGTGGGTTGAGGCGGCTTCCTTTGCCACAGTTACTAAGAACGTCGTAACACAGTTTATACGACATAATCTGATCTATCGATATGGTGCGCCAAAGAGAATTATCACCGATAATGGTACGAATCTCAATAACACGATGATCACCGAACTCTACAAGCAATTCAAGATACAACATCATAACTCTTCTCCCTACCGACCGAAGATGAATGGCACTGTTGAAGCAGCTAACAAGAAAATCAAGAAGATTGTACAGAAGATGACGGTGACATATAAAGACTGACATGAGATGTTATTGTTCACTCTTCATGGGTATCGTACCTCATCACGGACGTCGACAGGGGCAACACCCTACTCTCTGGTATATGGCATGGAGGAAGTCCTACCCATCGAAGTCCAGATACCTTCTCTCAGGATTATGAAGGATGCAGGTTTGAACGAAGACGATTGGATTCGAACCCGACTTGATCAGTTAAATCTAATAGATGAAAAGAGACTCACTGCTATCTGCCATGGTCAGACGTATCAAAAGCGAATGATCGAGACTTTTAACAAGAAAGTCAGGCGTTAAGATTATCAAGTCGGGGATCTAGTAATCAAATGCATCATACTTCCGCAAGGTGATCCCAGGGGCAAATGGACCCCCACGTACGAAGGGCCATTTGTGGTTAAGAACATTTTCTCTGGAGGAGCTATGATTCTAACCACCATGGATGGTGACGACCTTACTCACCCTGTCAATGCAGATATAGTGAAAAGATACCACTCCTAACTAAAAGACCCTCTAGGTTGACTGGCCTAGGAATAAATAAGGGCTTCCCGACGAACCAAAAGATTTCGGGCAAAAGTAAGGGATGAAAATGAAAAAATCTGTACACCCGGCAAGTCGAAAACCCGAAAGGGCGTCTTGGGCAAAAAGGGGTATCCCGGTGGACTGGAAACTCGAAAGGGCGGTCCAGGAAAAAGTTAGGGATATAAAGCGTACCACTATGTCTCATTGGATCATTTGGCGAACAGACTTTGGCATCAACTATCAAGCTCGGAGGGCGCCAACCAATCTGATCAACCTTCGGCCAAGAAGCAAAGTGATGAGACGCTTGAAGATATAAAGGCAATAGCATATTTGAAACTCAATGGAATTGTTGTGCATGGTTGTTTTCTTTTCGTTGTACACAATGTTTATAGCTTCCATCTTTACGGCGGCATTCTCTTACTAGAGCGTCAGCTTCCTTGTTCAAAAAAATCAATACAAGTCATTTTTATGAAACTATTTGTTTTTCTTTTTCTGATTTGTTTTGCAAGAACGTCCAATGATTTATTCTCGACATATTCATTAGAATATGATTACCGTTCACGGACATTTGCATAGGAAAAAGAAAGGCAATTGCTCATTGTGGTGATAAAAAATGTAGCGGAGTAAATCGGAAATCGAGCTATTAATTAACTCGACTCACAAAGCAAGAGTCGCCACCACACTTTATTATTTCCAAGGGAAAAGAGAAAAGAGCGAAATAAAACCCGTAAGTATGCAATGTAAAAAAATACTTAAAAAATAATGAAAATACAAGGCGTTTGAAAAGAGATCTAGAGTTCGGGGGTTGGTTATGCAGGAACCTTTTGAAATATCATTTTTTTGTTAAAATTGTTTGTTTGATTAAAATGGTTCGTTTGGCTAAAAATGGGGATATGGACGAGATTTTGAAGATACGACGACCTAGTGTCGAAGTTTGACTTAAAAGGTGTGAGTTTAAAAATTGAATCTTTTAGAAAAATTAACTTAAGATTAACAAGATAGTAAAAACAAACAAAAAATGAATGAAGGGATTCTCACAATCATATAAGATGTATTTGATGACATGAAGTCAACAAATTTAATTTTTTTCCCTTGGAATTAACAGATAGAAAGACGTGAAGATTAGACGATAAAAGGAAATTAATCGGAATAACAAATAATCGACTGGATAATTAAATTAACATTTAAATAAAAGGGACTTAAATTATACTAATATATATATACATTTGGTATTTTTTAAGAGGGGCAAGAAAAAAGAATATTAACCTATCCTAATATTATTATTTTTAACAATTTTAATAGAAACTAGGCTGAGTAAACTAAAACTAAATAAATAAAAGAAACAGTTCTAAGGGTTAAACATTCTACATTTCCACGAGAATATAAATGGTAAACAAAAAAAGCCTTAACGGGACTTGAACTCCAAACCTCACATTGCAGAACTAACATTCCAACCACTACGCCATGCTTATTCATTCGTTATATTATCTTAATAAAAGTTATAAAAACACAAAACTTGCGAAATGGGTTGGGCTAGGGTGTGGCATGATTATGCAAGTTTTTGGAAAGTTGCGGTGCAGATTTTATAGCAAAACAGTAGCAGGGTGCTGGCTGATGGAACAAGTTTTGGACAGGGTACAGCAGTACAGACTAGACATCAGCCGTTTTTTACTTTGTTTTGGACTGTTATGCTTGGTGTATTATGCAGATTTTTCCTCTTTTTTGCAGGCTGGGGGAGCAGTTTGGGCAAGGACAAAGGGCCAAAACAAATAGCAGGTTAAGAAAGACAAAACAGTAGAATTTTGTTTGGACGGCAGGGCATTCGGCAACAAGTTTGGAGAAAGATTAAGAAGTTTGAAGATTGTCTTTTAGGACTTAGAACACTTCTTGTACATCTTTTACTTTGATTTGTAAAGATCCCTCTTGTAATATTACTTGTTATTCATGAAAAATTGAGGTTTTGAATTGTTCTTAAATGATAAATATTTTTTGTATTCTTGAGGGCTTGAATGATGTATAAATTGAAAGTTGAATCAATCTTGAATAAACTTGAAATAACGCACCAAATTGGTCTTTTACATTTGGGTGAATGGATCATGGTACATGCCTTGCAATCTCGAATCAATTATGATACATGTCTCAAATTTACTCCCATGAATGAAGTTTGAACTTAGAAATGGACAATTGAATCATGTCTAGCTTGAAAACCTTGAAAAAGGATGAATGTCTTTGAAACCTTGAATTAAATTGAATTTAATGTCATCTCGTGTGCGAATCTTCAATTCATGATAATTCGCAATACAATCCAATACCACTTGAAAGAACAACGATTCCTTGAAAAATCCACTTTCATTCGATAATCACCAAATGCTCAGAGACAAGTGATTCTAATTGTGAATAATAAAGCGATCAATGAACTTCCAAACTCCATCTCATATTTTCATGAATAATATCCACGTAAGAATCAAGTATCTTGAGAAAATAGTTATGACATGAGTTGAACCTAGGAGTTAAGAAAATTATAAGTCAAGAAATGACCCATAACGATTCAATGGATTTTATGATCTTTTATGCATAATTAACTCTCGATCCTTGAAGATAACTACTAGACGACATTACTCGTGACAATGTGCAAAAAGAAACGCCTCAAAATGTCGAGAATCAAAGAAATTATGATCCTTGGAAGCTGGGAACAATGGTTTTGAGATTAGGTCAAATTCCATAGAATGACCTCTAAAGTATTCGTACTTTTGATGATCCTCAGCACATAATCAGACCTCGACTGGTCAAGAGGAGATGGAGATGATGTCAAGGAGAGCTATACACAAAAATAAGTATTCAAAAATATTGAATAATGAAGAAGTTGTGATCGTTTGAACTTGAATGTGCAAGCGTTGACTTCTGGTCAAAGTGCTTTTAATTGACTTGCAAACTTGATCTTTCATTGCATTCCAAAGCATCTTGATGAACATGTGAACCAGTGATGATGAAATCTTGTTTATGCTCTTAGAAAGTTGTGGAGAAGCTTGAGACCACTTGCCGAACAAGGCATGGAAATAAACACATGATTCCCCTGATGAATCAGTCTTCAAGAATCAACGATCAACCGTACTTCTGGCTTGAGAGATTCTGAACCCTAATCAAGATGTGACGCCTAATGCTTTTGATTCAGATCTGTTTCCTGCAAATGAAATTAAAGAAACGAAAAACACACACTTCGTGCTTGATTAGAAGTTAGTGATACAAAGGCTAAGAATGTTCAAAATACTTGACAATTTCTGCATAGTTAATGCTCGAAGGTAAGAGGTTAAAACTGACCGTATTTCGTGACCTTGACTTTTGTATAAAAAAAAATGGGATCTTAGGTCAAAAATTGGGGTATGACAGCTGCACCTATTTAAGTTTCTTCTATCCGGAGATATGAAGATTGGAATCTTCATTTAGACGAGATTGAAGGGACTTAAATATAGAATACACAATTTTTGGCCTTAAGATACCACAATTATGTTTATGATATGAATGTAATATTTTGAATTTAATGAGGAATGATGCCGCATGAGACAAACTACTGCTGGAGAAACCAAGCACATTATACAGTAATCCCATAGGGGAAGAAATTATAACTCCACTGGGGAACAAAGCCACAGACTTCGATTGAGACTCTTATTGGGGAATAACTTTGAGGGAAGAAATGAATGATTTACATCAGTACAAAGACTAGAGAAGGGAAATGATTGACATCAATACTGTGACTGGAGAAGGGAAATGATGGACATCATCACTGTGACTGGAAAATGATTGGCATCAGTACTGAGACTGGAAATAAACATCTCTGACTTCTGAATTTTACCAAGAACGGTAACACATTCCTTCTTTAACCAAGATATCGCTTGAAAAGGATAAAATACAAGCTTCCCCATAGAACTTTTTCGAAGAGATGTCGTTTGCTGGTTGGGGATACACAAGCTGCTCAAATAAAGAGGTTGCCACTTGCTATCTTTCAAAGGGGTCAATAACATACAAGTTGCTCATGAAGAGACCGCCGCTTATTGTTTTTCAAAGATAACAATAACACACAAGTTGCTCATGAAGAGAAATACCGCTTGCTATTTTTTTCAAAGGTATCAATAACATACAAGTTGCTCATGAAGAGACCATTGCTTGCTATTTTTTCAAAGGTATCAATAACATACAAGTTGCTCATGAAGAGACCGCCGCTTGCTGTTTTTTCAAAGGTATCAATAACATACAAGTTGCTCATGAAGAGACCGCCACTTGCTGTTTTTTCAAAGGTATCAATAACATACAAGTTGCTCATGAAGAGACCGTCGCTTGATGATTTTTTCAAAAGTATCAATAACATACAAGTTGCTCATGAAGAGACTGCCGCTTGCTCTTTTTTCAAAGGTATCAATAACAGACAAGTTGCTCATGAAGAGACCGCCGCTTGCTGTTTTTTCAAAGGTATCAATAACATACAACTTGCTCATGAAGAGACCGCCGTTTGCTGTTTTTTCAAAGGTATCAATAACATACAAGTTACTCATGAAGAGATCGCAGCTTGCTGTTTTTTTCAAAAGTATCAATAAAATACAAGTTGCTCATGAAGAGACTTCCACTTGCTGTTTTTTCAAAGGTATCAATAACATACAAGTTGCTCATGAAGAGACCGCCACTTGCTGTTTTTTTCAAAAGTATCAATAACATACAAGTTGCTCATGAAAAGACCGTCGCTTGCTGTTTTTTTCAAAAGTATCAATAACATACACGTTGCTCATGAAGAGACCGTCACTTGTTGTTTTTTCAAAAGTATCAATAACATACAAGTTGCTCATGAAGAGACCACGGCTTGCTGTTTTTTCAAAAGTATCAATAGAATATCGTGAAGATATTGCTGGAGGTGAGAATCAATAATTTCACCGGGGATGGAAAAACGGATGATGAAGAGACCTCCATTTGTCATAACATAAAGAAGTTCAAAGATAATCAAACTGCTCAAATAAAGAGTCAGCCGCTTGTTGTCACATCGATATTCCAGAAGAATGTCATGATAAGACTACTAGGGAATAAAGTTCATCTTCAATGGGGAACCATGAATAAATCCTTCCTGAGGAGACCAAGTATTTACATACGCAAGATCAATGCACTCTTCATCAAGGTTTCACGGCTTAGAGAGATTCACAAAGCAACATTTATAATAGACAAAACTCAATCCAAGAACAAACTGGAGAGAAACAGTCAAACAAGACCCTACCAAATGAGGAATAAACTCAACCGAGACTTATCCTATCCTAAGACAGAAAGGAAGGCTAAAGCAAAAACTCTTCCATGAGGAATAAACTCAGTGGGAAATTAGAAAGGAGACGCTTTCTGCTTAAGTTGACACTCTATTTGAGGAGAGGAAATAAGATAACCAAAGTATACGAATCAAGAACATCAATAAATATGAATGTTCATGCATGATGCAAGTGCGAACGAATAAATGAATGTCATGTATACGCTGACAAAATAGATCGAGGAGATAAACTAAAGATGATAAGACATCACAATACAACCAGACACTCGGCTAATCTCAACAAGATGAGAATATTACTAGAGATAGAACAAAAGCCATCAATGGGGAAAAGTCCTTTTACAAGGCTTAAATCTCTTTGGAGAGGAAGATATTTTTCGGTAGAAAACCCAAAGTCCAATCTTCTAACATCAATAATCCATTGAAAGGATAACAACACGAACAATGCTTCAGCTGGAAAAAAATCTTGCTTAGCTGGAGATACTGGGAACACCACCCTCTAATAATGTGTGCAAAACATATCACATATCTTAACAAATCTGGATTGCCCCTGGACTAATTTTGGATGCCCCAAGTTTACTACTGATAAGCTGCATGATGCACGATAATTCTTGAGAATAACTTAACTTCTAAAATGCCTCAAGCTATATGGTTGATGAGAAGAAATCGTCTCAAGAGGATTTTACAAAAGACCTGGCATCCACCATGCTCTAGTGTCTTCAAACTCTTAGAGATTCATCGAATCTCGACGTGATTGCCCCGGATTGACTGTACTTGGCATAACAAAGTCTTCAAATTTTGCCCCAAAAAGGGTAAACAAGTTGGGAAAGCATTAACTGGGAGAAGAAAACACGTCCATGCTTAAGGTCTTCAAGTGACACGCCCCTGGATATGATTTTTCTTGAAATGATTCACCAATTACTCAATAGAGTTTCGGGCCTTAAAAGAATAAACTCATCGCAAGTGCTTATATGTGAGCTTCCTTGATATCAAACAAATCTTTTGCAATTAGAAAAAGTTTATTATGAGAATGAAAATTCTAATGCAACAGTTATGTAAGTCTTGAAGGTTTTAAAAAGATATCGCACAAAGTTCCCGAGTTAGAGCACCATTTATTTTTGTATAGAAAAAGCATATGATACCAACATAACTATTTAGAAAACATTCATGGGAGTCAGGAACACTGTCTCATTGAAGTATGCTTTCAAAATAACCTTGCTTCAATTAGGACTTTTGAAGGTTGTAACGTGGCCCGGTTCATGGTTTTTTTAGAAAAAAGATTTTTAAGGCTCAAAATTTATAGGTGCCCACCCATTCTCCGCGATGTTCTCCAACCCTATATTAAGTTAATTCAACATGAGTGTTCATCTCTCAAAAAGGATTTTGTGACGGTTAAGGAAACGATGAGGCTTTTGGAGTAGCAACCACGCTTATGTCTTCGTGTTTGTAGTCACGCGAATTCGTTCTTGGTTGTGGACTTTTCTTGGTAGTACTTTCTTTGCAATTTTATTTTCCCTAACTTTTGCCTGAACTAATTCTTTTGAATTGATAGTCCAGTGGGATGCCCTAATTTTTGCCTAAGTCTCTTGTTTTCAAGTTTTTGACTTAGCGGGCTTTCTCTTTTCTTAATTTTTTGAATAAAATGTGTGACATTAGCTTGTCTTTACTTGTTGAGAGAATTATGACTGCCTCATTTCTTTATGAATGAGGGATAACATTTTGGTTCCACATATTTTGGCTTCATTATAAATGAAGGATAGCCCTCGTAGTTTCTCTTCACAAATATCTTCCTTATGAATTTTGAACACTCAATCAGATTAACTGAAAACTACCCAGCCCCAGGTTAAAATTTGAGGGTTTTTTTCGTATAGAAAAGAAACTTCTACTTCAAAGGCTCAAAAGAGGTTAACAAGGGATTATCTTCCTTATATCTCCGGTGTTTAGGGATTTGTAACAATGCATGTACATCGTCAGCAAGATTTTACTCAGAAAGCATAGAACTAGAGATTTTGTGTTTTTCATATCATCATCCTCCCTTCAATCTCTTCCTAGGCAAGAGAATGGGCAACAAGTTGGTATCATAATGCAAAAAGCAATTTAAAATTTAAAAACAAATATGAGTGAAACGAATGAATTTCTTCAAGGCAAACATACTCATTGTATTAAGATAATCATTCAAATGTAAACAAGTTCTTACATGCAAACAATGTTTTGATAAATAAGAAAAATTACAAAAAGCAGAAATGCGTTAATAATCTGGGAAGGCTTTCCATCTGGACTTGTGCTGAAGGAAACCTCTCCTAAACTTAAAGGCCAAAATTAACAGAGATTCACTCATGCTTTAGCAAAGGGGTTGACTTGAACGTTAAGACTATCGTCTTTAAATGATAAAATACCACCTTCTGAACCTCAATCTTCAAAGAAAAGCAACCCTCCAAGTCGTTCCCAGGAGCACCTTGATGAAAGGCACAAGTCAAATCATCTTTGTAATACCAATGTATCTTCTCAGGAACCTTCGGTGGAGGTCGGGTCTGAACCAAATTCCTCTGCATCAAGACATGAAATAACTTTGTATAGGTTTTTGGAATTGGATCAAAATGAGATTTCCTATGATTAGGAACTTGCTGATTTTGTTGATGAACTGAAGCTGCAGAAGGTAAAATGAACACATGGATGATAGGAGAAACATGATGATTCTGGCAACGATTATTTCTTCCTTTGGTTCTCTTCTAGGAAAAGTTATTATCAAACTTCTTCACACCACTAGCTGAGCTACCATCTTCATATAAACATCCCTTTCGGACATCTTCTTCTAGACGCACTCCCATATTCACCTTGTCAGGAAAGTCATTAGGTGCATTAACCATCACCTTCTCATGAAAGAATGATTTTAGAGTTTCAGTGAAGACTTTTACCATCGCTTCTTCCTTCCTAGAAGGATTGACTTGGGCGTTAACCAAAATTTCAACCAAAACAGTTAAGTGATCCATACTAGCTTTCAAATTAGTCACCTTTCTACGGAATTCAGAAACCTGTTGCTTGATATTCTCCATTGTTCTCTTAGCGCGAGTGTTGTACTGGTGAGACCAAAGGAAAAATAAGACTTGGAAAAAGACCTTTGAAAGTGAAACAAAAAAAAATGTAGAATGATGCATGATATGCAAAAGAGAGTTTTTATTTGACTTTCAAGGAACTCAAGGTATTAAGTTGTAAACATCAAAGTATGAAGATAAAAGATGAATTTTAAATTGGATCAAAGCGTTGATCAAGTTATCATCAAGATCAATCATCCATTTTAGTGGATTAGGGTTTTCACCCCATCAACACCCAAGATCCATTGAGCTTGACGAAACGTGTGATGTTTACAAAGACTTCCAAATTCCTTGAAAATTAAGTGAAAAATAGTTTCATGGATGCATGAAGGCATGGCTAGGCAACAACCACAAGTAAGGTCACAAACAAAGTCGAAAGGTTCAACGTCACGATCATGGAGTCAAAGGTAAAGACCATCCCCAAGGTATGTACTAAAGTTTTAATCACACCTGTAAAATAAGGTTCTAAAAGTTCCCAGAGTCTACATTCCTCCTTCGGATATTACCAATGTCCCGATTACTCGGTAATTAGCAATATTCTCAAGAGAAACTCGTTTGAGTGCAGTATCGCGTGACAACTACTTCCGGATTACTCCGTTATAGACTCCTCACTACACCTAAGAGGCCAAGATAGGTTAGGTCTCTACGGTTATCAGCTTCTCTGGCTCCCACGTCGAAAGCAATAATGTCTTCCCGATTACTCGGTAAACAAATATTACGTTTAAAGGGGCTTCCACTGAGTGGGGGATTTCATGCCTCCTTATTCGGGATTACTCCCTCAAAGTTAACATGACTATACCTCCCGTACTATTCCTAAGTGTAGCTTAGTTTTGGTATAGGACTTGTCCTTTGAAAATTTCATCAATACCCAAATAACCATAATATATCACATGTAATCAAACAAATAAGTAATAATAAATAAAAATAAGATATGACAAATTAGGCTTAACCCACTTAGGGATGGACCAGCAAGAGGTCAATCTATTCCCCAGCAGAGTCGCCAATTCTGTGGTGATAAAAAATGTAGCGGAGTAAATCGGAGATCGAGCTATTAATTAACTCGACTCACAAAGCAAGAGTCGCCACCGCGCTTTATTATTTCCAAGGGAAAAGGGAAAAGAGCGAAATAAAACCCTTAAGTATGCAATGTAAAATAATACTTAAAAAATAATGAAAATACAAGGCGTTTGAAAAGAGATCTAGAGTTTGGGGGTTGTTTATGCAATGGGAAAGTATTAGCACCCAATGCATCTGCGGTACTCCGCAGGAACCTTTTGAAATATCTTTTTTTTTTGTTGAAATTGTTTGTTTGATTAAAATGGTTCGTTTGGCTAGAAAGGGGATATGGACGAGATTTTGAAGATACGACGATCTAGTGTCGAAGTTTGACTTAAAAGGTGAGTTTAAAAATTGAATCTTTAAGGAAAATTAACTTAAGATTAACAAGATAGTAAAAACAAACAAAAAATGAATGAAGGGATTCGCACAATCGTATAAGATGTATTTGATGACATGAAGTCAACATATTTAATTTTTTCCCTTGGAATTAACAGATGGAAAGACGTGAAGATTAGACGATAAACGGAAATTAATCGGAATAACAAATAATCGACTAGATAATTAAATTAACATTTAAATAAAAGGGACTTAAATTATACTAATATATATACATTTGGTATTTTTTAAGAGGGGCAAGAAAAAAGAATATTAACTTATCCTAATATTATTATTTTTAACAATTTCAATAGAAACTAGGCTGAGTAAACTAAAACTAAATAAATAAAAAAGATAGTTCTAAGGGTTGAATATTCTACATTGCCACTAGAATATAAATGGTAAACAAAAAAAATCCTTAACGGGACTCGAACTACAAACCTCACATTGCAGAACTAACATCCCAACCACTATGCCATGCTTATTCATTCGTTATATTATCTTAATAAAAGTTATAAAAACACAAAACTTGCAAAGTGGGTTGGGCTAGGGTTTGGCATGATTATGCAAGTTTTTTGCAAGTTGTGGTGCATATTTTACAGCAAAACAGTAGCAGGGTGCAGGCTGATGGAACAAGTTATGGGCAGGGTACAACAGTACAGACTAGACATCAGCGGTTTTTGACTTTGTTTTGGACTGCTATGCTTGGTATATTATGCAGATTTTTCCTGTTTTTTGCATGCTGGGGGAGCAGTTTGGACAAGGATAATTGGCCAAAACAAATAGCAGGTTAAGAAAGACAAAACAGTAGATTTTGTTTGGACGGCAGGGCATTCGGCAACAAGTTTGGAGAAAGATTAAGAAGTTTGAAGATTGTCTTTTAGGACTTAGAACACTTCTTGTACATCTTGCACTTTGATTTGTAAAGATCCCTCTTGTAATATTACTTGTTATTCATGAAAAATTGAGGTTTTGAATTGTTCTTGAATGATAAATATTTTCTGTATTCTTGAGGGCTTGAATGATGTAGAAATTGAAAGTTGAATCAATCTTGAATAAACTTGAAATAACGCACCAAATTGGTCTTTTACATTTGGGTGAATGGATCATGGTACATGCCTTGCAATCTCGAATCAATTATGATACATGTCTCAAATTTACTCCCATGAATGAAGTTTGAACTTAGAAATGGATAATTGAATCATGTCTAGCTTGAAAACCTTGAAAAAGGATGAATGTCTTTGAAACCTTGAATTAAATTGAATTTAATGACATCTCGTGTGCGAATCTTCAATTCATGGTAATTCGCAATACAATCCAATACCGCTTGAAAGAACAATGATTCCTTGAAAAAATCCACTTTCATTCGATAATCACCAAATGCTCAGACACAAGTGATTCTAATTGCGAATAATAAAGCGATCAATGAACTTCCAAACTCCATCTCATATTTTCATGAATAATATCCACGTAAGAATCAAGTATCTTGAGAAAATAGTTATGACATGAGTTGAACCTAGGAGTTAAGAACATTATAAGTCAAGAAATGACCCATAACGATTCAATGGCTTTTATGATCTTTTATGCATAATTAACTCTCGGTCCTTGAAGAGAACTAGTAGACGACATTACTCATGACAATGTGCAAAAAGAAACGCCTCAAAAATGTCGAGAATCAAAGAAATTATGATCCTAGGAAGTTGGGCACAATGGTTTTGAGATTAGGTCAAATTCCACATAATGACCTCTAAAGTATTCGTACTTTTGATGATCCTCAGCACATAATCAGACCTCGACTGGTCAAGAGGAGTTGGAGATGATGTCAAGGAGAGCTATACGCAAAAATAAGCATTCAAAAATATTGAATAATGAAGAAGTTATGATCGTTTGAACTTGAATGTGCAAGCGTTGACTTCTGGTCAAAGTGCTTTGAATTGACTTGCAAACTTGATCTTTCTTCGCATTCCAAAGCATCTTGATGCACATGTGAACCAGTGATGATGAAATCTTGTTTGCGCTCTGAGAAAGTTGTGCAGAAGCTTGAGACCACTTGTCGAACAAGGCATGGAAATAAACACACGATTCCCCTGATGAATCAGTCTTTAAGAATCAACGATCAATCGTACTTCTGGCTTGAGAGATTCTGAACCCTAATCAAGGCGTGACGCCTGATGCTCTTGATTCAGATCTGTTTACTGCAAATGAAATCAAAGAAACGAAAAACACACACTTCGTGCTTGATTAGAAGTTAGTGATACATAGGCTAAGAATGTTCAAAATACTTGACAATTTCTGCATAGTCAATGCTCGAAGGTGAGAAGTTAAAACCGACCGTATTTCTTGACCTTGACTTTTGTATAAAAATGCAAAAAAAAAGGGATCTTAGGTCAAAAATTGGGGTATGACACTCATAACTTAAGAAACAGGGGCAAAAACTAAAATGTTAAAACCCGACAGTTACGCTATCCAGTAGGTACCAGGGCAGAGACAGCTTTGGAGCACAGTCGTCAGTACATGTGACCTTGTAACATCTGTACTCCCCATAGAGTAGAGGTAATCAAAGCATTAATATCAGTTCCCTTAAAACGGGAAGTAATCTCCCTAACCAGGGTCGTCCAGAAACCTGACACCTATGTCCCCCAGTCGAATTTCACAATTGTGAGCGGATCATCATAAATTTTCATCTCTCCAAGCAGGGTCTATTTCTATGGGTACGAAAGCTCAATCCCCAAAAAAGCTTATTACTTCAGCTACGAAAGTCCACCTTCCAACAGATTCATTCCTCCCGCAGAGTTACTCTCATACAGGGTCTCTCCTTGGCAAAATATTCACAAATAGTAAAGAACAAATCTCTGGCACAGTCATTTTCGTTCACTATCCCCAGCTGAGGTTCATAATCGCGGGCGAGTCAGTAAATTTCATCCCCAAATGAGTTTATTTCCTCTGGTCAGCAGGTCTACCAACAAAGTATCTCTTCCCCTAAGTTGGTCCTCGCAGAGTTATCCTCCAGCATCTCGTCTCGACAGAATATTTACATCTCCAGCAACCGTCATGGACTTATTTTCCCAAACGCGAGCATACCCCGATAGCATTTCATGAACATACATCATGAAATACACATACATATCATACACATCATAATCTCATTTATTTTGAAAACATCATCTCACCCTGCATTTCATGCATCGCATATAACTAACCCTGATATCCTTTCAAGAAAAGAGGATTAGCTTCAACAATTCCAGCAGTTATACATGACATATCTGCAGGCAACCAAGGGAAAGTCAGTTCCCGAAACCAAATGGGTCAACTAATCTACATGACCAAACGAAGTAACCCTACTACCCAGGTTCCTTCACCAAGCCCTATTATCCAGGCTTTCATTTCGAAGTAACCCTACTACCCAGGTTCCTTCACCAAGACCTACTATCCAGGCTTTCATTTCGAAGTAACCCTACTACCCAGGTTCCTTCACCAAGCCATACTATCCAGACTTTCATTTTGAAGTAACCCTACTACCCAGGTTCCTTCACCAAGCCCTACTATCCAGGCTTTCATTTCGAAGTAACCATACTACCCAGGTTCCTTCACCAAGCCCTACTATCCAGGCTTTCATTTCGATATAACCCTACTACCCAGGTTCCTTCACCAGGCCCTACTATCCAGACTTTCATTTCGAAGTAACCCTACTACCCAGGTTCCTTCACCAATCCCTACTATCCAGGCTTTCATTTCGAAGTAACCCTACTACACAAGTTCCTTCACCAAGCCCTACTATCCAGGCTTTCATTTCGAAGTAACCCTACTACCCAGATTCCTTCACCAAAGCCCTACTATCCAGGCTTTCATTTTGAAGTAACCCTGCTACCCAGTTTCCTTCTCCCTTACCTACAGGCAACCGTTTGTAGCACTGTAAGGCCCAGACCTGACCAGATACGTTCGGTTTCACATTTCCCCAGTAAGTCGTTGTACAACCTGGACGCTGACCAGGTATACATTCTACTTTCACCCCCTCAATTAAGAGTTAATTCCCTAGTAGAGTAATGGACAACCGAAGCTCCTAGATTTTACTTCCCAGGGCATAAATCAACATTCCTCGGCAAAGTCCTCCTCAACGGTAGGAACAGAAATTCTCGCCAAGGAATCTCTTATACAACCGATCTTTTCGAGATGGCATCTTTAAGCCCATCTCCGACGATTCTCCGTCGCCTTCCAAATGGAATCTGTAAGGCCATTCCCGACATCACCAATCAGCAATCCTGCATGCGAGTGCAAATATCTGGGCACTCTAGTGTTCAATCATCTTCCACCTTCAGGTCACGAAAGGCAGACCAGCCAATATACATCCTCAGGCTTAAGAAGATTGAAAAGGGGCAACTGTTGTACCCCAAAATTTTCCCTCTCACTTCTAAAAAGATCATCCTAGACTCTCAAGCTTGCTTCTATCAAGTTTCAAATTTTGAATTACAACTTTTCAAGAAAATCATCCACAAGGGGAAAATGGTTAAAAGCATATTTAAAAGTCAAACTTGGACTCTTAGATCAAAAATCAAGTTTCAATAATTATATTTCATCGAGACATGAAATTGGTTCATCAAAAATCAGAAGTCAGAAGTTACTTTGCAAAAAATCAAATTTCTAAACATTTAGAAAATTTTCTAAGTGTCAAGAGAATATGATACTTCAGAACTTCTGAGCCAACCTCCATGCAAGCGCAGTGAGAATTTGCAGACACAGTTCAGAATATGATGCTTCAATCAGAACATATGGAAGCAATGTTCTTCAGTCAGAAAATGAAGCTTCAGCATTTGGAGGTTGCGTTTCTGATCTTTTGCGATCAGAACATCACCAATTCCCAAGACCTCGTTTAAACAACTTGCTGCATTGCTACAACACAATACTCTAACCAACAGCTAATCCAGTCCATGCCTGCATTTTCCCAAATCCTGTATTTGCACTAAATACAAAAAGCTGTGATCAAATATCAATGGAACAATGTGCCAAAAAGTTTAAATCCCATTTGTTTTTCCCCCCAAAACCACAACAAATTCACCTATAAATAAGTTTCTCCATCACACTTTAAAGGGGCTGGCTTTTTGAGAGAGAGAGAGAGAGAGAGAGAGAGAGAGAGAGAGAGAGAGAATTACCAAAGAAAGAAAAGGAAACAGTAAAAATCTTCGCAAATCCTAAACAGAACCTTTGTTCTTCCCTTGGAATCAAAGAACATAACCACTATTCCGTTACTCTCACTGACACCAGAACATTTGAAGGCAGCAGCTTAAAGTTCCAAACACACATTTCAGATTCAAGGTAAGTCTTTCTGACTTTGCATCTTTTCATTCAGAATATCATTAATATGTAAAATATCACAATTAATGTTGTCTATATCATTGCATAAGTAAAAAAAATTATGGATTAGAACTTCTTGATTAGGGCTAGACTCAGATTTAGGATTAGAACTTTTATAAATTGTTGTGTTGTTATCCTTTTGATTTTCTATTTATTAAGAACTGAATAAATTGTTGATGTGCTGATTAAGAGTTGAAATATGGTGCATAACTTCTGAGTTCTCCTCACTGTTTAAACACACAGAACTTCTGATTTCTCCTCACTGTTTAAACACACTGAACTTCTAATATTCACTCACTGTTAATGCACACTGAACTTCTGATGTTCACTCACTGTCTTAGCACAAACTGAACCTCTGAGTTCTCTTCACTGTTTTAATATACAGAACTTCTAAGATTTTCTCGTTGTTCTAACACTCAAAAGTTCAGCACATAGAAACCCAGAACTTCTGTGTTTTCCCTCTAACGTGTCTTGCAGGACCTCATAGTGTATCAATCCAGAAGTTCTGACGCTTCCTTCTGAATCACCATGCGCCTGGCTTCAAAACTTATGATCCTTGTTGTTTTGCTTGCAGTAGCACGCTGTTTCTATCTTTCATTTATTTTCCTGTTTATCATTTTTTATATTAATTCTTTTTTTTATTATTAACATAAAAAGACATAAAAATATTTTCTTTTATTAATTAATTTATCTCTTTTTTTTCTTCTTAATTCATTAAGACAAAAAAAACCATTTTCTAAGCAAGTTCATTTCATATTTTCTTGTACATTCTTATTCATTCAACATGGTTGTAATAGTAACTTAGGATTTAATTTTATTTACAATCCCCATTTGTAAATATGTACCCCCATAGTAACTTAGGTTGTAATAGTAACTTTACATTTCGGTAATTTATCGCTTTCAAATGTAAATGCTAGTAATTAAGGTGTGTATGGCAAGACATCAAAACAACAAATAGACAACCTAAAAAAGCAAGACTAAATGCATGCAGTCAAACACACTTTCACACTATCACCATTAGGGTAATCCCACTTTGTGGCCTATAGAAAAATAGTCATGTCCCTCGAACATGGGCGTCTTAGCAAAATACCCTCGATAAAAGATCGTAGTCCCTCAATAACCCTCGATGATGCCTTCGGTAAACGATCTAGTCCCTAAAACGGAATTTCTAAAACGTCCCATAGGTTGCCTTCTATGACTATACAAACGTCCCACACCCGTCCCTTAAACATCCAACGATGGGGCTTCTTACCAAATCAAATGGTAAGATAGCAACATCTAAAGGAGGAGGAAAAGAACATCTAAAGACCTTTTGAGTAGGTAGATTCGCTCCTATTTGCTCGCTTGCTCACAACAAAAACATTTTTATACACCCACACTTTCATTTTAAAAACATTTTTCGAAAGACAAAAACTTTTAACGCGTTCTTATAGAGACAAGAACCATTACAAAGACACATTTTCAAAATCACTTTCAAAAAACACATTTCACGAACACATCTTTGAACTATTTTCAAAACAAACACTTTGTTCGCGTTCTTATAGAGACGAGAACCATTACAAAGATGTTTTCAAAATACTTTCAAAATCCACACAACAAGCACACTCAAACAAAAGCAAGTGATCTAGCGAGTAACTAAGAGCCCATGGAAAACCATGGATGAAAAGGATGCTAGTACCTTCCCTTTTCAAAATCTACCCCTCGAACTCAAGAAAACATCTCTAAAGGTCTTTCCTGTGCTTTTTCACCTTTCCTTATGGGATAAAAGAAAAGTCGGTGTCGACTCTTGCTAAACCGCAACATTTGCGAATACAAATGCAAAACAAAAAGTCAGTTATCCCACTGTATCACAGTAGGATAACGTTGTCTAAAGGAAACGAGAACAAACAATCTTTTTTGAGTAGGTAGAAAATCTTAAGTACTTGCTCAAAACAATAAAAACATTTTTACACAAACACTTTCAAAACAGTTTTCAAAAACAACTTCGTCACACTCTTGAGGACATATACAAGGGTTACCACGAAGTTAAACAAAAACTTTTCAAAGAACACACAAGCAATTTCAAAATGAGCAAGTACCTAAGAGCCCGTGGAAAACCACGAATAGAAAGGGTGCTAACACCTTCCCTTTCTATAAATTACCCCCCGTACTCAGAAACATCTCGAAAAAGGTTTTTTCTATTCCTTTTCCTTTTCCTTTGTTGAACGAAATAAAAGTCGATGGTGAATCTTGTTAACGCGACATTTGCAAACAAAAACACAAACCAGTATTAACATTCGGTTCTGCCACCGTATCATAGAAGGCTTCATACTTCTGAATGAGCGCATGGGCTTTGGTTTCTTTTACTTGCGTGTTACCTTCATGCGTCATTCTCAAAGAATTAAACATGGGCTTTGTTGTCTCTCTGTTTGTGATCTTCTCATACTCTAAATATGAGATGGCACTCAGGAGAGTAGTTTAGGCCTTATGATCATTTCTGAAGTCTCGCTTTTGATTATCTGACATTCTTTTTCTGTCAATATTTTGCCCTCTTTCATCAACCGGATGTATGTACCCATCAATCACCATATCCCAAAGATCAGCATCATGATCCATAAAGAAGCTTTCGATTCTGTCTTTCCAGTAATCAAAGTTCTCTCCATCAAAGATTGGAGGTTTGCCGCTGATTCTGTCTTTCTCATCATGGTAGTCATTGCTTATGTTCTGACTTGGTCCCACCATAGTGTTTTTCTTAGCTTGGATCTTTTATCGACGAGGTTAAGTGCTTAAACTCAGAACCAGGCGCTCTGATACAAATTGAAGAATTGAAAACCACAAGAAGGAGGGTTAAATTGGAATCTTAAAATTCAATGGAAAGAACACATTTATTTTTATCCTGGTTCGTTTGAACTCAAACTACTCCAGTCCACCCGTCAAGGTGATTTCGCCTCTCTCCAACGAGGTCTTAATCCACTAATCAATCTTGATTACAAGTATACTTTGACAACTGCCAAAGTATTCTTGACTATAACCACAACCCGGTTTTTCTCAAGGAAATGCACTAAATAATATAAGAATAAAACAATGTACAACATTGTTTCTTACAAAACAGTATCACAGTATTGTGATGTTTTACACAGTTAAAAGTATTGTATGTTTGAGGATTAGAAAAGATTGCAACTTTGTTGAGTGTTGTGAAAATCCTAAACGATTTATCCTTAAGTCTTGTTTAAATAGGCGCAACATGGATGATCATTTGTAAACTTGATTAATGACAGTTAAGGTGCTTTCCAAAAATAAAGATCTTTGTTCCCTTCCAGTCGTTACTCTTGAAATGGAAAGATTTGATTTGTAACCCTTCAGAACATTGAAGTATCTGTTTCTGCTTGCTTCAGAACTTTTAAGGGTCCGAGCAATAAGATCATGTTTGCAGTGTTAGACTTACTTTCCCAAAGTTATGTAATCAGAGTTAAAACATCTTTCTCTTAGCGCAACTTCTGATCTTCTTTCATTAGAGATTTTTGAGAATTGTCTACATTCACAGCAGGAACAACCTTGTAGCTTATCTTCTTATCTTCTTCCATCAGAACTTCTCTATAAAACAGAATATAATTTTAGAGTGCATAATTGTTCTTTATGTTTGTTATCATCAAAACCCTTACAAGGGTTGTAGAATTAAACTATGTTCTAACATGTTGTACCCTTGGATGCGAGGCTACAACATTAATTTGAATCCTTTCACCAATAGTTACTAAATCAAAAAATCTGAAAGAGACGCTTCCTACCATCTTTTCATAATACAACCCTGTAAAGTACCCATGAACATATCGACTAATTATTTATCCAAAAGGGGTGGTTGTACTCGGGATGTCATTTCTCTCCACCTTTGAGCATACTCCTTGAAAGATTCCTCCTTTTTCTGAGACAAGTTATGGAGTTGCATGCAGTTAGGCGCCATGTCTATGTTTTACTTGTACTATCTCAAGAAAGAATTGGCAAGATCTTCCCATGTCTGGATATGAACCCGCTCCAACTGTATGTACCAATCTAGGGATGCCCCACTCAAACTGTCTTAAAAACAATGTATCATGAACTTTTGGTCCTGAGCATATGCATGCATCTTTCTGCAATACATGCGTAGATGATTTCTCAGACATGTGAGTCCCTTATATTTTTCAAATTCAGGTACTTTGAATTTTTGTGGGATCACCACATCAGGAACTAAACCCATCTCGAGAGCGTCAACATCGAAAGCATTGTAACCCTCCACAGCCTTTAACCTTTCTTCAAGAGCTTTGTATTGGTTGAGCGCCAATAGATTTTCAGTAGCATGTGTATAGGTTGTCCTTTGGGCGCTTGATTGATATCTTCTAAGTCATGGTCTCCATATTATAAGTCTAAGTAGTTGTCCGTGTTGTTGATCGAAATCTGCAAGGTATGAGATGCCCCTACCTTTGGTGGAGGTGGGACAAACCCTTCAGTATTAGCTTGTCTTATTTCTTGTTGAGCCATAGTTGACTATTGGGGTCCTGACTCTAGTTCTTTTCTTGGTTGATGACCGCTTGATGCACCAATGATTTGTGCTACTTCTTCAAAGGTTTCCCTAGGGATTTGTTCCTGCCTTTCAATGATGTTATTTAAGGATTGAAGAGCTTGACTCATATCTCCTTTCATCGAGTTGATGTTTCCCTTGACTTGCTCAAGACCCTCTTTGAATGGAGCTTGATTTTCTTCAATTTGCTCCATTACTTTTTGTTGATGGCCTCTTGTTTGATATGATGGTCGGAGAGGTTGCTCTTTTATAGCTTTTCTACCAATGGTCTAACTGTTGAATATTTTAAAAAATGATGAGTTTTTTTGTATGGATTTATGAGATGAAAATGTCTGTGAATGCATGAATGTGTATGAATATACTACAGGTTTTTTTTTAAATGTCTTATTCACTTGGATATACATATTTTTTATATATATTAAAATAGTAATTGTCTTTTAAAAAGAATACAATTCAAATATTGAAAAATATTCAAACTTAAAACATTAAAACTTGCTGAAAGAAATAAACAAAAGGAAACAAAAGGCCTTCTAAGTGCGCCTTCAGATTTTTGCTCTGAAGTCGTCGGCCATTGTCCTACAAAGTTTTAGGAAGTCTTCGACGTCTTTTAGGAGAGGGACCATTACATTTTTCGCATCTCTTAAACTCCTAGGGTTTTTGCGGATATGATTGTTAGCTAAGAAGGCGAGTCTTGCATGCTTGTCTTTGTAGAATCGGTATTCTTGGTAGAGGTTATGAATTATGTTATAATTATCTTCTCATGCTTTGGAAATATTTACATATTTCTCCTCCAAATATAACTTTTCATCCCTCATCTCCGTATAGAGTTTCTGTTGTATTAGGAAATCCTTTCGGAGGCCTTCTAACTCAAGACACAGTCGCTCGTATTCTTTGGTCTTTTGGGCGAGGAATCTTTCTGCCATCTTCCTTTTGAGGCGTTCCCCTAGCTCTGATTCTTGGCTATCTCGGAGTCTGGTGGTGAGATACTTAATTTGTTCTTCTTGATGTAAAGAATCTTGCGCCAAACTTTGGATTTGAGCCCTCAAATCTTCTTTCACCACCTTTTTGTTCTGCATTTACTTTTCATACCACCTATTTAGTTTCCGAATTTTGCTAGCAGCGTCCCCCAATCGTTGGTTGTAGGAATGCAAGTTGAAAGTAGAACTTAAAAACCCTTCATTCAAACGCTTCCGCTTAATACTTTCCTTCTCAAATGCCTCACGATCTTTTTGAATTTGTTGATCTTTTGATTCAAGTATGCGTTGCGTTTTCCTTTTATCCTTAGTTAAGTTATGGAGGTTAAGCTCAAATTCTTCTTTCTCCCTTTGAGCTTGTTTCAAAGCATTATTCAATTTATCTATTTCTTCTAAGGACATAGGTGGAGAACCTAGGACATATGTCTTATATTTAGGATAAATGTCAAACGGTAACTTGATGACTTGCACCCTATCTAAAACCCATCGAGTGTAAGGTTATTTTTCCACATCATTCTTCCTTTCAGCCTTTCTTTTATTAACCCTGTTCCAAGCTTGGATGATCTTATTGAGCAATTCTTGGTCGTTCTTTCCCATGTCATGAATGATCAATTGTCAAAGTTGTTCATCTGAGGGTATATCCTCTAAAGGATACCCTAGTTGTCGTAGGGCCAAGGTAGGGTTGCAGTTGATGCAACCACGTGATCCAATCAACGAAACATTTGGGAATTCTCTGCAATTATAAATGATATCTCCGATGTCTAGATTCCTTGCATACCACAACATAAAATTAGCAGTAAGGGACCTTAACTTTTGAGGCCACTCATATCTCATCAGATTTGGAATCATGTAATCTTCTTTATAGAGGTGAGTCATGAACCAAGAATATAAGAGTGGGATGCAACAGTTTAGAGTACCCCTCCCCTTTTCATATTGAGTATGAAGTGTATAATAAATATCAACAAGTAAAGAAGGGGTTGGGTCCGTATTGAAAACTTTTGCGCCCCAAAATATGCTAATAGTTGTAGGGTCAATATAGTCCAAAGTCCGTGGAAATAAGATTACACCAAATAAAAGCAGTCCTAAACAATCAACACAAGACTCCCATTCTTTTTTATCAGCAAAATGAAGAGCTTTGGTCTCTAGATATCATCTCTTGATCCCTCGTGCATCACCTTCTTTTTTGTAATTAAGTGACAATTTAGGATAAGGGATCCCTAAACCCTCTGCCAAGATTCTAATGTTGACAGTCTGCCCGATTCCCACATAAGCTTTCCCTTTAGATAAATTCAAAAGTTTATCAAATTCTTCTAGAGTCAGTGCTAGCTGGAAGTCTTGGAAAGTAAAGCACCCCAATGGTGGGTCGTAGAACTGAATTAAGGCTGAAACAACATCCAATTGTACCTCCACTTTTGTTAATTCAAGGGTATCCTCATAACAGCGAGTAAACATCTTCAGAGCTCTTTTAGACAATTTCTCTTTTATAGCCTTATCTTTGTTATATCAGGCTTAATGGCATTGATACAAACAAGTTGTTTCCCATTGGCATACATTTTTTAGGACACTTCACCAAAAACCTTTTCATTATTATTTTTTGATTCTGTGAATAAGACAAACAAAAAGAAATGGAGGATAATGAATATATGAAATGCAAGATGTATGAATGCATGATTGTGGTTTAATGATGGGATTTCATGAAAGGTACCCTTAGAAGGTAGGCTCCTAGTTTTGGCCTACATATATTCTACCCTCCCCATAAGGGGGTTTCCTTAAGGGTATCATGGATAACACTAGAGGTAAAGGCACAAGGGCCTCCCTTAAGTGGAGCCTCTTTGCATATTGAAACTTTTTTCTCTAGGTCATAAAAGGTCTCACCATGAGATTTTGGTTTAATGGTTATACAAAGAGCTATAGGTTTCATCCCAAAGTCCTACCCCCTAAGAGGATGTCTCTTGAGACATATTCCTTTCTTGACATTCCACCGACTCTAGACAAAGTCGTCACATAAACTCATAAGGCTGATGTATCCCCTTGGTTAATAGAGGAACCTTCTTTAAGGGTTTTTGAAAAATATTTTTTTTAAATAAAAAATGAAAATCCTAACATCAAAAAAAATATAAAACGATAAAACAAACAAATCAAAATAATAAATGAAAGCAAGTACATTAATAAAAGTAAAAATTAGAAACAAACAAGAACCCTAAACTTAAGAGGAAGGCTTCTAAACCCTAGGGTTGAGTCCCTAGTAGAGTCGCCGACTGTATTAACCGGCTTGAAAATGAGAGTCGCCACCCTTAATTTTCATCTTTAGGAAGGGAATATAAACGACAACCCTAATTTGGTTAGAGATTTTGAGTTGTTTGACTCATTTTAGACGAAGGGAAGGTGTTAGGAAAACCTCATCTACCTTGTTTACAAGGATATTAGGCTTTAGAATTACGGCTTAGGAAATGTGGTTTTAATTTTATATTAGGGGAACTCGCCACGATTTTAGTCGTATGCTTACATATCCTCTTATGAGGAATCAGAGTCCCAATTCGTAGTTCGCAGTTGGTTGGTGTTTTTATGGATTACGAAGATGTTTTGAATTTCCCTTGTACTAAGTCCAGATGTGTGAATAGCGGAGTTATTAGACGAAGTTTGCAGTCGATTAAAAGCATTTTGTAATCCTTTTTGAAAATTATTTTTAAAATTAATCAAGTTATTAAAAAAAGGATTTGGTGTTGGTTTAGTATTTTTTTAAATGTATTAATATATAAAAAAAAAATCTATTTAATGCATGGCAAAAATAATTTTAATGCAATAAAAATATTTGGATGAATTAGAAAATAAATATTTGATTTTTTTTATAATAATAGTAAAATAATTATAGAATTTATAAATATATTAAATTATAAAAATAATAATTATAAATAATAAAAATAATAAAAGAAATTTAATAAAAAACGCATGGGGCATATTTCATTTGGGTTAAGTAAATCAGGGGGTGTGGAAAGCAGGGCCCTGAATTCAGATATTGAATTCAGGCCCAAACGCATGTGGGGTTGTAGATCTGTGCAACATAGTAAGAATGGGGGGTTTAGGGAGAAAGGGCCCAAGTCTAGATATTGGACTTGGACCAATAGCGCTAGAGTGTATAATTTTCTAACACAGTAGTAAAATAAAATAAAAACAGGGGTAGCGTGATTAGCAATGGGCTAGGCCTAGTGCTTGACAAATGTTTGAGAGTCCATTTGGACTTCATGCGGGCGAGTGCATGACGTTACAATGAGAGTGCAAATTAGGAGCGTTTGATGATAATAAAAAGACACATAGCAAGGGTGTATGACAAGGGCGCATGGTAGTGAATGCATAGGATCCACGAGGCTTATATAAACAAAACACTAGGCTGAGAGCCCATTTTCTATTTCCCTTCCTCTCTCTACAACGACACAACAAAACCCTTTGTAATTTCTAGAGAGAAAGGCACTACCTTCTCTCTAGAACTCCTTCTCACTGGAAATTACGCAGTCGGCGCTCATCAACCCCAAGCCTTCATAAACCACCCCTTCTCTCAGTTTTCCGGTTGACATTCAACCGGAAACTTCAAACATTCAAAGATCATTGTCGTGGATCTTCATCTAGGTTCGTAGAACCCTAAGGGTTCCTGATGAACCCTAATCATCCAAAAACCCAGAACACACAAAAACGATGAACCCTAACCTTGATCTTCAAATAACCCCAAGAACCTTAATCCTAGGATCTAAGAAACCTAACCCTAGGTTAGAACCCTAACCCTAGAAAACCCAAATTTTCCAGAAACCCCAAATTAAAACCCAATAATATATTTTACATCAATCAACATGCAATCAAACCCTAAGAGCTAAGTGTTTCAAGCTTACCTTTCCTTACTGTAATTCTGGTCGTATAATTTCCTTTATGTTTTTCTGATTCTCCTTCTAATCTCATTTTCCTCTCTTTTTGTTTGACAAGTACAAAGGTGGATGGCAGTGTAGCGGCAGCACGACGAAGAACTTTAGGGTTTCAGATATTGAAGACCTTTCTTCTTTCTGCTTCTCTGTCAACTCTTTTGTCTCAATTTCTTCTCCTCCCCTTTAGAATTTTTAGGGTTTTATTTATAGTCTTAGGTTAGAGATAGATTATGAAGTTTGTTTATGACTGTCGTTATATTTGTAGTTATATTAGGAATATTAAGATTTTGTTTTAGGGATTCGATTTGGACCTGTAATTGATTCTCCCTCGGTATAAGATTAAGGTTTGAAATATTATAATGTATTTGGACAAACGTATTTGTAATATTCAGTTTTGTCTTTTTTGCAAGATTTGATTCAAATCTGTTTTTTTAGAAAGATCTGATTTTGATTTCAACAGTGTGTTTCTTTTGTTTAGATCTAAACAATGGACATTTATTGGGTTTGGGCCTGATGACTGAGTTTGAAGGAGAAACATGGCGCTTATGGATTCAACCCTTTGGGTTGACTCGGAAACCAAAAAAAACAAAAATATAATTTAAAAAACTTATAATAATAATAACTAAATAATAAAATAAATTATAAAAGTAGTAACAAAAACAAACGTAACAAAATCAGTATACTGAGAACGGGACAATGTTCCAAACATTAAAATGGGCCCAATTTGATTTCAAAAAACGTGTACCTCTCCTTTAACATTAAAAATGAACCATAAACCCTTAATGGACCAACAAAACCAAATGGGTTTTTCTGATTTAGAAAACCCACAACCCCTACTCAATACACACCCCTCTCTGTGAAGAACACGGATCACTCCTTAATGGGTCATCAGGTTTTGATGGTCTATTTTGAAATAATACACCCCTTCTTAAGAATTTAAGACCCCCATGAAATGAAAAACAAAACAATTTCTAAATACCAATGACTATTAAAATAATGCGACTATTGAATCGATAGGGCAAATTTGGGGTATGAAAATATTAAATGTAATTCAAGTTAGATATGTTGAGATATTAGATATAATATCAAATATAATCCAAGTTGGTAAGCCCAAGCTCAATTAGGATTGTATATAAATAGTCATAGTTTGTATAATTATTTGTACAATTCAAGTGAATAATATAATCCTTATTTCCTTATTCTTATCTCTTTCTCTCCTTACTAAAATTGTCTCGCACACTAACAAATTAGTATCCAGAGCCTCCGGTTATTGTTCTTGATCCTGTTTTCAAGAACTTCACCTCAGAGATCGTGTTTCCAGGACAATTGAATCAACTGCTACGAAAGTGGCTGGTGATAAGGGCATTATGAATTATATTCCAATGCTTGACGAAAAATATTGGATTCGATGAAAAAAATAGATGCAATCCTTGTTTTTCATCCAAGATATCCTAGAAGTGGTTACCAACGGTGTTCTTGCGCTGGCTTCAGATGCAATCGAAGCACAGAAAACTTCCCGTAACAAAGTCAAGAAGAAAGATTGCAAGATTGCTTATTGCATTCACACGACCGTTGATGCTGCTAACTTCGATAGAATATATCATGTTGAAACAATGAAGGAGGCATGGGATATTCTGGTCAAGTATTATGAAGTAGGTGAGAAAGTCAAGGTTGTCAAGTTGCAGACCTTGCGTCGACAATATGAATTGTTGACGATGGGAGAAGATGAAAAAGTTGCGGAATATGTGTCAAAGGTCCAGAGACTCGTCCATATCATCAAGGTTTGTGGTGAAACCATAACTGATAAGATGATAGTTGAGAAGGTAATGCGAACATTGACCTCTCACTTTGATCACATTATCGTAGCTATTTAAGAATCCAATTAACTCGAAACCCTAAAATTGGAAGATTTGGTTGGAAACGCCTGAGATTAGGATTGTTGAAAATAAATGAGTTCAAGACTCAAGGAAATAAGTCTTGGTCGAACCCTCACAAGCATCAGGTTGAAGATAGATCTTATGAGTCCTCGAAAAGAGGAGGAGGAGACTTTTGAAAGGACAAAAAAGATAAGAAAGGTATGCATTGCTATAACTATAAAAAGTGGGGTCATTTGGCCAAGAATTGTTGGTACAAGAAAGAAAAGGGATTGACAGGCAAGGACGAAGGAGTGAACCTTGCATGCTAAAACTCAGATGATTCTGAAGGTATGGTGGTTATGGCTGCAGTAACACATAACCATGCCGAATCCAAGATCTGGTTCCTCAACTCAGGCTACTCGAATCACATGATTGGTCAAAAGGTGTGGTTGGTAGATTTCGATGAGTCGAAGAAAAGCAAGGTAAAACTTGTTGATAATTGTTCGTTGCAAGTATAAGGTATTGACAACATATTTTTTCAAATGAGTAATGGAGGAAAAACTATGATCAAAGATGTGCTCTATGTACCTGGAATGAAGTTCAACCTGCTAAGTGTTGGACAACTTTTCGAAAAAGGTTTTTCAGTTGTTATGAAAGATGGGGCTTTAAAATTGTTCAACATCAAGAACAATTTGGTCTTGAAATCTCCTTTGTCGAAGAATATGACATTTAAGACCGTGATCATTTCGACTGAAGTACAATGTCTAAAAATTATTTTTGACCACAAGCATAGTTGATTGTGGCATTTAAGGTTCGGACATTTGAATTTTCGATCACTCAATTAATTGATTACTCAAGATATGGTAATTAGTATCCCAAGTCTTGAGATGCCCGACAAACTCTGTGAAGGTTGTTTAGTCGAAAAGCAATCTATAAATTCTTTCGTTTCGAATACGCCAATGAGATCATCCTGCATACTCGATGTGGTACATTCAGATTTATGTTTTCCATTCGAAGAACATACCATTGGTGGAAACAAATATTTTGTTTCGTTTGTCGATGAGTACAGTCTAAAGCTGTGGATCTATGTGATCAAGAGAAAGGATGAAGTATTCTAAATCTTTAAGAGATTCAAGATACTTGTTGAAAACTAGAGCGAGAAGAGGATTAAACCTCTTCTATTATAAATCAACAACAAGTCATCAATAAATATGGAGAAGAATCCAGTTTTGTATGGAAGAAGTAAGCATATTGAAGCTAGATTTCACTTCTTGGGGGAAAAGGTAAATCAAGGTAAACTTGAAGTTAGGCATTCCTCAAGTGAAGCACAGTTGGAAGACATTTTCACCAAAGGATTGAAGATCGAAAAAATTCCTGAATTTGAGAAAGAAATTATGAATAGTTCAAATTGACTATGATTAGCGTAGGTTCAACGACTTAGATTATAGAGGGGTATATTGAGATATTAGATATAATATCAAATATAATCCAAGTTAGATATGTTGAGATCTTAGATATAATATCAAAGATGATTCAAGTTAGATATGTTGAGATATTAGATATAATATCAAATATAATCCAAGTTGGTAAGCCCAAGCCCAATTGGAGTTGTATATAAATAGTCATAGTTTGTATAATTATTTATATAATTCAAGTGAATAATATAATCATTATTTTCTTATTATTCTCTCTTTCTATCTTTACTAAAAGTTCCTCATGTATTAACACAACTTTCATCCATACCATTGAATCATAACAAATTTTATGATTTGCAATTGAATAAAATCAACCATTGTCATTACACTGCAGAAAATTTTAACGGGAGAAAATCTCCACCCTTTGAGTATACCTCGAGTTTTTTTAATTATTTAAAAGATAGAATTTTAAATTAACTCTTTTAATTAATTTATATATGAATGTATTTAAATTCAATTAAAATAAAATAGAAATATTTTATAAAATAATATCATTAATATATACTATCCTAAAATAAGTGTTATAGTAGACACTTTCACACCGATTAAAAAAATTTAGTAAATGAAAGAAAAACTAATAAGTTTAGCAAATTATCTTTATTGTCTATTGTTGTATTTTAGATATCATTAATGCAGAACGAGAGAAATACTAAATTAGAAGTATTAATTAGGGATATAATTGGAAGATTAAATCTAAAAGTGACACTTATTTTGAGACAAATATTTTTTACAAATATGATATTTATTTTGTGATGGATGGAGTAATAAAATCTATTTGTCGTGGAACAAAAATTGTGAATAAATTGAGGTGGAAGACTCCTAACGCGGTAACCTGAGTCATTAGAGAGGTTACACGGGGTTGACATGTAAGATTAGCACTTCAACGCAAAAAAGAGTTAGAGTGAAATACAGAAAAAGTGAGTGTACCTTCTATCTTACGCGCACAAATATATATATATATATATATATATATATATATATATATATATATATATATATATATATATATATATATATATATATATATATATATATATATATATATATATATATATATATATATATATATATATATATATATATATATATATATATATATAGAGAGAGAGAGAGAGAGAGAGAGAGTTTTGCTAGGATACACCCACTTATATTTATGAATGAGTATTTTAGCAAGTTTTAACTAAAAAATTGTTAAATGCACCCTAAGGTGCATGCTACTAAAATACTCCTTCTAAAAATTAGATGGGTGTCCTATAAGCATTTTCTAAAATACACCTATTTATTTTTTTGCAAGGAGTTTGTTTGTAAATTATGAATAAAAGTGCATTAACGCACTCTAAGGTGCATATGATCTCACACAAATGAGAGGTGGAATCAGAAGTTGATAATAGGTTATGGTTCTCGCGTGTTCTCGAATCATGCATTTGCAACCCTAACGCTATGAAGAGTCTAAAGTACCTTGAAATATTGGGACTTCTATTATCAACTAGAAGGTTCAATGCCCCACGATCTCATCCAATGGTGCTTGCATTCGTATAGGGTGTCACATCGGGGATCTTTCTTATATTTTCATGATAGAGGAGAGATATGTAGTTGTACATCCCTAGGGAGAGACTGTTGGATGTTATTATCATATGCAAGGGGAACATCCTCAATATGGTTATTTTGTTTCCAGTCTTATCGCATTCACTTATTATCATTTATTGAGTCTCCCTCATGATTGTACATCTTTAGAATCAAGATTGAAATTGATTCGTTATTATTTTAGCATGCATAAAACAATGGTTACATTTGAATTTGATCAATACATTTTTAGTCAATTGTATGAGTTTGTTGAATAAAAACTATGTGTTTGATTCAAGTTAGATGCAAAGAAAAATCTCAAAGGTACCTTTAAAATCATGAAAAATTGAGATTTTGAGTGTTTGATTCGATTCAATCAAAGCATACACTCATTTTGATTCAAATTAAATCCAAACGGGTGAACCAAAATTTTCAAAATAATTTGATTCAAATCAGGTTTTGTTCATGATTCGAATCAAGCAATTTTTTGTCCCATCTGCTCAATTTGATTTGAATCAAACTTTGCACATGATTTGAATCACACAATTTTTCAGTATTTTTCTTAAGGGCCTGAAGCAATTGATTCGAATGACAATTTGTACATGATACGAATCACCGGGCCTTCAATTCAAATCAGACATTTTACTTGATTTGAATCAAGTGAAAAATGGGTCAAAATTAGAAATTGGTTTTATTCCATTTACTTGCTCATTTGACTCAATCCATCCATTATTCTTGATTCGAAAGTAACCAACTCTTTCCACTCTCTTTGTGCTTAAACTCAAGCACATATAAAACCTTTTATCAACACTTTTTCATGTGTGGAATTTCATGTTCATTTGTGATTTTCTGTGAAATTAACTCTCACTTTGAAAAGTCAAAGTTCTTGCATTCAAATCTTTTTCTTCTTCAACCTCAGTTTGATTCAGATCTTGATCATGAGAGATTTGTGAATGATTGGGGGAGGCGTTGTCTTGAAACTGACTGTAACACCCCTTTTTTTTAGTAAATTAATTAATTTAATTCATTTAGAATTTATTATAATTTTTGTGTGCTATTTGATGATTATGTGTGTTGGTAAACTTTTGCGAGATTGTAGGAGTGTGTAACGTTTAGGTGGGAAAGCAGATTTGAATGGTTTGAAGAGGAGTTTATTTAAATTTATTTTAATTTATTTTAATTAATTCAATAATATATTTTTGGTCAATTGATTAATTAAAATATAAATTAGAGGTGTTGGGGCTTAAGTGTGATTTTAAAAGAATTAAGGGAAGTAAGGAGTAAGATTTTATGTTAATGAGAGGTGAAATTTAAATTAGTAATTAAATTTTTCTAAGTATAAAATAATAAAAAATGAAACCTATGAATGGGAATTAGGGTGTCAGTACATGAAAAGAGTAAGAAATGGAAAACAAGAACAAGGGCTAGGAAGAGGAAAAAGTTAGAACTTTGGGGAAGATAAATTCTCAACAAAAATCTGAGTTTTCTTTGTTGCTAGGATCATCCGGTAAGGGGGAAAATCTATTCAATAAAAGATATATTGCATGAGGGGTAGAATGAGAAATCCTTAACTTCAAATAGGACATTTGAGATTTTGATTTTTCTTTTCCATCATTAATTATGCCCTTAGGGCAATTGTAATAATTTGAATCCTTGTTGCATTGTTGATTTGTCACATTAGGGGTGTTCAAATTCAAATCAATCCAAATAAAAACCGCAAGCTGATCCAAAAAAACAAAAATTGCAAAAAACTGAAGTTTATTGGATGTGTTTGAATGTCATTTTCTGAATACCGCACGATTTGAATCAGATTTTGGATTGGTTTTTCAAAATCGATCCAAATCGAACCAAACTGTATGTGTATATTTTAATACTTATTTATTTTTTATTAGTATGATATGCTACATAAATTTATTATCAGATAATAATCCTTTTTTTAATACTATTTATTAGCTTGAGTTAATCTGTTTATTTTTATTATTTCATTTATTTCAATTATAATTCATCATTCTCATTTTATAATATTAACTTTTAATATATTATATGTTATATATTATATCAAATTTAAGATTTATTAGTATTTTTATAATATTAATTGTTCTGGACTGGGCCCGACAGGCCCAAAAGCATTGCTAAGGCCCAATCCAAATGGACTTACTGAGGACCACGCCGACCAAAGGGTCACAGTCGTGCCCGACGTGCTCTCACGTGCTCGACAGCTACACCTCCAGCTCGACATACTGCTGTCCAGCTCCACATCCTGCTGTCCAGCTCGACATCCTGCTGTCCAGCTCGACATTACCTCGAGCACCCCAACTAGGGCAGACTCAGTCCACTGCTCTCCCAACGAGACCCCGAAAAGACCGCGTCTCCGTCCGCCCGCACTTCACCCAGAACATCCAGGAAGAGGACCACATGCGGGTCCCCACTACGCGCGTAGAACCTGGCAGTTCCTCCATTGGGCCAAACCTGCCCGGCCCAATGAAGGAACCTTGGCCCAGCGCTGGGGGCTATAAATACCCTCTGTTTCCAGAGGGTCAGGTATTCATCATTCTAACCATACACTTGCTATTACCTGCTCGTACTTCTACTTACTTCAGCATCGGAGTGCCTTGCAGGTACCCCTCCACTTCGTTCAAAAAGCTTTTTGCTCGGAGCCAGCCGTGACGGTCCATTTCTGATCAGATCAGATCAGTGGCGCCGTTTCACCGAGTACACTCCGCTCACAGCTTCCCGCGAGCGTATTTTGGCGGAGTGTGCCAGTACAGACTTCAAGGACGGCGGCGTCAAGCGTCCCCGACCTGCTCCCGCCAAGCCAGTGGTAGATAAAAATAAATACTGTCAATACCATAGGAGTCATGGTCATTTGACAGAGGACTGCGTCCACCTCAAGGACGCCATTGAAACCCTCATCAAGGGAGGGAGGCTCGCGCAGTACAGGCGAAACGACTCTCCTCGTCGTGACGCCCATGAAGCCAAGGAGCCAGAAGAAGACGCCCGACCATCAGACGAGTCGGTGCCTATCCAGACCGCCTTCTCGGTAACCAGGCCCGAGGATTTCGGCATTCCTGAGCACCTGCAGGAGCCGCTGACAACGCACAGCAGGTGGGAATACTTTCCCTCCGCCATGGTCATCAACGGGGGCGGGTTCAACGACCTCACCATCAATTCAGCTAAGAGGAAGTTGGACGAGCTGGTCGACATGGCTCCCCCGCAAACAGTAACGTTCGAAAGGGTGAAGGGCAGGTCAGAGCCCATCACCTTCTACCTAGAAGAACTCCCCGGCAGAGCCCCGAACGCGGTCATCCCCTTACTGATAAGGGCAAGAATGGCCAATTTTGACGTGCATCGTATCTTGGTCGACGAAGGGAGTTCCATCGACGTTATGTACAGCCAGCTGTTCCGAACCTTACAGCTGGATGACTCACATCTCTCTCCGTATGTGGGGTCGGATCTACAAGGCTTCAACGGCTCGACTTCTAAACCTTGGGGTTATGTCGAGCTCCTGGTTACGTTCGGAGAAGGAACGGCTACGAGACAAGTTAAGGTCTGGTTCCTCGTCATTGACTGCCCGTCTCTATACAATTGCATCTTGGGGAGACCGACACTGGCAGAGCTAACAGCGGTGCCCTCGACCGTCCATCTGAAGATGAAGTTCTACACCAGAAGGGCACGGGTAGCCACCATCCAAGGAGACCTAGCCGCTGCCCGTAGGTGCTTCAACGCTGCTTCTAAGGGACGGGATACCGTCGACATAGGGACCAGACCCGCTAAAAGGACAAAACAGGAGCCCGACAGGAAAGCATCCCCCGAGGAAGAAGTCCAGAAGGCTCCACCAAAGGTCGACTCCATAGCCCTCGACGCCCGCTTCGATCAGGATGAGCCATCCAGCAGCGAGCAAATCCCACTCCGACCAATTCCGGAAGGGGATTTTGAACTCGTTCCCCTCGGCGCAGACCCGACCAAGGGAGTGAAGATTGGCAAAGACCTCCCCGACTTGGCCAGGAAGCAAATCAAGGCCTGTCTGCGCGAGAATGCTGATCTCTTCGCCTGGAGCGCGGTGGAGATGCCCGGACTCGACCTTGAGGTCGCCTGTCACCACCTCGCCATTGATCCAGCCGCCAAGGCCGTAGTACAACGTAGGCGTAGGCAGTCTCCAGAAAAAACGGAGGCTGCTGAAAAAGCTGTAAAAGGCCTCCTAGAGGCAAATTTTATTTCTGAAGCCCGGTATTCCACCTGGCTGTCAAATGTTGTACTTGTAAAAAAGAATAATGGAAAATGGAGAATGTGCGTTGATTATACTGATCTCAACCGGGCTTGCCCGAAAGATGCTTTCCCCTTGCCTAACATAGATATGCTGGTCGACAACTCGGCCGGCTACAAAACTTTGTCGTTCATGGACGCCTACTCGGGATACAACCAAATCCCAATGGCCCTGGGCGACAAACACTGCACGGCATTCATGACCAGCTCGGGCAACTATTACTACAATGTAATGCCCTTCGGACTGAAAAATGTCGTAGCAACTTACCAACGCATGATGAACAGAGTTTTCAACAAACAGATCGGCGACATGCTCGAGGTATACATGGACGACATGATCGTTAAATCCCGAGCAGACACCGATCACACAGCTCATCTCAAGACAGTCTTCGCCCAAGCAAGACAGTGCAAAATGAGGTTCAACCCCGAGAAATGCACGTTCGGGGTTAAGGCAGGAAAATTCCTTGGATTCTATCTAACAGAAAGGGGAATCGAAGCCAACCCCGACAAATGTCGGGCATTCTCTGACCTCCCAACACCGACGTCGAAGAAGTCGATACAAATCATGAACGGCATGCTCACGTCGCTGTCCCGCTTCGTCGCGAAGTCTGCTCAGCACGCACTTCCCTTCTTCAAACTCCTTCGAAAGGAAGCAGCCTTCGAATGGAATGAGGAATGCGAGCAAGCGCTTCGCCACCTAAAGCAAAGCTTGTCCCAGCCGCCCGTGCTATCTCGGCCCGACGACGGGGAACCGCTGTACTTATACCTGGCCGTTTCAAACGAAGCCATCAGCGCCGCCCTTCTCCGCGAGACCCCCGACGGGCAGAAACCTGTCTACTTCACGAGCAAAGCCTTACAAGGGCCCGAAAGCAGATACCAGCAGATAGAAAAGGTTGCTCTGGCCCTCGTCAACGCGGCGAGGAGGCTCAGACACTACTTTCTGAGCCACACCATCATCGTGCGAACCGATCAACCGGTAAGGCAGCTCCTGGGTCGGCCAGATATGGCGGGCAGGATGCTGAAGTGGTCCTTGGAACTCTCTGAATTCGACATTCGGTACGAAAGCGGGAAAGCCCTGAAAGCACAGGCCTTGGCCGACTTTGTCGCGGAAATGACCACTCACGACCCTCCCCCGGGGAAAGAACACAAGTGGACCATCTTCGTCGACGGAGCATCCAGCTCGTCCGGAAGCGGCGCAGGAATCCTCCTGGAAAACGAAGAAGGCGTAGTAATCGAGCACTCCTTAGCTCTCTCCTTCCTGACATCAAACAACCAGGCAGAATACGAAGCCCTGCTTGCAGGACTGAGACTAGCCGAGGACCTGGGAGCCCGCGAGGTACAGATTTACACCGACTCCCAGCTCGTCACCTCTCAAGTACAGGGGAGCTACCAGGCCAAAAACGACAACCTCATCGAGTATTTGAATTTAGTCAAAAAACACATAACAAAGTTCGTACGAGCAGAAATTTCGCATGTTCCCCGCGAGCAAAACACGAGGGCGGACATATTGTCCAAACTTGCGAGCACACGAAAGAAGGGCGGGAACAAATCCATCATCCAGGAATCTCTGGCACGTCCAAGTATCGAACCACCCGCGACTACAGTCGAGATCCATGCCATCGGGGATGCCACGTCCTGGATGACCCCGGTTTATAATTTCCTTACAAAAGGAGAACTCCCGTCGAACCAGGCCAAAGCTGCCATTATCAAGCGACGAGCATGTTCCTACGTGGTTCTCGAGCAGAAACTGTACCGAAGAGGATTCTCCATCCCCCTCCTGAAATGCATCGACGAGTCCACCATCCCCGACGTACTACGGGAGATACACGAAGGGATCAACGCCCAACACATGGGCGGTAAATTCTTAGCACGGAAAGCCCTTCGAGCAGGATACTACTGGCCGACGATGCAACAGGATGCCAAGGAACACGTAAAAAAATGTGATAAGTTCCAGAAGCACGGGGATATGCACCTCGCCCCTCTGCACGAGCTGAGCATATTGTCATCCCCGTGGCCGTTCGCCTGGTGGGGCATGGACATCCTCGGGCCCTTCGTGCAAGGAACCTACCAGAACAAATTTCTCATCGTCGCCGTGGATTACTTCACAAAATGGATCGAGGCCGAGGCCCTCGCAAAAATCACCTCGCACAATATCCTCCGTTTCTACAAAAGAAACATCCTCGCCAGATTCGGAATTCCGCGGGCCCTGGTGACCGACAATGGTACCCAGTTCACCGACCACGGGTTCCAGGACTTCGTCACCACGCTAGGGACAAAACAACATTTCACGTCGGTCGAGCACCCTCAGACCAACGGGCAAGCCGAAGCCGCGAACAGAGTCATCCTCCGAGGACTCAAACATCGACTCGGCGAAGCCAAGAGGGGATGGGTCGAGGAGCTCCACAGCGTCTTGTGGGCATACCGCACCACACCCCACTCAACGACGGGCGAGACGCCATTTCGACTGACATATGGCACCGAGGCTGTCATTCCGGTCGAAATCATGGAACCATCCCGACGAACAGAGAACCCCCTCGACGAAGAAATGAACGACGAGGCACTAAGGGACGAACTCGACCTAGTCGAGGAAATCCGATCGGGTGCAGCCCTGCGCGAAGCCACCCTAAAACAACGAGTGGCTCTACGCCACAACGACAAGGTCATCAAGCGCGAGTTCGAAATCGGTAGCCTGGTATTACGTAGGAACCAGAAGGATTCCCGCGAAGGGAAACTGGCCACAAACTGGGAAGGACCTTATCGCGTCCACGGCAACACTGGTACCGGGGCGTACTACCTCGAGCAATTAGACGGAGAGCCATTACCACGACCCTGGAATGCTGCTAAGCTAAAGCAGTACTACAGTTAAAAACTACCAACACCTGGGACCCTCGACCAACGGCACCCGCGCTCGGTCAACGAGGAAAAACGTCCGACTTCGTATAAAGGCTAAGGTACAAGCCCGACATACGACCAAATCGCACAACATCGCTCGACAAACAAGGACAATCGATAGTATCTGACGTGGACAGCTACACCGAGCACCATCGTCGTTGTACCCGTAAGGCAGAACACCCAGCTCGCGATGGGCAGTTCACGCCAAGGGCGAATAGTCCCTACCGGGCTTCGCACCCGACTGAGCAACTTCGCTCCACATGCCCGACAAATCGTCAAGAATGACGGGCCATCTAAAAGGGTCAAAGGGAAGTCTCTCCCCTCGAGCGCAACACTTAGGTGACTCTGGCCAGCGAAAGAGGGCCGGGCACGTATACACACGGAAGGCGGGCAGACTCGCTCGCTAAATCACAGCCACTTACGGGCACACCTCGGGCCCATGACTTAGGCTAAAATTTTATGCAAATATATAAGATTTCAAGAACGGGCAAAACATTCAAATGTAAAACACCATTCATTCAAATAAAAATGCCCGAAGGCGACAAAGCAAACAATTATAAACCGACCAAGAAGGCCGGCGATGTTCATAACGTACAACCGACGGGCACACAGGCCCAAAAAATACAAATATCAAAGGCACGCAGGCCCGCTATCCTACAGTCAGGCTTCCCCAGAACCATCATTGTCGACACCTGGAGAGTCGGGCGAGGGCACGATCACGCCATCCACGATCTGATGTGTGTGGCCTGTACCCTCAGTAACCAGACCAGGGTTTAACAAGGAAAGTTGACCGACTGCGGAGTCGAACCCCTCCTCCAGAGCACCGACGCAATCTGCCTCGAGCAGCCGGATATGGGCGACCAGCTCCGATCGACTCTTCAAAGCCGCTATGTCTTCCGGCTCGTCCTCGGCAGGTAGCATGACAGCGTTCATTTCCTCGATCTGTTGGGCCAAACGCCCGACTTCGGTCTCCAGACGATCCCTGTCCGCACGGAGAAGCTCCCCCTCCTCGGCCAGCTTCCCCGACCTTTCTTTCTCCAGGACCAACATCTCCCTCTCAGCATCCAGCATCGCTGTCTGCTCGCGGAACATCTCCTCGGAGCGTTCCAGGGTAGTCTTCAACTTCCGCGAGCTCGAGGTGAGAGCCGCTTTCTCCTGCTCAAGTTCTTCGATACGGACGGGATCCCCCCTTCCTCGGACAACACCAGGGCCATCTCGGCCATTTTCACCAGCCCGTCCATGCTGGCGGCCAGATACCTCTTCCGATCCTCCTTGGTCATCCTTTTGATAGCCTCAGCCTCGTCGGCAACCACTGACAGAGGGAATCTCTCGAAGAAACCCTCCTCTTTGAAACAAGGGGGGAACCCGAAAGACCTGACAGCGCTGGCGTCCTCGCTGACAGCCGGACCACTTTCCACCCGGGTCCTCTTCCTTTGTATCAGGACGGAATTAGGATCGACCTCTTCAACCTCTGGGGTCCCGTCCGACGCGGCCCCCGAGCTGGGCGACGAATCCACCCTCACCGGCTGAGGAGCACTCGGACTGTGTGGCGGGCCCATCCTCGTCGCCTGGGGAGCCTTCACGACCCTCCTGCCTCGCTTCTGGTCGCAAGACAACTTCAAAAGCCTTTCCCGTCGACCGGCCATCGAACCTGCACAAAATAAAAGACGGGTTAGTATCGAGCAAGTTCATAAATAAATGACGAGCAAAGAAATTCAAGCGATAAACAACCTAGCAGACGAGCAGCCTGCCTGTATGTCTGACACTCCACGAGTGCCTTAGTATCAATCGGTCGGGACTCAAATGTCGGATAACCCTCTGCATCCAAGACATCGTCCCCTTCCCTCGTGGCCCACCGGGCAGGGTGGAAGCTATCGACGAACCGACAAAGTGTGGCGTACGCCTCCTCGTCCTCCGAGCACATGTCCCCGGCAGCAGTATGGTAGTATCCAGTCCCGTGCTCGTAGTGCCTGAACATCCAGTGCACAGGGAACTTGGCCGTACGGGCCATCACGGGATTCCCATCGTCGCCCAAAACCGCCTCCCCGTCATCATCGCTTATGGGCGCCTCCTCCTCGTACAGGGATCCCAAAGCAGAGGTGGTAACTGGCCGCACAACGTACCACTTGTCTTTAAAACCCCTTACGGAGTCCATATACATTTTGAAGAGTCTCCTTGACTGCTTTAAGGAGACCCAGCTGTGTTTCCCTCCTCGGGACTGTCGCTGCAGATGAAAAATCCTGAAGAAGAGCGGTATGGTCGCCCCGATCCTCAGAAAGCGACACGTCAGCTCAAACACCCGGATAAAGGCGAGTGAGTTCGGATGTAGCTGAGACTGGGCCAACTCCAGATGGGTGAAGACCCCGATCTGAAAGTCACTAAAGGGCAGATGCAGCCCAAGATCTTTAAACGCGATCTCGTACATCGGGAAGCTGTACTCTGGATACACCGAGCAGATCCGTGCACGGGAGGTCGGGCACATGACAACGAAATTCTTCTGGAAGTCAGGCTGGCCCTGGCCCGCTTCGAGGACATCATACAGATTTCGGTCACGCCGGCTATATATCGACGCGATCCCTCGGGGCTCGGTGCCCACCCAATCCAGCAAAGGGTCATCGACAGTATCAATCAAGCTGACCGACTCATCGGCACTTTGTTCTTCATGTTCGTGGCGCCCAGAGGAACACGGCTCGTCCGCCATGGTTACCTGCAGAGCACGGGAAACTAGTCAATTGGGCACGAAGCCATATGCTCGACAAACCACGTCGTCCCATGTATGACCACAAAAGTCAGTTTACACGAGTAGTCGCCTCCCCGACATCCAGAAAACTCGATGTGTTCTTCTCCAAACCGACTACGCGGCCACTCTCCAACATGTCGACCCAAGGTATGAACATGGCGAGCAACATCATGAGACCTACGGCTAGGACCATGAACATACCGGGCGCGATCATGAATCAGGCGCCCTGGATCATGAAGACCCCGGGCAGCACTGCTGATTATCACCTAAAACTATGAATATACCGGCCACAAGCATGCGTTTGCCGATCCTAAGCATGAATATGTCGAGCTAAGTATGAGTTTACCGGGCTAGTCCCACGCGCACAGTCCCTAAAACATCTACAAACGCTGAAAATCATGCATTACAACAGGAAAATGAAGAAGATAAACCACTTACTTGAATCAAAAAGTAGGATTCGGCTATGGAGTAAAAGAATCTGTAACAGAAGATCGCGGCTGGGAAAAATCTGGAAGAACAGCAGCAGAGGGAGCACAAAGAGTAGAAACGTGTTATGGGGCCCAAGGTCCCTATTTATAGTGATGACGTGGAATACCAAACGTCACCTCGGGCAACCACGGAGTTCTCTCCCCGACGCGCTGCTCCCAACGCAATGATGACCCTATCACCATAGGGTGGCGGCACAGTTCCCGAAAGATACCTCGTGTGCTCGACAGACACGCGCCGGTGAGGATCCTCCGGGCATCCACCGCGGAAGATGTCCCCGAGCACGGCACGGAGAGGCCCTCGAGGGTCTGCATCTCTGTCCCGGGCGCGAGACCCCGATGTGGAAACGACCTGAGTTCAAGCCATGGCTCCTCACAAAGGAACCACGACTTGGGGGGCTCCTGTTCTGGACTGGGCCCGACAGGCCCAAAAGCATTGCTAAGGCCCAATCCAAATGGACTTACTGAGGACCACGCTGACCAAAGGGTCACAGTCGTGCCTGACGTGCTCTCACGTGCTCGACAGCTACACCTCCAACTCGACATACTGCTGTCCAGCTCCACATCCTGCTGTCCAGCTCGACATCCTGCTGTCCAGCTCGACATTACCTCGAGCACCCCAACTAGGGCAGACTCAGTCCACTGCTCTCCCAACGAGACCCCGAAAAGACCGCGTCTCCGTCCGCCCGCACTTCACCCAGAACATCCAGGAAGGGGACCACATGCGGGTCCCCACTACGCGCGTAGAACCTGGCAGTTCCTCCATTGGGCCAAACCTGCCCGGCCCAATGAAGGAACCTTGGCCCAGCGCTGGGGGCTATAAATACCCTCTGTTTCCAGAGGGTCAGGTATTCATCATTCTAACCATACACTTGCTATTACCTGCTCGTACTTCTACTTACTTCAGCATCGGAGTGCCTTGCAGGTACCCCCACTTCGTTCAAAAAACTTTCTGCTCGGAGCCAGCCGTGACGGTCCATTTCTGATCAGGTCAGATCATTAATAAAAATATAATTTGTAATTTTTGCATATTCAAAAATCGATCCAAATTAAATCGTATTAAATTAAATCAGATTTGATAAGATTTATTTAACATATCATTCAAAATTAAATCAAACCGTAAATAAATTTATCTTTAAATCAGATAAATTTTTTATCTTAAAATCGATTCAAATCTAATTGCATACTTCTACGTCACATGAGTTATCATTAGGAATATGAATATTAAATCATTAATTTTGAATTTTGATGCATATGATAACTTTATGGTGATAAATTCATAATCAGGTGCATATGTTTGATCAAATGATCGAAAAAAATTAACATTCTAATTGGTAACTTTTCTCTGCCTGAACTGTAATGTTTGGTATGCTAATTGTAAATTATGATTTTGCATATATAACGATGGACGAGAATGTCAATTTATCGATAAATGCCAAGTTTTGATTTTGAATGCATATGCTTTGATTTTTGAAATATTAAATGTATTTAAATGTTTTAATCATTTTAATTGGTTCAGGTAGTTTATGGTGTTGATAGAATTGGTGAAATCGTATGATGTGTGCACTGATAATTTCCTTTTTTATTTTTAAATAACAAAATTGATTTTATTTGTAAAACAAGAAAATGTATATAAATGCATGATGATGTTTTTGATTGGCTAGTTAGTCTCTGATCACGGTAAATTCGATGGCTGCGATATGTTAGGCTAAATGTTAGCATTCTTGTAAATAATTGTGTATATGATATTCTATTTACTGAATTGATTTCATGAACAGTAGCTCTTCAATATATGCCTGCCGCCGCATGTTGTTAGATTGAGTTACACTTGACAGTTAATTCTATTTAATAATAATAATAATAATAATAATAATAATAATAATAATAATAATAATAATAATAATAATAATAATAATAATAATAATAATAATAATAATAATAATAATAATAATAATAATAATAATAATAATAATAATAATAATAATAATAATAATAATAATAATAATAATAATAATAATAATAATAATAATAATAATAATAATAATAATAATAATAATAATAATAATAATAATAATAATAATAATAATAATAATAATAATAATAATAATAATAATAATAATAATAATAATAATAATAATAATAATAATAATAATAATAATAATAATAATAATAATAATAATAATAATAATAATAATAATAATAATAATAATAATAATAATAATAATAATAATAATAATTTAATATTATTAATATAATATTTTTAAAAATTCTGAGTTAGAGATAAATATTTGGGTTATTTATCTAATTTAGATTGTTTTCAATTTGGTTAGAGTTGTCAATAGAGTTGTTAGTAAAATTGTTTGAATTGTTTTGAGTTATTAAGAGTTATATTTTTCTTTTTTTTTCAGTAACTCTGACATTTAGAGTTGTCGGAGTTGTTTTCGAGTTGTTTAGAGTTAAGTCTAATGAACTTTATAATTAAAATTGAAGGTATTTGATTCTTTAGAAATGTTTTAGTATTACTTGAATTAGACCGCTAACTAATTGAGTTCATAAGAGTTGTTTTATATGCAATAGTTGTCAGTGGAACATTTTTTAGTACTTTAGAATATTTTAGAGCTATAAGGATTGTTGCAGAGTTGTTTAGAGTTTCTTGAAAACTCTTTTGCGTTATGATTATATATTGTTATAACCTTTTACGAATTAAGAATATGGAATAAATTAATAAAAATATTGTTTGCTATTGTTGGACAGTGTTAGGGATTGTTTGGTGAGATTTAAACGATTAAAAATAATTCTAATTGATATAATTAATTTTGATGAGAGATTGTTGTATATAGACGAGTGATGATAATATGCCTGATTAATATGCTTTATATTGAATACTTGTTATTTTATAAGTATGTTGTTGTGGTTGTTGGATGATGATGAGTATATGACGTTGAAATGTTGGAAGATTACACATAACAGTTTGGTGTGAAGTTGTATACAGTTGATCTAACCGATGATCAAAACCTGTAATGGGCCAGACGCTTCGCCCACAATGCTGAAATCACGGATGTGAGGGGTGTACCTGCAAGGTACTCCGATGCTCAAGGAAGTAAGAGTGCAGAGATACAAGAGAGAAGATAGGGGCTGAGAATTGAGTATTGAATACCTGACCCTCACAAGTGTGAAAGTTTATATAATACCCCCGAAGCTTGGTCATTGGTTCCTATTTTTGAGCATGGATATTAGGCCCAAAAATAGGTAACTGCCAAGATTTCCGCGTGAAAGCAGAAACGAGAAGCTCGTGCTCGTTATCCTGGGAAGAGGTACTTAAAACTAGCCGTTATCGCAGGCATAGACGTGGTCGAGGGCAATCGTGGTCTCGTCGATCCTGGGGTCAACCGACCATGCGATCACAACTGTCGGACATAAGGGAAATGTGCCCTTTTGCTAGCCCTAGGTTGATTGGGCCAATGCTTTTGGGCCATTCCAAAGCAGGAGTGCATTGGGCCGTGCTTAGTCGATGACCCAATCTAGAATAATAGCCTCCCAAATCATTGCTTATAGGCATATGAGTAATGACTTAAAACCATCATGTGCGTCAAGGAGGAAGGTGCTTTATTCATGTTCGTTGATCGAAAGACGAAGAAAATTCATGCCAAGATCCTAGTCGGTTTGAGCCAATGGGGAGAGTTTGGCTTTGCTCGTAGTTTTCATAGCCGCTCGTGGATTTGATTTAGGTTTTTCTTCGAGGCCATGCTCGCGTGAGAATGTGGGAGTTTGCCATTTGCGCTCGACGAGGGATGTTTGTCGTTCAAGGAGACAGAAGGCTTGTGGGATTTTGAAAAGTGAAATGTCATGTCTCTAGGGCCACACGTTGCATCACATGCACAATGATGGCAGAGTTTCTGGTGATACACTTCCCTAGTCGTAGGCAGGCGTCCCTGTGCCCTAGGAATGGATTATAAATTAGGGAAGAGGGAAATCATTTGCAAAATTTTCCAAATTTTATTCTTCACTTGCTCTTGACTCTTGAGGATTTTGCCGCCGTTGCTATTGCTACCGTCACCGTCGGAACACCTTCGACTAGCACCTCCCTGTCGTTAATCAAGTAAGTACCTTAGATCTCTCTTGATTTGTACATTCAAATTAGTCTAAATTTCAATTAGAATGCCAGTTAGGTGAGCTTTTTAGGCTTAGGTCCAGCGATTTGTTGGTGTTTGGAGGTGGCTAAGACATTTTTCAAATGCCAATCGCCTTGTAATCCTCTCTGGAGGTCACTCAGGTACTATTTAAGGCGGTCAATAGGGATAGTGCTGATGGTTCCTATGGAGGTCGTCGTGACGAATCTGGGTTTCACGATGAACCTCGTGAACTTTTTGATGAATCTCAGGCGTTTTCCGATGAATCTCATGAACTTTCCGATAAATCTTATGAGTTTTCCGATGAATCTCATGAACTTTCTGATGAATCTCATGAGTTTTTTTGACTAATCTCATGTGTTTTCCGATGAATCTCAAGAGTCTCCTTTCCAAAGTGGTAGCTCAACCATAATTTGGGTCAGGGACTTCCTCCTCTTCCCGCACTAGGGAACAATCCCCGTCAAAGCAGGTTACCCCGGCTAAGAAGTGACCACGCGCTGATGCCGATCAAATAGATCTTACCAAGGATAATGTCGAGGATAAGTTTGATCTGCCTCCTTGCTTTATTAATCGAGAGTACTTCTAGGGGGTCAATCCATGGCCGTACCTCAGGAAGATTCGTTGCTCCTCGAGGGCCTTTATATGACGGGAAAAAGATAACTTGTGGCCTAGGATGCTGCTGCCTTGATGAGGATTTTGGAAATGGTGGTGGTCTATGCTGACAAGGAGACTTGACATGTAAAAGAGCTGAAGAGGGCGTAGGCGACCATTACAGATCTTGAGGAGAAATTAACGAAATCAGAAACTGACTTCGACCATTATAAGGACCGGTACGAGATCCAGACCAGGCTCATTACCGAAACGGTCGGGCAGAGAGCGGCAATGGTCAACCTGGTCGCAGATATGGTAAATCTGACGGTTGCCTATGCTACCAATGAGAAGAGTCTTTTGGCCAAAGTTGCTGCTTTGAAGGTCATTTTTGGGCCCGCTGAGGACGAGCCCGACGAATTGAAGGCCCTGAGGTGTCGTGCTGAGCTTGTTACTCGCATCCAAGGCATTGAGTAGGATTGTCTAGAGGCCTTCGAGATAGGTTTCGCGAATGCGGTGGCCCAGTTTAAGGTCGCGAATCCCGAGCTAGAGCTTTTTACCGATGTGTTCGGATTTATAAACAGCGTTGTTGATGGCTAGATAGTTTCCCTCGAGATTCTTAACTTTGGTAGGGAAGAAGACTGAGGGGAAAGGGAGCTCACTAGAGATGAGCGCATGGCCGAGGACTGATCAGGCTTTGTCTTTTCTTTTTCCGTGTTAGTTAAGCTTGTGTGCCGTTATTTTTGTAATTTCATGATAATGGATGTTGCCCTGGTTATTGTAATATTTTGACAATTCCGGCTATGGTGGTTGTTACGTTTAACTGCACTTTTCATTTTTTTTTCATATGACTTGTATTTATTGCCTTTTGTTAAACTTTGCATTCTTGTACGCTAGTCAGATAAAGACGTTTATTCTGGCTATTTTTGTTAAGTGTTTTCCGGGGGTTTTGTTTGATTGTATTATCGTTCTACATTATGGGGAACTCGCCGAATGGTCGGGGTTGAGTTCCGGGAAAAGGGCAGAGCTTAGGTCTCATTTGGGATCTGAGATCCGCGGAGTGAACTTCCCATCGCCAGCTGAGTGTTATGCCATTATGGTATGACGATGGTGGAGCTCGTTTGAGTTTTCCCCGTCGGATCAAGAATATACTTGTTCTAAAGTGAAAACTTGCCTTTTTGTTCGAATTTGAGATGTTGTTCCTGTACCATAGCACACATCTATGGCCGGGAAATGTTGTGTTCGTCGTTTTGACAGGGCACGCCGAATTTTCAAGCCTTAAATGTAATATTATTTCATTTTTTTGCCGTTCCATGATCGAGCGAGTTCCTCCCCGTTAAGATGTTCGAGGTAGTAGGCCCCGTTCTCTGTTTTTGCTTGGATGTGATATGGGCCTTCCCAGTTTGCAGCGAGTTTTCCTTCGTGAGAATCTTTGTGATTTCTCCTTAAGAATAGGCTGCCGACTTCAAATTCTCGTTGATAACTTTGGCATCGTGACGTATGCAATTTTTTGTTTTAGTGAGGCTTCTCGTAGGGCTGCTCTTGATCAGACTTCTTTAATATGGTTGAGATCTTTTCTCAGTGTCTCGTCATTCATCTCTTTGTCAAGAGGGGCTTCGGTTCTCCTGGACGGCTCTCTTATTTCGATTGGGATTACTGCCTCGATTCCGTACGCTAGTCGGAACGGGGATTCCCTGGTAGTCGAGTAAGGGGTTGTTCGGTAGGCCTAGAGCCCACTGTGTAGCTCCTCGACCCATTTCTTTTTGGTTTCGTCTAGCCTTGGTTTGAGGTCTCGTAGGATTACCTTTTTTGCAGCTTCGACTTTCCCATTTTTTGCAGATGCTCGATAGATGTGAAGTGTTGGGTGGTTCCCTGGCGACAAATTCGTGGGAAATTTTTTTTCGTGAATTGTGTCCTGTTATCGGTGATGATCTCCTGGAGTATGCTGAATCAGGAAAGTATGTTTCTCTTGTAGAAATGGAGTATGTTATGTATCACGATTTTGGCCAGGTCCTCTTCTTCTATCTATTTTGTAAAGTAGTCATGCCCACTATCAAGTACTTGTTCTGATTTTCCCCTATGACAAATGGTCTGAGGATGTCTAGTCCCCACCATACGAAAGGCCATGGAGATGAGAGGGACATGAGTTTGTTGGACGGTGCCAAGTGCATGTCCCCGTGGCATTAGAATTTATCGCATTTTTTCACATGTTCTTTTGTGCCGTGCTACATGATAGGTCAGTAATATCCTACTCATAAAGTTTTTCTGGCAAGGGATCTTCCCCCTATAGGTGTTAGGCGTTGATTCTTCATGGATTTCATGCAAGATGTGGTCGACTTTGGGTTCTTTGACGCGTTTGAGGAGGGGGGATGGAGAATCCTTGTTTGTACAGTTTATTTTTGACCAAAACGTAAGAGGAGGCTTTGCACCTGACCACGCTAGCCTCTTTCTGGTCGGATGGCAGTTCCCCCTTTGCGAGGTAGTTGTATACCGGGGTCACCCAACAGTTGTTGTCGCTGATGGTGTTTACATCCAGAGTTGTGGAAGGTTTTTCGATGCTTGGTCGAGGAAGTATCTCCTAGATCACGAATTTGTTTCCTCCTTTACTCTTTGTGCTTGCAAGTTTTGACAGAATGTCTGCTCGGGCGTTATGTTCACAGGGAATGTGTTTTACCTCCACATATTCGAATTTTACCATTCTTTCTCGGACCAGGGTTCCGTATTCGGAGAGGTTATCATTTTTGACTTGATATTCTCCCCGCACTTGAGAAGCTACTAGCTGGGAGTCTATGAAGATTCTCACATCTTCGGCTCCTAAGTCTTTGGTCAAATGCGACCCTACTAGGAAGGCTTCATATTATTCCTGGTTGTTGGAGGTTAGGAAGGATAATGTGAGGGAGATTTCGATCAATATTTTTTCCTCGTTCTATAAGATGGTGCCTACTCTGCTTTGTGATGAGTTGGAGGCCTGTTCGCCGAAGACGGTCCATTTGCGTGCCCCAGAAGGTCATTTCTGCCACGAAGTTGGCTAGTACTTGGGCTTTAAGGGACTTTCTACTCTCGTACCTGATTTCGAACTTAGGTAGCTCTAACATCCATTTGAGCATCATGCCCGCCATGTCTGGACGACCAAGCAACTATTTCACGGACTGGTCTGTCCGTGCCACGATCTTGTGGGCTAGGAAGTAGTGCCTTAACCATCGCGCCGCATTGATGAGGGCCAAAGCTACTTTTTTGATTTGCTGGTATCTAATTGTTGGACCTTGTAAGGCCTTACTCGTAAAGTATATGGGTTTCTTCCCCTCAGGGGTTTAACGAATGAGGGTCATGCTGACAGCTTTGGCTGCCACGATAAGATAAAGGTAAATAGTTTCTTCACTTTCTGGTCGCAATAGGACCAGTGGTTGCGAAAGAGATCGTTTGAGTTTCTTCACATGTTGCTTCCTTGCGAAGAAGTTTGGAAAGTGGGAGTGCATGTTGGGCAGATTCTGCCACAAAGTGGGATAACGAGGTGAGCATCCCATTCAGAGATTAGATTGACTTCTGAGTTCGACGTTGGGAAATCGGATAATGTTCTGCACTTAACGGGGTTTGCTTCAATTCCTCACTCTGTTAGGTAGAAACCAAGGAATTTACCTGCTTGTACATAGAAGGTGCACTTCTCTGGATTGAATCGCATTTTGCATAACCTTTCTTGGTCGAAGACCCTCTTTAAGTGGAGTGTATGGTCAGACTCCTCTTGGGAATTCAAGATCATGTCGTCCATGTAGACTTCGAGCATGTCTCCAATGTCTCCTTGGAAGACTTTGCTCATCATTCTCTAGTAAGTAGCGCTGGCGTTTTTCAAGCCAGAGGGCATTACGTTATAGTAGTTGATAGTACCATGGTTTTGTGATTGGCTAAATTTTGGAAAAACATGGTTTGTCATAACAGGTTTGCTATTATGTGATTTTCAACCAGATATCGAAGGCAATGTCATGACATCTTGGTCAGGAGCAACAGGCGCTGCTGTTTGGTATTTCTTAACAAGTTTTGATTTGATTTCCTGAGATTCCTTTTGGATATATCTCAGTTATTTTCAAAAGTCAAGAAGATACAATCTGGAACAAGTGAATCAAATCTCCAACAACATTAAAGTTTCTAAATTTCGTTGTAGAGCTAATTTAGGATATTCGAAGATTTTTTCCAAGATTTAAGGAGATATTCTCTGCAGCAATCAGCGCATGGATCAAGGAATAATTGGGCATAGAATTCAAAGCCCATGAACAACTGAAGCTTATAAAAGGAATACCAAAACCTAGGGAAATTAGTTCTAGTTAGTTCTAGTTTTGTTTTAGTTTAAAATAAGGGTTTAGGTTTTGAGAGTCCTTCGTGTTCCTTGCGGTGTACGTCACCATTGTATCTTTTGATACTTGTGGTAGACATAATTTTCTCACTCAGAAACCTTTAGGTAATGAGTTAAGTATTGTTCTCCTATAAGATTTTAAGAAAATAGTTGAGTATTTTTCTTAGTTAAGAGTCTTAACTAGGTATTTGTGTTTGAAGTGTAATCTTCTATTGGGTTTATCCTTGTACTAGTTACTGTAATTGTAACTAGTTTATAGACTTCCATTGGGATTGGGGCATGACTTTTATCATTGCGGTGATTGGAAGTGAGATGGTGATTTATCATATCTAGGAGGTGCTTAGGTAGAAGTTGCAGTAGATAGGGATTAAGTGATAAGTTGTAAACTGAGATTGTTTATGCTTATAATTAATACTACTGATAGTGAATTTCCTTCATGGCTTGGTATCCCTTAGAGTAGGTGAGTTGCACTGAACTTGGTTTACAATTGATTGTGTTCGTTTTCAATCTGTATTTAAAACTCTACATTTTATTATAGTTTGATATTGTTATTCAGTATGTCTAAAGATGTCATAACATCTGTCATGATATCATGTTCTGATGTTGGAAACATCAGTATGAGAGTGTTGTATACCGGTACCAAAATTTCAATTGGCATCAGAGCAAGCACCATGTCTGTCATGGGTGAGCTTTAGGGATATTTCAGGTACTTTGGCTATTGAAAGGCTAGGATGATATCATTCTTGGATTCAATATGACAATTACTGATGGTTGTCTGATGCTTTTGTGGGCCTACTACAGTTGTTTCTGATATTGTTGCTTTCACAACTATTGATGGTTATGTTAATGTTACAACTATTGAAGGTTGTAATGATGTTGTTGACAACTAACGATGGTTTTTTTCATAACTACTGATGGTTGTGCTGCCGTGACTACAACTATTGATGGTTATTTGTATGTTGATGCTATTACAACTACTGATGGTTGTATTTATGTTAATTCCCTACAAGATGTCCTGACATCTTTCCTGGAATATGTTAAGGTTGTTTTATTTTGACTTCTGCTGCTTTTGCCTCTGTGTCTTCTGTTGTATATACCTCTGATGGAAGAAGAGTTCATAGTTTGTGTTTCTGGTGTTAAGGCTTAGGAACATATGCTCTTGACAGAAGATTGATAATGATCTGTCAGGATGATAAGGATATGTGTTATGACCAAAGTTTCTTAGGACTCTCTCAGGACCCCTCTTCAGGCACATCTAAGGTGTTGATGTCTAACTACTCACATCTCATCCTGAAAGCTATTAGAAGAAAAATGATGAAAGCAATTCATGATCTTACATGAATTTCCTTGTTATAACAAATGATTTCAGCTCTTTGGGAGAAGAATTTTTTGAAGGTAAGCTGGGTTGGAAGATTCTCATACCTCTTATCAAGAGATTTTCCTTGAAGGTGACAACCTGTATATAAGTTCAAGTCATCCCCAGCCAGGAGTAAGATAAAGGGGAGAGCATTATGATTTCTGGATTCTGCTGAAGGGTTATCCTATGATGTTGTGTTGCTTGGGAGCTAATTTCAACCAAGTACTATGAAGAGTGGATAGAAGGTCAAGTTCAATTTTCTAGAACATATGTTCTGACATCAAATTTAAAAAGGGGTGTTCTATCAAGGTGGTAATCATGTTTCTATATCTACAACGCCTGATCTAGGCTTCTGATGAAGAATTGTGATATCATGTTGAGCTTGCTAATTCGTTCAAAGGATTGTGCATCATAAGTGAACAAGTCTGTCAACAAGAAGATTATCTGAATTCATCAAGTTTCTGAATGGCCAAGTCTTGCATTAAAAATGTCACTTATGTGATTATTTTTGGTTACATATATTCTTAAGTGTCATGATTAAATTGCTCTCTCAAGAAGGCCTTCTCAGCCCAAGAAATAACCAAGCAGTGGTTTAAAATTCAAAAGGGGGTGATTTTTGTCTTCCCTCCTCTAAAGATTGAAGCAAAGGGAGATAGGAATTCTGACATGGGATGGGATACTCATATGTTAGAGTTTAGAAAGTAGCCGGTGAGCATTGTGTATCCGTATACAAGTTGTGCTACTTTGGTACTATGGCCAAGGATGAAGTTGTGTGATCAAGATATGAATGTAGATGGGAGGAATGAAGTTCCGATAATGACATTTTCTATTAAGAACTATTTTCTCATCCTGAATGTTCAAGGAAGTTAAGGTGAATATGTATCACCAAAAGCTGCAACATCAGTCGGATGCATTAGTTCTAGAACTTCCTCTTGTGAACCTCATCAGATTTTTGCAAGATGAGAGTCTTAATTAAATTGATGTATGCTCTTGTGATAGTTGTTGATATTTTTGGTAAACTATAGAAAAATCAAGATCAAATCTATTTAAAAATATCAAAAGTTCTTAATCAACATCTACAAAGGAAAGTTGGATTCCAAATGGTGAATAGAAGAATGTAGATATGCTTAATTGTTGGTTGTTATGAAAAGGAACTGGGTGGACTACAACATGGAAGAATCAGACATCTTTGAACTCCTCAAAGATCTTTTTGGGTTCCAACTGTACTTAATTAATATCTCTGAGCTTCTTTGTTGTTAGTAAAACTAATAGAGATATTATTATCATTAAGGAAGGAAAGGAAGTTAAACCAAATTTTGGAACATCGTCTCAGGAAATTGATTCTTCAAGTTAGAAGACTCTGAATAGTTGCATGAACTGAATCAGAAAATCTCCCAAGTGAGCTAGATTTTAGGATTTTTATCCAGAGGAGTGGTAAATAAGGAATTTGGTCAGTGAAGGGATCTCCATTTTCATAGCTAAATTTGATGCTATCTTGCATTTAGAATTTACGGAGACCTTATTAGGCGTAGCTATTGAAACATTATGGACTTTCATGAACAAATTTGATGAAGGTGGTGTTAATGAAGGATGACAATCCTTAGGAAGCAATCTTGTCTCTTGAATCAACCAAGTTTTGTCTGTATCCTAATTTTCACATGGATAAGTATGATGCTAAGGAAACTGTTGCACTTTAGTATTCTGCATACAATTTCAAAGAAGATGTTATGACATTGTACTATGGAGTTTTGGTTACAGTCTGTGTAATCAAGCATGAAAGTGTGACTTAACAAAGGTCATTTTTACTGGTCTTAGTTCGATCAATGATCTTGCTGCAAGTAAAGGTACTCTCTTTAGCTTGGGATTCTTGGGGAAATATTATGAGAAAAAATTAGTAATTCCTTGGACTCAGGTCAGATGGAAATATTGAAGGGTATTTTGGAAATTTTCTCTTCTATGGAGCCAGCATAAGAGATGTGTAAACTTTTTTGTCCAATCAGCTATGGTTATGGTTAGCCTAGACTGTGCCAGTTTGAGTTTTAATTCCCAGTAGTCAAAGCTTGGGAAGATTAGAAGAAAAATAAAGTCCCTCTCTCTCTCATGGTGAGTAGGGAATTACTAATAAGAGTAACTACACTTGCTTCTAAAAAGCTCTGATTAACTAACTCTTTGATACAAGAAAGGTAATCTTTATATGTTTAAGAATCAGTCGTTACAGGCGAAGTTTCAAGGTGGACAAATCCTGGCATAAGGTTGATGCTATGAAGCTTCGTTTTATAGAATCTAAAGAAGATAAAAGTAATGTTTCAACGTAGACCAAATTCAAAGAAAAATCTCTTGTTGAGTTATTTACTAGTGTATCCTTGTCAAGTAAGTTAAATGTTATATCTCATATAACGATTGACAATAGCAAGGAGCGAAGAAGGATATTTGAAGGGTATTTGACAATAGCAAGGAGTTCAGTGTGTGTGTGTTTCACCCCTCCTTTGTAATTCTTCCTCCTTTTCTAGTGTTTGGTGTGTGTTTCTTCTGTGTCTCCTTAGTTGGTTTTCCTTTTATGCTTTCAATTGTGTTGTTGTTTACATTATGTGTGTTTACATTTGCTCTATTTGTTTTTATCAAGATTTTGGCTAAAAGGGGGGGGGGGGATTAAGTGTTGCGTCTTGATGTTACATCACATATCTTGACATGTTGATTAACATTGCTATATGACTGTGCTACTAAGAGTAGTCGTGTGTATTTGCAGTTGCTTACTATATGCAACTAATTAAGGGAAGCATGATAGACTATCATGCATGTATGCTTCTATTGTTGCTATGTTTTCTGGTGTGCAGAGATGTCGAACAAAATGTTCAGACATTATGTTTATATGTTAACTTGGATAGCTCATGTGTGTTGTTCTAAGGGAATGAGTCTCAAATGTGTGAACTTGGATAGCTCATTCAGGTCATTTGGATTTTCCTCATTTCTTGTCTGTTTCTTTTTCTGGTCAGGTTTCTGGTGATTGGGGAAAAATAAATTTAGGTTAATCAAGTTGTATAAAGTTTTTTTTACCCTATTTATGAATTTATTCATCTCTCCTGGATTTTTGTGCTAAAAGTGTTTTAGCCAAAATTTGTCAAAGGGGGTGATTGTTAGTACCATGGTTTTGTGATTGGCTAAATTTTGGCAAAACATTGTTTGTTATAATAGGTTTGTTGTTATGTGATTTTCAACTAGATGTCGAAGACAATGTCATGACATCTTGGTCTGGAGCAGCAGGCACTACTGTTTGGTATTTGTTGATAAGATTTGATTTGATTTTCTGAGATTCCTTTTGGATATATCTCAGTTATCTTCGAAGGTCAAGAATATACAATCTGAAACAAGTGAATCAAATATCCAACAACATTAAAGTTTCTAAATTTGGTTGTTAAGGGATAATTTAGGATACTTGAAGATTTATTCCAAGATTAAAGGAGATATTCTCTACATCAATCAGTGCATGGATCAAGGAATAATTAGGCAGAGAACTTAAAGCCCATAGACAAGTGAAGCTTATAAAAGGAAGACCAAGACCTAGGGAAAAATTAGTTCTAATTAGTTCTTGATTTATTTTAGTTAAAAATAAGGGTTTAGGTTTTGAGAGTCCTTCGTGTTCCTTGTGGTGTAAGTCACCCTTGTATCTTTTGATACTTGTGGTAGACATAGTGTTCTCACTCAGAAACCTTTAGGTAATGAGTTGAATATTGTTCTCCTCTAAGCTTTTAAGCAAAGAGTTGGTTATTGTTTTTAGTTAAGAGTCTTAACTAGGTATTTGTATTTGAAGTGTAATCTTCTATTGGAATTATCCTTGTACTAGTTACTGTGTTTGTAACTGGTTTATAGACTTCTATTGGGATTGGGGCAGGTGTTTTATCACTACGGTGATTGCAAGTGAGATGGTGATTTCTCATATCTAAGAGGTGCCTAGGTAGAATTTGCACTGGGTAGGGATTAAGTGATAAGTTGTAAATTGGGATTGTTTGGGATTAGAATCAATACTACTGGTAGTGGATTTCCTTCCTGGTTTGGTAGACCCCAAAGTAGGTGAGTTGCACCAAACTTATTTAACAATTTACTTTGTTCTTTATCAATATGCATTTAAAATTTTGCATTTTATTTTAGTTTGATATTACTATTTAGTCTCTCTACAGATGCCGTAACATCTGCGTTGACATCATATTCTAATGTTGGACACATCAATATGAGAATTGAAATTGGCTTTAGAGTAGGTACCCTGTCTATCATTGGGTAAGCGTCAGGGTTATTTTTGGTAATTTGGTTATTGAAATGCTAGGATGATAACTTTCTTGGATTCAATATGACAACTATTGATGGTTGTCTGATGCTTCTGTGGGCCTACTATAGTTGTTGCTGATATTGCTGCTTTAACAACTACTGATGGTTTTGTTGACGTTATAACTATTGATGGGTTTAATGATGATGTTGACAACTACTGATGGTTTTTTTTTCATAACTACTTATGGCTGTGCTGCTGTGACAACAACTATTGATGCTTGTTTGAATGTTGATGCTGTTATAACTAGTGGTGGTTGTATTTATGTTGATGCCCTACTAGATGTCCTGACATCTTGCCTAGAAAATTTTGAGGATATTTTATTTTGACTTCTAATGCTTACGCCTCTGTTTCTTCTGCTGCATATGCCTCTGATGGAAGAATAATTCATAGTTTGTATTTCTGATGTTAAGGCTTAAGAATATTGCTCTTGGAAGCCAAAAGAGGTTGTGTTGTTTCTTATCTATGTCCAGAAGATTGGTAATGATCTATCAGGATGATAAGGATGTGTGTTATGACCAAAGTCTCTTGGGACTCTCTCAGGACCCCCCCTTCAGGCACATCTAAGGTGTAGATGTCTAACTGCTCACATCTCATCATGAAAGCTAGTAGAAGAAAAATGATGAAAGAAATTCACGATCTTACATGAATTTCCTTGTTATATCAAATGCTTATAGCTCTTTGGGAGAAGAATTTTTAGAAGGTAAGATGGGTTGGAAGATTCTCATGCCTCTTATCAAGGGAGTTTTCTTGAAGGTGACAACCTGTATATAAGTTCAAGTCATCGCCATTTAGGAGTAAGATAAAGGGGAGAGCATTATGATCTGGTTTCTGCTGAAGGGTTATCCTATGATGTTATGTTGCTTGGGAGGTAATTTTAACCAGGCACCGTGAAGAGTGGATAGAATGTCAAGTTCAATTATCTATAACACCTGCTCTGACATCAACAATAAAAAGGGGTGTTCTATCAAGGTGGTAAACCTGTTGCTGGATCGGCAAAGCCCGATCTAGGCTTCTGATGAAGATTTATGATATCATGTTGAGCTGGCTACTTCTTTCAAAGGATTGTGCATAATAAGTGAAGAAGTTTGTCAACAAGAAGATTATTTGAAGTCATCAGGTTTCTTAATGGCCAAGTCTTGCATTAAAGATGTCACTTTTGTGTAAATTTTTGGATACATCAGATTCTTATGTGTCATGATTGAATGGCTCTCTCAAGAAGACCTTTTCAGCCCAAGAAAATAAATAAGCAGTGGTTTAAAATTCAAAGGAGGTGATTTTTGTCTTTTCTCCTCTAAAGATTGTAGCAGAAGGAGATAGGACTTCTGGGAATTCTGACATAGGATGGGCTTGTCATATGTCTGAGTGTAGAAAGTAGCTGGTGAGCATTGTGTATCAGTATACCAACTGTGCTACTTTGGTACCATGGCAAAGTATGAAGTTGTGTGATCAAGATCTAGATGTATATGGGAGGAATGAAGTTCAGATAATGACATTTTCTATTAAAAACTATTTTCTCATCTTGAATGTCCAAGGAAGTTAAGAAGAAGATGTCTCACCAATGGTTGTAACATTAGTCAGTTGCATTAGTTCTAGAACTTCCTCTTGTGAACCTCATCGGGTTTCTGCAAGATGAGAGTCTTGATTAAATTGATTTATGCTCTTATAATAGTTATAGATATTTTTGGTAAACTTTAGAAAAATTAAGATCAAATCTATTTAAAGTTATCAAAAGTTCTTGATCAATCTCTACAAAGGAAAGTTGGATTCCAAATGGTGAATATAAGCATGTCTATATGCTTAATTGTTGGTTGTTCTGAAAAGGAATTAGGTGGACTACAACATGGAAGAATCATACATATTTGAAGTCTTCAAAGATCTTTTTGGGTTCCAACTTTACTTAATGAATATCTATGAGCTTCTCTGATGTTAGTAAAATTTATAGAGATATTGTTGTCATTAAGGAAGGAAAGGATGTTGAACCAAATGTTGGAACATCATCCCAGGAAATTGATTCTTCAGGTTAGAAGACTTTGAAGAGTTGCATGAACTGAATCCGAAAATCTCTCAAGTCAGCTAGAGTTCAGGATTTTTATCCAGAGGAGTGGTTAATAAGGAATCTGGTCTATGAAGGGATCTCCATTTTTATAGCTAAATTTGATGCTATCTTGCATTCAAAATTCAAGGAGACCTTATTAGGTGTAGCTATTGACACATTATGGACATTCATGAACAAATCTGATAAAGGTGGTGTTAATGAAGGATGCCAATCCTTAGGAAGCAATATTGTCTCCTTAATCAGCCATGTTTTGTCTGTATCCTTGTTTTCAACAAGGATAAGTATATTTCTAAGGAAACTGTTTCACTTTAGTGTTATGCATACAATGTTAAAAAATATGTTATGACATTGTACTATGGCGTGTTGGTTACAGTCTATGTAATCAAGTGTGCAAGTGTGACTTGACAAAGCTCATTGTTATTGGTCTTAGCTCGGTCAATGATTTTGCTACAAGCAAAGGTATTCTTCTTAGCTTGGGATCCCTTGGGAAATATTATGAGATACAATTCGTAAGTCCTTGGATGCAGTTCAAATGGAAATCTTGAAGGGTATTTTGGAAAAAAAAGTTGCTATGGAGTCAGCATAAGAGATGTGTAAACTTTTCTGTCCAGACAACTATGGTTATGGTTAGCCTAGACTGTGCTAGTTAGAGTTTTAATTCCCAGTAGTCAAACTTGGGAAGAGTAGAAGAAAATAGAGTGTCTCTCTCTTATTAAGAGTGGGGTATTAATAATAAGAGTAACTACACTTGCTTCTAAAAATATTTGATTAACTAACTCTTCGATACAAGCAAGATAATCTTTCTATGTTCAAGAATCAGTTGTTATAGGAGAAGTATCAAGGAGGGACAAATCCTTGCATAAGGTTGATGCTATAAAGATTCATTTCTTGGAAGCTAAAGAATATAAGAGTATTATTTTAGCGTAGGATGAATTCAGAAGAAAAAAAATCTCTTGTCGAGTTATTTACTAGTGTATCTTTGTCAAGTAAGTTAAATGTTATATCTCATATAATAATTGACAATATCAAGGAGTGAAGAATGGTATTTGAAAGGTATTTTACAATAACAAGGAGTTTAGTGTGTGTGTGTGTGTATGTGCGTGTGTGTGTTTCACCAGTCATTTGTAGTTCTTCCTTCCTTTCTGGTATTTGATGTATGTTTATTTTGTGTCTCCTTGGTTGGTTTTCCTTTCATGCTTTCAGTTGTGTTATTGTTTGCATTCTATATTTCCAGTGTTTACATTTGCTCTGTTTATTTTTGTCAAGATTTTGGCTAAAAAGGGGGAGTATAATATTTTGTCCTGATGGTACATCACATGTATTGACATGTTGATTAACATTGTGATATGATTGTGCTACTAAGTGGGAGTAGTCTTGTGTGGTTGCAATTTCTTGTTGTATGCAAATGTTTAGGGGGAGAATGATAGTTTGTCATGCTTGTATGCTTCTGTTGTTGCTGTGTTTTCTAGTGTGCAGAGATGTCGAACAAAATGTTCTAACATTTTGTTTATGTGTTAACTTAGATCTCACATGTGTGTTGTTCTAAGGGAATGAGTCATAGATGTGTGAACTTGGATAGCTCATGCAGGTCATTTGGGTTTTCCTCAGTTCTGGTATGTTTCTTTTTCTTGTTGGGTTTTTGGTGATAGAGGGAGAAATAAATTTCGGTTAATCAAACTGTATAAAGTTTTTACCTTGTCTGTGGTTTTATTCCTCTCTCCTGGATTTTTGTGCTAAGAGTGTTTTAGCCAAAATTTGCCAAAGGGGGAGATTGTTAGTACCATGGTTTTCTGATTGGCTAAATTTTGGAAAAAAATGTTTTTCATAACAAGTTCTTTGTTATGTGACTTTCAACCAGATGTCGAAGACAGTGTCTTGACATCTTGGTCTGGAGCAGCAGGCGCTGTTGTTTGGTATTTCTTGACAAGATTTGATTTGATTTTCTGAGTTTTCTTTTGGATATTGTTGTACCCCAAAATTTTCCCTCTCATTTCTCAAAGGATCATTCTAGACCCTCAGGTTTGCTTCTGGCAGGTTTTAAGTCTCAACTCATAATTTTCTAAAAGAAAGTCATTTACAAGGGCAAAATGGTCAAAAGCATACTGAAAAGTCAAACTTTGACTTTTGAATCAAAAATCAAGTTGCAACAATCATAATCCATAAAGATAAGAAGTTGGTTCATCAAGAAATCTAAAATCAGAAATTACTTTGAAAAAATCAAATTTCTAAATATTTAGAAAATTTTCTAAGTGTTAAGAGAATATGATACTTCAAAACTTCTGGAACAGCCTCCACACAAGCACAATCAGAATTTGCAAACACGGTTCAGAACATGATGCTTCAATCAGAACATATGGAAGCGATGTTCTTTGGTCAGAACATGACTATTTAACATATGGAGGCTACGCTTCTGGTCTTCTGTTATCAGAACATCACCAAATCCCAAAACCTCATTTAAGCAGACTGCTTCCATGCTACAGCACAGTCCCGCAACCAGCTGCTGATCCAGTCCATGCCTGCACTTTCTCAAACCCCATATTTGCACCAAATTAGCATACAAAAGATGTGATTAAAAAGAAATGGAACAGTATGCCAAAAAGGTTTAAATCTCATTTATTTTTCCCCCAAAAAACACAGCAAACTCACCTATAAATAAGTTGCCCTATCACACTTTCAAAGGGGGGCTTTTGAAAAGAGATAATTATCAACGAGAGAAAAGAAAACAGTAGAACATTCGTGAACCCCGAATTCTTAAAGAAAACCAAAACCTTTGTTCTTCCCTTTGAATCAAAGAACACAACATTTTATGTTCCGTTGCTCTTGTTGATTCTAGAACATCTAAAGGCAGCAACTCAAGTCCCAAACACACACTCCAGATTCAAGGTACGTCTTTCTGACTTGGAATTTTTTCATTCAGAACATCATTAAATATGTAAGTATCATAGTATTGATGTTGTCCATATCATTGCATAAGTAAAAAAACAGTGGATCAGAACTTCTTGAATAAAGCTAGGCTCATAATTAGGATTAGAACTTCTATAAACTATTGTGCTTTTATCTTTCTGATTTGCTATTGTTAAGAATTGAATAAGTTATTGATGAGCTGATTAAATGTAAGGAAGGAGTTGAAACACAACACAACTTCTGGGTCTTTCTTTCCCACTATTTTAACACAACACATAACTTCTGATTTTCACTCACTGTTCTAACACAAGACAGAACTTCTAAGATTTTCTCACTGTTTTGACACATAGAACTTCTAGGCTTTCTTATTGTTTTAACACATACAAAGCTTCTAATATTTTCTTACTGTTCTAACACTCAGAACTTCAGCACGTAGCGACCCAAAACTTCTATTTTCCCCCCTAATGTTTCTTTCAGGACCCCAGCGTATATCAACTTAAAACTTCTGATCACCTCTGATGTTTCTTGCTGAATCACAACGCGCCTGGCATCTGAACTTCTGGTCCTCTTTATTTTGTTTTCAGCAACATGCTGATCCTATTTCTCTTTATTTTTCATTTTTTCTCTTTTATTTTATTATTAGTACTATTTTTATTAATATAAAAAAGACATAAAAATATTTTCTTTTTATTAATTAATTATTTCCTTTTTTCTTCTAATTCATTAAGACAAAAAACCATTTTCAAAACAAGTATTTTCCTTTTCTTATATTATACAATTCAATATGGTTGTAATAGATAATTAGGATTTAAATTCTTACAAAATACCCATTTGTAATTATGTACCCCCATCCCTGAAATAATGTAATAGCGTAGGAATTTACATTTTCCGCAATTTATCGCTTTCAAATATAAATGCTAGTAATTAGGTTTTGTATGGCAAGACATGAAATCAACAAATAGATAACCCTAATCAAGAATAAATGCATGTAAATCAAACACACTTGCACATTAGCACCCTTAGGGTAATCCTGCTTTGTTGCCTTTCGGAAAATAGTCATGTCCCTCGAACATGGGCATTTTAGCAAAGACCCTCGATAAAAGATCGTAGTCCCTCGATGACTCTTAATGTTGCCTTCGGTAAACGGTCTAGTCCCTAAAAGACATTGCTAAAACGTCCCATAGGTTGCCTTCTATGACTATACAAAACGTCCCGTGCCCGTCCCTTCACATCCAACGATGAGGCTTCTTACCAAATCAATGGTAAGATAGCAACATCTAAAGGAGGAGGAAAAGAACATTTAAGACCTTTTGAGTAGGTAGGTTGTCCTAGTTGCTTGCTTGCTCACAACAAAAACATTTTATACACCAACACTTTCATTTTGAAACATTTTCGAAAGACAACACTTTGTACGCGTTCTTATAGAAACGAGAACCATTACAAAGACACCTTTTTAAAATCACTTTCAAAAACACATTTCACAAACACTTCTTTGAACTATTTTCCAAACAACACTTTGTACGCGTTCTTATAGAAACGAGAGCCATTACAAAGACGTTTTCAAAATACTTTTAAAACCCACACCACAAGCACATTTTCAAGCAAAAGTAAGTGATCTAGCAAGCAACTAAGATCCCGTAGATAACTACGGATGAAAAGGGTGCCGACACCTTCCCTTCTCATAACCTACCCCCTGAACTCAAGAAATAATCTCGAAAGGTCTTTCCTGTTCTTTTCAACCTTTCCTTATTCGATAAAAGAAAAGTCAGTGGAGACTCTTGCTATCCGCACAATTGCGATCAAACACAAAACATCCCATGTCAGTTCTCCCACCGTGTTACAGAACTGGTGACTCTACTGGGGAATTGAAACTTAAAAGTAGGGTTACCTTAGGGCTAGATCACCTTTACTTGCTTTCCTTTATTTGATTTGTTTGCTTTATATTATGGTTTCTTGTTTAGACTTGTTTTGATCCTCTACCCGGATCTGGGGGCACCTTTTAGGTAAGTAGCAATAGATTGTGGAAATTGTACGGTGTAGACCGACACGGTTGAAGCAATGGCTACGTTAGTGTGACGCATTTGTTGGTACCGGTATCCCTTGTGTTGAATCGAGGAGAATTCGGGGCCTCTTAGCGGTGTCATGAAGCACTAACTGACCTTAGAACCTTAATTGAACATCTTGGCCATTAGGAAGTAGTGAGATAGCCGATTTCGATGGAAAGCTGAAAATTGGTTGATACTAGATACTACACTCATTGAGATCGTACTTTTGGGATATATCGGCCGCAAGAAAAGATTGATTACGCTGAGACAATGCCTAAAAGAAAGGTCAATGATATTGAGATCCCTTAGAACCCGGTTACTATTAATAGGACAGGTTGAGTCAACTAAACTTCAAGAGGGTACTTACCTATAAACCCCATGCAAGCCTAAACCTAAGGACTTGTCTGCTTTGTGTGTACATAACAACTTGCTTACTTGTACATAACATCATGAACATCATAACATCATAAGCATTCTCACCAACCATTTCAAGGATTTAGGAATTTATCTTTTCTTTTTTTGTATGCCATGAATCCCGTCTGAAAGAACACCATCCGAATCAGCTTTGTGAAAGCACACCCTCAGCTCCAAGAGTTAGCATCTAGGGTGTCCGGAGATTCTCCTTTTACCAGGAAATATGGCCGACTTCTCAGCTTGGCTACCTCCAAATTTACAGAAGAAATGATGTGTGTGCTCTTTCAATTCTTTGATCCTGTGCATCATTGCTTCACCTTTCTTGACTATCAGTTGGTCCCTACGCTAGAGGAGTTCTCTCAACTGTTGGGAGTTCCCGTGCTTGATCAATTACCATTCACTGGTTTATAAGGGACTCCAAAGCCTGAAGTCATTTCCAAACCTTACATCTGAAGAGAGTCGACATCGTAGCAAATTGGGAGATAAGAAGCGGAGTTAAGGGTTTCCTGGCCAATTTTCTGTTAGAGAAGGCTCATTCATTATGGGAAGACATGGATTTCCAAGCCTTTAAATATGTCTTGGCTCTTATAATCTATGGTTTGGTTCTATTTTCCAATCCGGACCAATTCATAGATGTGAATTCCATCAAGGTCTTCCTCTCTCGTAATCCTAAACCTACTTTGCTTGGAGAAATTTTACATTGTTTCCACACTCGCACAATGAAGAAAAGAGGTACTCTCTTGTGTTGCATTCCTCTACTCTCTAAGTGGTTTACTTCGCACTTACCTCGATCAAAATTGAAGAATGAGCAAGGATTAACATGGTCTCAAAGGATGATGTCCCTCACACACTCTGACATTTATTAGTGTTATCTATCCTTGGAGGATACTACTATCATTAACTGTTGTGGGGAATTCCATAATGTCCCTTTGCTTGGCATTAGGGGAGGTATCAAGTATAACCTTTCTCTTGCATTGCGACAATTTGGCTATGCACGAAGGGATGGTCCTCACAACGCACTCATTCAAGGTTTGGTGTTCGACTACGAGAGTGACGATCAAGGTTACCGTTAGAGATTTATACGAGCTTGGAGGATGGTAAACAAAGTGGATAGTGTTGAACCCCAAAATTTTCCCTCCCATATTTCTCAAAACATTTCAAGAAAAATCTCCAAGTTGCTCAAGGTTGCTCAAGAGTTGGTCAGACAAGCTATCTCCTAAGGCAGTCAACCCCAAATTAGGGTTTTGTGTTGCATCAAGATCCTTGAGTCAAAATGACCTCAAGTACTCCCTAATGTCCTAATATGTTCTCAAGATCATCCATGTTAAATTTCAAGCCTTGCAGAGGAAGTTTGCTCAGTCAATTGCTCAAAGGTCCAAAAATCGACTGTGCTAGGGCAAAAGTCAATTGTGACCTATAAACAGTCAAACATCAAGTTTTTTTGTCAACATTATCATTTTGAAGGATATTTCATCATTTGATCAAGGGTTGATCATGATTCATCAAGGATTGCTCAAGATTCATTAAGCCTCAAAAGTTGCTAAATTAGGGTTTTGTAGGAAAAGTCAACTCAACTTTGACCAAGCATTACTTTCTCATACTTTATGACAAATGACCCATAAAAATCTCATTTTGAAGATGATTCAATTCCCTACAATCCATCTTCACACCCCAAGATCAAAAAATGCACTCACAAGAAGTAATAAATTTGGACATTATAGGTCATTTTTGAAAGTCAACAAAAACACTTTTTTTGTCAAAGCTTATAACTTAAGAATGGAATATCAAAATGAGATGAGACCAAAAGGGTTGGTTAGAGGACATCTCAAGCTTTCTAAAACGTCCAAGAACACCTCCAAAAGTTCAAAATTGGAGAAGTTATGCATTGTTGAAGTTGGATTTTTTTGCAAAATTACCAAAAGTCAACTATCCCCAAAACTTCAAATTTTGTCAAATGGGCCCATTCCTTTCCACTTGATTTGAGCTTGCATAGTTGCCCACGTGTCCTAGCTTCAGCCATGAGCCCATATTTCATTTTTATTATTTAATTTGATTTTTAATTGAATTTATTTATTTTAAATCAAATAAAATCATAGAAAATCCAAAGCATTGATAATTCACGATCTCTTGGCTATTTCAGGCTCCACATTCAATCATTATCATCATCAAATTCGAATCAAACCAAATCAGGTGCAAAAAGATTGAAATGAATCAAATTTGGAAGGTTTTTCATGGAGAATCAAATCAAATTTGCAATCATTATTGGAGCAAGATTTGAACCAAATTTGTTACCCTAATACACTGAGCATTACATAAGCAAGCATAAGGGACGAAAATAAGGGTTGGAAAGTGCAGAGAGAGGCAGAACAAAAAGTGAAAAAATCACAAAAAAGTGAGAAGTCAAAATCCAGGTTAGAGGCATTTTCAGAGGTCAAGACTTGTCCCAATCGCTTCCTGAGCATTCACTCAAGCTACCTGGATCAAAACCAAGCATCTTCAAACTCCATAACGTGCTATAAGTGTCACACAAGTCATCCCTTTTCTTGAATTTGATTTGGCTTATTTTGGCATCATTTGAATGAGATAACTGCATATTCCTGACCCTTATGTCGTTTGCAAGCTATTGGCAATAATCAATTTGAATTATCTGCACTGTAACCATGAAACACCATGGCTAGGGTTTCATTTCTGTTTTTAGGGGTTCTTATTTTAGGCACAATTGGTCCATGTAAAGGGAATGGTTGCAATCAGGAGGAGAGGACAAGTTCAACCATGCTCGTGGAATGTGTTTTAATGGCTTGGAGGGAATTTTAGAACAGGGTTGCGCTTTTAGCTACAGATTCAAATCCGCAGGTATTTTTACAAGTTTTGGAGGACAGGGATGAACTCGTGTCATCCGCCTGTTGGCCAATTCAAATTATTTTGCGTGATTTTTTTTTGTTTGCTGGCATTTGTTTTATTTTGATATATTATTATTGATGCTTATTACTATAACAAACAAAGCAGTGTGGTGTATTGGCAAAGCAAGCGTACATATCTCCTTCAGGACCTGGGTTCGAATCCCAGGTCCCCCACTTTCTTAATAATTTTGTCTTTCAGGTATTCCCATGCGCGCGTTAGCTTGCAACCTACCATGCATCCTCGTCCATTCAATAGCCAGATGGCCATTGGCCAGATCTGGTGGCCAGGGTCTGAAGGTCCATAGAAGCGTTGGTCAATGCACATGTATCAGATCAGGGAAAGTTAAAAGAGGGCCAACAATATTGGGCCACGAAATTGCTACCAGCACCCCTTTAATTCAGGCCCAATACTCCTATCTTATTATTTATTTTTGTTTATTTATTTTAATTGTTTTATTTTATTTTTACTAATTTCTAACCAATCATAAAATTCTCTTTTAAACATGTAGGTGTTTAGGTATTGGCTTGCATTTTTGGTAAATCCCAAGTGTATGTGTGAATGTCATGACTGATGTCATAACATTCTAGTTCAGGTTGTACTAACTCTTTAGGTACATGTGCAGAAAAATATTGTAATTCAAATACTGATGTTTATAAGTGTGTATCTGAGCATGTTTGCAAAATGATCACATTTTGCTAAATCAGTAGACAGGTTTTCTCAGATGTCATAACAGATGTTATGACATCCTGTTCTGAACTAACAGGATTGCAGGATTGGATAAGTCTGAGTTTTTTCAGGAAATAACTCAGTCCTTCCTAAACAGAATCCTGCGTTTTCTGAGGAGTAACCTAGCTCAATCCTAACCTGATCAATAAAGTCCTGTGACCTGGTCTTTAGGTCAAACGGAATCAACCCTAGGTTTTTGGAAACCCTAACTGAAGTTGCAGCTGCTATATATTCAACAGAGCTGCTGTTTTCGAAGTGATCCCTGCTGATTGATTAGAAGATCAATTTTGTAATCTGTATAGATTTGTTTATTGTACTCCAAGCAATTATCATTGTGATAAGTGCCTTGGAATAGGTTTCAATTGTAAGGGTTGTGTAGCACTCAAAGCTTTGAAGCAAGAGTGTTTGAATGTTACTTGACTAAAGCTGTGAAGCAGAGTCAAGTTAGTTGTGTACATCACTCAAAGCTGTGAAGCACGAGTGATTGTGTTACTTGATTAAAAAGTTGTGAAGCTTAATCAAGTGTGTGTTTTGAAGAGTGTCTTCATCAATTCTTAAGTCAAATTGGTTTATGTATCACTGCTGTGATTGAGGGGGAGTGAGTAGGAACTCAGGTTTAAGTTGTACTTAGATTAGAATTGCATTGGGTAGGTCTTAAGTGAAGGAGATAAACTGGTTGGTTTATTCCTGAATTAACATCTCTTATAGTGGATTCTCTCCCTGGCTTGGTAGCCCCCAGAGTAGGTGTTGTTGCACACTGAACTGGGTAAACAATTGACTGTGTTATTTACTGCTTTTGTATTTACTGTCATATAGTAAGTCAGATACGGTGTCATAACATTGGATGTGACATTGAGTATCTGTAGCCAGAATTTCAATTGGCATCAGAGCAGGCACCCTGCCTGTATTACTGGGTGAGATCTAGGGATATCACTTTCTGGCACTATGGACAAAGAAGGAGTTTTTGGAAATAGACCACCCATTCTGGATGGAACCAATTATGACTACTGGAAACCTCGTATGATTGCCTTCCTAAAATCTCTGGACAAAAAGGCTTGGAGAGCTGCTGACAAAGGATGGATTCATCCCACCATAACTGAAAGAGATGGGACAATCAGTCTGAAGCCTGAGGAAGATTGGAGTAAAGAAGAAGATGAGTTAGCTCTGGGAAATTCAAAAGCTTTAAATGCCTTGTTCAATGGAATTGATAGAAACATCTTCAGACTAGTACATCAATATGAACTGGCCAAGGAAGTTTGGGACACTCTCAAAACTACTCATGAGGGAACTTCCAAAGTAAAAATATCAAGGCTTCAGATGTTGACCACTAAGTTTGAGAATCTAAAAATGATGGAAGATGAAACCATTCATGAGTTTCACATGAACATCTTGGAGATTGCCAACACCTCAGGAGCACTGGGAGAAAAAATGTCAGAAGAAAAACTGGTGAGGAAGATTCTCAGATCCTTGCCTAAAAGATTTGCAATGAAGGTGACTGCCATAGAGGAAGCCCAGGACATTAGCAAATTGAAAGTGGATGAACTTATTGGGTCTCTTCAGACTTTTGAGATGGGAATCACTAATGATGATGTCAAAAAGAACAAGAGCATAGCACTTATGTCCAACACTGATGTTGAAGAAAACATTTCAGAAGCTATAGCCATGCTCGGAAGACAGTTCAACAAACTCATCAAAAGAATAGATCCAAAGTCAAGGTCTAATGTTCATAACATTTCCTTTAACATTGACAGTTCCAGCAGAAGACCAAGGTCAGATGAGAAGGGAGTTCAAGGCAGAGGAATTCAATGCCATGGTTGTGAAGGATATGGGCATATTCGAGCTGAATGTCCTACCTTTCTTAAGAAACAAAAAGGAATGACAGTTACTTGGTCTGACTGTGATTCAGAAAGTAATTCTGAAGAAGAAACTGCCAAACGAGTTACTGCTTTAACTGGTGTTTGTACCTCTGAAAGTGACATCAGTGATGAAGAGGTGACTTTTGAAGAACTGGCTGAAACGTACAAGGAATTGTGTATCAGAAGTACTGAAGTCTGTGTGCAGAATGAGAAACAATCAAAACTCATCATAAAGATGGAGGCTGAAAAACGGGCAAACCTTGAAACTATAAGTCATCTAGAAGGAGAAGTTCAATTGCTGAACTCACAACTGAATCAAATGACCAAATCTGTCAAGATTTTTACAAATGGAACTGACAAATTGGAAGAGATCCTACAGATTGGACAAAATGTGGGAAATAAATCTGGTCTAGGATTTATGAAAGCAACGAAATCTGGTTCTGGTAGGCAAATGTCAAAACAGATGTCTCAACACAACTCTCGACATCAGGAACAGAAACATATGAGGAGAAGGTACCAAAGATGGAAATGTCATCATTGTGGTAGATATGGCCACATAAAGCGCTTCTGCTTCAGATTACATGGATACCCCAATCAGAACTCAGGTGTCAAACCTAAGTCTAAAAAGGTACCACATGCTCCTCAATGGAAGAAAAAGGCTACTGCACTGATAGCTCACACTTCTCTGAGGGTCTCTGCAAAGGAAGACTGGTACTTTGACAGTGGATGTTCCAGACATATGACTGGAATCAAGAACCTCCTCAATAATGTTAAGCCTCACACATCCAGTTTTGTGACCTTTGGAGATGGGGCTAAAGGTGAAATCAAAGGAGTTGGTGATTTAGACTGCCCTGGAGTTCCAAGTCTAAATGAAGTACTGCTGGTGAAAGGACTGACCGCTAATCTCATTAGTATCAGTCAACTGTGTGATCTAGGATTCAAGGTCAATTTCTCAAAATCTGAATGCCTTGTAATCAATGACAAACAAGCGATAGTAATGAAAGGAGTCAGATCCAAAGACAACTGTTACTTGTGGGAGGCTGAGAACACCAATTTCTCATCTGTGTGTTCCATTGCAAAAGAAGAAAAAGAGGTGAAACTGTGGCATCAAAAACTTGGTCATCTTCACCTAAGGGGTATGAAGAGAATTATCTCCTTGGAGGCAGTCAGAGGGATTCCAAAACTGCAAATTGATGAAGGAAGAGTTTGTGGTGAATGTCAGGTGGGTAAGCAGACTAGGATGTCACATCCAAAGTCAAGACATCTGACCACCTCTAAGGTTCTAGAACTCCTCCATATGGATCTGATGGGACCAATGCAAGTAGAGAGTCTTAGTGGTAAAAGATATGCCTATGTGGTTGTGGATGATTTTTCCAGATTCACCTGGATTAATTTCATTAGGGAAAAATCAGATGCATTTGAAGTTTTTAGAGAACTGTGCAAGAGAATTCAAAGACAAAAGGAAGGATGTATTGTCAGAATCAGAAGTGATCATGGCAAGGAATTTGAAAACAACAAGTTTGATGACTTATGTGCTTCAGAAGGAATCAGTCATGAGTTTTCTTCTCCCATAACACCTCAGCAAAATGGAGTTGTGGAAAGAAAAAACAGGACCATACAAGAATCTGCCAGAGCAATGTTACATGCCAAAAGACTTCCTATGTATTTTTGGGCTGAAGCTATGAATACAGCTCGCTATGTTCATAACAGGGTCACCTTGAGAAAGGGAACCTCATCCACCATATATGAACTCTGGAAAGGAAGAAAACCAACTGTGAAGTACTTCCATGTGTTTGGTAGCAAATGCTATATCCTATCTGATCGTGAACAGAGAAGAAAACTGGACTCCAAAAGTGATGAAGGCATATTTCTAGGATACTCCTCAAACAGCAGAGCTTATAGAGTATTCAACTCCAGAACCAAAACCATGATGGAATCAATAAATGTTATAATTGATGACTATCATGAAGAAATAGATGTTCCTTGTACTGTTGAGACATTCTTTGAGACTTCAACCCAACAGGATGATCTACCCAACTCCACCACAACAGAATCTGAATCAAAGGAAGCTAGCAAGACTCCTTCCATCAGAATTCAGAAGGATCATCCAAAAGAGCTCATCATAGGAGATCCCAATAGTGGAGTCATCACAAGATCTAGAGAAATCATCTCAAATTCTTGTTTTGTGTCCAAAATGGAACCAAAAAATGTCAAGGAAGCCTTAACTGATGAATATTGGATTGGTGCAATGCAAGATGAACTGAACCAATTCAAGCAACATGAAGTTTGGGAACTGGTTCCTAGACCTGAAGGAACTAACATCATTGGGACAAAATGGATATTCAAGAACAAGTCAGATGCTGAAGGAGTTGTCACCAGAAATAAGGCAAGACTTGTTGCTCAAGGATACACCCAGGTTGAAGGGGTTGACTTTGATGAAACCTTTGCACCTGTAGCCAGGTTGGAGTCAATCAGACTCTTGTTGTCAATTGCTTGTCTTCTGAAGTTCAAGTTATTTCATATGGATGTGAAAAGTGCCTTTCTAAATGGGTACTTAAATGAGGAAGATTATGTGGAACAACCTAAAGGTTTTGTGGATCCAACCCATCCTGATCATGTCTACAAATTGAGAAAAGCTCTATATGGGCTGAAACAAGCTCCTAGAGCATGGTATGACAGGTTAACAAAGTTTCTCTCAGACAAAGGCTACAGAAAAGGAGGCTTGGACAAAACTCTATTTGTCAAAACTGAAGGAGGGAAGTTGATGGTTGCCCAAATATATGTTGATGACATAGTGTTTGGCGGAATGTCAGAACATATGGTTAAACACTTTGCTGACCAGATGCAGGCTGAATTTGAAATGAGTCTCATGGGAGAACTAACTTATTTTCTTGGACTACAAGTCTCATAGATGGAGGACTCAATCTTCTTATCTCAAAGCAAGTATGCTAAGAATATTGTAAAGAAGTTTGGTATGGAGAATGCAAGTCACAAAAGGACTCCTGCCCCTACTCATCTAAAGCTCTCCAAAGATTCAAGTGGGGTTAAGGTGGATCAAAGTCTATACAGAAGCATGATAGGAAGCTTGTTGTACTTAACTGCCAGCAGACCTGATATTGCCTTTGCAGTTGGAGTTTGTGCTAGATACCAAGCTGATCCCAAAGTCAGTCATATCAATCAAGTGAAGAGAATTTTGAAGTATGTAAGTGGTACTTACAACTATGGATTGTTGTATACTCATGGCTGTGAACCATCTCTGACTGGTTACTGTGATGCTGATTGGGCTGGTAGTGCTGATGATAGAAAAAGCACCTATGGAGGATGTTTCTTTTTGGGAAGTAATCTGGTTTCCTGGTTCAGCAAGAAACAGAATTGTGTGTCTCTTTCCACTGCTGAAGCTGAATATATTGCAGCTGGTAGTAGCTGCTCTCAAATGATATGGATGAAACAGATGCTCACTGAGTATAATGTCACACAAGATGTTATGACATTGTACTGTGACAATCTGAGTACAATCAACATATCCAAGAATCCCATTCAGCATAGCAGGACCAAACATATTGACATACGACATCACTTTATTAGAGACCTTGTAGAAGAGAAGACAATCAAATTGGAACATGTTGCCACTGAGCTACAGCTGGCTGACATTTTTACCAAAGCTTTGGATGCAAACCAATTTGAAAACTTAAGGGGTAAGCTGGGTATTTGCCAACATGAGGAATTGTAGCAATTAATTTTGCTTAAAACAAAGACCAAAGGACTTATGCCTGTTCTGATTGGTTTAAAATTGTATTTTCTCATTTCCTACAATTCTTTTAAGAAGTTGAATAGGCACTCCTTTGCTTCCTCCCTCTCTCGTCTCCTCATCAAAACTCAGTCTCTCAATCAGAAATTTCTTCTCATTTTCTGTTGGTCCTTCAAAACTGACAAAATATCTCAAACGCCATCATCATCCAAGACGACCATCTCAACCTCTTCCTCTGATCAAAATTCTGGGACAATCTCTTCCTGTCTGGACTCTGACGTTCTGGAGATCTGTTCTCATAAAACTAACCCCACCAAGGACAAAGAGTTGAGAACAAGACATGCAGGTAATCCATCTCATCCTTCCTCTTCATTTCCCCCTGAAATTGCAAATAGGGAAGGGACAGCCTATGTTAATCAAGCAATAGCAAAAATTGTTTCAAGAATTCTGAACGAAAACCACTCAGTTCCTGGCATTTCTGTTCCTCTGAACCAAGATAGATCAAATGCTAAAACAAATCCAGATGTCTCTAAGAATGTTGAGACATCAAACAAAGAGAAGAATTCTGACATTGCTCACAAGAAAAGAAAGAAGCCTGAATCCTCTGGATCTGATGACAATGCTTGAAGGTTGATTGATGCTTGGTGGTGTTGCTGGTGGAGTTTGGAAGTGTGTTCTGCTGTTGTCAGATGCTGATCTCATTATTTTTGTTTTGGATAACTGTATGAACATGTATCTTTGGCCCATTTGTGGCTAAAGAGGGGGAGAATATTTTGGTACTTGTTTGACATTATATTTTTCTGCTGTCACTTATTTCTGCTGCTATCTATCTATCTCTGATTGTTTAGGGACTTTAGCCAAAAATCTGCCAAAGGGGGAGTTTGTAGGTGTTTAGGTATTGGCTTGCATTTTTGGTAAATCCCAAGTGTATGTGTGAATGTCATGACTGATGTCATAACATTCTAGTTCAGGTTGTACTAACTCTTTAGGTACATGTGCAGAAAAATATTGTAATTCAAATACTGATGTTTATAAGTGTGTATCTGAGCATGTTTGCAAAATGATCACATTTTGCTAAATCAGTAGACAGGTTTTCTCAGATGTCATAACAGATGTTATGACATCCTGTTCTGAACTAACAGGATTGCAGGATTGGATAAGTCTGAGTTTTTTCAGGAAATAACTCAGTCCTTCCTAAACAGAATCCTGCGTTTTCTGAGGAGTAACCTAGCTCAATCCTAACCTGATCAATAAAGTCCTGTGACCTGGTCTTTAGGTCAAACGGAATCAACCCTAGGTTTTTGGAAACCCTAACTGAAGTTGCAGCTGCTATATATTCAACAGAGCTGCTGTTTTCGAAGTGATCCCTGCTGATTGATTAGAAGATCAATTTTGTAATCTGTATAGATTTGTTTATTGTACTCCAAGCAATTATCATTGTGATAAGTGCCTTGGAATAGGTTTCAATTGTAAGGGTTGTGTAGCACTCAAAGCTTTGAAGCAAGAGTGTTTGAATGTTACTTGACTAAAGCTGTGAAGCAGAGTCAAGTTAGTTGTGTACATCACTCAAAGCTGTGAAGCACGAGTGATTGTGTTACTTGATTAAAAAGCTGTGAAGCTTAATCAAGTGTGTGTATTGAAGAGTGTCTTCATCAATTCTTAAGTCAAATTGGTTTATGTATCACTGCTGTGATTGAGGGGGAGTGAGTAGGAACTCAGGTTTAAGTTGTACTTAGATTAGAATTGCATTGGGTAGGTCTTAAGTGAAGGAGATAAACTGGTTGGTTTATTCCTGAATTAACATCTCTTATAGTGGATTCTCTCCCTGGCTTGGTAGCCCCCAGAGTAGGTGTTGTTGCACACTGAACTGGGTAAACAATTGACTGTGTTATTTACTGCTTTTGTATTTACTGTCATATAGTAAGTCAGATACGGTGTCATAACATTGGACGTGACATTGAGTATCTGTAGCCAGAATTTCAAAACAAAATCACAAAAAAATGTTTTTTTTTTCAAACCAAATTTTAAAATTTTATTTTTCTTAATAAATTTATTAATTAATTAGGTTTTAATTAGAAAAATTTAACTCCTTTTGCAAAATAAATAAAATTAATTAGACTTAATTAGTTTTTAACCATTAATTTAATTATTATTATTTCTTTCCTAAATAATCAAAAAATCAAAAAAAATAATAATTTATTAATTTATTTAATTTAATTTAGCAATTAATTTAGGATTTATTTCTTTCTTAATTCAAAAACCACAAAAACCAAAAAAGATATGTTTTCTTCAAAAGGGTCAAAACCCTAAAATTCGCATTCGATCTACTTTCTCGTGCGTTATTTATTTTTTATCCAATAATGTACCTGCTTCCGGATTGTAATAGTAAATAGGACTTTTAATTATTTTTATCGCTTTATTTTATTTTTCAAAGGGTTTGTCTTTAGCGATGTAAATACCCGACGCCTTGTAATTTAAATTCCGCATTTTATTTCCGCAAATTATAACTGCTAGATGTTTGATAATAGGGTTTGCATGATAAGACTGAATGTTAATCTTAAAATCAAATTAGATCACCTTTAACATGTACAAAGATAAAAAATAACTGAAAATGACACACTCGCACATGCGCACTTTTAGGGTACACCCCACTTGGTTGCCTTCGTACGCGGTCATTGAGTATAGGTCATTTTAGAGGTCGCCCTCTTGTCTAAAAGATCATAGTCGCCTCGAAATGGTTGCCTCGGATATTGTTGTTTCAAAAAAATGATCTAAGACATTAGGGTTACCGCTAAAGCGTCCTAACATTGCTTTAGTGACCGTAAGTCCCTCATTCAAATTGACCCTCAAACTCCAACGACGGTGCTACCTACTCGTTAATAGTGGGATAACATTGTCTAAAGGAAATTAGCATAGAACGATTCCTTTTTCGAGTAGGTAGATGGTTCTTAGATACTTTCTCTTTCAAAAAACAAAATCTTTTTCACACTTACACTCCTTTTCGAACAAAGTTTTCTAAAACACTTCATACACTCTTGAGGACAGAAGCAAGAGTTAAATCGAAGTTTCAAACAAAAAACTTTTTCAAACCCACAAGCACAAAGAAAACAATTTTGAAAACAATTGAGCAAGTACCTAAGAGCCTGTAGATAACTACGGATAGAATGGGTGCTAATACCTTCCCTTTCGATAATCTACCCCCCGAACCCGAGAAATATCTCGAAAAAGGAATTTTTCTGTGCTTTTTTCCTTTCCTTGTTGGATAAAATAAAAGTCGGTGGAGAATCTTGCTTACCGCGACATTTTGCGAAAACAAAGGCAAAACACAAACCAGCATTCCAAAAAACAGTCAATTTTTCCCACCGTATCACAGAACTGGCGACTCTGCTGGGGAAATCTCTTATAAGTGGGGTGTACCTTAGGAATAGTTCATATTGTTTTCAATTGCTTGACTTGTATGCTTTATCTTTGTGGGTTTGAATCAGAGTTACTATAGATCCTAACCCGGATCTGGGGGATACCCTTTAGGTAAGTAGCAATAGACTGTGAGGGAACTGTACGGCATAGACCGATACGGTTGAAGCAGTAGCTACGTTGGTGTGGCACTTTAGTTTGTACCGATATCCCTTGTGGCGCAACGAGGAGAATATGAGTCTTCTAAGGGGTCATTAAGCACCAATTGACCTTAGAACCTTTAAATTGACCAACTTGGCTATAGAACAGTAGCAGTATGCTACACTCATTGAGACCAAACTCTCGCGATAATTCTGGCCGCAAGAAAAGGTTACTAAACTGTAATTATGACCGATCGAGGATGGTCAATGATATTGAGATCCTCTAGAACCCGATTACTATTTCTAGGACAGGTTTGAACCAACTGAACTGAAAGAGGGTAGTACCTTAGCTCCTTGCCAGCCTGAAATCTAAGGGCTATATGTGTGACTTGTATGCCCTTACCATGTTTGTTATTTGTGGATACTTGTAGTTTGTTTTCAATCATGACATCATGACATTATGACATTGCATGCATCTTGCATTGGACTAACCTATTTCAAAGACAGGAGGGATTCATCTTTGTTCTGTTTTGTAGGTCATGGCACCCATGCGTAGAAACACCATTCGGATCAACTTTGTCTAGATTCCCACTCAGCTTAAGGAATTGGTTGCAAAGATTTCAGATACTTCCTCCTTTATCAGAAGACATGGTCACCTCCTGGGTTTGGTCACTTCCAAATTGGACGAGCAGATGATGAGTGTCTTAGTCCAGTTCTTCGATCCATTGTACCATTGCTTTACTTTTCCGGACTATCAGTTGGTCCCTACCTTGGAAGAGTTCTCTGATCTACTTGGTATCTCTATTTTGGAGCAGACCCTGTTCACAGGTTGGGAGAAGATCCTTAGGCCAGAAGAAATTGCTTCAGCCCTCCATCTGACAAAGGCTGAGGTAATGTCTAATTGGGAAACTCGGAGCGGGACAAAAGGCTTCTTGACTAAGTTCTTCGTTGGTAAGGCTAATCAGTTCTGGGACAGTTTAGACTTTCAGGCGTTCGAGGATATCTTGGCTCTTCTTATTTATGGTCTGGTTCTATTTCCAAACTCAGATTCTTTCGTCGACGTGAATGCAGTGAAGATTTTCATGTCCAGTAATCCTGTGCCCACTCTCTTGGGTGATATTTTGCACTCTCTTTATGCCCGTACTGCTCGGAAACGGGGAACCCTTATGTGCTGTGCACCATTGCTGGCGAGGTGGTTTATTTCTCACCTCCCCAAATCAATTTTGAAGAACAAGGAAGGCATGGGTTGGGCCTACAGGATTATGTCCCTAGCTCACATTGACATCATCTGGACTACTAAGGGCATGGAAGATGTGGCTATTATTGATTGATGTGGGGAATACCCCAATGTTCCACTGCTAGGAACCCATGGAGGAATCACTTATAATCCGTGTTTGGCCTTGCGGCAGTTTGGGCGAGCTAGGAGGGAAGGACCTCATGAGTTGCTGATGTCGAGTATTGTCTTTGACTTCCAAAGGGATAGTGATGAGCAATGCTACAGGTTCATACGAGCTTGGGATAGGGTACACAGGTCTGATCCGCACGAGTTGGGTACGAAGACTTCTCTTCCAATGGAGCCATATCTCCGTGAGTCCGAATCCGTGCCCAAAAGCTGGGAATTCCGTACGAAGCCGTCTTGCCTATAATTGTTGAAGTTGGTGATGAAGAAGGGGTTCCTCCTACCATCCTCCATCCATACATGCCTACTGACATTGGGGCATTAAAGAGATCTTGGATGCAGCTGAGAGAAGAGAGGGATACTTACAGAGAAAAGTATCACGAGCAAGAGCGGAAGATCCAGAAGTTGACAAAGCAACTGGAGAATGAGAAGACCCTTAATGACTATGTCCGCACCGACAAGAAACGACCATCGGAGCACTGATTGTCTTTTGATTATTTCTAGTTTTGATTTACTTTTCAGTTTTTCTTTTTTGTAACGCCTTAAAGGCATTTGTTGAACAATTGAATTCAAAGTTTATCTAATAAAAGTGTGTTTCATTTTGGTTTACGAATTTGAATCCCTAAAGTCTTTGAAATCATATCATACGTATATCATTCCCATGCACCTCATAACAGGTACCCTTACAGGTTTTCTCATCTTCTTCGTTGTTTATTTCAGCATCATGTCTGCTGAAAGATCAACTGAAAAAGCCATCAAGGCTCTGCAAGCTCAAAACGCCCAGTTCCAGGAATTGTTCATGAACCTGGCTAAGGGTCAGCAAGATCTAAAGACCCTTATCTTGAAAGAGAAGAAGAAGAATAAGAAGAAGACGGTCCTATTTAATATGGGTCGCAGATTCGGAAACGATTTGCGAGAAGAGGTTGATTTGACCCACTCATCTGGAGGGGGAGATAATTAGGAAGAAAGGAGGGCTCCTAGCCCAGTGGTTTCAGACAACGAGACCGACTTTGACGAAGACCAGTATCCTCCGGCTGAGGATAGATATAAGCAACTGGAAGACCGGTTGAGCGCGATGGAAGTTTAGAAAGTGCCTGGTATGGATTTTGGAGACTTGGGTTTGTCATCTGGGGTGGTAATTCCCCACAAGTTTAAAGCACCAGCCTTTGCTAAATACGACGGGGTTTCTTGCCCAAAACTGCACCTCCGTTCGTATGTTAGAAAGATTCATCCATACACCGCTGACAAGAACCTCTGGATCCACTTCTTTCAAGACAGTCTTTCAGGGGCTCAACTTGAATGGTTTTACCAGCTGGAAGGAGCTAGTATCCGTAATTGGGAAGATTTGGCCGCTGCTTTCTACAAGCAGTACCAATACAATGCCGACCTCGCTCCTACGCGTACCCAACTCCAGGGTATGTCTATGGGTGCGGGCGAAGATTTCAAAGACTATGCTCAGAAGTGGAGGGACCTTATTGGAAGAGTGCAACCACCCTTGGCTGATAGGGAGCTAGTGGATATGTTTCTAGGGACCTTGTCTGGTCCGTATTTCAACCATCTGATTGGAAGTTCATCGTCTGGGTTTACAGAGCTGATTATAACCGGGAAAAGAATTGAGGTCGGTATCAAATCCGGTAAAATACAGAAGGGTGCTTCATCAAGCACCGAGAAGAAACCTTTTAATAAGGAATCCAGCGTAGTTTACAACACGAAGAGCCATAATAGACCTGAGTTCCGCCAAGCTGTTAATGCGTTTGTTATATCAAGACCCGTTGTCGCTCCTCAACGCAACAATCAGCCAAGGGCCGAGAGGCCGTGAAGACAATTCAGTCAGCTCAACATGACTTTATCCCAGATTCTGCCGCAGTTATTAAAGACCAACTTGGTGATTCCGAGGGAAGCCCCGAAGAATCCAAATATAACATCACTGATGTATGATCCGAATGCCCGCTGTGCTTTTCATTCTGATAGCCCGGGGCATGATACGGATAACTGCTGGGTCTTGAAGAACAAAGTACAGGATTTGATTGATGCGAAGGAGATTGAGTTCGAAGCACCTGAAAGACCTAATGTTGTGACTGCTCCTATGCCCAAGCATGGAGTGAATGCTATAGATGAAGACTCATTTGTGGTTTTTGTGAAAGACATTGTTACTCCCTTAATGACTGTAAAGAAGAACCTTCTGTTAGCCTGTTTATTTCTGGGATGTAATGAAGGTTGCCGTATGTGTTTTGTCCTACCTACCGTTGCCATCTTTTGAAGTCAGGTGTCTAACGCCTAATGGATAATAAAGAAATTATGTTTGAGAAGACTTTTGTTCCTTTGGTTCCTACTGAAGAAGTTGCTATAATCACCATTTTCGACAATTCTTCTAAGGCTTCCTCGAGAAAGCTTGTTAGAATTACATCTGTTCCAAGAATCGCTCCCTTGATTATTACTATTCCTGGGCCTATCCCCTATACATCCAATAAAGTTGTCCCGTGGCATTATGGGGCTGACGTATATTATCAGGGAGTTAAGCAAGACTTGAGTGCTGAAGAGGCTGATACTGACGTCAGCAATATTGTTGGATCTAGTAAAGTCACCCGCATTAGAAGACTTTTCTCCCCTGAGATCTCTCCACCAGTTGTTCTGAAGCCTGTCGTTATTACACCTACCAGTACACCTGCCATTGTCCCTATTCAAGTTCCAATTCTTACCCTTGTTGCCGAGTCATCTGACACTCAGGGCAAAGGGACCACCGGTGAGCCTTCCCAGACGGAGGCACCGAAGATGATTATTGTTGAAGCCTCTAGACAAGAGATGGAGGAAATTCTGAAGATCATCAAAAAGAGCGACTACAATGTAGTCGAGCAGCTGGGGCAAACCCCATCCAAAATCTCTATGTTGTCACTGTTGCTATGCTCAGAAGCCCATGCCAAGGCTCTGATTTCTTTCCTTAAGACTGCACACGTGCCACAAGAGACATCAGCTGACCAGTTCAAAGATTGTGTGGCTAGTCTGACAGCAGATAATGGGTTGGGCTTCTTTGACGCCGATTTGACCGTTAAGGGGAAAAATCATAATGACGCCCTGCATGTCTCCATTGAATGTAGGGGCACTACTCTAGCTCATGTATTGGTGGATATTGGGTCATCCCTTAATGTTATACCTAAAAAAGCTCTAGACCGGTTAGACTGTGAAGGGTTGGAGCTGAAGTCGAGTAACATTGTAGTCAGGGCCTTTGATGGGTCCAAGAGGATGGTACACTGTGAAGTAGATATTCCGATTAAGGTTGGTTCTCAGGTTTTCGCATCTACATTCTATGTGATGGATATTCGGCCATCTTATTCTTGTTTGTTGGGTCGTCCGTAGATCCACAAAGCTGGGGCAGTAACCTCAACGCTCCACCAGAAGCTAAAGTACCCGGTGAAAGGGAAAATTGTGACATTACAAGGAGAGGAGGAGTACATGGTGAGCCACCTCAACTCTTTTCGGTATGTAGAGATGGATGGGGAGTTCATTGAGACCCCATTTCAACATTTTGAAGAGGTTCCCCAGACACTGGCATCAACTGGAACTGTTGTTGAAGATCCTCCAATGAAGATGGCTTCCCTCAAGGATGCCAGGGCTGTTGTTGAGAAAGAAGCTCAAAGGGCTGTTCGGAATGCACGGATCGGAAGACCTCCCCTGTTCATCAGCAATTCATGAGTGAATGCCATTGAAGACGATGTTGAAGAGTCTGAGTTTGATAGTTGGATCTACCCAACTACTGATGGTGGACTAAGAAATTGGAAGGTAAAAGACTTCGTCCCAATTTCTTATATTACCCAGTAATGAGACTCTTTTGTTTTAAATTTGTAACAAACAATTTTTAAGCTTTACGGACCGACATCTTACCCGAGGCACCATGGCTTTGTTTGTGAGGGATTTATGTGTGTCATCTACATATATCATTAATAAAAGCATTGAACGTTTTTTGCATTTCAAATTTTGCGCTCCTTGTTTTTCTTTTATTATATATTGCAAAACAGCTATTTTACACACACTCACATATACAAGTCTACATCCACTCTGGATCTCACTGGTAACAACTCTGCTACTGCCAGTTATGACTTCGAAAGTCCGATCAACTTAGTCGAAGACGAAGGTGAAGATGATTGCGAAGTTCCTGGTGAACTTGCTAGACTGTTACTTCAAGAAGAGAGGGCCATTCAGCCGCATGAAGAGCCGGTGGAATCAGTAAATCTGGGTACAGAGGTACACAAGAAAGAGGTCAAGATCGGTGCAAATCTGGAGTCTAGTGTCAAACAACGGTTGATTCAGATGTTGCATGACTATGTTGAGATCTTTTCCTGGTCCTATGAAGATATGCCTGGGTGTAGCGGTGAAAATCGGAGATCAAGCTATTAATTAACTTGACTCACAAAAGCAAGAGTCGCCACCGCGCTTTATTATTTCCAAGGGAAAGGGGAAAAGAGCGAAATAATACCCTAAAACATGCAATGTAAAATAATACTTAAAAGTAATGAAAATACAATGCGTTTTTGGAAGAGATCAAGAGTTCAGGGGTTGGTTATACAATGGGAAGGTATTAGCACCCAATGCATCTGCGGTACTCCGCAGGAACCTTTTGAAATATCTGTTTTTTGGCTAAAATTTTTTGTTATATACAAGGGTGTATTTATCTACAACTATGTTTGCTTAAGGGGAAAGAAATGAGTTTTTATTATTGCATTCATGAGGGTTTCGCGACCCTTTGCCTACGTATCCAATGAAGGAATCAAAACACCGTAGTTCCTCTAGAAAAAAGTTGATTTGTTTGTGCTTTTTAGTGGGCGACATTAACGCGCGCATTCTAGCAATAGGCACGGCCGGTATCGCGGTAGAACGGAGATAACATGCCCTTGGGGGGAGTTTTGATTTGTTGAGTGTTTTGTGAGTTTTAAGATATATTCAAGTAATGATTAAAGAGTGTTTTTTTGGATTTTTTTGGTTTATTTACTCGTTGATTTTATCTTGCCTAATTACTAGCATTTGTACAAAGTAAATAAAAATGCAGAAAGATAAAACCCTACGCTATTACAAACATATCAAAAGGCATAAAAAATATGAAGGAAAAAAAAAGATAAAAGTAAGAAAAAGTGAGTGTATTTCGACCCAGTGAAAAATACTACGCATAATCAGAGACCCGCTAGGTTGACTGGCCTAGGCAAAAATAAGGACTTCCTGGCGAACCAAAAGGGTTCGGGCAAAAATAAGGGATGAAAATATAAAAAATCTGTACACCCGGCAAGTCGAAAACCTGAAAAGGCGGCTTGGGCAAAAAAGGGTATCCCGGCGGACTGAAAACCCGAAAGGGAGGTCCAGGCAAAAATTAGGGATCAAAGCGTAACACTATGTCTCATTGGATCACCTTACAACCAGACTTCGGTATCGACTATCAAGCTCGGACGGCACTAATCAATCTGATCCATCTTCAACCAAGTAGCAAAGTGATGAGATGCTCGAGGACATAAAGGCAATAGCAGAGTTGGAACCCGGTGGGATTATTCACATAGCTGTTTTATTTAGCTTTTCACAAATTGTGTAAATTCTATTATTCGGCGACGTTCTCTTACTAGGACGTCAGCCTCTTGTACAAAAACACCTATTTACAGGCCAAACTTCAAAATCAATACAATCCATTTTCAGAGAAATTTCAAACTGTTTTTCCTTTTTCTATTTTGTTTTGCAAAGAACGTCCAATGTTCATTTTTGATATATGCATTTGACATTAATTGCTGCTCATAAATATTTACATACGAAACAAAAGACGGTTACTTGTAATATCATAAACAGGGGCAGATAAGATTTGTCCAAGCTTTACAGTTGCTCTATCCGCCAGGTACAAAGGTAGATTCAGCTGAAGAATATGGCTAAGGTGCAAGAAAAGATAGTAATGATTAACTCTCCCTAGCTGAGACTTGCAACTGTGAATGAATTGGTAATATTCTCCCCAAGCAGAGTTTATCTACCATCAGAACTGAAAGGTCTTAATATTCCCCAGCGGAGTATAAGAATATTCCCCGGGAGAATAAAAAATATCCCCCAGTGGAGTTTGAAATTTTTCCCAGCGCAGTCTGAAAAAACTTCCCCAGTGGAGTTTGGAGAATCATCCCCAGTAGACTTTGGAAGATTGTCCCCAGCAGAGCTCAAAGGATTATCCTCATTAGAGTCTTAAAGGTTATCCCCAGTGAAGTCGCAGCTCAAAGATCATCCCCAGTGGAGTTATTTCCTTTCACAAACAAAAAATTCAATCCCCAACAGGATTCAGTATCACCAGCAATGATAATTCATCCCCAGCGGAATTTATCGGTGGAATCCTCAGCAGAGCATCTCTTCTCCACAGAGTAATATCCTCATCAGTTTATTCCCTAATGGAGGTATGCTCTCCTGCAGGTTTATTCTCGTAATCATCTTCGTTCCCCATCCCCAACGGAAACGAAGAATTCAGCTCTTTTCTCCAGCAGCTATCCGGGATTTATTTTCCCCAGCTGAAAACATTACATTTCCATACATCATGACACATGCATATACGCATCATACAACACAATCTCATTTATTTTGAGAACATCATTGCTTGATATATATCATGCATTGCATACGACTGACCTTTACCTTTCAGGAAGGATGCAGTTAAGTTCTCTACTATGAATCTTTTATCCAGGTCGAAGTACTGACCAGCTCTTAAATCTCAACTGAATTATCCTCGGTTGAATTACAGATAAGGTTCTAAATCTAGATAATTTTCCTCTGTCGAAGTGTGGACAGTTCTTAAATCTCAACAGAATTATCCTCGGTTGAATTACAGACAAGTCCTAAATCTCGATGAAGATGTTTCCCTCAGTCGAAGTACTGACCGGTTCTTAAATCTCAACCGAATTATCCTCAGTTGAATTATAGATAAGGTTCTAAATCTCGACAAAGTTCCTCCGTCGAATTACTGACAGTTATTAAATCTCAACAAAATTATTCTCCGTTGAATTACAGACAAGTCCTAAATCTCGATGAAGATATTTCCCTCAGTCGATGTACTGACCGATTCTTAAATCTCAACAAAATTATCCTCAGTTGAATTACAGATAAGGTTCTAAATCTCGGAAAAGTTCCTCCATCGAATTACTGACAGTTCTTAAATCTCAACAGAATTATCCTCCGTTGAATTACAGACAAGTCCTAAATCTCGATGAAGATGTTTCCCTCAGTCGAATTACTTACCGGTTCTTAAATCTCAACATAATTATCCTCAGTTGAATTACATATAAGGTTCTAAATCTCGACAAAGTTCCTCCGTTGAATTACTGGCAGTTCTTAAATCTCAACAGAATTATCCTCCGTTGAATTACAGACAAGTCCTAAATCTCGATGAAGATGTTTCCCTCAGTCGAATTATTGACCGGTTCTTAAATCTCAACATAATTATCCTCAGTTGAATTACAGATAAGGTTCTAAATCTCGGCAAAGTTCCTCCGTCGAATTACTGACAATTCTTAAATCTCAATAGAATTATCCTCCGTTGAATTACAGACAAGTCCTAAATCTCGATGAAGATGTTTCCCTCAGTCGAATTACTGACCGGTTCTTAAATCTCAACAGAATTATCCTCAGTTGAATTACATATAAGGTTCTAAATCTCGACAGTTCTCCTCCGTCGAATTACAGACAGTTCCTAAATCTAAGCAGAGTTTTTCTCAGTTGAATTACGGGCAAGTTCTTAAATCTTGACGAAGATGTTTCCCCCTCAGTTGAATTACGGGCAAGTTCTTAAAACTCAACAGAGATGTTCTCTTAGTTGAAGTACAGGCAAGTTCCTAAATCTCAACAAAGTCCAGACTTCCTCAGCGGAATATTCTACAACAGGTATGCAAACTCTCGCTAAGGAATCTCTTATGCGATTGACGTTCCTCCAAATTCCATCTGTAAGCCCATTCCCGACATCACAAGGCTGATACCACTTCATGCGAGTGCAAATTTCTGGGCACTCTAGTGTTCAATCATCTTCCACCTTCGGATCACGAAAGGCATGAAAGCCAATCTACATCCTCAGGTTTAAGAAGATTGAACAGGGGCAGCTGTTGTACCCCAAAATTTTCCCTCCCATATTTCTCAAAACATTGCAAGAAAAATCTCCAAGTTGCTCAAGGTTGCTCAAGAGTTGGTCAGACAAGTTATCTCCTAAGGCAGTCAACCCCAAATTAGGGTTTTGTGTTGCATCAAGATCCTTGAGTCCAAATGACCTCAAGTACTCCCCAATGTCCTAATATGTTCTTAAGATCATCCATGTTAAATTTCAAGCCTTGCAGAGGAAGTTTGCTCAGTCAATTGCTTAAAGGTCCAAAAATCGACTGTGCTAGGGAAAAAGTCAATTGTGACCTATAAACAATCAAACTTCAAGTTTTTTTGTCAACATTCTCATTTTTAAGTATATTTCATCATTTGATCAAGGGTTGATCATGATTCATCAAGGATTGCTCAAGATTCATCAAGACTCAAAAGTTGCTAAATTAGGGTTTTGTAGGAAAAGTCAACTCAACTTTGACCAAGCATAACTTTCTTATAATTTATGAGAAATGACCTATCCAAAGCTCACTTTGAATAGGATGCAATTCCCTACAATCCATATTCACACCCCAAGATCAAAAAATGCACTCACAAGAAGTTATGAATTTGGACATTATAGGTCATTTTTAAAAGTCAACAAAAACACCTTTTTTGTCAAAGCTTATAACTTGAGCATGGAATATCAAAATGAGATTATACAAAAAGGGTTGGTTATAGGATATCTTAAGATTTCTAAAAAGTCAAAGAACACCTCCAAAAGTTCAAAATTGGAGAAGTTATGCATTGCTGAAGTTGGACTTTTTTGCAAAATTGCCAAAAGTCAACTATCCCCAAAACATCAAATTTTGTCAAATGGACCCATTCGTTTCCACTTGATTTGAGCTTGCATAGTTGCCCATGTGTCCTAGCTTCAGCCATGAGCCCATATTTCATTTTTATTATTTAATTTGATTTTTAATTGAATTTATTTATTTTAAATCAAATAAAATCATAGAAAATCCAAAGCATTGATAATTCACGATCTCTTGGCTATTTCAGGATCCATATTCAATCATTATCATCATCGAATTCGAATCAAACCAAACCAGGTGCAAAAAGATTGAAATGAATCAAATTTGGAAGGTTTTTCATGGAGAATCAAATCAAATTTGCAATCATTATTGGAGCAAGATTTGAACCAAATTTGTTACCCTAATACACTGAGCATTACATAAGCAAGCATAAGGGACAAAAATAAGGGTTGGAAAGTGCAGAGAGAGGCAGAACAAAAAGTGAAAAAATCACAAAAAGTGAGAAGTCGAAATCCAGGTTAGAGGCATTTTCAGAGGTCAAGACTTGTCCCAATCGCTTCCTGAGCATTCACTCAAGCTACCTGGATCAAAACCAAACATCTTCAAACTCCATAACGCGCTGTAAGTGTCACACAACTCATCCATGTTCTTGAATTCGATTTAGCTTATTCTGGCATCATTTGAATGAGATAACTACATATTCCTGACCCTTATGTCGTTTGCAAGCTATTGGCAATAATCAATTTGATTTATCTGCACTATAACCATGAAACGCCATGGCTAGGGTTTTGTTTCTGTTTTTAGGGGTTCTTATTTCAGGCACAATTGGTCCATGTAAAGGGCATGGTTGCAATCAGGAGGAGAGGACGAGTTCAACCATGCTCGTGGAATGTGTTTTCATGGCCTGGAGGGAATTTTAGAACAGGGATGCGCTTTTAGCTGCGGATTCAAATCCGCATGTATTTTTACAGGTTTTGGAGGACAGAGATGAACTCGTGTCATCCGCCTGTTGGCCAATTCAAATTATTTCGCGTGATTTTTTTTGTTTGCTGGAATTTGTTTTATTTTGATATATTATTATTGATGCTTATTACTATAACAAACAAAGCAGCATGGTGCGTTGGCAAAGCAAGCGTACATATCTCCTTCAAGACCTGAGTTCGAATCCCAGGTCCCCCACTTTCTTAATAATTTTTTCTTTCAGGTATTCCCATGCGCGCGTTAGCTTGCAGCCTATCATGCATCCTCGTCCATTCAATAGCCAGATGGCCATTGGTCAGATCTGGTGGCCAGGGTCTGAAGGTCCATAGAAGCGTTGGTCAATGCACATGTATCAGATCAGAGAAAATCAAAAGAGGGCTAGCAATATTGGGCCACGAAATTGCTACCAACACCCTTTAATTCAGGCCCAATACTCCTAACTTATTATTTATTTTTGTTTATTTATTTTAATTGTTTTATTTTATTTTTACTAATTTCTAACCAATCATAAAATTCTCTTTTAAACAAAATCACAAAAAAATGTTTTTTTTTCAAACCAAATTTTAAACTTTTATTTTTCTTAATAAATTTATTAATTAATTAGGTTTTAATTAGAAAACTTTAACTCCTTTTGCAAAATAAATAAAATTAATTAGACTTAATTAGTTTTTAACCATTAATTTAATTATTATTATTTCTTTCCTAAATAATCAAAAACTCAAAAAAAAATTTATTAATTTATTAAACTTAATTTAGCAATTAATTTAGGATTTATTTCTTTCTTAATTTAAAAACAACAAAAACTAAAAAAGACATGTTTTCTTCAAAAGGGTCAAAACCCTAAAATTCGCATTCGATCTACTTTCTCGTGTGTTATTTATTTTTTCTCCAATAATGTACCTACTTCTGGATTGTAATAGTAAATAGGACTTTTAATTATTTTTATCGCTTTATTTTATTTTTCAAAGGGTTTGTCTTTGGCGATGTAAATACCTGACGCCTTGTAATTTAAATTCCGCATTTTATTTCCGCAAATTATAACTGCTAGATGTTTGATAATAGGGTTTGCATGACAAGACTGAATGTTAATCTTAAAATCAAATTAGATCACCTTTAACATGTACAAAGATAAAAAATAACTGAAAACGACACACTCGCACATGCGCACTCTTAGGGTACACCCCACTTGGTTGTCTTCGTACGCGGTCATTGAGTATAGGTCGTTTTAGAGGTCGCCCTCTTGTCTAAAAGATCATAGTCGCCTCGAAATGGTTGCCTCGGATATTGTTGCCTCAAACAGATGATCTAAGACATTAGGGTTACCGCTAAAGCGTTCTAACATTGCTTTAGTGATCGTAAGTCCCTCATTCGAATCTACCCTCAAACTCCAACAACGGTGCTACCTACTCGTTAATAGTGGGATAGCATTGTCTAAAGGAAATTAGCATAGAATGATTCCTTTTTCGAGTAGGTAGATGGTTCTTAGATACTTGCTCTTTCAAAAAACAAAATCTTTTTCATACTTACACTCCTTTTCGAACAAAGTTTTCTAATACACTTCATACGCTCTTGAGGACAGAAGCAAGAGTTAAATCGAAGTTTCAAACAAAAACTATTTCAAACCCACAAGCACAAAGAAAACAATTTTGAAAACAATTGAGCAAGTACCTAAGAGCCCGTAGATAACTACGGATAGAAAGGCTGCTAATACCTTCCCTTTCCATAATCTACCCTCGAACCCGAGAAATATCTCGAAAAAGGAATTTTTGTGCTTTTTTCCTTTCCTTGTTGGATAAAATAAAAGTCGGTGGCGACTCTTGCCTACCGCGACATTTTGCAAAAACAAACGCAAAACGCAAACCAGCATTCCAAAAACAGTCAGTTCTTCCCACCGTATCACAGATAATAAGACATTGGGGCGTAAGAACTCCAATTCTTTGGAGCCTTATCTTTAGTGGGTACAAACTCGTGCTCAAAGACTCGGTATGCCATACCCTGCCACTTTGCCTATCATCATGGAGCCATTAGTTGAAGGACATGTTCCTTATGCTATCTCTCACCCTACCATGCCTACTTCTCTTGAAGACTTACAAAGAGCTTGGATCCAGCTGAAGGAAGAACGAGATGCTTTCGAGGCTCAGTTAAATGCGAGTGAAAAGAAGGTCCTGAAGCTTACGAGATAACTTTATGAGGAGAAAAATATAAATTCTTACATCGCGCCAAAGAGGATGCGTTCGACCTTCTTGTCTTAGGAGTTTATTTTGTTTTATTTCCTCCATTGTAAGCCCAAGGGGCACAATTGTAATCAATTTAAACTTATTAATACAATTGATGTTTCTCCTTTCTTTGTTTATAACAAATTTAAATTTTCTAAGTCCTTGAAAACATTGCATCCACATACCATGCATCATATCATGACAGGCTTTTCCACACAGGTCTCTCATCTGCTTACTGTTTTATTTCAAGTAGAGATGGCTTTAGAGCAGACTATCAAGGACATTCAGACTCAAAATGCTCAACTTCAGGAAATGTTTTTGAACTTGTCCAAGGGACAAGAAGAGGTGAAAGCACTCCTCACTAGGAGCATGATCATGGGGAATCCTGAAGATAACAAGAATTACCAGTTGGAACGGCTACAAACTGAAATAGCAACAATTAAGATCCAGATGATAGGATAACTGGTGGGCCAGATGGCTCTTATCCAAAACTTAGCTCGAGGACAAGAGGAGCTAAGGACCCTCATCAACAAACTTCATCAAGACAGTTGCAACCGTATGAAGCAAATGGTCGAGATTAGGGATCAAGTCATTATTCAGCCTCCCATGAGACCAGAAACCGGTTTGAGGGAGAGAAGACCTTCCCAAATTGCTGCCACGTCACGGGCCCAACAACGACCTCGTCAACATCAACGGGAAAATTAGCAAAGGCAAAACAAGCCCAAGAGACAGTTTACTAACAACAACATGCCATTGTCTCAAGCATTGCAACACATGTTGAGGATGAATTTAGTTACGTTGATAGGATCTCATCCAAACCCCAATACTGCTTCCCCCCGCTATAATCCCAAGGCAAGGTGCGCCTATCACTCCGACAGTCCTGGGCATGACATAAATGATTGTTGGGCGTTGAAGTACAAGATTCAAAATCTGATCGACGGAGGAGCGTTGGAGTTTACACAAGGCGGTCAACCAGAGCTCTTCTACCACCCCTCAAGGGCATCCAATTGAAGCAACGTTCTGGGCGAGGAAATTTTATGTTTATTCGAATTTTCAGTTGTAATTTCTTTGTTTGCTTAAACACCTATCTTTATGTCAGCCTTTGGTTACTCTCATTAATGCATTAAATATGTTTGTCTTGAATTAATCCATTCATTTTCATTCTATTTAAACTATGCTTTTTTCTCCCTTTATAATATTCAATTCTTGTTTCACAAGTTGCAAGCCTTTAGAGGGAGGATGACGAAAACAATGTCATAACCTCATACAGTATGCTTTTGGATAGACCTTGCTGACGATGTATATGCGTTCTTTCAATTCCTAAATGTTGGAGTTATAAGGAGGATAATCCCTAGTCAACCCCTTTGAGCCAAAGAAGGAAGAGTTTCCTTTTTACACAAACTGAAACCTTTAATCAAAACCTGGGGCAGGGTAGTCTCTCAGTTAATTCAAATGCGCGTTCAGTCGCAAACTTTCACTTCGTATACAACGAATTAAATCAAAAACATTCCTCTAGAATCAAAAGAAGGTGATGGTTCCCTACCAAAATAGGCAGTCATTATATCTAAAAAAAACCACTAATTCAAAACCTACGAAGGAGACTTAAGAAAAACTGGGGCATCCCGCTGACCGTAATCTCAAAAACAAGAACAGTCAGGCAAAATCAGGGATAATAAATCAAAAAGAGGTCACTAAAAATCCTCAACAATATGGAAAATATGGGAAAAAAAGACTTCCTTCCAACAAATAAACTCCCAAATTTCTGAACCATCACCAAAAGTCATTCCAGACTCAATTGGAGTTCAAACGCATAATTAACCGAGTTTAGGGACTGAAGAACATCACGAAGAACAAGCGGATATAAAATACAATTTGAGCCTTATCCTTTGTTTCTTAAAACGTGAACCAAGCCACGCTACAACCTTCAAAAGTCCTAATTGAAGCATGGGTTAGTTTGAAAGCATAATGTTACATAAGGTATCCTGACTCTTGTAAGGCTTTACTCCAAATCCTGTTTTGAGTTTTCTTATAAAAATTCTTTTATCTGCTAAAACGCATTTTCAAAACTTTAAGACAAGCATAAACTTTGCATTATTTGAATATCGTTATTTGCATATGGCTAATTGTTTGACAACAGAAATTCGCACGGTGAATACCCATAAAACAGAAATTCTCTCAGGAAACAAAATCACTTCAAATGGGATGACGCTTCCAATGACAGATCTCCTGTAAGCAAGGGGGCATCAGCATGATCACTCGCCTGGGGGAAGTCAAGTCAAGATTCCAAGAAATCTCTCAAGAAATGTTGAATAACCAGGGGCAGGTCTGTATCTGAATCACTTGGGGCATTGAACATGAATTCCAACAAAGGGTTGCGTACGGTCAGGCAAACATTTCCTGGAAATACTACAAACACTTACTACCAGGGGAAGGGGAAAATCTCCCACAAAGTCCTTTTCATAGGGTAGTCCCCCAGCTAGATTTTTAATCTTTGAAAGCATCTCCAACTAAGTTGATCTCAAAAATCCTTGAGGAGTTCGGCCAAAATAAAACACTTCTACAACATATTGGCGACATGGTTTATTTCCCTAACAAACTACAGATTCCCCATCTTAAATTTGCCTTTCAGACTATCACAAGTCAAGGGACCACGACCCCTCTTCCCCAATAGACTTTTCTACAATCCCCAGCGAGTTGCTGCAAAGCCTAGAAAATAACCAGATAACAAATACCTTCTTTATCCCCAACAAGCTGTTAACTCCCCTTCTCTTTCATCAAGAGATAACTCCCCAGTAGAGCAACATACAAAACTCCTGAACTCCTTTCCCCAAACAGGAATCGGCACTCTCCATAAGAGTTTTTCTTCTCAAGCAAAATCAATATTCCCCAGCAGAGTTCCCCTCAAACAACAAAACAGGACCTCCCAGTGGAAACATTCTAAGCAAAGTTTGAAGACACACATACTCTTCAACAACAGTCCGGGATTTAATGACTCCCCCAGCACTTGTCAAGTATTTATTTTTCGAGGCAAAGATACATTTCAACAATACTTCACATTCATACAACATACATGATATATGCACACAACACAACCTCATTTTTGAGAAAATCATTACATAATGCATTTTCATGCATCATGACCTTGCATACAGCTAACCCTTTACCTATTTAGGAAAGATCAATTGACTGATAGTTATCATCAAACAATTTTCAAAAGGTCCAAGATTAGTTCTTGAAACAAGACAGAGCAACTATCTACCCAACCAGACGAATCAATCCTACCCAAGTTCCTTCTCAAACATTTCCAGATGTAGTTTTACACGGACTCATCATTGAAGCAACCCTACCCAGGTTCCTTCTCAGATTTACAGATGAAGTTTTACACGGATTCATGAAGCAACCCTACCCAGGTTCCTTCAAATTTCTAGATGCAGTTTTACACGAACTCATCATGAAGCAATCCTACACGGGCTCTTTCAGATTCAGCTTTCAGATACAGTTCAAATACGCTCCAGATACGGATGCCATTCTGATACTCATTCAGATTCAGCTTTCAGATACAATTTAGATACGCTCTAGATACGGATGCCATTCTGATACTCATTCAGATTCAGCTTTCAGATACAGTTCAGATATGCTCCAGATACGGATGCCATTCTGATACTCATTCAGATTCGGCTTTCAGATATAGTTCAGATACGCTCCAGATATGGATGCCATTCTGATACTCATTCAGATTCAGCTTTCAGATACAGTTCAGATACGCTCCAGATACGGATGCCATTCTGATACTCATTCAGATTCATCTTTCAGATAGAGTTCAGATACGCTCCAGATATGGATGCTATTCTAATACTCATTCAGATTCAGCTTTCAGATACAGTTCAGATACGCTCCAGATACGGATGCCATTCTGATACTCATTCAGATTCAACTTTTAGATACAGTTCAAATATGCTCCAGATACGGATGCCATTCTGATACTCATTCAGATTCAGCGTTTAGATACAGTTAAGATACGCTCCAGATACAGATGCCATTCTGATACTCTTTCAGATTCAACTTTCAGATATGCTCCAGATACGGATGCCATTCTGATACTCATTCAGATTCAGCTTTCAAATACAGTTCAAATACGCTCTAGATACAGATGCCATTCTTATACTCATTCAGATTCGGATTTCAGATACAGTTCATATACGCTCCAGATACGGATTCCATTCTGATACTCATTCAGATTCAGCTTTCAAATATAGTTCAGATACGCTCCAGATACAGATGCCATTCTGATACTCTTTCAGATACAGTTCAGATATGCTCTAGATACGGATGCCATTCTGATACTCATTCAGATTCAGCTTTCAAATGTAGTTCAGATACGCTCTAGATACGGATGTCATTCTTATACTAATTTAGATTCGGCTTTCAGATACAGTTCATATACGCTTCAGATACGGGTGCCATTCTTAAACTCATTCAGATTCAGATTTCAGATACAGTTCAGATACGCTCCAGATACAGATGCCATTCTGATACTCATTTAGATTTAACTTTCAGATACAGTTCAGATATGCTCCAGATATGGATGCCATTCTGATACTTATTCAGATTCAGCTTTCAGATACAGTTCAGATACGCTCCAGATACGGATGCCATTCTGATACTCATTCAGATTCAGCTTTCAGATATAGTTTAGATACGCTCCAGATACGGATGCCATTCTGATACTCATTCTGATTCAGCTTTCAGATACAGTTCAGATACGCTCCAGATACGGATGCCATTATGATACTCATTGAGATTCAACTTTCAGATATAGTTCAGATACGCTCCAGATACGGATGCCATTCTGATACTCATTCAGATTCAGCTTTTAGATACAGTTCAGATACGCTCCAGATATGGATGCCACTCTGATACTCATTCAAATTCAGCTTTCAGATACAATTCAGATATGCTCTAGATATGGATGCCATTCTGATACTCATTCAGATTCATTTTTCAGATACAGTTCAGATATGCTCCAGATACGGATGCCATTCTGATACTCATTTAGATTCAGCTTTCAGATACAGTTCAGATATGCTCTAGATACGGATGCCATTCTGATGCTCATTCAGCACATTTCTCAAATACAGTCCAGATAAGATCCAAATACGGATGTCATTTTGACGCTCATTCAGTACATATTTTAGATGCGAGTCAGATACAATCCATTTATGGATATTTTTATGATACTCATCCCACTATATCTACTATTTTATTATAAATCAACCAGAGATTTATTCTGATACTTCTTCAAATTTTTGCCACCAATCACTTTTAGATGGCATATGTAAGCCCATCTCCGACAACTCTCCATCATCTCTCCAAATGGCATCTGTATTCCCATTCCCTACATAATCAACCACCACATCGTTGAGTGCAAATTTATGGGCACTCTAGTGTTCAATCATCTTCCACCTTCAAGTCACGAATGGTAGACTCGCCAATCTAACTCTTCAGGTTTAAGAAGATTGAACAGGGGCAACTGTTGTACCCCAAAATTTTCCCTCTCATTTCTCAAAGGATCATTCTAGACCCTCAGGTTTGCTTCTGGAAGGTTTCAAGTCTCATCATAATTTTCTAAAGAAAGTCATTCACAAGGGAAAAATGGTCAAAAACATACTGAAAAGTCAAACTTTAACTTTTGAATCAAAAATCAAGTTACAACAATCATATTCCATCAAGACAAGAAGTTGGTTCATCAAGAAATCTAAAATCAGAAATTACTTTGAAAAAATAAAATGTCTAAATATTTAGAAAATTTTCTAAGTGTTAAGAGAATATGATACTTTAGAACTTCTGGAACAACCTCCACACAAGCGCAATCAGAATTTGCAAACACGGTTCAGAACATGATGCTTCACTCAGAACATATGGAAGCGGTGTTCTTCTTTCAGGACATGACTCTTCAGTACATGGAGGCTACGCTTCTGGTCTTCTACAATCAGAATATCACCAAATCCCAAACCTCGTATAAGAAACATGTTGCCCGGCTACAACACAGTCTTGCAACCAGCTGTTGATCCAATCCGCGCTTGCACTTTCTCAAACCCCATATTTCAACCAAATTAGCATACAAAAGATATGATTAAAAAGAAATGTAATAGTATTCCAAAAAGGTTTAAATCTCATTTGTTTTGCCTCCCAAAAACACAGCAAACTCACCTATAAATAAGTTGCCCTATCACACTTTCAAAGGGGGGCTTTTGAAAAGAGAGAATTATCAAGGAGAGAAAATAAAACAGTAGAACATTCATGAACCCTGAATTCTTTCCTTTGAATCAAAGAACATAACATTTTCTGTTCCATTGCTCTTGCTGATTCCAGAACATTTGAAGGCTGCAGCTCAAGTCCCAAACACACGCTCCAAATTCAAGATAAGTATTTCTGACTTGGATTTTTTTCATTCAGAACATCATTAAATATGTAAATATCATAGTATTGATGTTGTCCATATCATTGCATAAGTAAAAAAACAGTGGATCAGAACTTCTTGAATAAAGCTAGGCTCAGAATTAGGATTAGAACTTCTATAAATTATTGTGCTTTTATCTTTCTGATTTGATGTTGTTAAGAACTGAATAAGTTACTGATGAGCTGATTAAATGTAAGAAAGGAGTTGAAACACAACACAGAACTTCTGGGTCTTTCTTTCCCATTATTTTAACACAACACATAACTTCTGATTTTCACTCACCGTTCTAACACAACACAGAACTTCTAAGATTTTCTCACTGTTTTGACACATAGAACTTCTAGGCTTTCTTACTGTTTTAACACATACAGAGCTTCTAAGATTTTATTATTGTTCTAACACTCAGAACTTCATCACGTAGCGACCCAGAACTTCTGTTTTCCCCCCAAACGTTTCTTTCAGGACCCCAGCGTGTATCAACTCAGAACTTCTGATCACCTCTGATGTTTCTTGCTGAACCACAGCGCGCCTGGCATCAGAACTTCTGGTCCTCTTTATTTTGTTTTCAGCAACATGCTGATCCTATTTCTCTTTATTTTTCCTTTTTTCTCTTTTATTTTATTATTAGTACTATTTTTATTAATATAAAAAAGACATAAAAATATTTTCTTTTTATTATTTAATTATTTCCTTTTTTCTTCTAATTCATTAAGACAAAAAACCATTTCCAAAACAAGTCTTTTCCTTTTCTTATATTATACAATTCAATATGGTTGTAATAGATAATTAGGATTTAAATTCTTGCAAAATCCCCATTTGTAATTATGTACCCCCATCCCTGAAATAATGTAATAGCTTAGGAATTTAGATTTTCCGCAATTTATCGCTTTCAAATATAAATGCTAGTAATTAGGTTTTGTATGGAAAGACATGAAATCAACAAATAGATAACCCTAATCAAGACTAAATGCATGTAAATCAAACACACTTGCACACTAGCACTCTTAGGGTAATCTCGCTTTGTTGCCTTTCGGAAAATAGTCGTGTCCCTCGAACATGGGAATTTTAGCAAAGATCCTCGATAAAAGATCGTAGTCCCTCGATGAATCTTAATGTTGCCTTCGATAAACGGTCTAGTCCCTAAAAGACATTGCTAAAACGTCCCATAGGTTGCCTTCTATGACTATACAAAACCTCTCGTGCCCGTCCCTTCACATCCAACGATGGGGCTTTTTACCAAATCAGTGGTAAGATAGAAACATCTAAAGGAGGAGGAAAAGAACATTTAAGACCTTTTGAGTAGGTAGGTTTCTCCTAGTAGCTCGCTTGCTCACAAGAAAAACATTTTATACACCAACACTTTCATTTTGAAACATTTTCAAAAGACAACACTTTGTACGTGCTCTTATAGAAACGAGAACCATTACAAAGACACCTTTTTAAAATCACTTTCAAAAACATATTTCACAAACACTTCTTTGAACTATTTTCCAAACAACACTTTGTACGCGTTCTTATAGAAACGAGAGCCATTACAAAGACGTTTTCAAAATACTTTCAAAACCCACACCACAAGCACATTTTCAAACAAAAGCAAGTGATCTAGCAAGCAACTAAGAGCCCGTAGCTAAATACGGATGAAAAGAGTGCTAACACCTTCCCTTTTCATAACCTACCCACCGAACTCAAGAAATAATCTCGAAAGGTCTTTCCTGTTCTTTTCAACCTTTCCTTATTGGATAAAATAAAATTCGGTGGCGACTCTTGCTATATGCACAATTGCGATCAAACGTAAAACATCCCAAGTCAGTTCTCCCACCATGTTACAGATATATCTCAGTTATTTTCACAGGCAAGAAGATACAATCTAGAACAAGTGAATCAAATCTCCAACAACATTAATGATTCAAAATTTGGTTATTGAGCTAATATATGATACTCAGAGATTTGTTCCAAGATTTAAGGAGATATTCTCTGCAGGAATCAGTGCATGTATCAAGGAATAAATAGGTAGAGAATTTGAAGCTCATGGACAGCTGAAGTTTATAAAAGGAAGACCAAGACCTAGGGTAAATTAGTTCTAGTTAGTTCTTGATTTGTTTTACTTAAAAATAAGGGTTTAAGTTTTGAGAGTCCTTCGTGCTCCTTGTGGTGTAAGTCACCCTTGTATCTTTTGATACTTATGGTAGACATAGTGTTCTCACTCAGAAACCTTTAGGTAATAAGTTGAGTATTCTTCTCCTATAAGATTTAATGCAAAGAGATAATTGTTGTTCTTAGTTAAAATTCTTAACTAGGTATTTGTATTTGAAGTGTAATCTTCTATTGGTTTTATCCTTGTACTAGTTACTGTGATTATAACTAGTTTAGACTGCCACTAGGATTGAGGCATGTCTTTTATCTCTATAGTGATTGGAAGTGAGATAGAGACTTCTCATATCTAGGAGGTGCCTAGGTAGAAGTTGCACTGGGTAAGGATTAAGTGATAAGTTGTAAATTGGGATTGTTTAGGCCATATAATTAATATTATTGCATATCATTACAATTTGATATTGTTATTCAGTTTATCTACAAATGTCGTAACATATGTCATGGCATCATGTTCTGATGTTGGAAACATCAGTATGAGCATGTTGTATACCAATGCCATAATTCAGTAGTAGTTGCCTAACTCAGTCATGAAAGCCGTGACTTTTTTCGGCCTTTTTCTAGGGGGATTTAGTTGTATCCAGAATATGCATCCATTGAAGACAACAATTTAAAACCATCATAATTATCAACTAATCTATCTCTGTTAGGAAAAGGATAATTATCTTTGGGGAAATACCTATTAAGATCAGTATAGTCAACACACATTCTCCATTTTCCATTTTATTTTTTGACAAGTACAACATTTGACAACTAGGTTGTGTACTGGGCTTCACATATAAGGTTTACATATAGGAGGTCCTTTATAGCTTTTTCAACAGCCTCCATTTTTTTCGGTAGATTGTGTGCGCCTATGTTGGGCTACACCCTTAAGGGCAAGGTCTATAGTCAGTTGGTGACAAGCTACTTCTGGATCCAAATCAGGCATCTCGGAGGCGCTCCACGCGAATAGATCTGGGTTTTCTCTCATGCACGCTTTTAGTTGCTTCCTCACAAGGTCCCAGAGGATGATGCCAATCTTCACTCCCTTGTGGGGATCATCTCCGAGGAGGACGACCTTGAACTCTCTGTCTGAAATTGGGCATAGAGAATGTGCAGGCTCTACATTGTTGGATGGTATCGAGGAACTTTCTGTAGTCAGTCGGGACTCATTTTCCTTCCTCTTTTGATCTTACAGGTCATCTTTAGTGAAGCTACTATCAAGGTCGATCAAGTAGACGCGAGGAAGTGGCTTCAGTTCTTCCAAGCTGCTAGGTCGGGCATGTTTGTTGGCCATTATGAGTGGTGCGCTGATGGCAATCAGCTCCTTCGGGGCTGCCTCAAAGCATCTTCTCCCATCCCCAATGTCCTCGTGGAGGATGGTGACAAGTCCCTTTGAGGTGTAGTACTTCACTTTCAAGTGCACGGTGGATGAAACAACTATCAATTCAGCCAGAGTTAGCCTTCTCAGGATGCGCTAGTATAGAGATGGTCAATCTATTACCAGGAATTGTGTTTTGATGGACATGGATGTCTCGGCTACTCTGAATGTGATGATTAAATCGACGTAGCCCTATGGTTTTGTAACTACGTCATAGAAGCTTTGAATATTTGAGCCCACATAAGGCGTTAGGTGCGTCTTATTATAGAGAACAACTGGGAGTATATAATGTGGAGAAAACTTCCCTGGTCGACAAATATGCGTCGGACGTCAAAGTTGGCCATTTGTGCTCTCACGAGCAGAGGGATGTTGGAGTTAGGAGCTCTACCGGGGAGTTCTTCACGGTAGAACACGATTGGTACGGAACTTCCACGAAATTTGTCGAGAGTAGAGTTTATGTTAGAGCTTGCGTCGATTAGTTGATCAAACCTCCTTTTCACTGAGCTTATAATAAGTTTATTGATTCCTCCGCCAAATATGACCATGGCAGAGGGGAAAGTCTCCCGGGGACTGTGCATTGAGAAGTAAAGGGAGTTCCCGACATCATCGGGGATGTAGAAATACTCTGGTTATGAAATGGACATGGAGACCTGCATGTTGGCATCATTGGGGAATGGTTTCTCCTCCTTGACATATATTGATTCTGGTGTATCCTCATGAGGACCTACTTTTTTCTTATACTTTTTAAGATTCCCATCCCTGATGAGGATCTCGATTGTGTCTTTCAGATGAATGCATTCTTCAGTGACATGCATGTAGATCTTGTGGAACCAGGAATATTTAGTTTTGTCTGTGTTGGGCTTGAATGGTGTCTACCGGGGAAAACAGACCTCGATTTGACGAAACTTTGAGTTTGTGCATTCGAACAAGATGCACTTACATGAGGCAGTCATGGGCGTGTAGTCGTGGAACCGGCCAACAGGTCCTTTGTACTCCCGTGATTTGTAGGGTCTGTCTTTTTTTCTTTTACATGCTCCCCAACAAGATGTTGAGGGTCATCATGCTTTAAAACTTTGGCATTCTCTTGATGCCACGAGTCTCGAGCATTATTAGCAGCTTCTTTTTCCTCATATTGGATGTATTCTCGTGCCTTGAGGAGGAGGGTGTAATACGGTGGGAGAACTGACTTGTTTTGTGTTTTATCGCAAGTGTTGTGGATAGCAAGAGTCACCAACGAGTTTTCTTTTATCCAATAAGGAAAGGGTGAAAATAACAGGAAAGACCTTGAGATTATTGAGTTCGGGGGGTAGGTTATGAAAAGGTAATGTGTTAGCACCCTTTTCATCCGTAGTTATCTTGGGCTCTTAATCGTTAGCTCACTTTGAAAATGCTTTGTGAATGTGTTTGAAAAAATATTTTGAAAATGCCAATAGTAAGGAAACTTTGTAATAATTCTCGTATCAGTCCTCGAGAATGCGTACTGTTGTACCCCAAAATTTGCCCTCCCATATTCTTCAAGAAATTACCAAGCCAAGTCACAAAATTCCCCAAGGGTTGCACAGTGCAAAGGTCTCCTATACAGTCAAGATTAGGGTTTTGAGTCTGATCAAGAAAAGGAAGTTTTCAAGGGCCCAATCAAGTCTCATATGCCTATAAACATGGTCAAGAATCCTCATATCAAGTTTCAAGACATTCAGCATAAAATTGCACAGTCAAAAAACCTAATTGCACTACAGTCAACTGTAGGGGAAAAATGGTCATTTGACAGTCAAAAGTTCAAATTTTTGGTCAACATATCATTTTGAAGCCACAAGCATCATTTGATCAATGCTTGATCATGATTCTCAAAATTTGGCTCAGAAATCATCAAGATGCAAAAGTCTCCTTATTTGGACAGTTGAAAAAGTCAACTAAAATTGACCAGGGCATAACTTTCACATGGATTATCAGAAAAATTCCATCAAAAGCTCATTTTGAAGAGAAAGACATTTCCTACAACTCATCTTCATACTTCAAGTCCAAGAAATGCTCTCACAAAAAGTTATCAATTTCAACATTATAGGTCATTTTCAAAAGTCAACAAAAAGGGACTTTAAGTCAAAGGCCATAACTTGATATTGGTAAATCAAAATGACATGGGACCAAAGGCATTGGTTAGAGGACTCAAAGACCTTTCCAAAATGTCCAAGAACATGAGAAAAGCTTAAAAATTGAGCAAGTTATGCCTTGTGGAAGTTGGGAAATTTTTGGATATTTTGAAAAGTCAACATTACTTCAAATGACCTAAAATTGCTAATGGGCCCATTTTTCTTCCACAATTCATCATTCCAAGCATGTGCACGACCACTTGGCCCAAAGGGAAGTATTTCTTCATTTTTTATTCATTTATTTGAATTTTTATTTATATTAATTCATTTAAATCATTTAAATATATGAAAAATATTTAACTTAACCTAACCAATCTTTTTATACATGTTTTGGCCTCAAGATTTCGTGTATATACAGATAAGAAAAGATTTGGAGAGATTGGCATGATTGAGAATAAAGAACACATGGAAAAAGATTTAAAAAGATCCTAGAAAATCAATTTTCAAAATCAATGAATGCAATGGATTTGATTGAGTTTTTTTGACCTAATGCACTCACTACATATGCTAGAACACAACCCTAATCAGAATAGACACTAAGCTGCGCAAGAAAGCCATTCACAAACTTGAGAAAATTCTCTAAAAACTCAAATCTGAAAAACACTTTTTAGGTGGATTCAAAGCATAATTCTTGTTCCATTAGCTTGCTAAGGTCGCCCAGAAGCGATTACAATCACAAACATTCACCAAAGCTCAAGGAATTGGTAACGAGAACCTCCCCTGTACAGAGAAAAAGTCATGATCGTATTTTAACTTCTAGGCATTCTCATGGCATTCTAATGATTGATTTACATTCCTTGTGAAGTTCTGAAGCTAACCAATATGATTAATTGCATTTTTATGTTGTGTACGCAAATATGCCATGTTTGATTTTTAGGGTTTGCAGGATGTGAAATTGGGGCTTTCCACCCAAAGAAAAATTAGCATTCAAGACATGTGCCATTAGATTCAGCAGGTTTGGACGATTAAGAATCCGTCATCGCGCTCAATTTATGAGTGCCTGAGATCTAATCGCTATTTTCTCTAAAGCCACCTAATAGAACACGTTTAAAACCGTTGCTTTATATTCTTGTTTCAGAAAAAAAACAAAACACGCGAAGAAGATGATGTGTTGGCAAATGGTGATAGGCTAGTTTGAAAACTCGCGCGCTTTAACCCACTAACGCGTGGTTTCGTATTATATTATTCGTTGTTTATTTATTTAACAAAAGAATTCAGTGGTTCAGCTGGCAAGCGTTGATTGTGTTGACATCCAAGACCTGGGTTCGAGCCCCAGGTCTGCATTATTCTTCATATTATTTTTCAAACAGGGTTCACATGCCGTTCCCCTTACTGAGGACCATGATACACTTCCAAATCAAGCGTGACACGTCCCTCTCAAGATCAATCCAAAGGCATAGAGTGGAGGAACACCATAAACTCAGGTCAACATTGCTACACGCTAGTGGCAAAGGTCAAACGGATCAATGTCCCGTTGGGCTTGGATTTCTAAAGGATACCTCCTATTTGGGGACTACCACCCCCCCTGGTTTGCAATTTTCCTTATATTTTATTTTCAATTATTATTTTATCCTCTTTATTGTTTTGCTTTAATTATTTCTACAAAATACAAAATGCATAAAAATCAGAAAAAGATAAAAAAATATAAAAAATGTTTTTATTTTAATATTTTTGGTAAATAAATTTGCATGTAAATTATGTAGTTTTAAATTAGGTTGCAATTTTAATTCTTTTCATAATAAAAATCTAAAAAATGTAGAAATAGGTTTAATTAATGTTTTTATTCCTTTTAATTTTTTTTCTTTTTTACAATAATATTATTTTATTTATTTATTTTCATAATTAAATTTGTATATAAAAACTAGGTTTAATTTAGGTTAAAAACTTCAATATTTTTCTTAATAAATTAAAAAATAATTAGAATTAGGTTTAGCATTTTATTTTAAATTTTAATTAATTCTTTCTTTTTTCTATTAAATTCTAAAAACACCAAAAAAACAAATTCTTGCTTTCTTTTAATTTTAATTTTAATTCCTCATTAATTTTAATTTTGCAAAAGGGTCCAACGCCCATGTTCTTAATTTTATTTCTAATTCGCATATTTATTTTATTTCGCTTAAATAATTATGTATCTCTCCCGAAGCCATGTAAATTACTTCTCGCACTTTTCAATTCTTTATTTACTTTGTTTATTTATTTTCTGTCAAATCGGGTCCTGGTTAATTTTGGCGATGTGGACCCGCGCCATTTGTAATAGTTTAGAATTTACTTTTCTCGCAATACTTTTAAACTGTTAAACAAAGCATGAAAGAATGAATGGCCTTAAATAAAAACAAGCGTAGAACACCAATAACATGACAAGATAAATGCAAATGAAAACGACACACAATTCGCACGCACCACCCCTAGGGTACGCCTCACTGTTGCCTTGCCTCGAAAGGTGATCGTCGAGTAGAGGATGTCTTAGTAAGTCCTCATGATCCGGGAACCTGGCATGAGGGTAGCTTCTAAGGTGTCTTCCCATTGCTCTGGTGATCACCATGTCCCGAACCTCGAATTGACCCGAACACCTCCAACGGTGGTGCTACCTACCTCTCAATGGTGGGATGGCACTACTTTAAAGGACATTTACACAGACGAATTCCTTAGGGTAGGTAGGTTCTCGTAGATACTTGCTCTAATTTCAAAACAAATCAAAAAAATACTTTTCACACCGACACCTTTTCAAAAAGCTTTCGAAAGCAATTTTTCAAACACTCTTGAGGACCGATACAAGAGTCAAACTGGAATTTTCAAAGAAACTTTTTAAAACCCACAGTTGAAAAGCAAACAAAACATTTTGAAAACACAAATGAGCAAGTATCTAAGAGCCCATGGATAACCATGGATAGAAAGGGTGCTAACACCTTCCCTTTCTATAACCTACCTCCCGAACCGAGAGCAATCTCTATAAGGAATTTTTCTGTGCTTTTGTCCTTTCCAATTGGAGAAAATAAAAGACGGTGGCGACTCTTGCTTCCGCGACATTTCGCGAACCAGCGTTAAACGGTCAGTTCCAGATCCACCGATCACAGAACTGGCGACTCTGCTGGGGATGATAACTTAAAGTGAGGTGTACCTTAGGATTAAGATCACTGTGTTTTCAATTGTCTTCTTTGCTTGCTTTACTATTGTGGGTTGCATCGGAGTTACATAGATCCTAACCCGGATCTGGGGATACCCTGTTTAGGTAGCATAAGCTGTGAGGGACCTGTCCGGCGTATACCGTCATGGGTGAAGTAGTGGCTACGTTGGTGTGGCGCCTTGGTCTGTACCGATAGCCCTCGTGTTGAAACGGAGAGAATATGGGTCTTCCAAGGAGTCATTACGCACCAACAACCTTAGAACCTTAAATGACCCAACTTGGCCATTAGAACAGTAGCAGTATGCTACGCCCATTGAGGCTAAACTCTCGTGATGGTTCTGGCCGCAAGAAAAGATTGCGATGCTGGAGTTATGACCGATTGAGGGTAGTCAATGATATTGGGATCCTCTAAGAACCCGGTTACTTTGATAGGACAGGTTGAACCAGCAAACTGAAAGAGGGTAATACCCAGACCCCATGCTGGCCTTAAACCCTAAGGGCTTCTCTTGTGTGACTTGCGTGCCTTCCAACTTGACTACTTGCATGCTTGTTGTCTGACACTTGAGTTCCTTGCAGGTTTTGTTTATAGTCCTTAACTAGGACTCATAACAAGGTTACTGAGTTGTCTTGCAGGTTTTATTTAGTCCTTAACTAGGACTCATAACAAGGTTTACCAAGTTTCTTGCAGGGTTTGTTTTAGTCCTTAATTGGGACTCATGACAAGTTTTACTTGAGTTTCTTGCAGGTTTTGGTTTGCAGTCCTTAACAAGGGCTCATAACAGGGTTATCCGTATTACCCCATGCATCATAACATCATACCATTGCATACATCCTAACCCATTTCAAGGATCTCAAGGGCTTGTGATGCAGGTCAGGATAAATCAAACATCCAGCAAGGGGCAAAGAGGATTTATTTTCCTCTAGACAAAGTTGTCAGGGGCTATGACCCACTTGATATGGTGAGCTCTGGCTCTTGAAGGAGGTTCCCTTAACCAAGGTTGTCTGGAAATCAAAATCAGACATGATGACTAAAGTCAGGGGCTATGACCCACTGGATATGGTGAGCCTTTGACCCTTTGAAGAAGGACTCTCAATAATAGGCAGTTCCCTCAATCAAGCTACCGGATCCAAATGCTAACAATTTTTCTTGTTTACCCCGCGAGGTCCTTGAAAACATTACATGCATGTCATACTCATCATTGCATAACAGGTATCCTTGTTGCAGGTCACTTACCTTTCTCGCTGTTTATTTCAGCAATGGCTTCACAACAAGATAACCAGGACCTTCACGCTCAAGAGACTCAGTTTAGGGAAATCTTCCTAGGCCTATCCAAGGGGCAGGAAGAGCTGAGGACACTCCTCATGGGGAATCTGATCAGAAAGAGTCCTGAAGATGACAAGGACGAACAGCTGAAACGTATACAAGCTGAGGTAGACACATTGAAAACCCAGATGCTGGGGCAAAGGGCCCTCATTCAAGGTTTAACTCAGGAGTAAGGAGAGTTGAGAGCCATGGTCAGCCAGCTTCTTCAAGGCATGAAGCGACCAACCCAAATCAGGGACCAGGTCATAGAACAGCTTCCAAGAAGGCAAAGGTCGGGTCCAATGAATAGACCTCTCCGAGTTGCTACTACTTCCCAGGTCCAACAACGACCTCGCCAAGAACAGCGGGTTGATCAGAACAGGTCGGACGAGCCTAAGAGACAATTCACCTACATCAACATGTCATGGTCACGAGCTTTGCAGCACATGTTAAGGATGAACCTGATTGCGGTGATCAACCCTCCTGCAAATCCAAAGACTTCCTCTCCAAATTACAACCCAGAAGCAAGGTGCGCTTACCATTCTGGTAGCCCGGGGCACGATACTGAGGACTGTTGGGCACTGAAGTACAAGATTCAGAATATGATCGATGCTAAAGAGATCGAGTTCGAGCCCGCCGAGACTCCCAATGTGATCATTGCTCCCTTGTCAAAACATGGCTAGGATTGAGAAATTTTTGTTCATTAGAATCTTTCAAGTTGCAATTTTCTTTGATTGTTCAAACATTCCATTCATATCAAACGTTGTTATTTCATTAATGCATCGCATATGTCTGTTCTGAAACAATATATTCGTATTCACTAAATGCAAATTATTTTCATATTTTTTCTGATGATCAACTCTTAATTAATAATTCTAAGCCTCTTGAGGGAGGATGACGAAAACGATACCGCAATCTTTACAGTATGCTTTTGAACAGACCCCGCTGATGAGGTACAGGCATTGTTTCAAATCCCTAAACACTGGAGTTATAAGGATGATAATCCCTCGTCAATCCCTCTGAGCCAAAGAAGTAGGAGTTTCTCTTTTCGAATTTTAAAACCCTTAATCATAACCTGGGGCAGGGTAGTCTCTCAGTTGATCCAAGTGCATAACGAATGGCACCAAAGAGATCCTTACGAAAAAAAGAAAGACAGTGATGGTTCAGAACAATCATAAAGACAGGCAGTCGTGATCAAAAAAAAAATCATAAATGAAAAGCCCAAGAAGTCAGAACCTATAAAAGGGACTTGTGAAACCGGGGCATCCCGCTGACTGTAATTCCAAAAGGGAAACAGTTCAGGCAAAAAAGAAAGGGATAACAAAAATCAAGAAAGAGGTCTTACAAACCCTCAGCAAAAAAGGAGATGACTGCCTACTCAAAATAAGTTATCAACATCCGAATCATCACCAGAAAATCAGAGCAAAGACTCGAACCAAGGTCTAACGTATGATCAACTGAGTTTAGGTATGGAGAACATCACGAAGTGCGGGTGGGTACAAATAAAATTTGAGCCTTTATCCTTTGTTTCTTAAACCGTGAACCAGGCCACGTTATAACCCTTAAAAGTCCTAGCTGAAGCATGGGTTAGTTCGAAAGCATACTGTGACGAAAGGTACCCTGACTCCTTAAGGCTTACTATAAAGAAGGAGTTGACATCACGTTTTACAAACATTCATTTGTTTTATGAAAAAGAATGCATTTTCAAAATCTTCAAGACAGACATAGGCTTTGCGTTTTTAACATAACTTTGTTTGCATATGACTTTTTGTTTGAACAGCATAGAAGTTCGCACGACGAATGCCTAATGAACAGAAGTACCTCCAATCAAGGGGCAGACATGACCATGGTCCATTATCTGGGGCAATCCAATCAAGATTCGGAGAATCTCTCAAAGGCCAAACAGCCTGGGGCAAACCTCCGCCTGAGTCACTTGGAGCACTCCAGCCACGAATCTGGCCTGATCAAATACCTTCTGGTGGCATGACAAAACACTGTTAACAGGGGCAACTCCCTACATTCAGAGAGTATGGACATAGTCGGAAAAAATACTACGCACAATCAAAGACCCGCTAGGTTGACACACCTAGGAAAAAATAAGGGCTTCCCGACGAACCAAAAAGGGTTCGGGAAAAATGAAGGGATGAAATGAAAAAATCTGTACACCCGGCAAGTCGAAAACCTGAAAAGGAGGCTTGGGCAAAAATGGGTATCCCGGTGGACTGAAAACCCGAAAGGGCGGTCCAGGCAAAAGTTAGGGATCAAAGCGTACGACTATGTCCTGTCATCTTATCACCTGCCTACCAGAAGAAGGTTTGTCCATCAACAAGCTATCAGCACCTCTTAGGTCTTCCTCTCCCACCGCAGAAACAGGGGCAATAAAAGAGTGGTCTAAGCAATCTAATTGTTCTGTCCTCCAAGGTACCAAGGTAGGTTCAGCTAAAGAACATGACCAGTACATCTTAATTCCCCAGAGAGTAAGTCAGCAGTCAGTGCACTCTTTTCCAAGCAGAGTTGTCAAACCTTAAAGAAGGTGGGTATCCTCCAGCAGATATCAACATTCTCCAGCAGCATATGTATTCATAACAAGCATCCCCGGCAGTCTTGGTCTAAAGATTGTTCCCCCGGCGGCATATCAACATTCAAAGGAATTACTTTCCCCCGCAATTCAAAACTTCCCCATGAGAGTCCGATCTAGTTCCCCAGGAAGGTTGGAATCCACATCTCCACAAGCAGTAAGCTTATCCCCAGTAAATTCTGGAAGCTTATCCCCTCGCAGAGCACGAACGCGTCGTCCGGTTTGATTTAAAGAGTTACTTCCTTAACAGGATATAACTGGGTTATCCTCAGCCAAAAGCCACGGAAAGAGTGTCCTCAACGAAGTTCTCTTACCCCCAGCGAAGTCTATCAACACTTCCAGCACAACAAGGATATCCTTAGCAAGTTATCAACAATTCAGCAAAGCATCTCTTCCCACAGAGTTTTGCTTCCCAGCATGGTCGCTAGAGTATCTTCTCTCCCCGCAGAATCTTCCATTTGCCAAGTTTATTCCGCAACAGAGTCATCTTCTCCTACCGGTATTCTTGCAGTTATCATCCCCAGCGGAAGCAAAATCTATTCTTCAACATCAGCCCAGGATATGACTTCCCGGCACCCGTCAAGGATTTAATTTCCTGGACGAAAACATACATTCATAAAACATCACATACATCATTATAGCATGCATAAACGCATTATATCATACAAATCTCATTTATGTTGAGAACATCATTGCTTGATCCATATCATGCATTGCATATGACTGACCTATACCTTTCAGGAAAGATGCAGTTAAAATTCTCAAACATATTTCAAGGTCTTCTCTAGTCCAGCTAAATCGACTCCCAACAGATTTTTCTGATAAAGACTCAGTAGAAGTTATCCCAGGTTATAATTTCCTATTGGTTCTCTCTCCGACGGTGCATGAGATTTCCATTTTAGGTTTTTCTTTAAGATTATAAATTCCTATTGGTTCTCTCTCCGACGGTGCATGAGATTTCCATTTTAGGTTTTTCTTTAAGATTATATTGTCCTATTGGTTCTCTCTCCGACGGTGCATGAGATTTCCATTTTAGGTTTTTCTTTAAGATTATAAATTCCTATTGGTTCTCTCTCCGACGGTGCATGAGATTTCCATTTTAGGTTTTTCTTTAAGATTATATTGTCCTATTGGTTCTCTCTCCGACGGTGCATGAGATTTCCATTTTAGGTTTTTCTTTAAGATTATATTGTCCTATTGGTTCTCTCTCCGACGGTGCATGAGATTTCCATTTTAGGTTTTTCTTTAAGATTATATTGTCCTATTGGTTCTCTCTCCGACGGTGCATGAGATTTCCATTTTAGGTTTTTCTTTAAGATTATAAATTCCTATTGGTTCTCTCTCCGACGGTGCATGAGATTTCCATTTTAGGTTTTTCTTTAAGATTATATTGTCCTATTGGTTCTCTCTCCGACGGTGCATGAGATTTCCATTTTAGTTTTTTCTTTAAGATTATAAATTCCTATTGGTTCTCTCTCCGACGGTGCATGAGATTTCCATTTTAGGTTTTTCTTTAAGATTATATTGTCCTATTGGTTCTCTCTCCGACGGTGCATGAGATTTCCATTTTAGGTTTTTCTTTAAGATTATAAATTCCTATTGGTTCTCTCTCCGACGGTGCATGAGATTTCCATTTTAGGTTTTTCTTTAAGATTATATTGTCCTATTGGTTCTCTCTCCGACGGTGCATGAGATTTCCATTTTAGGTTTTTCTTTAAGATTATAAATTCCTATTGGTTCTCTCTCCGACGGTGCATGAGATTTCCATTTTAGGTTTTTCTTTAAAATTATAAATTTCTATTGGTTCTCTCTCCGACGGTGCATGAGATTTCCATTTTAGGTTTTTCTTTAAGATTATATTTTCCTATTGGTTCTCTCTCCGACGGTGCATGAGATTTCCATTTTAGGTTTTTCTTTGAGATTATAATTCCATTTTGGTTCTCTCTCCGACGGTGCATGAGATTTCCATTTTAGGTCTTTCTTTCAGATTATGTTTTCCTATTGGTTCTCTCTCCGACGGTGCATGAGATTTCCATTTTAGGTTTTTTCTTTGAGATTATAATTCCATTTTGGTTCTCTCTCCGACGGTGCATGAGATTTCCATTTTATGTCTTTCTTTCAGATTATGTTTTCCTATTGGTTCTCTCTCTGACGGTGCATGAGATTTCCATTTTAGGTTTTTTCTTTGAGATTATAATTCCATTTTGGTTCTCTCTCCGACGGTGCATGAGATTTCCATTTTAGGTCTTTCTTTCAGATTATGTTTTCCTATTGGTTCTCTCTCCGACGGTGCATGAGATTTCCATTTTAGGTTTTTTCTTTGAGATTATAATTCCATTTTGGTTCTCTCTCCGACGGTGCATGAGATTTCCATTTTAGGTCTTTCTTTCAGATTATGTTTTCCTATTGGTTCTCTCTCCGACGGTGCATGAGATTTCCATTTTAGGTTTTTCTTTGAGATTATAATTCCATTTCGGTTCTCTCTCCGACGGTGCATGAGATTTCCATTTTAGGTCTTTCTTTCAGATTATGTTTTCCTATGGTCCCCTCTCCGACGGTGAGTGAGGTGGTAATTCCTTTTCAGATGTTTCCCTCTCCGACGGTGAGTGAGGTGATAGTTTCCTATGGTCCCCTCTCCGACGGTGAGTGAGGTGGTAATTCCTTTTCAGATGTTTCCCTCTCCGACGGTGAGTGAGGTGATAGTCTCCTATGGTCCCCTCTCCGACGGCGAGTGAGGTGGTAAGTCCTTTTCAGATGTTTCCCTCTCCGACGGTGAGTGAGGTGATAGTCTCCTATGGTTCCCTCTCCGACGGTGAGTGAGGTAATAATTCCTTTTCTATGGTCCCCTCTCCGATGGTGAGTGAGGTGGTAATTCCTTTTCAAATGGTTCCCTCTCCGACGGTGAGTGAGGTGAGAATTCCTTTCAGATTATAATTGCCTTTGGTGCTCTTCCCGATCCTGCGAAGATGGTATTTCCCACCAAGATTTTCTCAACGAGCGTTGTTGAAGTTAAAATCACCCAAGGTTCTCTTACCGTTCATGCTAAGGTAGTAACTATCCCTGGTTCATTCATCATCTTGTGAAGCTCCAGACTCAGCTCCTGTAACCAGTCAGGACATATCTATGCCAAGTGTCTGAAAACCAGCTCCTGCAACGTGTCAGGTACTCATTTTTCTTTTGCAGGTATGCAGGTTCTCGCTAAGGAATCTCTTACGCGATCAACATCCAGATGGCATCTATAAGCCCATCATCCTATCCATCAATCTCTAAATGGCATCTATAAGCCCATTCCACCATCACTGCTACTGTGTGAGCGCAAATTTCTGGGCACTCTAGTGTTCAATCATCTTCCACCCTCGGATTACGAAAGGCACGTCAGCCAATCTGCATCCTCAGGTCTAAGAAGATTGAACAGGGGCAACTGTTGTACCCCAAAATTTTCCCTCCCATATTCTTCAAGAAATTACCAAGCCAAGTCACAAAATTCCCCAAGGGTTGCACAGTGCAAAGGTCTCCTATACAGTCAAGATTAGGGTTTTGAGTCTGATCAAGAAAAGGAAGTTTTCAAGGGCCCAATCAAGTCTCATATGCCTATAAACATGGTCAAGCATCCTCATATCAAGTTTCAAGACATTCAGCACAAAATTGCACAGTCAAAAAACCTAATTGCACTACAGTCAACTGTAGGGGCAAAATGGTCATTTGACAGTCAAAAGTTCAAATTTTTGGCCAACATATCATTTTGAAGCCACAAGCATCATTTGATCAATGCTTGATCATGATTCTCAAAATTTGGCTCAGAAATCATCAAGATGCAAAAGTCTCCTTATTTGGACAGCTGAAAAAGTCAACTGAAATTGACCAGGGCATAACTTTCACATGGATTATCAGAAAAATTCCATCCAAAGCTCATTTTGAAGAGAAAGACATTTCCTACAACTCATCTTCATACTTCAAGTCCAAGAAATGCTCTCACAAAAAGTTATCAATTTCAACATTATAGGTCATTTTCAAAAGTCAACAAAAAGGGACTTTAAGTCAAAGGCCATAACTTGAGATTGGTAAATCAAAATGACATGGGACCAAAGGCATTGGTTAGAGGACTCAAAGACCTTTCCAAAATGTCCAAGAACATGAGAAAAGCTTAAACATTGAGCAAGTTATGCCTTGTGGAAGTTGGGAAATTTTTGGATATTTTGAAAAGTCAACATTACTTCAAATGACCTAAAATTGCTAATGGGCCCATTTTTCTTCCACAATTCATCATTCCAAGCATGTGCACGACCACTTGGCCCAAAGGGAAGTATTTCTTCATTTTTTATTCATTTATTTGAATTTTTATTTATATTAATTCATTTAAATCATTTAAATATATGAAAAATATTTAACTTAACCTAACCAATCTTTTTATACATGTTTTGGCCTCAAGATTTCGTGTATATACAGATAAGGAAAGATTTGGAGAGATTGGCATGATTGAGAATAAAGAACACATGGAAAAAGATTTAAAAAGATCCTAGAAAATCAATTTTCAAAATCAATGAATGCAATGGATTTGATTGAGTTTTTTTGACCTAATGCACTCACTACATATGCTAGAACACAACCCTAATCAGAATAGACACTAAGCTGCGCAAGAAAGCCATTCACAAACTTGAAAAAATTCTCTAAAAACTCAAATCTGAAAAACACTTTTTAGGTGGATTCAAAGCATAATTCTTGTTCCATTAGCTTGCTAAGGTCGCCCAGAAGCGATTACAATCACAAACATTCACCAAAGCTCAAGGAATTGGTAACGAGAACCTCCCCTGTACAGAGAAAAAGTCATGATCGTATTTTAACTTCTAGGCATTCTCATGGCATTCTAATGATTGATTTACATTCCTTGTGAAGTTCTGAAGCTAACCAATATGATTAATTGCATTTTTATGTTGTGTACGCAAATATGCCATGTTTGATTTTTAGGGTTTGCAGGATGTGAAATTGGGGCTTTCCACCCAAAGAAAAATTAGCATTCAAGACCTGTGCCATTAGATTCAGCAGGTTTGGACGATTAAGAATCCGTCATCGCGCTCAATTTATGAGTGCCTGAGATCTAATCGCTATTTTCTCTAAAGCCACCTAATAGAACACGTTTAAAACCGTTGCTTTATATTCTTGTTTCAGAAAAAAAAACAAAACACGCGAAGAAGATGATGTGTTGGCAAATGGTGATAGGCTAGTTTGAAAACTCGCGCGCTTTAACCCACTAACGCGTGGTTTCGTATTATATTATTTGCTGTTTATTTATTTAACAAAATAATTCAGTGGTTCAGCTGGCAAGCGTTGATTGTGTTGACATCCAAGACCTGGGTTCGAGCCCCAGGTCTGCATTATTCTTCATATTATTTTTCAAACAGGGTTCACATGCCGTTCCCCTTACTGAGGACCATGATACACTTCCAAATCAAGCGTGACACGTCCCTCTCAAGATCAATCCAAAGGCATAGAGTGGAGGAACACCATAAACTCAGGTCAACATTGCTACATGCTAGTGGCAAAGGTCAAACGGATCAATGTCCTGTTGGGCTTGGATTTCTAAAGGATACCTCCTATTTGGGGACTACCACCCCCCCTGGTTTGCAATTTTCCTTATATTTTATTTTCAATTATTATTTTATCCTCTTTATTGTTTTGCTTTAATTATTTCTACAAAATACAAAATGCATAAAAATCAGAAAAAGATAAAAAATATAAAAAATGTTTTTATTTTAATATTTTTGGTAAATAAATTTGCATGTAAATTATGTAGTTTTAAATTAGGTTGCAATTTTAATTCTTTTCATAATAAAAATCTAAAAAATGTAGAAATAGGTTTAATTAATGTTTTTATTCCTTTTAATTTTTTTTCTTTTTTACAATAATATTATTTTATTTATTTATTTTCATAATTAAATTTGTATATAAAAACTAGGTTTAATTTAGGTTAAAAACTTCAATATTTTTCTTAATAAATTAAAAAATAATTAGAATTAGGTTTAGCATTTTATTTTAAATTTTAATTAATTCTTTCTTTTTTCTATTAAATTCTAAAAACACCAAAAAAACAAATTCTTGCTTTCTTTTAATTTTAATTTTAATTCCTCATTAATTTTAATTTTGCAAAAGGGTCCAACGCCCATGTTCTTAATTTTATTTCTAATTCGCATATTTATTTTATTTCGCTTAAATAATTATGTATCTCTCCCGAAGCCATGTAAATTACTTCTCGCACTTTTCAATTCTTTATTTACTTTTTTTTATTTATTTTCTGTCAAATCGGGTCCTGGTTAATTTTGGCGATGTGGACCCGCGTCATTTGTAATAGTTTAGAATTTACTTTTCTCGCAATACTTTTAAACTGTTAAACAAAGCATGAAAGAATGAATGGCCTTAAATAAAAACAAGCGTAGAACACCAATAACATGACAAGATAAATGCAAATGAAAACGACACACAATTCGCACGCACCACCCCTAGGGTACGCCTCACTGTTGCCTTGCCTCGAAAGGTGATCGTCGAGTAGAGGATGTCTTAGTAAGTCCTCATGATCCGGGAACCTGGCATGAGGGTAGCTTCTAAGGTGTCTTCCCATTGCTCTGGTGATCACCATGTCCCGAACCTCGAATTGACCCGAACACCTCCAACGGTGGTGCTACCTACCTCTCAATGGTGGGATGACACTACTTTAAAGGACATTTACACAGACGAATTCCTTAGGGTAGGTAGGTTCTCGTAGATACTTGCTCTAATTTCAAAACAAATCAAAAAAATACTTTTCACACCGACACCTTTTCAAAAAGCTTTCGAAAGCAATTTTTCAAACACTCTTGAGGACCGATACAAGAGTCGAACTGGAATTTTCAAAGAAACTTTTTAAAACCCACAGTTGAAAAGCAAACAAAACATTTTGAAAACACAAATGAGCAAGTATCTAAGAGCCCATGGATAACCATGGATAGAAAGGGTGCTAACACCTTCCCTTTCTATAACCTACCTCCCGAACCGAGAGCAATCTCTATAAGGAATTTTTCTGTGCTTTTGTCCTTTCCAATTGGAGAAAATAAAAGACGGTGGCGACTCTTGCTTCCGCGACATTTCGTGAACCAGCGTTAAACGGTCAGTTCCAGATCCACCGATCACACGTACAAAGTGTTTGTTTGAAAATATTTTGAGAAAGTGTGTTTGTGAAAAAAGTGTCTTGTTTCGAAATATTTGTGAGCAAGAGATTACGAGCGATATACCTACTCAAAGTATTTATTGTTCTTTTCCTCCTCCATTAGATAGTACTACCCTACCATTAGTTAGTAGGAAGCCCTATCGTTGGATGTGATGGGATAGGCGTGGGTTATGGTACAGTCATAGAAGGCAACATGTAAGGGCGCTTTATCATTTATCATTAAGGGACTAGACCGTTTACCTAAGGCAACATCAAAAGGGTCATCGAGGGACTACAATATTTTTAATCGAGGGTCTTTGCTAAAGCGTCCCCACGTTCGAGGGACATGACTGTTTTTATCGAGTCAGCAAGGGAGGTTACCCTAGAGGTGCGGGTGTGTAAAGTGATTTGTGTTTCAAGTATTTTTTATCTTGCATTAAGTTAACTATCGATTACTTTTAATCTTGCCATACAATCATAATTACTAACAATAAAAATAGGAAATCAATAAAGGCAGAAAATAAATTTTCCTACGCTATTACATGGCCTCTGGAATGAGGGGTACAAGTAATAAAAATAAGGGGGAAAATAAAACCCTAATTATCTATTACAAACCGTGAGTAGTTACATTATCATAAAAAATGCGAAAAGAATAAACTACATGAAAATCTAAGATAAGAAAACAAAAGGAGAAGGAAATTGTTTTTGGCGATTATTGTACCCCAAAATTTTCCCTCTAATATTTTCCCAAGATTTTTCCCTTACATGGTGGTTACAAATACTTGTTTAAAAAAATAGGAAATTTTTTAATCTTAGCAAAGTGTCTTTCAATTGGCAGCTCAACAATTTCCTTCGATTGGCAGTTAAACAGCGCCCTTCGATTAGCCTAACAGCAAGTTTCGACTGAGCTTTTAAAATCCTTAGATACAAGCTTGACTAACTAGTCTTCAATTGGGCATTTAACACCCTTCAATCAAGCTTTGGTCTGCAAGTCTTCGATTGAGCTTTATTTTCCTTTGAAATGGCTCCCTTCGATTCAAAAAGAAGGGGAGCTCCTTTGGGCTTCTTTCGTTTGAAGCACCTCTGGCTTCTTTCGTTTGGAGCATCTATGGGCCTCCTTCATTTGAAGCACCTTTGGTTTCTTCCATACAGGCCCCATTTGAACAAATGGCCTGCATACCTGCTGCACAAGGTAGGAATTTTCTTCATACCTACAAAGTAAACACCTGCTACATGCCTTCTGGAACAAGGCAGGAACTTCTCTCATGCTATGTTTTGACAGGCCAATTTCTACACTATGGCATTCCAAAAGCCCATTCGAAGGATGCATATTGCTGGCCATTCAAAGAAGCTGAATCAGAGCCATTCGAAGGAGCATGCAAGAGGTCCAATCGAAGGGCAAGGATTGAAGGCATTCAAAGAGGGCCAAAGCATGCGTAGAGAGTCCATTCAAAATGGCCATGAGAAGGACACACTAAAGGCCCATTCGAAAGGTACATCAGAAGGACACACTAAGATCCCAGTCGAAGGCTATACAAAAAGGCCCATTCAAAGGGTGCATGGGAGGTCCAATCAAAGGATAGATACTGGAGGTATTCAAAAGCCAAAATTGTCCATATTTATTCAAATTTCAAAAGAGGACAAGATCCCATGTGTTTGGCCACAGTTACAAAACTTCATTCATGGCCTTGAAAATGTTTGTTTATGACAGTTAAACTTTTGTCTTCTTGTCCCCTCCCTTCTACTCTATATAAGCAGCCTGCTTGCAAGCCAAAAAAGAGACGTTGGAGATACGTTACCCATAAACCCACCATAGTTATAAAAAATAATCCAAGAGGTTCCAGCAACTCTAGTCCCCACACAAGTTCAATTTTCCAGCAAGGTAAGTCCCTCTGACCTTGTACCTTTCGTTTTCAGTATGGCATGTAAATAACACCTATTTACCTTTTATTTCTGTCCTTTTCGATTGCATGTTTTTCTTGTCTAAATATACACGTTAGAACTAACCCTTGTACAGACTCAAACAAAAAGAAAAGGACTAGGGTGAAACAAGACCTTAGGCTTCGTCCCCCATTGCCTGACTTCCCCAAACGAAAGAGGCACCTTCATGATTGTTTTGCAGGTCCACGTCCCTGCACAACCCAAACGAACTAGGCAGAAAAGATTCCAAACGAAGGATCCTCATACTACTTCCCAGCACAATCGAAGGAGTCTAGGAGAGTCCAATCAAAGGCTGCTCACGCCTGCTTCCCAGCCAAATCGAAGGAGGCCAGGAGAGTCCAATTAAAGGCTGCTCATGCCAGCTTTCTAGCCCAATCGAAAGAGGCCCAAGAAGGGGTGAATCGAGAGCACATTATTCCCCCTTAAATCGAAAGACTCATTCCCCTTTTCTCTTTTGCATGCCTAAGCCCATTTGGCATTTTTCTTTTTGTTGTATTTGTTTTTATTATTGTTTTCAGTTGTTTAATTAACCAAATATAAAAGAAAAAGCTCACTAAAAAGGGTTAGATTTTATTTTCTTAATTAAATAATTAAGTCCTTTAGTTAATTAATTAATTGAAAGTTTAAATTTTTTTCTTAATTAAAAATAAATTAGAATTTAGGACTAATTATTTTCTTTTCATAATAAATAAAGAAAAAACTCAAAAAAAGAAATTAGTTTATTTTTCTTAATTTAATTTTACTATATACACTTTAGGATAATTGACTATTTTCCTTAAATCAAAAACAACAAAAATAGATTTTTCTTATTAGTTTTTTTAAGACAACTTTCAATCTTTCGCGCGTTATTTATTTTTCGTATTTTTACATTATTGTATCTTCTGACAGTATGTAATAGATTAAAGTAGGATTTTTACCGCTTTCCTTATTTTTTTCTTCTCTCAAGTTTTTGTACATTCTAAATATCTCCTCCCTAAAGCCATGTAATAGCGTAGGGTTTATTTTTTGCACTTTATATTTTCCTGTATATATATTAACTGCTAGTAACTAGGCATGTATGACAAGACTAATAACAAAATGCTAGCAAACTTAACACAAGACATAAATAATTGAACACAACACACATTGCACATATACACCTCTAGGGTACCCCACTTTGGTTGCCTTTAAGAAATAAAACAGTCATGAGGCAGAAACGCTTTAGCAAAAAGCCATAAATCAAAAGATCATAGTCCCTCGATGACCCTACAGTTGCATTTTCGATAAATGATCTAGTCCCTAAATAAAATTTCTAAAGGGTCTCCACAAGTTGCCTTTGTGACTGTAAACGTCCCTTCGATGTCCCTCAAACATCCAACGATAGGGCTACCTACTCACTAATAGTAGGATAGCGCTGTCTAAAGGATAGGAGGAAAACAACGATCTTTTTCGAGTATAAAAGTAGATAGCTGTTAGAAGTTTGCTCAAAAACACTTTTTGCACCTACACAAATACTACTTTTCAAAAACAATTTTCAAAAACATTTGCTTTGTTAACACACTTGAGGACTAATACAAGAGTTAAACGCAAATAAAATCGCCGCACTAAGGCATTTTCCAAACATTTTCAAACGCACAAAGTACAAAGGTGTTTTAAAATGAGCAAACCTCTAAGAGCCCGTAGATAACTACGGATGGAAAGGGTGCTAACACCCTCCCTTTCCATAATCTACCTCCCTTACTCAAAAAATTCTCGAAAGGTCTTTTTCTGTTCTTTTCACCCTTTCCTTTGTTGGATAAAAGAAAAGTCGGTGGTGACTCTTGCTTACCGCAAATTTTGCAAATACAAAATGCAAAACCAATATTAAACAGTCGGTTCTGCCACCGTATCACAGAACTGGCGACTCTGTTGGGGATCTATAAAAAGTGGGGTTACCTTAGAGCTTAGTTCATTTTAAAATTTCTTTCGTTGTGTGTTTTCATGATTTACTTTTGAGATATTGTCTGGGTTGTTACTATAGATCCTACACCCGGATCTGAGGCACCTTATTAGGTAAGTAGCAGTATATCATGGAAAATGTACGGTGTAGACCGATATGGACAAAGTGATAGCTATGTTAGCATGATACTTTGGTTTGTACTAATGTTCCTTGAGTCAGTCAAGGATAACGTTAGGCTTCTTTAGTATCATTAAGCGTTAACTGACCTTTAGAACCTTTAATTGACTCACCCTAAGCCATTAGAAAGTAGTGAGATATTAGGTTTTGGTTCTGACCGAAGATCGGTTGATACGTGATACTACACTCATTGAGATTTGACTCCTGAGTTTTGTTTGGTGGCAAGTCAGTTGTCGATCGGAACGAAATTTGTGGGATAAGTCGGTGATATTAGGATCCCTTAGAACCCGGTTACTATTACTAAGACAGGTTGAGCCAACTAAACTTCAAGAGGGTACTTACCTACAAACCCCATGCAAGCCTAAACCTAAGGCTGCTTGTGTGACTTGTTTGCTTTCAAATTGAACTATTTGTAGGGTTTTATTTCATTATCTAACAACATGATTTCCTTGCAGGATTTGTTTACAGTCATTATCTAGTAACCTAGACTTCTTAGACTCACTTGTCTTCATCACCTTACATTTTTTTGCTTAACACATAGCATACACACCATAACATCATGCCATAGCATTTACTTAACCATTTCAAGGATCTCAAGGACCTGTGTTGCAGGTTATGATAAAGCAGACTTCTAGAAATGGGCAAGGAGATTTATTTTCCTCTAACCAATGCCTTCAAAAGACCAAAACACGACAACTTGAGTCAGGAGCTATGACCCACTCGATATGGTGAGCTTGAATCTCGTATAAGGACCTTCAAACGATAAGAAAGTTCTTCAGTCAAAGTCGCAATTCAACTCCTAACATCTTCCTGTGTTTACCCCACGAGATCCTTTAAAACATTTGCATATCATACATATCATTGCATAACAGGTATTCTAGGTACAAGCTTCTTATCCCTTTGTTGTTTATTTCAGCAAGAATAAATGGCTCTTGAACAAACAATCAAAGACCTTCAAGCTCAAAACGCTCAGTTCCAACAAATGTTCCTGGCTCTAACCCAGGGGCAAGAAGACCTGAAAGCTTTGATTTTCAAAGAGAAGGCTAAGAAGGAAAAGAAACCAGTTCGTGTTATGAGTCTGGGAAGAAGAAGACTAGCTAACCTAGCTCTAGATTTTGCAACCCATCAGAGAGAGGGCATAATCAAGAGAAATATGACGAGGAATCAGAGGAAGGAGACAACAATCCAGCGTCTGAAGAAGATGAACCTGACTATTATGAGGAGTAATATCCTCATGCTGACGATAAATACAAACGGCTGGAGGATCGACTCAATACCATGGAGATCCAAAGGGTGCCCGGTTTGGATTTTAAAGAATTAGGTTTGGTTCCAGGGGTGGTCATCCCACCTAAGTTCAAGGTCCATATATTCGCAAAATATGACGGTGTTTCTTGTCCCAAGCTTCACTTGAGGTCATATGTTAGAAAGATCCAGCCTCACACTGTTGACCATAAGTTATGGGTCTATTTCTTCCAAGGAAGTTTGGATGAAACTCAATTGGATTGGTTCTATCAGCTATAAGGAACTGACATCCATACCTCGGAAGACTTGGTTGTTTCTTTCTACAAGCAGTACCAATACAATGCTGACCTGACACCAACTTGAGTGCAACTGCAGAATATGTGCATGAGCTCAAGAGAAGGGTTCAAGGAATATGCGCAGAAATGGAGGGATCTAGCTGGCAGGGTACAACCTCCTCTGAATGATCGGGAAATGGTAGACATGTTCATGGGCACTCTGTCAAGCCCGTTCTTTAATCTGCTGATTGGGAGTTCCTCATCCGGGTTCATAGAGATGGTTCTGACTGGAGAAAGGATCGAAAGTGGTATTAAGAGTGGGAAGATCCCGATGGCTGCATCTTCTAATGCTGAGAAGAAGCCATTTGCTGGTAAGAGGGAAGCCAATGTTGTGTATGGACAGAAGGGTCGTAATAAGGCAGACTACCACTAATCTGTAGGGGCAGTGCTGGTCTCTAATTTGGCACGCGTGCAACGACCACAACAACAGGGTAATCAGAGAAGGTAAGACGAGCCTAAGAGACAGTTTACCAAGATCAACATGTCGTTGTCTCAAGCATTACAACATATGTTGAGGATGAATTTGATTACGTTGATAGGATCTCATCCAAACCCTAAGACTTCTTCTCCTAACTACAATCCTGATGTAAGGTGTGCCTATCATTCTGGCATTCCTGGGAACGATACTAACAATTATTGGGCACTGAAATACAAGATTCAAAATATGATTGACGCCAAGGAGATTGAGTTCGACCCTCCTGAGACTCCCAAGGTGATCACTACTTCCATGCCAAATCATGGCCAGGATTGAGAGCTTTTTTTTTTCATTTGAATTCTCAAGTTGTATTTTCTTTGTTTGTTCAAAAAATTATTGTCATGTCAAACTTTGTTATTTCATTAATGCATTGCACATGGTTGTCTTGAATTAATTTGTTTTCATTATGCTTAAACTGCTTTCTTACTTCCTTTTGTGATATTCAACTCTTGATTAACAACTTTAAGCCTTTAGAGGGAGGATGACGAGAACGATACCACAATCTCTACAATATGCTTTTGAACAGACCCCGCTGACGATGTATAGGTGTTGTTTCAAATCCTAAATAGTGGAGTTATAAGGAAGATAATCCCTAGTCAACCCCTTTGAGCCAAAGAAGTAGGAGTTTTCTTTTCACACAAATTAAAATCCTTAATCATAACCTGGGGCAGGGTATTTTTCTCAGTTAATTCAGATGCGCATTCAGTCGCAAGCTTTCCCTTCATACACGATAAATAGTGTAGAAGATGCTCTTCAAAAGATGGTGATGGTTCCATATAATCATTAAGAACAAGCAGTCATTATCTCCCAAAATAAAAGGCCATTAAGTCAAAACCTATGAAGGAGACTTAAGAAAAAAACTGGGGTATCCCATTGGTTGTAATCACAAAAGAAACAGTTCAGGCAAAAGACGGGGATGGAAAAATCAAAAAAGAAAGAGGTCCTACAAATCCTCAACAAAAAGAAAAGGTCACAAAAATGATTGCCTTCTTAAACAAACGTTCAATTTCTGAACCATTACCGGAATATCGATGCCAACATTCCAAAATGCAACTGGGATTCGAAATGCACAATTAACTGAGCATAGGACTGAAGAACATCACGAAGAACAGATGGGTACAAATAAATTTTGAGCCTTTATCCTTTGTTTCTTAAACCGTGAACCAGGCCACGTTACAATCCTTAAAAGTCCTAGCTGAAGCATGGGTTAGTTCAAGAGCATACTATTATAAAGGTATCCTGACTCCTGTAAGGTTTGCTATAAATCATGAGTTGACATCACATTCTCACAAATTTTGTTTTACTACAAAAAATACATTTTCAAAAAATTTCAAGACAGACATAAGCTTTGCATTCTTTAAATGACATTGTTTGCATATGGTTAATTGTTCAAATGATAGAGAAATTCACACAACGAATATTCAGTGAATGAAGACCCCCTCAATGGGAAGAATCACCTCAGATGGAAAAAACATTCCCAATAACAAGGGGCATGACATGGTGTCTAATTAATTTGGGGCAGTCAAGCCAATATGCAAAGAATCTCTCCAAAAATGCTGAATAGCTAGGGGCAGATCTCCATCTGAATCACTTGGGGGTTGTTATATTGATCGGAGATTCCAGTAGAAAATCACTGTGAAATTTGAATCTTTGGTACCACCAAATTTCTTGTCTGTGCCAGTAATATCAGATGGTGTTAGTATCATGTCTTCGAATCCTTCCATGACAGTTCTTAGAAAAGATACATAGGAAATTCAAGACCATCAAAAAATTGTTCAAACATCAGGTGCATCAGATTCATTCTGAAGCAGCCCCACACAGGCTCCCGCGTATGAAAGGGCACATGCGATCACATAAACATTTTCTGGCATTTCTACAATACTTGTTGTCATAGACGGTGACAACTCTTCACATCCTATGAGCGCAGACATAGTCAGAAAATACTACGCATGAAAAAGACCGGCTAGGTTGACAGACCTAGGAAAAATTAAGGGCATCCCGGTGAACCAAAAGAGTTCAAGAAAAAATTAGGGATATATAAAAAAAAATTGTACACCCGGCAAGTCGAAAACCTGAAAAGGCAGCTTGAGAAAAAAAGGGTATCCCGGTGGACTGAAAACCCGAAAGGGCGGTCCAGGCAAAAGTTAGGGATTAAAAGCATACGACTATGTCCCGTCATCTGGTCATTTGTTTATCAGTAGAAGATTTATCATCCTGATCAGCATTTACCAAGCACCCCAGGAGTTGGGATGACACTCAAACCATCCACAAAGTCTCTGCAGGTACTTTCTCCAGCAGGTACAGAGGCAGGGACATCTTACTAAAAAGTCGCCGCCATATCCTGAGCTTACAACCTAGTGATGTCAGGTGTTCTTGTATCCTCGATAGAACAGGAATTTCCAACTACTGCTCCGACATCAGATTTTCCCCAATAAAGTCATCAAACTTCTCAGGATTCCCCAACAGGATTTCACAAAATCCTCAGGCAGTGCACAGAGCTTTCCTTCCCCAACAGAGTTTATTTCTCTAATAACGGAATATCGTCTCTCAGCAGTTCAACTTCAACAATATCTGAAGACCTACATTCTTCATCACCAACTGCAATCAGGGATTTATTTTCCCTAATTTAACAGCGCTGCAATTGAACAACTGATACATTCACATATTGCACTCATACATCATTCTACAAACGTCATAGCATTTGTAGTACAAATGCATATATCCCAATCTCATTTATTTTGAGAACACCATTACACAATTCATTTCATACATCATGACATTGCATACAGCTAATGCTTTACCTTTTCAGGGAAGATCAATCAACAGATATTTATCATCAACAATTTTCAATAGGCCCAGGATTAGCTCCTGATACAAAACAAAGTTATTATCTGTGCGACCAAATACAACTTTACACGGGCTCATCATGAAGCAATCTTACACGGGTTTCTTCTGACTTCCAAATACAGCTTTACACAGGCTCAACATGAAGCAATTTTACACGGGTTTCTTCTGATTTCCAAATACAGCTTTACACGGGCTCATCATGAAGCAATCTTACACGGGTTTCTTCTGACTTCCAAATACATCTTTTTACGGGCTCTTCATGAAGAAATCTTACACGGGTTTATTATAACTTCCAAATACAGATTTATACGGGCTCTTCATGAAGAAATCTTACACGGGTTCCTTCTCCTTCCTTCTGAAGTTTTACACAGACTCATCCTGAGGAAACCCTACCCAGGTTCCTTCTCTTTAATTTGTAGATGCATTTTTACACTGACTCATCCTGAGGTAACCCTACACGGGTTCCTTCTCACAATATCTAGATGAGTTTTACACAGACTCATCCTGAGGTAAGCCTACCCAGGTTCCTTCTCTTGAATTTCCAGATGCATTTTTACACAGACTCATCCTGAGGCAACCCTACCCAGGTTCCTTCTCTTGAATTTCTAGATGCAGTTTTACACTGACTCATCCTGAAGCAAACCTACCCAGGTTCCTTCTCATAATCTCCAGATGTAGTTTTACACAGACTCATTCTGAGGCAACCCTACTGTTGTACCCCAAAATTTTCCCTCCCATTTCCTCAACATTTTCTCATCACAAAACCCTTGGAGCTCAAGATCCAGTTAGGGTTTCCTCTGCTCAAGACTTCTCCTTGCACTGTGGACTCAAATTAGGGTTTGTGTTTGTCTAAGGATGTTTTGACCTAAAATGCCTAAGATGACTTTCATGCTTCATATTGGACTCCCAAGCTTACCTATACCAAGTTTCAAGTCTTGATTCCAAGTTTTGCCCAGTCAATTGGACAGTTGACCTAGAAATCAGCTGTATTAGGGAAAAAGTCAACTGTGGCCAATTGACAGTCAAATCTCATGAAATTTGATCCACATCAACATTATGAACTCATATGGACCATTTTATCAAGTTTGGATCACAATTCTCCAAGAAATTTGATCAGATCATCAAAAGGGCAAAATGGTCATTTTTAGGGTTTTGACTGCACAAAGGCAATTTTTGACTGTTTGACCTAGCCAATGGCAAACCAAGTTCACATATGGACTCAAGGACCCCATGGAATTATCTTGACATGTTCATCAAGCTCAAAAGATCCCAAGTACACAAGATTGACAGTTGAATTTCCCAGTCAATTGATCAATTTTGACTGTATACTGAAAAGTCAAACTTTGACTTTTTGGTCAAAATCAAGAGTCAAGATTCATTTTTCATCAAAACTTGCCAAATCATGAAACTTGTTCACCAAGAAATCTCAAAATGCAAATTAGGGTTTGAAAATGGAATTTTTCATAACTTAGAATTTTTCTAAGTTATGAAAAAACCTAATTTTTTCCCAACTTTGCCCCATCTTTTCACCATGATCCATTTGGGTTCAAACAAAAGTCAAAACATGAAATTTGTAGCTTGTTGCATAGTCTACAACTTTGATTCACAAAGTTTTCTCATTTGAAGCTTGTATCTCAAGTTATAATTTTTTGAATAAAGGCACTAAACCATCTTTTAACTTAGTGAAATTTGACCTATTTTGACAAGGTTTTCTACCCCACTTCAAGGCCACTTTTCATACCCTTCCACTTGGAATTTTGATTTGCATTTCAAAGATGGATTGTAGTATACATTCCAAGCTTTCCAAAATGTCTAAGAACTCACCAAACAATCTCATAACTTGAGAGATTCGAATTTCACAAGTTGGCAAAAATTCACTTTTGTTCTTCATCAAAACATGTTCAAAAACTTGGCAAATTTGAACTCAGCATAGTTTGTGCTACTTTACAGGTCCTTAAACCAAATTGCACTCCTTAATTTAATGCAAAACCATTGAACCAAGTTGTTATTCTAAGCCTTTGGTCATTACACAAGGAATTAAGCCTAAACTAGAAAAAGCATTATTTCCATTCTTGAAAAGAAGAACTTTATGTCAAGTTTGTAATCCAACAAGTACATGAAAGATCTGCTTGGCACAAGATTATGTGCATAACACACTGATCAAGAGATGTTTATGCAGCACATTAGGAGGCCCCCCTACTAACCTAAAACCACCAACTTGCTTTTGTTGCTTAAGATAGAAGAAAAGTCCATAACTTATGCTATCTCTCATCTCAGCTTAGACACACAACACAAAAGCTATCAAACACATTCCATAGACAAAATCCAAGCTAACACACGAGCCCTTGCCATCTGAAACACTCCCATTGCTCTAATCACCTCAAAACTGCACAAACAGGGGAGCCCCTGCAGTTTGAGTGCAAACTCCCAATCCCTTCGAGCATTTTGATCCAAACCTTTTCCTCTACCTTCCCTACAACATATGCAAGCTAACCATGTCCTAAAATCAGACCTGTAACACCTCCAAGCCACTTCACCATTTTTAATTTTCTGTTTTGCAGTTGGAGTTCACTAGCTCGATTCAGGGAGTTTCAAGACAAAGTAGGAATTGGAAAAGCATCCTTACACTTCAAGGAAGCTGTACAAGTCATCATTTCACTCTGAAACATCCTCCATTGCCAAGCTCGATTCCAACTGAACAGGTATATTCATGGAGTTCTATCTCTCTTATTAGGCATTGTTAGCTTTAGGTTTTTGAAGAAAACATGTCACAATCATAGCCCTGAACATGCTCATATGATTAGATTTCATTTATGTTTCGTGTGCTTAGAGAATTTCATGTCTGAACATTGATGAAAAGTTAGGTCAGAAATTGGGGGAGGAGAAATTCTCCCTCATCTTAGAGAGATAGGTCAAGTTATTTATATGGTTGAAACCGTCTCTTCATGCTGAACATTTCTTGTGTTATGAGTTTTTGCTGAAAAGCCAAGAATCAGGAGTTAGACATTGAAGAACAGGGGCGCGCGTTTTTCAAATGTTTGAGCTGGAGGTTGAAGACAATGATCAGTGGGCTGGGCCTGTGTTATTTTGCTTTTCACACCATCTTTTTTGATTCACACCCCCCTGGGCCCATTTGCTCATATTTTAACATTTTTTGACTTTTTCTTTTTTGATTAACTTTGTTTATTTTTTCTCATGACATTTAAAAATTAAAAATATTTTTTTCCATCATTTTTGTATTTATTTGCATATTTATTTGTTTATTTCTTTTGTTTGGATATAAAATATATATGTACTATTATTAGAATAAATAGAAAATAGTGTAAATACAATTTTTATTTTTGTTTACATTCTGAAAATATTTCACACAAAAAATACTCTTTTTATTTATTTTATTAAAATATTAAATAAATATTTATCTTTGTGTATAATACCTATTTAAGGTTTAATATATATATATATATATATATATATATATATATATATATATATATATATATATATATATATATATATATATATATATATATATATATATATATATATATATATATATATATATATATATATATATATATATATATATATATATATATATATATATATATATATATATATATATATATATATATATATATATATATATATGTTTATTAATATATTTAAGCTAAAATATAAAAAATACTTGAATTTTTCATTTTTATTAATATTTGATGCAAAAATACTTTTTTCACAATATACTTCATCTTATTTTATTTTTATAAATAATAAATAAATAGTTGAATTAAATTAGATAATAATACCTTTTCTTTAAAATTAGGGTTTTTTGCCCTAAATTCAAAATACTCAAAAAATAATACATTTTTATTTTCTTTTCTCTTTTACATAAATAATATTTTCTCATACACATAAAAACTTTCTTTTTGCATTTCACATATTTATTTAATTTCCATTTAATTATGCAATTTATTTACCTTGCAAATATTCAAATGATGTAATAATTTAGATTTAAATTCTTGTCAATATCCCCATTTGAACATTTGTACCCCCCTTCCCATATTTGGTTTTGTAATAGCTTAGTAATTTTAATTTCGCACTTTATTGCTTTCTAATGATAACATGTTAGAATTAGGGTTTGTGTGCGAAAAAACGATAAAAAAATAGTTTGACCTAATACAAGATAAACAAGCATGAAAATGGACACACAAATCACACTTGCACCCCCTAGGGTATTCCACTTGTTGCCTTCAATAATGGGCCATATTGCATGTTGAACTTCTTTGGGCAAAGCAAACAGTTTGAATGATCATAGTCCCTCGATAAAACTTTTCAAAACAAACAAAAAACAAATGATCAAGTCCCTTAAAGAAAATTGCCCAAAGACATTTAACGCCGTTGCAATTATGGTCTAAACAATGACCCGCGCCTGTCCCTTTCACATCCTAACACAAGGTTGCCCACCAAATACAATGGTGGAGCAAACTTGTTAAAAGGGTTAAAGTATAGCAATGATCTTTTGAGCAATTTAGGAGTAGATAACCTCTTAGTTACTTGAATTAACTTGCAAAACAAAACACTTGCCTAATTTCAAAACCATAATCCACAACACTTTCAAAACAACTTTCAAAAACAAATGAAAACCTTTTCAAAAGATATACATCTTTGTATACATCCCCACATGGATCATTACAAAGGTTGCCACCACATTGGCATCTTTTCAAAACATTTTCAAACCCACACACTCAAGCACCATTTCAAACAATTGAAAACAAAAGGCAAGTGATCTAAGCAAGTAACTAAGAGCCCATGGATAACCATGGATAGAAAGGGTGCTAATACCTTCCCTTTCTATAATCTACTCCCCGAACCCAAGAAAACATCTCAAAAGGTTTTTGCTGTGCTTTTTAACCTTTCCTTAGGATAAAATAAAAAGTCGGTGGCGACTCTTGCTCAACCGAAACATTTGCGAAAACAAACGCAAAACCATAGTCAGTTCTCCCACCGTATCACACCTACCCATGTTCCTTCTCACAATCTCCAGATGCAGTTTTACACGGACTCATCCTGAGGCAACCCTACCCAGGTTCCTTCTCTTGAATTTCCAGATGCAGTTTTACACGGACTCATCCAAAGGCAACCCTACCCAGGTTCTTTCTCTTGAATTTCCAGATGCAGTTTTACACAGACTCATCCTGAAGCAACCCTACCCAGGTTCCTTCTCACAATCTCCAGATGCAGTTTTACACGAACTCATCCTGAGGCAACCCTACCCAGGTTCCTTCTCACAATCTCCAGATGTAGTTTTACACGGACTCATCCTAAGACAACCCTACCCACTACCTTCTCATAATTTCCAGATGCAGTTTTACACGGACTCATCCTCAGGCAACCCTACCCAGGTTCCTTCTTACAATTTCCAGATGCAGTTTTACCCGGACTCATCCCGAAGCTGTCCTACCCAGGCTCCCTCTCATAAATCTCCTAAAACACCCCTACCCAAATTCCTTCTCATACACTTCCAGATGAAGTCTTACCCGGACTCATCCTGAAACAGCCCTACACAGGTTTCTTCTAATACATTTCCAGATAGATCTTAATTTCATTCTCCCCAGCAAATTACTGCGAAGCCTGGATTTCAACCATAAAACAACAAACTTTCATCTCTCCAATCCAGAGATAACCCCTCAGTAGAGCCATGGACAACTGAAGTTCCTAGACTCTATTCCCCATAGAGTTTTCCTCAAACAGGAAAACAACAAAAATCAACATCCCCCAGTGGACTCCTCCTCAGACAACAGGAACAAGAATCCTCACAAAGATACCTCTTATGAAGTCAACATCTACTCTGGATGGCATCTTTAAGCTCATCTTCGATGACTCTCTGTCATATTCTCTAGATGGCGTCTTAAAGACTATCTTCGATGACTTTCAGCCATCTTCTCCAAATGGCATCTGTAAGCCCATTCCCGACGTCATCAACCATCAGTATTACTTCATGCGAGTGAAAATCTCTGGGCACTCTAGTGTTCAATCATCTTCCACCTTCAGATCACAAAAGGAAAATAAGCCAATCTAAATCCTCGGGTTTAAGAAGATTGAATAGGGGCAGCTGTTGTACCCCAAAATTTGTCCTCTCATACTTTCCCAAGATTTTTCCCTTACATGGTGGTTATAAACACTTGTTTAAAGAAATAAGAAATTTTTGAATCTTAGCAAAGTGTCTTTTAATTGGCAGCTCAACAATGTCCTTTGATTGGCAGTTAAACAGCGCCCTTCGATTAGCCTAACAGCAAGTTTTGACTGAGCTTTTAAAATCCTTAGATACAAGCTTAACTCACTAGTATTCGATTGGGAATTTAACACCATTCGATTAAGCGTTGGTCTGCAAGTCTTCGATTGATCTTTGTTTTCCTTTGAAATGGCTCCCTTCGATTCAGAAAGAAGGGGAGCTCCTTTGGGCTTCTTTCGTTTGAAGCACCTATGGCTTCTTTCGTTTGGAGCATCTCTGGGCCTCCTTCGTTTGAAGCACATTTAGTTTCTTCCACACAGGCCCCATTTGGAAAAATGGCCTGCATGCCTGCCTGCACAAGGCAGGAATTTTCTTCATACCTACAAAGCAAACACCTGTTACATGACCGCCTGCACAAGGCAGGAACTTCCCTCAGGCTAAGTTTTGACAGCCCAATTTCTACACTATGGCATTCCAAAAGTCCATTTGAAGGATGCATATTGCTAGCCATTCAAAGAAGTTGAATCAGAGCCATTCGAAGGAGCATGCAAGAGGTCCAATTGAAGGGAAAGGATTGAAGGCATTCGAAGAGGGCCAAAGCATACATAGAGAGTCCATTCAAAACTGCCATGCAGAGGACACACTAAAGTCCCATTAGAAAGGTACACCAGAAGGACACAATAAGATCCCAGTCGAAGGCTACACAAAAAGGCCCATTCGAAGGGTGCATGGGAGGTCCAATCGAAGGATAGAGACTGGGGGTATTCGAAAGCCAAAATTGTCCATATTTATTCAAATTTCAAAAGAGGACAAGATCCCATGTTTTTGGCCACAGTTACAAAACTTCATTCATGGCCTTGAAAACATTTGTTTATGGCAGTTAAACTTTTGTATTCTTGTCCCCTCCCTCCTACTCTATATAAGCAGCCTGCTTGCAAGCCAAAAAAGAGACGTTAGAGATACGCTGCCCATAAACCCACCACAGTTATCAAAAATAATCCAAGAGGATCCAGCAACTCTAGTCCCGACACAAGTTCAATTTTCCAGCAAGGTAAGTCCCCCTGACCTTGCACCTTTCCTTTTCAGCATGGCATGTAAATAACACCTATTTACCTTTTATTTCTGTTCTTTTTTATTGCATGTTTTTTCTTGTATAAATATACACGTTAGAACTAACCCTTGTACAGACTCAAACGAAAAGAAAAGGATTAGGGTGGAATGAAACCCTAGGCTTCGCCCCTCATTGCCTGACTGCCCAAAACGAAAGAGGCACCTTCATGATTGTTTTGCAGGTCCACGTCCCTTCACAGCCCAAATGAACTAGGCAGAAAAGAATCCAAATGAAGGATCCTCATACTGCTTCCTAGCATAATCAAAGGAGGCCAGGAGAGTCCAATCGAAGGCTGCTCACCCCAGCTTCTCATCCCAATCGAAGGAGGCCAGGAGAGTCCAATTGAAGGTTGCTCACGCCAGTTTCCTAGCCCAATCGAAAGAGGCCCAAGAAGGGGTGAATCGAAAGCACATGATTCCCCCTTGAATCGAGAGACTCATTTCCCCTTTTCTCTTTTGCATGCCTAAGCCCATTTTGCATTTTTATTTTTGTATTATTTCTTATATTTGTTTTTATTATTGTTTTCAGTTGTTTAACTAACCAAATATAAAATTAAAATCTCACTAAAAAAGGGTTAGGTTTAATTTTCTTAATTAATTAATTAAGTCCTTTAGTTAATTAATTAATTGAAACTTTAACTTTTTTTCTTAATTAAAAATGAATTAGAATTTGGGACTAATTATTTTCTTTTCATAATAAATAAAGAAAAAACTCAAAAAAAGAAATTAGTTTATTTTTATTAATTTAATTTTACTATATAGACTTTAGGATAATTGACTATTTTCCTTAAATAAAAAACAACAAAAAAAGATTTTTCTTATTAGTTTTTTTAAGACAACTTTCAATCTTTCGCGGGTTATTTATTTTAGTATTTTTACATTATTGTATCTGGTGACAGTATGTAATAGATTAAATTAGGATTTTTACCGCTTTCCTTATTTTTTCTTCTCCCAAGTTTTTGTACATTGTCAATATCCCCTCCCCAAAGCCATGTAATAGCGTAGGGTTTATTTTTCGCACTTTATATTTTCCTGTATATATATATTAACTGCTAGTAACTAGGCATGTATGACAAGACTAATAACAAAATGCTAGCAAACTTAACACAAGACATAAATAATTGAACATAACACACATTGCACATATACACCTCTACGGTACCCCACTTTGGTTGCCTTTAAGAAATAAAACAGTTATGAGGCAGGAACGCTTTAGCAAAGACCCATAAATCAAAAGATCATAGTCCCTCGATGATCCTACTGTTGCCTTTTTGATAAATGATCTAGTCCCTAAAGAAAATTGCTAAAGCGTCTCCACAAGTTTCCTTCGTGACTGTAAACGTCCCTTCGATGTCCCTCAAACATCCAACGATAGGGCTACCTACTCACTAATAGTAGGTTAGCGCTGTCTAAAGGATAAGAGGAAAAGAATGTCCCTTTTCGAGTATAAAAGTAGATAGATGTTAGAAGTTTGCTCAAAAAGACTTTTTGCACTTACACAAATACTACTTTTCAAAAACAATTTTCAGAAATATTTGCTTTGTTAACACGCTTGAGGACTGATACAAGAGTTAAACGCAAAGCAAATGGTCGCACTAAGGCATTTTCCAAACATTTTCAAATGCACAAAGCACAAAGGTATTTTAAAATGAGAAAACCTCTAAGAGCCCGTAGATAACTATGGAAGGAAAGGGTGCTAACACCTTCCCTTTCCCTAATCTACCCCCTTGTTCATAAAACTCTCGAAAGTTCTTTTTCTGTTCTTTTCACCCTTTCCTTTGTTGGATAAAAGAAAAGATGGTGGCGACTCTTGCTTACCGCAATATTTGCAAATACAAAATGCAAAACCAGTATTAAACAGTCGGTTCTGCCACTGTATCATAATGATCTTCTTGATAAAAAACGTTTGATGATCAACCTAATAACCTAGATTGATTAATTAATTAAAACCTAAAAAAAACTAATTAATTTTAATTTTAAAAAATAAGAAAAAATTTAATTAAACAAAAACTAAACCCTAATTTTGATTAGGGTTTGTGAAAAGTTTTTTTTTAGAAAATTAATTGGTTAAAAATGGTTTTGGTTTGGTGAATTTAGGGTTTGTAATAAGAAAATAAGGGTTAAAAAAACTTACCAGGGCTGGGTGTTGAACCCACGCCCTATACCCTTTCAATCAACTAGTTCACCACTAGGCCAAGCGCGCCTTGGTGACAAGGAATGGAACCAGCGTCTTTAGTAACCTGCAAAACAACTAATATCAGCAATCCAGGGGGACCCTACCCCCCTAAATAAGGGTCTGCGAGTTCAATAGGATGGTTCTTTTGGACTGAAACGCACTAGATTTTGAGCTATGGCAAAAATGCATGGGATCAATATAGTTATGGTGTTTTATGATTTGTCCAGCATGGGACCTCCTTGATGGGTTTTTCATGCATATCATTACCTCATGAACATGTTAATAACATTAGTATGCATAAAAACATAATGAACAACAAATATGAAAAAACATGCAATGATGAAATTGGAGAGGCATGTTTGTGGTGTTTCTAGCCTTTTGGATCATTGTAAATGATCCAATCTTACCCTATGTTCTTCCTGAAGTCGATTGGAATGGCTGGGGTGTATTGAAACTGACTGCAAACAGGTTTTGCAAGTTGCCCTAGATTTGAATATTTTTGTGATTTTTGGAGGTTTCTTTGGACAAGGATTTTTGTGGCTTTTGTGTGTGAATAATGGAGATTATATAAGGGTGAAATTAGGTCAACAACATGGGGCTTGGACCTTTGTTAATAAGCCTAGTATTCTATCTTATTTATTTTTGAATTAATAATGAATAAATCACAAATAATTAAAATAATATAGATCAAGGGGTACATGAACAAGATATGAGGTGCATAAGGAGTATAGTATACGCTTGGACTCTGAAACAATGGCCCAATAGCCCAAAATATCAAGTTTGCTCAATTTGAACTTCACGCATTTGCTCAAAATTTCCCAACTTGCAGTGGTCATAAATCTCTCAATTTTCATCTTTTGAAGGTGATCTTGGACTTTTTAGAAAGCTCAGGATATCCTTTACAATCCCTATGTTGATAATTTTTGAATTTTTGAATTTATCTTGATGTAAGTTGCCTTGAAAAAAAGTGTCTTGGTGTTGACTTTTGAAATGACCTATAATTTAGTGGCCCATAGCTCTCAAATGAAGCATTTTTTGGACTTGAGATTAGAGAGAAAAAGTTGTAGAGAATTTAATTTTCTTCAAAATGAGCTTCGGTTGGGGAAAAACTAATGAAGCATGTGAAAGTTATGCTTGGTCAAAGTCCAATTGACTTCTCCTAAAAAAACCTAATTTGGCAACTTTTGACTTTTGATGATTTGAGTGTTTTTTTGATGAATCATGATCAACCTTTGATCAAATGATGAATATTACTTCAAAACCTTTATGTTGACAAAAAATGTTGAAGTTTGAGTATATGTTGACCATAATTGACTTTTTGTCCAGTACAATTGATTTTTAATCATCTGAGCCATTGACTGAACAAACTTGTGATGCAAGTCTTGAAACTTTATATGAGCATTCTTGAAGACATATGAGGAACCATGGAAACCACTTGAGACCTTAGAAACTCAAAATTCTTTGAGAAAAATGAAACCCTAGTTGTAAGTTCATTGCTTAGGAGGATAATATGTCTGATCAATTCTTGAGCAACCTTGAGCATTTGAGAACCCTAGGTGAATGTTTTGAAGAAAAAGAGAGGGAAATTTTGGGGTACAACAGAGGGCATCCAGTGTTGCAGGTGTTTCGATGCCAACTGCCTTGGTAAAATCGCTGCAGGATGCAGCCTGGGCTCGAGCAAATATTGTTTCATATTTTCAGTCATGGAGACCTGAACAGCTCTGCGGTTAAACCTTTCAATGTACGCCTAGAGGGATTCGTCCTTCCCTTGAATGATCGCTTTAAGTGATGCCTTAGATTTTGGGTGTTGGCGAGATGCTGTCCAAGATTCTTCCAGGAGGTGATAAAATCGTCGGGGGGGATTTTATACCAAGCCATAGCCCCCTTTATCAGAGTGGTGGGGAATAATATGCATTTTATGGCACCCCTGGCGCCTCATTAGTCGAGTAAAGCATCGATATTTTCGATGTGTTCATCTTGGTCAGTAGTTCTATCATATGTCTTTAGATTGAGAGGTTTCTCCAGCCTGACAGGGAGGGGAGTTTCATTTATTTTCCGTGACAATAGACCGCGGGGCTCGTACTTGTCGCTCTGTTTTGGTTTCAGATGTGGACAGTAGTTGTTCCTTCCTTGTCAAGGACTATCTTCTCGATTAGGAGATGGGTTTCTCAGACGATCCTTTGGCTTGGGTAGAGGCAAATGATGATTCTATGATCAGTGGTTTCCTCTAGTCTTCTTCGTGATCAAGAAGCGTTAGTCTTTGCAGGGAGGAGTGTGATTGAATTTCTTGATCAGCGAGGTCCCTGATTTTTATGATTCTGATTAACAGCTGGGTCTTTGTAGTGATGGGTTACGAGACCCACATTGTAAGTGTCTCTACTGATGATATCTTGAACCGTGCCTTTATTCCAATTCCCTAATCATGTCGTTCTGCTGGAGGATTATAGTGTTGGTCTGATTGAGTGCTACGAGCAAGGCTGCCATAGCGGGATCAGTGTTGGTCGGCACTGGAACCGGCTAAAAACTCGTTGGTGCTTGTTCTTAGACTTTCTTGGATTTTCTAGTTTCCAAGAACTGGACATCATCGTCCTCTGCTTTGTCGGAGGAGGGATACGCGGTGCAATCGTCTCTCTTCAAGGGAACACTTTTGTGAAATTTAACTTCTCTGTTATGGTCAGCTTTGCAGATAGATGAGATGACGATTTTGTGAGCAAGGCTGTCGTCATCTTGACCGGCCATGATCTAAAACTTGAAACGTTGCTTTGATCTTTGGTTTCCGAGGAAATAAAGATGGGGATAACGGGTTTCCCACAGACAGTGCCACTGATCTTACTTGTGATCAGAACCTGTAATGGGCCAGAAGCTTCGTCCGCAGTGTTGGGATCATAGAGGTGGGGGTGTACTTGTAAGGCACTCCGATGCTCGAGTAAGTAAGAGTGCAGAGATACAAGAGAGAAGATAGGGTTTGAGAATTGAATATTGAATATTCGACCCTCACAAGTGTGAGGGTTGATATAATTCCCCGACACTTGGCCATTATTTCCTATTTTTGGGCCTGTATATTAGGCCCAAAAATAGGTAATTGCCAAGATCTTTGCATGAAAGCTAGAACGAGCAGCTCGTGCTCGTTATCCTGGGAAGAGGTGCCTGAAACTAGCAGTTATCGCGGTAAGAGACGTGGTTGAGGGTATTCATGGTCTCGTCGAGCTTGGGGTCAACCGACCACACAATTACAACTGTCGGGAAGTAGGGAAACATGCTCTTTGCTGGCCCTAGGCTGATTGGGCCAATGCTTTTGGGCCGACCTAAAGCAGGAGTGAATTGGGTCGTGCTTAGTCATTGGCCCAGTCGAGAAGACAAGTTAATATCCAAAATTGAACTTTTATTTTCTTCATCAGTATTGAGGGTAAGTGATTATATGTACTATTTGAATATTTGTCAAAATAATGGAATTATACAAGTTTCAATGGGAAACTAAAGAGTGCACATAGACTCACGCGAGGATGACAAATTCAAAGAACTATAAACCCTGGTGTTATCTCTCTACCTTTTACTCTTGCGTGTATATTTTATAGTATATTGCATGCCTAGGTTTTTCAATTCACATAATTGTTTATCGAATATTGCATTGATAGCAATTTATTGCTTAAGATTATGTTTTGTTGGAATTAAGACCTAATCAAGGCTTAGTGGTGATTAAAATCTAATAAACTTTTTCAATTTTGAATTCACAAATTGAATCATTTTATAATTATTTCTCTTGAATTATACTAGTGATATCGATTGTCGTACATTGATTACGTGTTTACGTGAGTTAATTTCTATTTAGTTATAATTCACTCTATTTCTCTCAAATAATTCTGCGTGCATACTCTGAAAAACCTCTGATATTTCATTTTCAAAAAATTGGCTAAGCTTTATTTTAAAAGTTCTATTCACCCCCCTCTAGATTGTTTTGTTACACCATATTCTCACTAAACAATTGGCATCAAGAGATGGGATTTTGATTAAGTCTAACCGATTCCAAAGGTTTTGAGAATATTATGGATGATGACGATCCAAAGGGAGCGTACAGTAGAGCATTCGTTTTCAAAGGTGAAAATTATACTTATTGGAAATAAATCATGAACGTACACTTGTTGTCAGTTGACAAAAATATGTGGTGTGTTGTTACCGAGGGACCTTTTATTCCCACTGGTGATGGTGGAGTTGTAAAACACCCAAAGGATTGGAATGATGATAAAACCAAAAAGGCTTCATATGATTTGAAAGTGAGAAACATACTTATCTCCAATTTAAGCGCAAAAGTATTCTATGCTATATCAAATCATACAAGTGCCAAAGGAATGTGGGACGCTCTCCAAACTCTCTATGAGGGAATACATGAAGTCAAGGATCCTAAAATCAATGTGTTTACATAGGAGTTTGAATTGTTTTGTATAGAACCCGGAGAACTCATGAATTCTATACAAACTAGATTCCTCCATTTAATCAACAAATTAAGCAACTTGGATAAAACCTATTCCAACAAATATCATGCTAACAAGATATTGAGATCTATGTACAGGGACTGGAAACCGAAGGTTACCACTATAAAATAATCAAATAATCTTGATAATTTGGATATCATAAAGTTGTTTGGAAAGTTAGTTGAGCATGAAAATGAAGTTAAACGACTTGCCGGTAGCGAAGTAAAGTCGAAAAAGAAAGAAAAAGTAAAATAAGAGAAATAGGGTCTTTCTTTGAAAGCTTAATCATAAAAAGCTAGTAAATCAAAAGAAGAAAGTGATTATTCTAATGAAGAAGCTCCTAAGAAAAAGGAGATGGATTTATTTGTCAAATGCTACAATAGATACCTCAAGATAAACAAGCTAAAGCATTCTGACAAAGGCTTGATAAATTTCAAAAATACTCACCCACCCAAAAAGGAACACAAGAAAAAGGATGATGTCATTACGTGTTACACGTGTGGTAAATAGGAACACATAGAACTATATGTCCAAGTCTCACCAAACATCATGAGAAGAAAGATAAGAAAGTCTACAAGAAGAAAGGAAAGAATTCCAAAGGTCGTAGAACCTATATCGCGTGGGAAGAAGAGGATGAGGGTTCCTCCTCAGATTCTTGCTCAAGTTCAGATGATGAGTGTGCCAACCTATGTTTGATGGCACGTAAAAAGGTGAAACTTCAAAGGTATACAATTCTGATTATGATAATGAACATTCTTATAGTGAATTGTCGTAAGTTGTTAATGACATGTATGTAGATTCTATAAATGCCTTTAAGAGGATTTCTATCCAAAAAGAAATTATTATGACACTCAAACATGAGATAAATAATCTTAATCGTGCTTTAGATTTTCTTAAGGACGTACATACATCTCTAGTTGATGAGCATTATAAGGTTTCTTATACTTTAGTTGAAAAGGTGGAAAAATTATAATGTGTTAAATGTCCAATTTTAAAACTTAAAAATGAAAATCTCAAAGGAAAATTAACTCATGCTAATACATTATCTTATTCTTGTTCTAGTTCTTCAAGTGATAGAGAAGTTGTTTTCATAAACAAAAACCTCGTTTCAATAGGAGAAATATAAGGAGCATTTTATCCGAAGTGGTTTTTCATTATTATGGTGATAAGGGACACATTAGGCTTCAATGTCACATTAGAAACTTCCAAGTTCCAGATGTTAAAATGGTATGGGTTCCTAAGTGTACATCAACTAACCCAAAAGGACCCACTAGTTAGGGACCTAAATTGTCTATTTGATTGTCACAAGAAAGTCTTGGATCCGTGAAAATATTATGGTTTCTAGATAGTCGATGTTCGAGACATATTATAGGAGATTGTACCATGTTCATCATGTTTTATGAGAAGGAAAGAAGCCATGTCACGTATGGGGATAACACAAGAGGTAAAATATTAGGATAAGGTATTGTGGGAAACCCATCAACAATCACCATTGAAAATGTCCTTTTAGTTAAAGGGCTTAAACACAACCTTCTTAGAGTTAGCCAATTATGCGACAAATGGTACACGATTATTTTTTATACTCTTAGTTGTTTAATTGAGCATAAGGAAAGTAAGGACATTATGTTTAAGGGTTCTAGTATTAATAACATCTATATGCTTGATCTAGATGATGTGTCGATGCATGTAACTAAGTGTTTAGTATCCAAGGGTGAAGATTCTTGGTTTTGGCGTAGACAGTTAAGTCACATGCATTTTGACTTGTTGAATAAAATAACGTCAAAGAATATAGTGATTGGTCTTCCTAAAATGAAAATTTTAAAAGACAAATTATGTGATGCTTTCCAAATTAGAAAGAAAATGAGAATGATGTTTAAATTGAAAAGGGATATTTTGACATCAAAACCTCCCGAGCTTCTCCATCTAGACTCGTTTGTCCCTTTGCAGACAAGAAGTTTAGGAGAAAATTATTGCGGATTTGTAATTATTGATGACTACTCTAAATTCACTTGAAATTTATTTTTAGCCCATAAAGGTGAAACTTTTGAAGCTTTTGTTAATTTTGCTAAGCTTGTCGAAAATATTTTTAGTTTAAAAATTATCACTCTCTGTAGTGATCATGGTGGTGAGTTTGTTGACCATCAATTTCAAAACTTTTGTACCAAAAATGGGATTGTTCATAACTTTTCATTCCCAAAAAATCTACAACAAAGTGGTGTTGTTGAGTGTAAAATTTGTGTTTTAGAAGAATTAGCTCGAATCATGATAAGTGAAATGATCTTACCTAAGTACTTTTAGGCATATGCGATTAATACTACATGTCATGTCTTAAACAACGTGATCATTCGACTTATCCTAGAGAATACATATTGTGAGTTACTTAATGGTGGAAAACCAAACATTTCTTATTTTTGCATTTCCGGTTCCAAATGTTTCATTTTAAATAACGGAAACGACAATATTAATAAATTTGATGCTAAGTCCGGTGAAGGGATTTTCTTAGGGTACTCATCTACGAGTAAGGATTATAGAGTTTATAATCATAGAAATTCTTCTATAGAAGAATATATGCAGGTTTTATTTGATGAGTCTACCCCAAGAGACAATGAAAGGTATTCGAACTGATGTTTCAGGTGTCATAACAGAAACATTGATCAATGATGAAAGTTCCAAAGCGGATCCAACTCCTCCAACAATGGATGAGGACATTAATGAAGAAAAAAGGAAAGCTTGCATGAGGATGAAAAACAAGAGATCTTGAACTAGCTGCCTCAAGATTGGATAATCACAAAAGATCACCTGTTAGATAAAATTCTGAGAGATATCAAAAGAGGTGTAAGTACTAGATCACAGATTAATAATTTATGTAAGTAATCTACTTTCATTTATCAGATTGAACGTGAATCGATATCTGATGCCTTACTTGATGAAGGATTATTGCTTTCTATACAAGAAGAATTTATTCAATTTAAACATAATGAAGTTTGTGACCTTGGTCCACATCCAGTTGATAAAACCGTCATAGTCACTGGATGGGTATTTAGGAACAAGATGGATGAAAATGGTGTAATTACGAGAGATAAAGCAAGGTTAGATGCAAAAGGATATAGTCAAGTGGAAGGAATAAACTATAAGGAGACTTATGCTCTCGTAGCTCGTCTAGAAGCTATTAGACTCCTTTTGGAAATTGATTACTGCCTAAATTTTAAGCTTTATCAAATGGATGCTAGATATTTTTTTCTTAACAATCATATAAATGAAGAGGTGTATGTCTCAGAACCCCTGAGTTCTGAAGATCACGAGAATCTTAACCATGTTTTAAAATGTAAAAAGATCCATATATGGTATCAAGCTCCTAGAGCTTGGTATGAGACATTGAGTGGATTTTTGATCTGGCAAGAATCTAATCATGGAAAAGTTGGCACCACTTTGTTTATTAGACGTAAAGCAAAACATATTCTTTTAGTTCAAATATATGTAGATGTTATCAGATTCAGTTCTACTGATGAGTCTCTGTGTTGATAGTTTTCAAGTTTAATGTATGGTAAATTTGAGATGTCTCTTATGGGAGAGCGAACATATTTCTTGGGATTACAAAGCAAGCAAGCTCAATAAGGCACTTTCATAAGTCAGACAAAATACTGCTTATAGATTCTTAAGAAGTTCGATATGAAATACTCGAAAAGTATTTCAACACCTGTGGCATCTAATGTGCTTATTGAAAAAGACGATGGGGGAGTGAACTTCGACATTACCAGGTATAGAGTTATAATCAAATCCTTACTCTATTTAACCGCGAGTAGGCCAAACATCATGTTTTGCGTGTGCATGTGTTCTAGATATCAAGCATCACCTAAGGGATCACATTTTAAGATCATAAAATATATTTGAGGTGTCTTAATGAAACCTCACATCATAGTCTATGGTATTCTAAAGGTAGTGCTTGTAGCTTAGTAGGTTATTCTGATTTCAAATTCGCGGGGTACAAGTCGGATAGGAAAAGTACTTGTGGTACTTGTCACTTATTTGGAAGTTATTTGGTTTTTTGGCATAGTAAGAAATAGAATAGTGTTGCATTTTTTACCTCTGAGGCTGAATAAGTAGCCACTGGTAGTTGTTATGTACAAGTCTTATGGCTTAAGCAATAATTGCTAGACTATGATTTAAAACTAGGTTGCATTCCGATTAAGTGTGATTAACCTCACTAATAATCCAGTACTTCATTCATGAACTAAAGACATTGAGATCCGACATCATTTTATTAAATACCATGTTGAAAAAAGGGATGTTGTTTTTGAATACGTTGACACTAAAAGTCAGCTTGCTAACATCTTTACAAAACCGTTGTCATTGGACCTTTTTCACTAGATCTGTAGGAATTTGGGAATCTTGTATTCCTCGTACTTTAAATAGAATAAGAATTTTGTTTAGTTTCACTTGCTATGTAAATTTTGTTTTCACTAACACTATTTTGTAGCAAATCATTCTCTTACCGGCTACATATGTCTCTATAACTCTAGTATCTGGTTTGTATCATTGTTTGTGTGGTTGTTCTATATATGTTCATTAGTTTTATTACTACCATCTTTACTTTACTCATTCATCTCTAGCATGTTTTGGTTATTCTAGTTGGCATTTAAGTCTTTTAAATGTGTAGTGTTAATTATGTGCATTTGAGAATTAATATACGTAGTCTTTTAAATGGAATGTATTAACAACTTAAATAATTCATGAACAAGTGTATTAATTGAGAATTAATATACTTGTTCACGAATTATTTAAGTTGTTAATGTATTCCATTTCAAAACAGTTTTGATCACTTGTTGTATGTTGTTGAACATTTGTGTTGCATGTCTATTTTTCATTTTGTTATGTGTAGCATGCTATCTTCTTATTATGTATCTTATCTTCATTGTTGTATATTTGTCTTAGATATTTAGCTCATATGTTAATTTGGAATTATTTGTTGTGTTTGGTTGTTTGGTTTCTAGACCTATAATAATTGGTATCTCTTTTTGATGTTGTCAAAGGGGGATAAAATTGTAATGAATCTAGAATTTCTTTATGAGTTTTATATTGTTTTTTTTTGTGCAAAGTTTCAGCGGGGACCAAGCATTTTTTTCTTTTAGTTCAAAGTAGACTCAATTATAAGTGAAAACATGTCAAACATAAAAAATAGGGATAATGTAGTTGCACATCCCTAGGGGGGACTGTTGCATGTTCCTATCATATGTAGGGGGAGCATCCCAATTACAGTTATTTTGTTGCTTGTATGATCACTTTCATTTATTACCATTTATTGAGTCTCCCTCATGATTTCATATCTTTTGTATCAAGATCAAAATTGACTCGTTATCATTTTAGCATGCATAAAACAATGGTTACATTTGAATTTAATCTAGATGTTTTTAGTCAATTTCATGAGTTTGTGGACTAAAAACTATATGTGTTTGATTCAAGTTAGGTGCAAAGAAAAATCTCAAAGTACCTTTAAAATCATGAAAATTTGAGTTTTTGAGTGTTTGATTTGAATAATCAAATACACACTCATTTTGATTCTAACCAAATACAACAAGGGTGAACCAAAGTTTTCAAAATAATCTGATTTGAATCAGGTTGTGTACATGATTCAAATCAATCAATTTACTATCACCTATACTCAATTTGATTCGAATCACACTTTGCACATGATTAAATTACACAATTTTTCAACATTTTTCTAAAGGGCCTGGAGCAGTTGATTTGAATCACAGTTTATACTTGGTTCGAATCACGGGGTCTTTGATTCGAATCATACATTGTATTTGATTTGAATCAAATAAAAAATGGGTCAAAAATAAAAATTGATTTTATTCCATATACTTGCTCATTTGACTCAATATATGCATTATTCTTGATTTGAATCTAACAAACTTTTACCACTCATTTTATACTTAAACTCAAGAACATATACAACTTTTTGTCAACACTTTTTCATGTGTGGAATTTCATATTCATTTGTGATTTTTTGTGAAATCAACTCTCTCCTACTTTGAAAAGTTCAAAGCTCTCGCATTCGAATATTTTTCTTCTTCAACCTTAGTTTGTGTTTCAGATCTTGATCATGAGAGAATTATGAATGATTGAGGGAGACGCGCCCTTGAAACTAACCTTTCTTGGATATTAGTTAAAGATATTCAGGTTGTTGCAAGATTGAGGAGTTGTCACTATTGTTGACAAATTCCAATGAAAAAATGGAGGTTCTTCTCCCTAGATTGCTTTATTAGTGACTATGTGTAAGGCTACAGATAAGGCAGAGTTCTTATCAAATCTTCAGACAACTCACCACTCAAGGAATTGGTAGAATCAAAGGGTTGGTTGCTACAGACAAAGGTTTGAAGAAGAATTAGTGATATTGGAAAATTCTTGAAGTATCGATCGAGTAAAGATTGTGTAGAAGAGTTTGTAATGAAGCTATATACAATTCAAGATCCATAATTGAAGTTTTATTTTCTTCAATTGTATTGCAGATAAGTGATTGTATGAACCATTGTAGTTTTGTCAAAATAATGGAATTATGTAGGTTCCGATGGGGAACTATTGAAGAGGGCATGTATTCTCACGCGAGAACAACGGAGTAGAAGCACTATAAATCCCACTGTCATCTCTCTACATTTTACTCTTGCATTTACATTTTATAGTATATTGCATGCCTGGGTTTGTCAATCCACAGAGTACTTTGTTGTTTATTCCATTGATAGCGATTTTTTGCTTAAGATTAGGTTTTGTTGTAATTGGAATCTAATCGAGCTTTAGATGTCATAAAAATCTAATAAACTTGTTGAGTTTATAATTCGCAAATTGAATAATTGTATAATCATTTATCATGAATTATACTAGTGATATCGATTGAATACCCTGTGTATCATCATTAATATAATTTTTTTATTGTTGTATATTGATTACGTGTTTACGTGAGTTAATTTATATTCAAGTATAATTCACTCTATTTCTTTTTAATACATTTGTGTGCATACTCTAAAAAACCTCTAATATTTCATTTTTGAAAAATCAGTTGAGCTTTATTTTAAAAAGTATATTCACCCCCTCCAAACTATTTTCTTAAACCATATTATTACTCAACAAGCTATACAGTGTAGATTCCTTTGTTCTTGGTAATGCTTCACTGAACTCAATGACAACGGAGATCAGAGACGGTATTGGATTCTGGTGATTGGTAGATATTCTTGAAAGTGAAATAAAAAATTACCGCTTTCATCTTAGAGTGTTTCTCTAGAAATCAGACCTTGATTTCTATAGACGGCACCATTGTGCCTCCGTGGAACGACGACTGTGAATGAATTGAGGTGGTAGACTTCTTGTATGGGTGTGAAAGTCTCTGAAGCAGGTACACAAGGGTGGAACAAAAAGCTTAACATTCTAACACCCAAATTTGTAATTCAGTCAAAAAAGGGGTAGAACAGAGTATGGTAAAAGTGATTGTACATTCATTCTTACACACATAGATTTTTCTATGTCTTGGACTTAGCCCTTCGGTAGAATTAAATTGACCTCTTATATATTAAGCTCATGGTCGGCCCAAAAAAATTTTAAAATCATCATTTAAATAAAATTATCTCGATCCAGCATAGTAAAACTATGTGATTTTTAAAAAATTAATTAAAAGATAAAATTTTTATTTTAAATTCTTAATTAATTATTTTAATTAATTTATATTAAATATTATAAAATTTCAATTAAATTCAAATATACATGTCATACCCCAAATTTGTCCTACCCTTATCTCTTTTCATCTGGCTTATTGCATTGCATTTGCATACTCACATTAGGTCATACATCATTGTTACACTTTTGGGATCAAGGCTCCTAGGGTTTTCTTTTAACTCAAGACATCAAGCAAGAAAGTTGTTGAGGCATTCACTGAGTAAATCAAGTGTAAGGGGAATTCTCATCCACAAAGATCACTCACCAAGCACAAACAATTTTCATCTGGTTAAATTAGGGTTTTGAAGAATTGTGATTGGTCAACTGAAGAAGAACATGGTGTGAGGGCTCAAAGGTTGAAATATCATCATCATATCCATCTTATTATCATACAAGGCATCTTTGTTCAAGATATTCTCCATTAATTCCCTAGAAATTAGGGTTTTGATCATCATTCAACACGTCATAACTATTTGGTCCTCAACTAGGTTTTGTGATAAAATCAAGATTTCTCTAATTCTTTAAGAAAAACTTAATTCCATGGTTCTCTATATGTCCCTAAGCATCTATGATTGAAAGATTGATCGTCAATTTTGGTTAGAAGAGGTTCAAATGATCAATTGGGGATAAATCAATTGAATAGGGAAAAGTCAACAAAGTCAAAGGTTGAGCAAGTAAACTTTTGGTCAACTTTGAAGTCAAAGTTCTCATTTTGATGTCACTTGGTCATTAGTGATAGAAAATCAGGAGTTTGGTTGATTTTAAGGTTAACTTGTAAAAGAAGTTACCTTAATAACTTAGAAAATTTTCTAAGTTTTCAAGGTTTTCTCATCATTTTGGTACCATCTTTCGATATGTATAACTTTCTCATCTATGATTTAATCTTTGCAAACTAGGTATGTAGGGAAATAGGGAAGAAAGATCTAGAACTTTGTCCTTGTGAGTTCATGTCAAAAAAGTGAAAGGAGAAAGAGTTATGTGGCTTGAAAGTTATGCACATTTTGGACACTTTGTAAAAATTATAGGCCATGCACGCCAAGACTGGAATTTTCGTGCTTAATTTTGAGGTCTTTAATGGTTTCAAATTAAAATGACATCAACATAAAAGTTGTGGGAAATCATTTTTCCTTTCCAAAAAGTCAAAGTTTGTAAGCTAATTCCAATTATTGAGTAAGTTATGGAGCTTTGACTAAGAAGTATCATGTGTACCATTCTCACTTGCCAACTTTAGCCATTTCTCTTTTTCCTTGAAAACCAAGTGTTTTTCTCAAGCCCAAATGAATATAGGTCGTGTACTGATCATGTGGAATTTGTCTAATTCATCCATACATCCCATGCACACCAATTGTACCAACTTTCTCAATTTTTCCCAAAATAGAAAGATGCTTCGAATCATCCTCTACTCACCTCTTCATGAGTTATCCTTTTACACACTCACTAATGACCAAAAAGGGCACACAAAACGCATAGCTCTTGCAGTAAAATTAACTTGAAATGAAAGCTTCCATTACACATGATATTTCTACCAGAAGTTCCATTTGTGCCCTCCAACGGCTCTAAGCTTGTAATGACATCTCTACCATTACTTTAATACTCTATTTAAAGACCCTATGAGCTTCATTGTAAGACACATGCTCCTCCTTCACAAAATTCCAGATATGGAATTTTCTTCTTCATTTGAAAGTATTTAAGAGCTCTCTCAATTCTCTCGCGTGTTCTTCAATTTTATGCGTGCTTCTTCATCCTTGGAGCTTGTAGAAGCAAGTTACTGGGTTTCTAAAGTTCTATATCTATGGATTCGTGGATTTATTTGCCACTTGAGATAAGTTTTCTTAACTTCAAATATGACTCATGCTAGTCTTTTAGAGCTTGTAAATTGTGTTCATGCATCTTAGTTGAGCGAAACAATAGGTTTGATATGGATTTTTGGTTGCATTTTGGCAGAATTTGATTGTTGAATTTTCTGAGTTTTATGCCATTTTGCTTGTACCACAATGTTCTTGCTCAAATTTCTCTATGATGCATGTTTCATTTGTAAAACTTATTGATGTATGATGTTCCTTGTAATATTTACTACAATTTTGATGTTTACATCGTGCAATTTCATGGAGAAATGAAAGAGATATGATAATCTTAAGCTAGCACAAAAATTTGTTTGAAACTTGTTAACGTGTTAGGGTTTTGTCCTATTCGCAGGGACAAAGACATTTTCGCTTTTGTTTGGTTGGATATTGAGCTTTTTGCAGTGCTTTTTGAAGATAACAACCATAATATGTTTAGTTCTCTTTTGATTTTATTTTCATTTCAGTTATCTTCATCGATTTTGTCCTGCCTTTTTTAATCACTCAAAAGTTATGCAAAAAACATGTTGAGTATCTTTTTGAATCTATTTTGTAAATATAATTTTCATTTTAATTTTAGAAATTTCGTGATATGGTAAATAATTATTATGACTAAATGTCTTGATATGGTAATTAATGTTTTGATTTTATTTTCAATTCTCCATTAACCTAAAAAATATACAAAAATATTTTTCATGTTTCTTGATGTCCAGAGATGATTATGATATTTTTTTAACCATTTTTATTTTATATTTTGTTTGATTTTAAAAATTGTTGAAGAAGAATGTCTATTTTTGGTCCTTTTCTTGCTTATGCTATAAGTTTCATTTCAATTCTCCACCTTCCCATGATATGAAAATTCCAAAATAAGTTGTGGATGTTCATGAATGTGTTGAGGTCCTTAAATTTGTTTTTCCAAAATTTTCCTTTCTGATTTGTTATTGTTTGAAATTTTTTTGTCAAGCTTGCTTTAATGAACATTTTTGTGACTAGTTTCTAAATTTAAATTTAATTTTCCAATTTCCTTCAATGTAGAGATGATTCAAAGAGGTGTTTCTAACTTGTAATTGTTTGAAGATTATATCCATGATTTTTATTTGAATTTTAACCGCACTTTGCTATTTTTACTTAATTTAAATTGGAAACATGTCCATTGGTGTTTGTCTTAACAAATAGTGCTTTTATTTGGTAATTCTTGGACATGTTTTGATGCTAACTTCTTTTCACATTATGGATACATGTGTGCTTAAGGATCCTGTCAAATTAATTCAAGTTATAGGTCAAAATTTGATTGATCTTTTCTTGTGCATATTATGTACCTATCTTGTGAAACCCTAAAGGTTTTCTAATTGGTGTTTTGAGCCAATTCTCTTGATCTATTGTATGTGAATTAATGTTTGAAGGATGATATTTTCAAGGATAGTCCCTTGAGGACTTGATAATCATATGACTTCATTTGGTCTATTTATTTTGCCTTGCTATTTTGAACATGCTTCTTGCTTAATTACTTTGTTACTTGAGATACAAGGAATGCACTTGGTGCAACCTTAAGGAATCAAATTCCTTCTTTTTTCTCCTATTTTCACAACATTTTAAGAGTCTTGAGTTCACTTTTTTTAACCATTCAAGCACTCTATTATTGTTTCTTTACTTATTTCAATCTTTGAAACTTTCATCCATCTTTGAGACTTTGGTTTGGAATGCAATTGTGCAATTCCTCTTTGATAATCATGAGTCCAAATTTATGTGAATCATTTTAGGTTACTTCTGAACTTGAACTATAATCTCTCTTTACCTTTCTTCTTTGATTCTTTGATTAACATTCAATTTTTAACCCATAATGATGACAAGTTAGAAGCTACATTCATCTCTTTAATTAAGATAGTTTTTTTATTGTTAATTGGTGAAACTCTTAGGGGTTTGTGATCCAACTTTTATTATTGAATATTGATCTCATATTATCTTCTCATCTCAATTATTCCATGCTTCTATGATCCTTTTGGTTAAGTATTCATTTTCTAATCATCACGGTAACACTTTAGAAGTTATATCTTCTTTCTTATTTGAGTTTTTGAACATGATGCATATTAAATTATTTCCCTGCTTTTTAGCCATGGTCTCTTGATGTTACTTGGTTTTGGATAATTCCCATAAAACATAAGTACCTCAATCTTTTCTCACTTTCTTAATAACATAGTTTACAATGTTTATCTTACTCTATGGACTACATCTTTGCTTGTTTGACTTGTTTCCTTGATTCAACTTTTTGCATGATGTTTTGGATCACATCTCTTGACTATTATTAAATTAATATTAAAGATTGCTTCTTATGAAAGTAACTTCACTCATATTAACTTGCCTTAGTTTTCTTTCATCTCTTATTCACTTGGATGATGTTGATCTTATGCATTGCTAGTTTGCCTTGAACTTTGAGTATGCTAGCTTGATAGGATTTCTTAAAGTTTTGAGATTAATATTGATGCTATATTATGGAATTTTCTACTTCCCAATGGTATATAAGTGTCTTCTTTTTTAATATTTTCTGATCTTTATTGATTTAGGACAAATGATTCCTATCTTGGATGATGTTGGTGTTTGTTCATCAAGTTGTTTGACTTTGCTTTGTGTATGAAGTTTCCATCAACTTCTTTTTTTAGTCTTGAACCTCATTTTGAGTTAACTTATTTCACAAGTCATACATTCCATAACATCGTGTTTATTATTTCATTATTTGATCATTAATTGCCTAAATTGTTTTGAATCTGCTTGCTTGTTTGCTTGACTTCTTTGACTCATCTTTTATTGATACTTGACAATTCTTCTTCCATCTTCATGGATTTCTTTCATAAGTGCTACTTGATGTTGTTGATACCCAATTTAGTCTTCCATCTTTTACTCTACAATATACTTGTGTATGCTGAGTGTTGTACCCCAAAATTCGCCCTCTCTTTTCTCAAGACATTTCTCACAAGATCTTCAAATAGCTCAAGTTTGCACAAGTGTTGACTAGGTCAAACCACCTCCTAAACACTGATGCCCCAAATTAGGGTTTTGATTTTCACAAGTAAAAGTGGCCTTATAATGTCTCAAGTTACTTTCATGGATCATTATAGACCTCCAAGAATATGCATGTCAAGTTTCAAGTCTCAAATCACAATTTTGCTCAGTCAATTCATCAGATGACTAAAAAACAGCTGTATTGGTTAAAAAGTCAATTATGGTCAACTTACAATAAAATTTCAAGATTTTTGATCAATATCAACAATTTGAAGTCATATTCATCAATTAATCAAGTTTGGATCACAATTCCTCAAGAAAAGTGTGCAAATCATCAAAAGGGCAAAATGGTCAAAATTAGGGTTTTTGACTAGAATGACTGATTTTTGACTTTTGAGCTAATACCCTACTTATTGGTTTGAAACATGATTTCAAGGATTCAAGTACATCATTTTGACCTAATTGCATGACTCAATTCACCTCTCAAGATCAAACAATTGATGGATGAAATTTGGTCAACTGATGAAAAGTCAACTGATACACCAAAAGTCAAACTTTAACTTTTTGATCAAAATTGAGTTTCAAAAGTCAATATTCATCAAGACATTGAAAAATACGAGGCTTGATCATCAAGAAATCAAGAAAGTCAAAAATCAATTTGAAAAGTGAAAATTTTCAAGACTTTGAAAGTTTTCTACTTTCGTACATGATAATTTCACTACTTCATACCAATTTTTCACCAAGATCTAAGATGATTCAATGAAAACTCTCTACATGAAAGTTGTAGATATTGATGAAATCTACAAATTTTTATTGGAGGGCTCATATCCAAAAAATGCTTATATTTTAAGTTATAGGCCCATGAAGTCATGCACTTTTTCTTAAACACTTCGTGAATTTGGACCTAGTTTAGGAAGATTTTTTGTCCCAACTTCTTGGCCATTTTTCACATAGCTCCAATTTTATTTAGCAAAAATAGAAAAAACTAAAGTTGTAAAGGATGTTTCAATCTTTTCAAAATGTCAAAGAACTTAAAGAGATCATTTTTGAGCTAAGAGAATCGAAGAGAGGAAGTTGGGCACCCATTCTTGAATTACAAGGCATTTTTGTGTTGAACACTTGAGCAAAACCCTAGCCTATGCTGCATAACTTCACTTTACAGGCTTCTAACTTGTGTTTCACTCCATAATTAATTAATTACACAACTGATATAGCAATTGTCCAAGCATTTGAGCCGTTATCCAAGTTGCATTTCCATTAATGGCACAAAGTAATTGTCATTCTAGTAAAGTGGCTTTAATCACAAAGTCAACTTGTCTTGAGAATTGCACTTGTTCTTTATGTATAAGCATCCTCTACAAAGTCAGATAAACATGTTTAAAGTTTTCTAGCCCCCATACAAGCAATGTACCTTGCCTTGGAACAATGCATGTCAAGCTTACTTCAAAAACAAGTCAAAATCCATAAATATGTCATCTTGTGATTCTGACCACCTCAAGCCTCCGAACCTTCTCCTATAAATTAATACACTATTATGCAACTTAGGACATGAAATTAGAAGCCTTGAAACTCCCTCAAACTCCCTTAAACCAGAAATTGCTCTAAAAACATCATAACTTGTCATTTCTGCCCAAGAATTTCCATCTCATAAACCACTCGTGTGTTTCTTCTCCAAATCAATCCTAAAGCTTCCTTAAATCAAATATAACTCACCCCCTCCTTGTTTCACAGCTGTAACACCTCCATCACCATTTTCTAAACCTCACTTTGCACCTCTATAACTAGACTTCTCTAGAACATTCCAGGCACTCTCAGCTCAAGCTAAGAATTGCATTAGCTTCCTAGAGGTTCAAGGAAGCTAACCAGATGATTACAGCACCTTGAAGTGAGCTCTAACTCAAAACATGATCTCCATATGCAAGGTGAGTTTTATGGAATTCTAACTCTTCATACAAGCATCATTTGGCTTCCATTTTAAAAGATAAAATATAGACATCATAGCCCTGAAACTAACCATGTCCTTAGAATTCATTTATGTTTCTTGAGCAGTGAGAATTTTGAGCTTGAACTTTCTGAAAAAATTAGGTTAAATTTGGTACCATTTAAAATTCGTGATCATATTTGATCCATTGCTTAAGTTATTTATATATTTGAAATCATGGTGAAATTTCTAACAACTTTTATGTTCATACTTTTGAGAATGGTTGAGGGTTTAGAAAGTTAGAGTTATGGTTGGCGCGAGGAAGTAGATGAAGTATAGTCATGGACTTGTTTTATCTTATATTTATTGAAACTTGTTTCTATACTGGATGAAACAGCCACCCCAGTGGCAAGAAGCGCACGCGTAAGGCATTACTATTGAAGGTCATGGGTTCGAGCCCCAGCGAGACCTTTTGGCATTTTTTACAACATTTCCTTGTTTCTTTTTGCACATAAGCGCGTCTGGGCTCTTCAACAATGGGACTAATCATTTTTCTTCTTCATACCCCCCTGAATACTTCACACACTCTAGCCCATTGCTTTTTATTTTCTGATTATACAAAAAATCTATTTGGGCCTAAGTCAACAAAATTTTTTTTACTTATTAACCTCCTAATTCATTTTCAGACCCCTGACTTCTAATTTATTTTTTTATCTTATTTTGTTTTCCTTTCTTTTATTATTAATATTTTTTTTATTTAAAAAAATACAAAAATATTTTTTTTATTAAATACTTAGACTAAATATTTATATTTATATTTTTATTTCACTTCTTTTAAAAAAAACCCTAAAAAATATCTTCTTTCTTAAATTAATTAAAATTAATTTATATTTAGTTTTATTTTAATTTTCTATTCTAATTAAATTAACTTAGAATTTAGGAACTTAATTAATTAGTTTCTTTCTTTTTAATTTTACTAATTAGGTTCAAACCCTTTTTCTACCAAAACCCATAAATAACAATTTTTATTCTTTTACACTATCTTTATATTCTTGTACATTTTATTTTGCATTATTCAATATGGTTGTAATAGTAATTAGGTTTTAATTGCTTTCATCCCCATTTGCAATTTGTATCCCCATCCCCTAAAATGATGTAATAGCGTAGAACTTTAAATTTCCGCAATTTATCGCTTTTCATATTATTGCTAGTAATTTGGGTGTGTATGGCAAGACTTAAAATCAAACAAGTAGACAACCCTAATTCAAGACAAAATGCATGAAAACAACACACCTGCACACTTACACCTCTAGAGATAACCCACACTTATTGCCTTAGAATAAAAATAGTCATGTCCCTCAAACATAGGATACGTTAGCAAAGACCCTTGATTACAAGATTGTAGTCCCTCGATGACCCTTCGATGTTGCCTTTGGCAAACGATCTTAGACCCTTATGACAAATTGCTAAGGTATCCTACAATGTTTCCTTCTATGATTGTACGATGACCCACACCTGTCTTTTCACATCCAATGATATGGTTTCTTACTAACTAATGGTAAAATAACACTATCTAAAGGAGGAGGAAAAGAACAAAGACTTTCTTTTGAGTAGTTAGAATGCTCGTAGTTGCTTGCTCATAAGCATTTCAAAACAAAACATCTTTCAAACACACCAACACTTTCATGAAATATTTTCAAAAGTCAACACTTTGTATACATTCTTATAGAGACGAGAATCATTACAAAGTTCGCCTAAACAAAGGCACTTTTCAAAAATACTTTCAAACAAACACAAACACATTTACAAAGAATTTTCAAAAATACTTCAACTAATTATGAGATCAGTATCAGAGTGATGAGAGCTACATTATAGAAACAAGTTTGGAGATAATTGATGGAGAAATCTACCTATTAAAGTTCAAATTCAGAGCTCTGAAACTTGACTTGGCTAGCACGATTTGGGGCACCTCAAGGCTTGGTTCTTCTTCTGTTAGCTTCAGTGAAGTTCAAGGATGAAGAATCATAAAAGAAATTGGATCGAAAGACGCTTTAGAATTGAATTTTAAGTTGCATAATTATGAGTGTTGTACCCCAAAATTTTCCCTCTCACTTGTCAATTATTTTCTCACAAAAGATCTCTCTTGGTTCAAGACTGCACTAGGGTTGATCAACTCAAGACACCTCCTTAAGCACTGATGACCAAAATTAGGGTTTGAGATTTCACAATGATAATTGAACTTTCAATGCCTCATATAACTTTCATGGATCATTATGTACCCCCAAGATTACTCATGTCAAGTTTCAAGCCTTGGATCACACTTTTGCTCAGTCAATTGAGCAGTTGACCTAAAAATAAGTTGTATTTGGAAAAAGTCAACTATGGCCAATTTATAGTCAAAATTCATAATTTTTTATCCACATCAACATTATAAACTCATATGTATCATTTGATCAAGTTTGGACCATAATTCCTCAAGAAATCTGATCAAATCATCAAAAGGGCAAAATGGTCAAAATTAGGGTTTTGACTGAGGAAAGGCAATTTCTGATTTTTGACCTAGCAAATGGTCAATTGGTTTGAAGCATGATCTCAAGAGTTCAATTGCATCATTTTTACCTAATGGAATGACCCAAAAAATTGCTCATCAATTGGATTGATAGTGAATTTTCAGTCAATTGATCAAAAGTCAATTGTACACTGAAAAGTCAAACATTGACTTTTTGGTCAAAATCCAAAGTCAAAGATCACAATTCATCAAAACATGTCAAAATATGAAACTTATTCATCAAGAAATCAAAAATTCAATATTTCATTTTGAAAATTCAAAGTTTTCTAGCTTAGAAATTTTTCTAAGTGTTTAAAACTTCATGTTTTTTCACAACTTTGAGCAAATTTTTCACCATGATACAAGATGATTCAGAAGAAACTTTCAACATAAAAGTTGTAGATATCCATGATATATACAACATTTCTTTACACAACTTATTCTAAAAATTCTTGGGTATCAAGTTATTAATTCATAAAGTCACGGTCTTGAAATTAAACACTTAGTGAAATTTTGCCCTAGTTTAGGCAGGATTTTGGCCTAACTTCATGGCACTTTTTCATATAGTTCCAAGTGGAATTTATAAATGTGATTCAAAGAGGGTCTGTAGAGAACATTACAAGATTTCCAAAATGTCCAAGAACTCCTTGAGATCATTTGTGAGCAAGGAGAATCGAAGAGATGAAGTTAGGGTTTTCAAACTTAAATTACAAGCCATTTCATGATGAACAAAAATTTAGATTCAAGCCTAGGCTGCATAATCTTTGCTTTGCAGACCTCAAACTTGTTTTTCACTCCATAATTAAATGTTTACACAGTTGTTATAGCTTTAATCCAAGAATTTGAGCCTTTATCCAAGTTACATTTCCATTTATGGCACAAAGTAACCATTCAATTCTTGTAAAGAAGCTTTAATCACAAAGTCAATGCATATAGCTTTGAACTTGTTCCTTCTGATCACAAGCAATGTCAAAGGAAAAAGAAACATGTCTAGAGCCTCCCATAAACTCAGTCCATACTTGTACTATGCCTTGAAACCATATTGTCACTTTTCTTCAAAATCAAGTAACATAGCCATAACTCTACATCTTGTGCTTCTGACCTCCTCAAGTACTCTAACCTTTTCCTTACTTATGCACAAGTATTTTTGCAGCATAACACACGAGCTCAAGGACCCAAAAACACTCCCAAACACTCTGCAACTCAGAATCTGCCATAACTTAACAGTTTTGAACCTCACATAGCCATCTCCAAATTGACTCGTGCGTATTGAGTTTTAACCATCCAAACACTTAATATACATCATATCAAAGTGATCCAGGCCCCTGTTTCCTGATTGTAACCCCTCCCTCACCATCCACCATTTTCAAAACTGAAGCTTACAACTTGACTTGAGTTGAGAGTTTCAGCCATCCACAAAGCAAAACAGGAGTTGGAACACACTCAAGGAGGTCCAGGCAAGCTACAGAAATCACCAGGCCATCTCAAAGGTTGCTCAAACTCCATACACGACTCCAGCTGTAAGAGGTGAGTTTTTAAACTTCTATCTCTTCATACAAGCATCATTTGATTCTGATTTATGAAAATAAAATGTAGATACCATTGCCACGAAGTTGTACATATCCATAGTTTGCATTTATATGGCCCGAGCTTAGAGAATTTTAGAGTTGAAGTTTCTGAAACTTTTAGGTTTTAAATTAGGGCCAAAAAAATTCTCACTCATCTTGGATTTATAGCTTTAGTTATTTATATGGTTGGATTCGTGGGAAAAAATGCCATAACTTTCATTTTTGAACTTTTCATTTTTGTTGAGAGATGAAGAAGTTAAAGGTGCTCTGGCTGGCTGAAGGTTGAAGACGAAGTACAGGCCTTGGAAGCATGTTATGTTATGTATTTATCATTTCATTTTAATAAACGGATGTATAACCACTCCAGTGGTAAGGCAGCGCGCTGGTAACCAAGAGGGCGTGGGTTCAACACCCAACGCGCTACCTTTTTCATTTCTCACAATTTTTTCACTTTTTTTTTGTTTCCAAACAAGCAACGCCTGGGCTTCCAACTTGGGCCTGATGTTATATTTTCTTTTACTAACCCCTGATTTACTTCTGCACCCCTGGCCCAATTTCTTTTACTATTTTCTTTTTTCTTATTTCTTTTATTTCTTTTCTTCTTTAATATTTTTATTTATTATTATTATTATTATTATTATTATTATTATTATTATTATTATTATTATTATTATTATTATTATTATTATTATTATTATTATTTTCATAAATCATGAAAAATCCAAAAATATTTTATTTACTCTTATTCATTTTGTTTTCTTATAAAATAAAAATATTAAAAAACATTTTATTTTTAACAAATTAATTTCTCTTTTAAATCATTAAACATTTAGACTTAGGTTTAATAATTATTTTATTTTCTTAATTAAAATAAATTTAGAATTTAGTTTTCTTTTAATTATTTAATTTTTACTTTTTATTATTATTTAACTTAAAACCCCTTTTCTTCATAAAAACCCTAAAAAAATCTTTTTTAATTTAATTTCTTTTCTCAATTAGTTTAAGATTAATTTTATTTTAATTTTAACTAATCTTTTTTTAATTAGGTTTAGGTTAAGCCCTTTTTATGAAAACCAAATAAAAATCATCTCTTTTTATATTCTTATATATATATATATATATATATATATATATATATATATATATATATATATATATATATATATATATATATATATATATATATATATATATATATATATATATATATTCAATTATTTGTACATATTCAATATGGTTGTAATAGATAATTAGGTTTAATTTTCTTGCAAAATCCCCATTTGTAATTTGTACACCCCCTCCCATAAGTATTGTAATAGCGTAGTAATTTTAAATTCCACAAATTATCGCTTTATATACAAATGCTAGTAATTAAGATTTTGTATGGAAAGACTAAAACCAACAAAATAGCAAATCCTAATCAAAGACTAACAAAGTATGAAAATTAATACACTTGCACACAAGCACCCCTAGAGTAAATCTACTTGGTTGCCTTACAAAAATGACCATATTACCCATGTAAGGTATCTTAGCAAAGACAAGCAAAATATGAGATCATAGTCCCTCGACGGCGCTATCAAAAGTTGTCTTTCAAAATGATCTTAGTCCCTAAATAAAAATGCTAAGATACCTTGCAACATTGCTAATCATGGTTATACGACGAACCACACCCGTCCCTTTTATATCCAAAGATAGGGTTACTTACCAAATCAATGGTAAGATAACAATGTCAAAGGAGAAAGGAAATGAACATGAAAGACTTTTGAGTAGGTAGAATGTTCCTAGTTACTTGCTCTGTTTCAAAACAAAAACATCCTTTCTATTTTCAAAACAAACACCAACACTTTCAAAAAACACCTTTCAAACTTGAAAACATTTTCAAAAGATCAACACCTTTGTATACATTCTTACGAACGAGAATCATTACAAAGTTTGCCTAAACAAAGGCCTATTTATAAAATATTTTTAAAAAAAAACACACAAAGTACAATTCCAAACAAAAGCAAGTGATCTAGAAAATAACTAAGAGCCCATGGAAAACCATGGATGAAAAGGGTGCTAATACCCTCCCTTTTTCATAATCTATCCCCCGAACTCAAGAAACAATCTCAAAGGTCTTTCCTATGCTTTTTCACGTTTCCTTTTGGATAAAAGAAAAGTCGATGGCGACTCTTACTAACCGCAACATTTGTGATCAAACGCAAAACACCCAAGTCAGTTCTCCCACCGTACCACGGAACTGGCGACTCTGTTGGGGAGAATTTTTAAAGTGGGGTTACCTTAGGGTTAGATCACATTTAATTGATTTCATTGTTTGACTTGTATGCTTTACATTATGGTTCTTTGTTTGGGTTTGAATCCTCTACCCGGATTTGGGATACCTTTTAGGTAAGTAGCAATATATTGTGGAAACTGTGCGGGGTATACCGACATGGTCTAAGAAATAGCTATGTTAATGCGATATATCTGTGGGTACCAGTAGCCCTTGAGTAGTCAAGGAGAATACGGGGCCGCTGAGTGATGTCATGAAGCACTAATGAACTTTTAGAACCTTTACTTGACCAACTTGGCCATTAGGATGTAGTGAGATGACCAACTTTGGTGCAGTCCGAAGTTGGTAGATACTCGATACTACACTCATTGAGGTTTGGTTTTTTTGGGATATTTCGGTCGCCATTAAAGAGGCTTGCGTTGAAACAATGCCCAAGGAAACAAACCAGTGATATTGAGCTCCTTAGAACCCGGTTACTATTACTAGGACAGGTTTGAGCCAACTAAACTTCAAGAGGGTACTTACCTATTAGACTCCATGCAAGCCTAAACCTAAGGACTTGTTTGCTTTGTATGTATATACTTGTACATAACATCATAAACATCATAACATCATACTCATAATTCACTAACCATTTCAAGGATCTTGGGATTTATCTTTCTTCGGATTGAGACTTGAAGCTTTAGCCTGAAGGAAGTTCTGTTTTGTAGGACATGGATTCTATTCGCAGGAAAACTATTCAAATCAATCTTGTAAGGATCCCTCCTCAACTTAAAGAGCTAGCATCAAGGATTCCTGAAAATTCTCCCTTCACCGAAATACATGGTCATCTACTAAACTTGGTCACCTCCAACACTGATGAGGACATGATGAAGGTGCTCTTTCAGTTCTTTGATCCTTTACACCATTGCTTCACATTTCCCGATTATCAACTTGTGCCAACTTTGGAAGAATTCCCGTGACTCTTGAGATTCCCATTCTTAATCAACTACCTTTCAACGGTACGGAAAGAGATCCAAAGCCAGAAGAGATTGCTCAAGCTCTACACTTGCAACCATCTGATATCACAACTAATTGGGAAACAAGGAGTGGTGTCAAAGGTTTCCTAGCAAAGTTCTTGTTTGAGAAAGCCCAAAACTGTTGGAACTCTTTGGATTTGCAAGCTTTTGAGGAAATTGTGGCTCTCCTCATCTATGGGATGGTTTTGTTTCCAAATCCTGACCAACTCATAGATGTGAACACAGTCAAAATCTTCATGTCTCGTAACCCGGTGCCTACTTTGCTAGGGGACAACCTACATTCTTTTCACACTCGCACTATGAGGAAAAGAGATATCCTTATGTGTTGTACTCCTCTTTTGGCAAGATGGTTTATTTCGCATCTTCCCTAATCTATATTAAAGAACGAGCAAGGTTCAATGTGGTCACATAGGTTGATGACACTCAAACATTCATACATTCATTGGTGTTCCCGGTCCATAGAGACTGTTACTAGTGTCGACCGTTGTGAAGAATTTCCTAATGTCCCTTTACTTAGAATTAGGGGAGGTATCACCTACAACCCATGCTTAGCCTTAAGACAGTTCGGTTACGCCCGAAGGGATGGCCCACATGAGATGCTCATCCAAGATTTGGTATTTGACTACGAGAACGATGATCAAGGTCATCGCCAGAGATTTATCCAAGCTAGGAGGATGTTGAACAAGCTAGATAGCAAGACATTGGGGCACAAGAATTCCATTCCCCTTGAGCCTTACCTTAGGTGGGTATGGGCTCGCGCTCAGAGTCTCGCAATGCCTTACCCCTCCATTCTCCCGGTAATCATAGAGCCTGTTGTAGAAGGAGATTTTCCGTACACTATCCTGCATCCTAACATGCCCACCTCTCTTGAAGACTTACAAAGGGATTAGATATAGCTTAAGGGGGAGCGAGACACATTCGAAGCCCAATTTTACGCCAGCGAGAAGAAGGTTTTGGTACTCACTAAGCAACTTCATGAGGAGCGGAGCCTGAATGCCTACATCGCACCAAAGAGGATGCGTACACATTTTTTATCTTAGAGTTTTTGTACTTCTATGTAAGCCCAAAAGAGGCATGATTTAATCAAACTTTGATTTATTAATATAACGTGTGTTCCTTTTTGGTTTAAGCAATTTTAAATCTCTAATTTCCTTGAAAATCATTGCATATGCATTTACCATTCATCATAACATAAACAGGTTTCTTATGACAAGTCTCCTCATCTTTCTACTGTTTATTTCAGTAAGATGGATCTCGAGCAGACGGTAAAACACCTCCAAGCACAGAATGCTCAGTTTCAGCAGTTGTTCTTGACTCTAAGGACAAAAAGATCAGAAAACTTTATTGATTGAAGAAAATAAGAAGAAAAAGAAAGTAATCGGAGTTCTAAATATGGGTAGAAGGTTCCAAGGACAAGCCAGACGAACCCTAGACTTTGCAACGTCATATGGTGAAAAAGATAATCAAGATGGGAAAGGCAAGGAAGCGGTTGTCCAGCAAGAGTCTGAAGAGGAAGAAGAAGAGGATTACTCTAAACAGAAGTATCCCCCGGCCGACAACAAATACAAGCATCTGGAAGAACGACTAAGTGCAATGGAAATCCAGAAAGTACCCGGGCTAGACTTTGAGGAGCTAGGTTTGGTGTCTGGGATTGTCATTCCACCAAAATTCAAGGAACCAATATTTGATAAATACGACGGAGTTTGGTGCCCCAAAATGCATCTCCAATCCTATGTGAGGAAGATACAGCCTCACGCTGCTGACAGAGATTTATGGATCCACTTCTTCCAAGACAGTCTATCCGGAACTCAACTTGATTGGTTCTATTAACTAGAAAGGGCCAATATCTACAATTGGGAAGACCTTGCCGCTTCTTTCTATAAACAATATCAGTACAACGCAGATCTTGCTTCCACCTGTACTCAACTCCAGAGTATGGCTATGGTTTCAAGTGAAGGTTTCAAAGACTGCACTCAGAAATGGAGGGACTTAGCAAGAAGAGTCCAGCCTCCCCTTTCTGAAAGAGAGTTAGTAGACATGTTTCTGGGTACCTTGTCTGGTCCTTTCTTTAATCATTTAATTGGAAGCTCCTCAGCAGGCTTCACTGAATTAATCTTGACCAGAGAAAGAGTGGAATTTGGGATTAAGAGTGGGAAGATTCAAAAAGATGCATCCTCTATTACTGTAAGAAAGCCATTCATTAGGAAGAAAGAAGTTGGTGCTGTGTATCCTCAAAGGAATCAAGAAAGAACTAAACACCGCCCAATGGTAGGGGTTGTCATGATCCCTAAGTCTGCACCTACTCAACAAAGGAACGATCTGCCTAGAACAGAGAGGCCAGTAAGACAATTTACCCGGATTAATATGACACTATCGCAAGTCCTGCCACATTTGTTGAGATCCAATCTGGTAACTTTGAAAGAAGCTCCGAAGAATCCTAACACAACCTCTCCTCATTATCATCCTAATGCTCGTTGTGCATACCATTCAGAAAGCCCAGGCCATGATACTAACAACTGTTGGGCTTTTAAAAACAAGGTGCAAGACCTTCTTGAAGCAAAAGAAATTGAGTTTGATGCTCCTGAAATCCTGAATGTTATCACCACTTCTATGCCCAAGCATGGTCGTGGTGTCAACATTGTTGAAGATGATATGTTTGTTTCTACTGTCGATGAACTTGTTACTCCTCTCCTGACCATTAAGAAGAACCTATTAAAGGCCGGTTTATTACCGGGCTATGATAAAGGCTGCCACTTCTGTTTATCCCTGCCAACTAGTTGTCATTTATTGAAAGCAGGTGTTCAACGCCTAATGGATGACAAAGAGATTTTGTTTGAAAAGACTCCCGTTCCAACCGTTTCTTACAAAGATGTTTCAATAGTAACCATTTCCGCCAATCTTTCCAGGGTCTCCACCAAAAGACCCATTAGGATTACATCAGTTCCTAAAGTAGCTCCATTGATAATTAGTATGCCAGGCCCAATCCTGTACTCATCAGATAAAACTATCCCATGGAATTATGGGGGCGACATCTACTATCACGGTGTCAAGCAAGATTGGTTGGCTGATGAAGACTCGATTCTTGAGAAGGCTGACCCAGACATCAGTAATATTGCGGGAACCAGCAAGATAACTCGAAGCAGAAGAATTTTCTCTCCAGAGATTGCTCCTCCGAAGACGATTATCGGTCCTATAATCATCCTTGTTCCTGTTCTTGTTACTACTACAATCCCTATGGTTACCCCTGCTAACACTACTACTAATACAGACCTTATAGTTACACCTGCTGATACTCCTACCACCGAGTCGACCGAGACTCGGGGCAAAGGCATTCTGGTTGAGCCTGTCCGAATGAAGGTGCAAACAGTATCTATCCCCGAGGCCTCCAAAAAGGAGATGGAAGAAATTCTGAAAATTATAAAGAGAAGCGACTACAACGTAGTCGAACAGCTAGGGCAGACTCCGTCAAATATTTCCATGTTGGTTTATTGTTGTGCTCCGAGGCTCATGCGAAGGCCTTGGTAAAATTCCTTAAAACTGCCCATGTACCACAAGAAACCTCTGCTGATCAGTTCCAAGACTGTGTGGCCAGCTTGACCGCGGATAATGGTTTAGGCTTTTCTGATGCTGACTTGACACCTAGAGGGAGGAAGCACAACGAGGCATTACATGTCTCTGTCGAATGCAGGGGTACAACCTTGGCCCATGTCTTTGTTGATATCGGTTCGTCCTTGAATGTGCTTCCTAAGAAGGCTCTTGATAGACTCGACTGTGAAGGTTTGACCTTAAAACCCAACAACATAGTGGTAAGGGCCTTCGACAGTTCAAAGAGAATGGTGCACGGGGAGGTGGACATCCCCATAAAAGTTGGAACCCAATCCTTTGATTCAACTTTTTACGTGATGGACATTCGCCCTTCCTACTCCTGCTTATTGGGCCAACCATGGATTCACAATGTTGGTGTTGTCACCTCTACATTACATCAAATGCTGAAATACCCAACCAAGGGGAAAATCATTATTGTCCATGGAGAAGAAGAATATATGGACAGTCATTTAAACTCCTTCAGATACGTGGAATTGGATGGTGAATTCATTGAAACTCCATTTCAGCACTTCGAGGAAGTCCCACAAACCGTGGAAGAAACCAAGGTTGTTTCCCAAGTCCCAAATATTACAAGACCTCCACTAAAGATATCTTCTCTGAAAGATGCCAAGGCGATGATCGAAGAAGGTGGGTGTATTATTTGGGGCCAACTCCAGGATATCTCATACAAGTCTAACAAATTTGGTTTGGGTTTCACTTCAGGAGCCCAAAAATTTGTACGTCGTGCTCGCGCCAGGGGACCCCCTTTGAAGATCAGCAACCATTGAGTCAACACAGTGGAGGATGATGAGGACAGCTACAACCTGGAGGAATGGATTTTCCCAACTGTCAACGGAGGACTTAGCAACTGTGAAGCTAAAGATTTTGTCCCAATTACTTTTATCCAACAGTAATTATATTTAAATTTTGTCGGATCTGTAATAATTAAACAATTCAGACTTTTAAAACCTTGTGTCTTACCCGAGGCACAACGGTCCATTTGTAAGGGTTGTTACCTCATTTTCATATGTCATCAATGAATCATGGACGTTTTTGCATACAAACTTTGTGCTCTTTGTATTTATTTTTACATTTCTTTCAAATATAGCTATACTCTTACACATAATCACATTCAAAATGCAGATCTACATCCATTCGAGATCTCGTGGGTAACGATTCTGCTATGGAATTTTGTGACTCTGAAAATCAAATCTACCAAGCCGAAGATGAAGGTGAGGAAGATTGTGAAGTACCAGAGGAACTAGCCAGGTTACTACAACAAGAAGAGAGGACCATTCAGCCCCACGAAGAACCAGTGGACACAATTAACCTAGGTACCGAAGAGGACAAGAAAGAAGTCAGGGTGGGTGCCAATCTGGAACCCAGTATCAAGAAGCGTCTGATTCAGTTGCTACATGATTATGTTGAGGTCTTTGCCTAGTCATATGAGGACATACCAGGACTTGATGCAGATATCGTGGTACATCGTCTACCGACAAAAGAAGATTGCCCTCCGGTAAAACAAAAGGTTCATCGCATGCGACCTGACATGTCAGAGAAGATCAAAGCAGAAGTCATGAAAAAATTCAACGCTGGATTTTTGGTCGTCACCTCCTATCCACAATGGGTCGCCAATGTTGTTCCCGTGCCTAAAAAGGACGGCAAGGTACGAATGTTCGTGGACTACAGAGATTTGAATAGGGCAATCCCTAAGGATGATTTCCCACTTCCCCACATCGATATTTTGGTTGATAATACAACAAAGCATAAGGTGTTTTCCTTCATGGACGATTTCTCAGGCTACAACCAAATCATAATGGTGCCTGAGGACATGGAGAAAACGACCTTTGTCACACAGTGGGGCAATTTCTGTTACAAGGTTATGATGTTCGGGTTGAAGAATGTTGGGGCAACCTATCAGCGTGCCATGGTAGCTCTATTTCACGACATGATACATCACGAAATAGAGGTCTATGTGGACGACATGATAGCCAGATAACAAATAGAAGAGGAACATCTGGACCATTTACAAAAACTGTTTGAGAGGTTAAAGAAATATAAGCTGAGATTGAACCCGAATAAATGCACATTTGGGGTGAGATCTGGTAAACTCCTAGGCTTTGTCGTTAGTGGTAAGGGTATCGAAGTGGATCCTGCCAAGGTGAGAGCAATATAAGAAATTCCTGCTCCTTGAACCGAGAAGGAATTCAGAGGATTCTTGGGACGGTTAAACTACATTTCCAGATTCATTTCTCACCTAACAGCTACTTGTGAACCAATCTTCAAATTACTGAAGAAAGATCAAGTAGTCAAAAGGAATGATAAATGCTAAACTTCCTTCGACAAGATCAAAGAGTACCTACAAGAGCCTCCTGTTTTGATGCCACCAGTCGAGAGAAGACCATTGATCATGTATCTTACTGTTTTGGAAAATTCAACGGGGTGTGTGTTGGGGCAGTATGACGAGTCTGGCCGAAAAGAGCATGTTATTTATTACCTGAGCAAAAAGTTTACCGACTGTGAAACAAGATATTCACTGCTCGAGAAAACTTGTTGCGCTCTGGCATGGGCTGCTCGCCGACTAAGACAGTATATGCTAACTCATACTACCTTATTAATATCCAAGATGGATCCAATAAAATACATATTCGAGAAACCTGCCTTCTTTGGAAGAATAGCAAGATGGCAGATGATCCTGACGGAATATGACATTCAGTATACTAACTAGAAAGCAATAAAGGGCAATGTACTAGCCGATCACCTTGCTCATCAAGCTGTGGATGACTACCAGTCCATGAAGTTCGAATTCCCAGATGAAGACATCATGATGGTAAATAACTGCGAAGAATTCAGACCATATGACGGACCTGAACAAGGATCCCGATGGACCATGGTTTTTGATGGGGTCTCTAACGCACTCCGCAATGGTATAGGTGTTGTACTCATATCTCCGGAAGGATGTCATACTCCCTTCACAGCAAGACTCTGCTTCAACTGTACAAATAACATGGTAGAATACGAAGCGTGCATTTTTTGTCTCAAAGCTGCCATAGATTTGGGGATCAAATCCTTAAATGTATTCGGAGATTCAGCTTTGGTTATTAGTCAGATCAAAGGAGAATGGGACACGAAGCACCCAAACCTCATCCCCTACAAAGAACATGTGTTGACATTATCAAAAGGTATCTCGAGGCTCAAAAATATCTGGAAGGAGCTTCAGTCAACGACAAGAAGTTCTTAAGGAGATTCTCTGCTAAGTTATTCCTTAGTAATGGCATTCTCTATAAGTGCAACCATGACTTTGTTTTGCTCCATTGCGTAGACAAGGTTGAGGTATAGAAGATCATGGCTGATCTACATGAAGGAACTTTTGGCACCCATTCCAGTGGGCATATGATGGCAAAGAAAATCCTACGGGCAGGTTATTACTGGTCAACCATGGAAGCAGATTGTTATAAACACTCTCGAACCTGCCACAAGTGTCAGATCTATGCTGACAAGGTGCACGTACCTTTGGTTCATTTGAATGTCTTAACGGCTCCTTGGCCCTTTGCTATGTGGCGTATCGATATGATTGGGGAAATCAAGTCAACCACCTTTAATGGACACCGCTTCATCTTGGTGGCCATTGACTATTTCACGAAGTGGGTTGAGCGGCTTCTTTCGCTTCCGTCACCAAGAATGTTATCGCTCGGTTCATCAAACAGAATCTCATCTGTCGGTACGGTATCTCAGAGAGGATCATCACTGACAATGGTACGAATCTCAACAACACTATGATCACCGCATTGTATGCACAATTCAATATCCAACACCATAATTCTTCCCCTTACCGGCCAAAGATGAATGGTGTTGTCGAAGCCGCAAACAAGAACATCAAAAAGATCATACAGAAAATGAAAGTCACATACAAAGACTGGCATGAGATGCTACCATTCGCCCTCCACGGTTATCGTACCATGGCACGCACATCAACCGAGGCAACACCATATTCTCTGGTATACGGAATGGAGGTTGTCTTGCCTATTGAAGTCCAGATCCCCTCTTTGAGAATTATGAAGGATGAAGGGTTGAATGAAGACGATTGGATCCAAACTCGACTTGATCAAATGAACTTGATGGATGAGAAAAGGCTTACTGATGTCTGTCATGGTCAAATGTATCAAAAACGGATGATCAAGGCTTTCAATAAAAAGGTCAGACGCCAAGTGTATCAAGTTGGGGATTTGGTGATCAAGCACATCATACTACCGCAAGGTGATCCCAGGGACAAATGGACTCCTACATACGAAGGACCATTTGTGATTAAAAGCATATTCTCTGGTGGAGCAATGATCTTGATAACTATGGATGGCGATGACTTGCCGCACCCTGTGAATGCGGACATAGTCAAAAGATACTAAGCATAAGAGACCCTCTAGGTTGACACACCTAGGAAAAGCAAGGGCATCCCGGCGACCCAAAAAGGTTCAGGCAAAAATTAGGGATAAAAACAAAAAAAAAATTGTACACCCGGCAAGTTGAAAACCCGAAAGGGCGACTTGGGCAAAAAAGGGTATCCCGATGGACTGAAGTTAGGGAATTAAAGCGTATGACTATGTCCCATTGGGTCACCTTGCAGACAACCTTTAGCTTCGACTGAAAAATTCAACAGGTCTGATAAATCCAATGAACTTTGGACAAGGCATCAAGTGGACAAGATGCTCAGAGGCACGAAGGCTATAGCAGAATGGGAATCCCATGGGATTATTGCACATAGCTATCTTTTCTTTGTATCAAATTTTCATTTCTTATGACGACATTCTCTTACTAGGATGTTTGTCTCATTGTACAAAATACTTATTCAAGTTAATACAAAGATACTCCTTTGAAAGTGCAAAATTATCAGTTTTTCTTTATTTCTGTGTTTTGTTTACAAAAACGGCCAATGATTTATTTTTGAGCATATGCATTTGAACATAACTACTAAGCAAAAATAGAAGACAATCACTAATGGCTTTAAGAAATAGGATAATATCTTTAGACTATTCCATAAAATTCCCCACAGTGTGCATCTTAATCCCCAGCGGAATAACGCTTCAAGTTATCACTCCCCGGTAGAAGTCGCCAAATTTCTCTAGATTCCCCAACAGAATTTCATAAGCAACACACGGTGTTTCCCTTACAACAGAGTTTATTTCTCTAACGAATAGAAGCTCATCAACTCATCAACACTTCAAAACATGAAGACTTACACTCCACGTCCCCAACATCAGTCATGGATTTATTTTCCCTAATCCAACAGTTTTACAACAGCATAGCTTATATGCCTATACATCACATCCATGCGTCATGGCATTGACAACACGAATGCATACAATATAATCTCACTCATTTTATTGAGAACATAATTATACAATGCATTTCATACATCATGACATTGCATACAACTAATCTTTCATCTTTTCAGGAAAGATCAGTCAGCAGATTGTTATCATCAACAATTTGCAAAAAGTCAGAGATTGATACCTGAAACAAGTCAGGACAATTATCTACATGACCAGCTGAGATTTCAGATATAGTTCAGATACGCTCCAGACACGGACGCTATTCTGATACTCATTCAGATTCAGCTTTCAGATACAGTTCAGATACGCTCCAGACACGGATGCCATTCTGATACTCATTCAGATTCAGCTTTCAGATACAGTTCAGATACGCTTCAGATACGGACGCCATTCTGATACTCATTCAGATTCAGCTTTCAGATACAGTTCATATACGCTCCAGACATGGACGCCATTCTGATACTCATTCAGATTCAGCTTTCAGATACAGTTCAGATACACTCAAGACACAGACGCCATTCTGATGCTCATTCAGATTTAGATTTCAGATACAGCTCAGATACGCTCCAGACACGGACGCCATTCTGATACTCATTCATATTCAGATCTCAGATACAGTACAGATACACTCTAGATATGGATTCCATTCTGATACTCATTCAGATTCAACTTCCAGATACAGTTCAGATATATTCCAGACACGGACGCCATTCTGATACTCATTAAGTTTCAGCTTGCAGATACGGTTCAACAATCATTTTTGGATGGCATCTACAAGCCAATCTCCAACAACTTTCCATCACCTCTCAAAATGGAATCTTTAAGCCCATTCCCTATACCATCAACCATCAAATCCCCGAGTGCAAATTTTGGGCACTCTAGTGTCCAATCATCTTCCACCTTCAAGTCACTGATGGTAAATCCGCCAATCTAACTCTTCAGGTTTATGAATATTGAACATGGGAAGCTATTGTACCCCAAAATTTTCCCTCTCACTTTTCAATTGTTTTCTCATGAAATATCTCTCTTGGTTCAAGACTGCACTAGGGTTGATCAACTCAAGACACCTCCTTAAGCACTGATGACCAAAATTAAGGTTTGAGATCGCACAAGGATAATTGAACTTTCAATGCCTCATATGACTTTCATGGATCATTATGGACCCCCCAATATTACTCATGTCAAGTTTCAAGCCTTGGATCACACTTTTGCTCAGTCAATTGAGCAGTTGACCTACAAATCAGTTGTATTTGGAAAAAATCAACTATGGCCAATTTACAGTCAAACTTCATAATTTTTTATCCACATCAACATTATAAACTCATATGTATCATTTGATCAAGTGTGGACCACAATTCCTTAAGAAATCTGATCAAATCATCAAAAGGGCAAAATGGTCAAAATTAGGGTTTTGACTGAGGAAAGGAAATTTCTGATTTTTGACCTAGCAAATGGTCAATTGGTTTGAAGCAAGATCTAAAGAATTCAATTGTGTCATTTTTACCTAATGGAATGACTCAAAACACTGCTCAAGATCAATTGGATTGATAGTGAATTTTCAGTCAACTGATCAAAAGTCTTGTACACTAAAAAGTCAAACTTTGACTTTTTGGTCAAAATCCAATGTCAAAGATCACAATTTATCAAAACATGTCAAAATATGAAAATTATTCATCAAGAAATCAAAAAGTCAAGATTTCATTTTGAAAAGTCAAAGTTTTCTAACTTAGAAATTTTTCTAAGTGTTTAAAACTTCATGTTTTTTCACAACTTTGAGCAAATTTTTCACCATGATGCAAGATGATTCAGACGAAACTTTCAACATGAAAGTTGTAGATCTCTATGATATCTACAACATTTCTTTACACAACGTCTTCTAAAAATGCTTGGATCTCAAGTTATTAATTCATAAAGTCATGGTCTTGAAATTAAACACTTAGTGAAATTTTGCCCTAGTTTAGGCAGGATTTTGGCCTAACTTCATGGAACTTTTTCATATAGTTCCAAGGGGAATTTTCAAAAGTGATTCAAAGAGGGGTTGTAGATAACATTACAAGCTTTCCAAAATGTCCAAGAACTCCTTGAGATCATTTATGATCAAGGAGAATCAAAGAGATGAAGTTAGGGTTTTCAAACTTAAATTACAAGTCATTTCATGATGAACAAAAATTCAAATTCAAGCCTAGGCTGCATAATCTTTGCTTTTCAGGCCTCAAACTTGTTTTTCACTCCATAATTAAATGTTTACACAGCTGTTAGAGCTTTAATCCAAGCACTTGAGCCTTTATCCAAGTTACATTTCCATTTATGGCACAAAGTAACCATTTCATTCTTGTAAAGAAGCTTTAATCACAAAGTCAATGCATAGAGCTTTGCACTTGTTCCTTCTGATCACAAGCAATGTCAAAGGCAAAAGTAACATGTCTAGAGCTTCCCATAAACTCATGCCATTCTTGTACTATGCCTTGAAACCATATTGTCACTTTTCTTCAAAATCAAGTAACATATCCATAACTTTACATCTTGTGCTTCTGACCTCCTCAAGTACTCTAACCTTTTCCTTACTTATGCACAAGTATCTTGCAACATAACACACGAGTTCAAGGACCCCAAAACACTCCCAAACACTCTACAACTCAGAATCTTCCATAACTTGACAGTTTTGAACCTCACATAGCCATCTCCAAATCCACTCGTGTGTATTAAGTTTTAACCATCCAAACACTTAATATACATCATATCTAAGTGATCTAGGCCCCTGTTTCCTGACTGTAACACCTCCATCACCATTCACCGTTTTCAAACTGAAGCTTATAACTTGACTTGATTTGAGAGTTTCAGCCATCCATAAAGCAAAGCAGGAGTTGGAACACACTCAAGGAGGTCCAGACAAGCTATAGAAATCATCAGGCCATCTCAAAGGTTGCTCAAACTCTATACACAACTCCAGTTGCAAGAGGTAAGTTTTCAAACTTCTATCTCTTCATACAAGCATCATTTGATTATGATTTGTGAAAATAAAATGTAGATACCATTGCCACGAAGCTGTACATATCCATAGTTTGCATTTATATGGCTTGAGCTTAGAGAATTTTAGAGTTGAAGATTCTGAAATTTTTAGGTTTTAAATTAGGGCCAGAAAAATTCTTACTCATCTTGGATTTATAGCTTTAGTTATTTATATGGTTGGATTCATGGGAAGAAAGGCCACAACTTTCATGTTTGAACTTTTCATTTTTTTTGAGAGATGAAGAAGTTACAGGTGCTCTGGCTGGCTGAAGGTTGAAGACGAAGTACAGGCCTTGGAAGCATGTTACGTTATGTATTTATCATTTCATTTTAATAAACGGATGTATAGCCACTCTAGTGGTAAGAAAGTGCGCTGGTAACCAAGAGGGTGTGGGTTCAACACCCAGCGCGCTACCTTTTTCATTTCTCCCAATTTTTTCACTTTCTTTTTTGTTTCCAAACAAGCAACGCCTGGGCTTCCTTGTTGGGCCTGATGTTATTTTTTCTTTTACTAACCCCTGATTTACTTGTGCACCCCTGGCCCAATTTCTTTTACTATTTTCTTTTTTCTTATTTCTTTTATTTCTTTTCTTCTTTAATATTTTTATTTATTATTATTATTATTATTATTATTATTATTATTATTATTATTATTATTATTATTATTATTATTATTATTATTTTCATAAATCATGAAAAATCCAAAAATATTTTATTTACTCTTATTCATTTTATTTTCTTAAAAAACAAAAATATTAAAAAACATTTTCTTTTAACAAATTAATTTATCTTTTAAATCATTAAATATTTAGACTTAGGTTTAATAATTATTTTATTTTCTTAATTAAAATTAATTTAGAATTTAGTTTTCTTTTAATTATTTAATTTTTACTTTTTATTATTATTTAACTTAAAACCTTTTTTCTTCATAAAAACCCTAAAAAATCTTTTTTAATTTAATTTCTTTTCTCAATTAGTTTAAGATTAAGTTTATTTTAATTTTAACTAATATTTTTTTAATTAGGTTTAGGTTAAGCCCTTTTTATAAAAACCAAATAAAAATCATCTCTTTTAATATATATATATATATATATATATATATATATATATATATATATATATATATATATATATATATATATATATATATATATATATATATATATATTCAATTATTTATACATATTCAATATGGTTGTAATAAATAATTAGGTTTAATTTGCTTGCAAAATCCCCATTTTTAATTTGTACACCCCCTCCCATAAGTATTGTAATAGCGTAGTAATTTTAAATTCCTCAATTTATCGCTTTATATACAAATGCTAGTAATTAGGATTTTGTATAGAAAGACTAAAACCAACAAAATAGCAAACCCTAATCATAGACTAACAAAGCATGAAAATCAATACACTTGCACACAAGCACCCCTAGGGTAAATCCACTTGGTTGCCTTACAAAAATGACCATATTACGCATCTAAGGTATCTTAGCAAAGACAAGCAAAACACGAGATCATAGTCCATCTACGACGCTATCAAAAGTTGCCTTTCAAAATGATCTTAGTCCCTAAAGAAAAATGCTAACATACCTTGCAACATTGCTAATCATGGTTATACGACGACCCACGCCCGTCCCTTTTACATCCAAAGATAGGGTTACTTACCAAATCAATGGTAAGATAATAATGTCAAAGGAGAAAGGAAATGAACATGAAAGACTTTTGAGTAGGTAGAATGTTCCTAGTTACTTGCTTTGTTTCAAAATAAAAACATCCTTGGTATTTTCAAAACAAACACCAACACTTTCAAAAAACACCTTTCAAACTTGAAAACATTTTCAAAAGATCAACACCTTTGTATACATTCTTACGAACGAGAATCATTATAAAGTTTGCCTAAACAAAGGCCTCTTTATAAAATATTTTCAAAAAAAAACACACAAAGCACAATTCCGAACAAAAGCAAGTGATCTAGCAAGTAACTAAGAGCCCATGGAAAACCATGGATGAAAAGGGTGCTAATACCTTCCCTTTTTATAATCTACCCCCCGAACTCAAGAAACAATCTCAAAGGTATTTCCTGTGCTTTTTCACCTTTCCTTTTGGATAAAAGAAAAGTCGGTGGCGACTCTTGCTAACCACAACATTTGCGATCAAACGCAAAACACCCAAGTCAGTTCTCCCACCGTACCATATTGAGTTATAGAGGGAGTTCAACAAAGGTTCTTTGGCTCTCTAAAGCTTGTAAAATAAAGTAGGAGATGTCTCTATTTATAGGAGAATATGATGCAACACTGAGAGAGGGTGAATGATAAGTAATTAAGTGAAATCGTGTGCACCCTGACCATGACAAAAGTGTGACTCATATTAGCTCAAAACTCAGCCCAAACTTGCGTTTCAAGGTGCTAATCACTTCTGGAAGATTGTTAAGCATGATTAGAAGTAAAAACGTGCAACAAATTTGTGATTAAATGCTACATTAACCAATTTGCAATCTGACTATTTTGACAAAATTAGTTACAAGGTGTCAACTTTGAATCCATTGTACACCCATCTCAAGAGGCTTTATCACATGATTCTTGGAGCATTTGAAAGACAAGGTCACAAACTTCACAATGTGCCAAGAAAGACACCATTTGGATACTTGAGCAAAAATTTATATCCAATTGAATTTCTGAAAAACACACAGATGCTTTGTACTTAGAAAAATTCTAAGTGTTGGACTTCAAAATGACCTATAATGTTCATCAAAATTAAATGACTTTCCACCAAAAATTTGGTCTTGATATCTGAAGATGACATGAAGTAGACCTCTTTAATTTAAGTGTAGAATTGAGACCACTCAAAAATCATAAAAATTTAAAGATTTATGGTCTTTAGAAGACGATGAACAAATTTGGGGAGATTCACAAAAGACCTATAATCTTTTCAATTCTTCATCCACTTTCCAAGCATTCTCAAGTCTTGCACATAAAAACAAAGTTGTAGTAGACATCCAAAATACTATTGTGGAAAAATAATGAGCTCAAGGATATAAAAATTGACCAAGTTATGAGCATTTGAAATCAAACCCTAAGATTCAAAGGCTCTTCAAGGAAACTTGTAATCTTTCTCAACTTTTAGTTAACTTCCATTCACAATTAGCCTTAGACTTCTGAAGAGAGCTTGTTAAGGACCCTTTAAAGAGAATCATGGCTTTGAAACCACTCAAAAATATCAAAAAATGAGCAAGATGTGGTCCTTAAAATTCAACAAAACCTAACTCAGAGAGTGTCAAAATGACTTGAAACCCCTTTCAAATGTTGATGATTTTTCTTGCACAATTGGATCTTTTCATGTGAAGAGAGGTTGTTATATATGATGATAAGAATCCATAGAAAAAATAACCAACTCCAAATGTGGAAAATTGAGAGAGTTATGCACTTGTGATCACTGAATCTAGTATTTGCTCAATTAGGTCAAACTTGTTGAGCCAATTTTGAATCTATTTGAACTTTCTTGGAAAAATAAAACATGATGAATCGTAAGATGCCTTGAAATAATGTTGTCTCGAAGAATACTCAAATATGGAGCTTAAGTATCAATGAAGCTTGTTGAAGAAGGCATGGAAATAAACATATGAACCTATGAATCTACTTGATGATTTCCACCACTAACTTTGAGGAGATCTTAACTTAAATAAAGTGAGATAGCTCCTTGAACCAAAAATATTTGATTCCATAGACATAACTGTTGTATCCCAAATTTTTCCCTCCCATTTTTCTTCAAGACATTCTCCTGAGGTCCTCATTTGCTCAAGGTTGCCTAAGTGTTGATCATACAAATTCTCTTCCTAAGCAATGGGTCCACAACTAGGGTTTTGTATTTCTCAAGGAAGATTGGGTTTCCAAGGTCTCAAGTGGTTTTCATGGTTCTTAATATGTCCCTAATAATTCTCATGCCAAGTTTATAGCCTTGCATCACAAGTTTGCTCAGTCAATGGCTAAGAATATTGAAAATCAATTGTATTGGGTAAAAAGTAAACTATGGTCAACATACAGTAAAACCTCAAGATTTTTGGTCAATATCAAGATTTTTAATTCATATTCATGATTTTATCAAGGGTTGATCATGATTCCTCAAGAAAAGCCCTCAAATCATCAAAAGTCAAAAGTTTCCAAAGTAGGGTTTCCTTAGGAGAAGTCAACTGAACTTTAACGAAGCATAACTTTAACATGAAGGGAATTCAATTATATACAACTTTGTCTCTCTAAGATCAAGTCCAAAAATTGCATCATTTGAGAGATATGAGCCAATACATTATAGGTCATTTCAAAAGTCAACAAAAAGACACTTTTTGTCAAGGCAACTTACATCAAGATAATTTCTTCAAAAGCAAAAATGATCAACATAGAGATTGTAGAGGACATCTTGAGATTTCCAAAAATCCAAAGATCACCTTCAAAAGATGAAAATTTATAGAGTTATGACCATTGCAAGTTGGGAGGTTTTGAGTAAATACATGAAGTTCAAATTGAGCTAACCTTATGTTTTGGACTATTGGGCCATGGTTTAAGAGTCCAAACGTGATTTATACCCCTCATACACCTCAGAATTCATTCATACATCCCTTGACCTATTTTTATTTTAATTATTTTAATTATTTTTTATTTATTCATTAATAATGCAAAATAAATAAGATAAAATCATATCTTCTCCTACAAGGTCCAAGCCCATATATCTTTGACCTAATTTCCCCTATATATTCTCTGCAATTCCCATACAAGATTACTTTTCAAAATATAAAATTTTATCTATGAATAGACACTTAGCATCAAAGGAGATCTCAAAATTGGTTTAATCAAAAGCGATCCTTTCCAGGAAGCTCCTAACTCGGGGAAAAGCATCCAAAAAGAACCATATAATTATAAGCAAGACTATTGATTGTAGGGGCATATCACATGAAGATCCTATTGACTAGGGGTGATCATTATGAGATTTAATCAACTTGGATCACATTTCAAAGAACCAACCAGGGGAATACCTTTTGAAAAAGCATTCCTTAATCAAGTCATATCACAAAATGGTATGACTTGGTTTCATATTTTCAACAAGCTTCTCAAGTCCCTAATAATAAGGAGGCAAACATCCAAGACTCAAATATTGGGGAAGTGCATATCAAGTTCATCTTACGGAATGTAGGGTTCAAGTTCCCCTTTAAGAGACTTTAGATACAAACTCCACAAGACTCAAATACTTGGGGTGATTCATATAGAACCTATATGATGAAGATCCAAGAGTACCTCCTCCAAATTCTGGAGATTTAGGGGCATACCTTTCAAGGAACACAAATATAGGGTTAAACTCTCCTCTTACATCAGCAATTTTCGAGTTTGAAACGAGTATCAGGAAATCATGCAAGCACAACACTCTACCACCATGTGACAAGAAGCCTTGTTACATAGGCAGCCTCTCTCTATGTATTAAACATCTACGATCCCTCACAAGGGAATCCATCAAAAGCATATGAGTCTGCACAAATCATTTATTAGAGCTCTTCGATCCAGAATCAAGCTATACTTATCATCGCATCCATCTGACGAATTCTAACAGCACGGATCGAGCATATCTCAAAAGCCCAATTACTCATTGGAATTTCAAAATCATACATCCATTGATACATATCCAAGTCACTCATTACATGAATCAATCAATCATTACATTTCTGGCATTAATCAAAATGTACATGCGTAGCATAAAACCATGTTTCATGTGAAGACAATCAACATTACCAATCAGGTTATCTATTCTACGTAGAATCTGCGCAGTAGATCCTCCTGGTTAATCTTGGCAGATTATTTTTCAGAAGACCTCGACAGAAGATAGTTTCTTAACAGAACCTCGACAGCATATTCCCCTGGTTAATCTCGACAGATGATTTCCTAGAAGACCTCCGCAGAAGGTAGTTTCTTAATAGAATCCCAGTAGCAGATTCCCCTGGTTAATCTCAGGAGATGATTTTCCAGAAGACCTCGGTAGAAGGTAGTTCTTAACAGAATCTCAATATTAGATTCCCCTGGTTGATCTCAGCAGATGATTTTCCAAAAGATCTCGGCAGTAGGTAATCCTTAATTGAATCTCGACAGTAGATTCCTTGGAAATCTTAATAGTAGATTTCTCATTAAGAGCCTCACGTCAGGCATAACATGCACATAACCATATCAAATTATCAAGATCATTCATAACATTTGGTGCATCTGACATACAGAAACATCAAAAAAAGCATTTGATAAAATATCAGAGAGTATTTTGCTTAGAAAAAACGTCGAAAGAAGTCCAAGACTATACCTACGCCTACGATACAATCTTCAAATCTTACTGACACTATTCACCTTGTTATGTTCAATCAACTTGGAGATACCACGACAAAACAACATGCAACATTTGGGAGTCTGTGACAAAAGAAAAAAAATCCAATTGTTTAAAAGGAGAAAAATATCAAAAGTATTTACAATGCATTTGTTGCATGAACATACAAAATATTTGGTGCATATACATATACATTTGGGTTTCATATCAATTTAGGGCATCATGCATATACATCGTACATGGAATTTTCAAATCTACTTTAAGTAAGAATACTACAAATTTTCTTGGGGCCTATTATTGAATTAGATTATCTATGTGTTGGCTCCTAAATTCGACACCCTTGTTTTATTAATATCAGCCATTAAAGCTGAAGGATGTTTTCGACCAGCTGGGTCTGTCGAAATGCCCATCGAAAGATGGCAATGTACTTAGAGGATTTCTTCCAAGGGAGAAGTTGGTTGCCTTCGACGTCGAAGGTGTTTCTCGTCGAAGATACTTCTCGACGAAGGTGTTCGATGGTTCAGAGTGGAGCGGTTTGAAATTCAAACGTTTGGAGGGAAAACGGTTTCCAGCGGTTACCAAGTGCAACATGCAAAGATCTGGGGCGTCGAACACTGAGAACGTGCCAAGTGGAGTCATCTCGAAGCAGTGTAACTGCCCGACGGTTACTTGGGATGTTTTAGTATAAATAGTAGTAGGTCACGCAGTTTTTCGCGTGTGTTCACAAATATATACAAAGTCACTCATATAGATTCGAGTACCCAGCGTGTGAGAAAGAATTGTTGAGAATGTATGTGTGAAACACCACTTTTATTAATCAAAGTCATTTACTTTCCAGAAACTTTACTTGCTTTCTTCTTTACTTTTCCTGTCGAAGCCCTTTATTTCAAGCCTTCATTTATTTTATCAAGCCCATTTCTTCATGCACTTTACTTAAAGCCTCTTTATTTTCTTGTCATTTAACCATTATCCAACTTAATCAAAACCTCAAAATCAACCATGTCTTAGGATCAATCTGATCGATCCTGCGAGTAACCAAATAAGTAACCATTTGGAGGATCAGCGGTTGTTTACCAATAACCACGGTAAACAAATTGGCACACCTGGTGGAACAGTGTGTTGATTGTTAAAGTTTAACCTTTTAAACATAATCTCATCTTTTTCGAGGAGTGTTGTATGTTATTGAGAAGTGGTAGAATATACACTAACGATACCAATACTGCCAGAAGAAGGGAAGAGATGGCGAATCCGCCAAACAATAACGAAATCCCACAAACGAATGTGGGAGCAACGGTTATCCCGACCGTAAGTGAAGCGATAACCACTGGTTCAACACCAGCAGTAACAGTCACAACAACGGGGCCATTACCTCCGTTCACAGGCCCCAGAGTGCCTTTGGGAACTCCCCCACCAAGGGGAAATTTAGGCACAAGGCCTTATGTTCCCCCAGGATTTATGACAGGCGGTCATAATCGAGAACCACTATATGGCATGCCAACTTCTGACTTGGCTAGCCTGACGAATGCTGCGTCCACTTTTTCAGACCCTTTAGTGAGTGCCCTCTTCGCCACTCCAAGGTTCTGGAGTAGGTATGGCGAATAGAAATAGGACCCAACTCTTAGGAGGAACGTCCCAAGTAGCACATGGCCTTACAAATGCCTCGACAGCAGTCTTGAGGCAACAAATGGACGAAAGCAACCATGATATGGTTCAAATGTTGGCACAAACTTTAAGTACAGTGCTGAACCCTCTAATACAAAACACTACTCAATCGAATCAGCAGATGACAGTGCAAATGACGCGTTTGGCTGATTTCTTTGGAGTACCCCAACCTATTCGACAGCCCCAAAGGGCGCAAATAAGGGGAAACCAGGGTGTGTTCTTAGAGGAAGAAACCACTATCAACCAAGTCCAACAGCCTGTCGAAGAAAACCTTAGGGCACGATTGGAGCAACCTGTCGAGGAACCTAGGGTAATAACCCCAGAGGTAAGGTTAGTTAACAGAAACCAAAATGCTGACGAAGTAGTTCAGCATATCCAATACCAAAACATGGGTTTGGAAAATAATCTGGCAACCATGATCGAAAGGATCATGACTCAAAATGGGATGAACATGGGCTTTCGAAGGCCCAATTTTACATCCCCGCTGTCAGAATACGTGTTACAAACAGACTTACCTCCTAGATGTAAAGTCCCTAAATTCACTAAGTTCTCTGGGGACACGACAGAATCTACTGTCGAACATGTGGCGAGATACTTGATCGAAGCAGGAGATATTTCGAATAACGAAAACCTGAGGATTAAGTACTTCCCAAGTTCTTTAACAAAGAACGCTTTTACTTGGTTTACAACTCTTCCCCCCAATTCGATCCATCATTGGACCCAGTTGGAAAGATTGTTCCATGAACAATTCTACATGGGGCAAACCAAGATAAGCCTGAAAGAATTGGCCAGTGTAAAGAGACGTTTCACTGAACCTATAGACGAATATCTAAATAGGTTTAGGTTGCTCAAAGCAAGATGTTTTACACAAGTGCCAGAACATGAGTTAGTCAAAATAGCCGCAGGCGGTTTAGATTATTCCATCAGGAAGAAGTTAGACACTCAATACCTGAGAGACATGGCCCAACTGGCCGATAGAGTTCGACAGGTAGAACGCCTCAAAGCTGAAAAAGCAAAGGCAACGAAAACTCATAAGAGAGAGAGGATAGCGTATGTTGAGATGGATGACGAAGATCCAGAATCCTTCGACGATACTATAACTGTCGAAGAAGGAGAAGTCGATTTAGCGGAACTAAAACAAGGGCCACCATACTCTTGCAAATTGTTAGTCCCCTCAAGTGGGAAAAATCCCATTGGTCCAGAAAGGACCAACGATAGGTTCCCCAAAAAGACTTATAGTTTTGATATTACAAAATGTGATGAGATCTTTGACTTGCTTGTAAAAGATGGCCAAATGATAATACCCCCAGGGGTAAAAGTGCCTCCTCTTGATCAAAGAAAGAAGAGAGGCTTTTGTAAATATCATAATTTTCTGGGCCATAAAACGTCTCAATGTTTTCTTTTCAAGAATCTTGTGCAAGACGCTATCGAAGAAGGGAGGTTGAAGTTTGCTGACAAGACCCCCATGGCTGTGGATTCCAATCCGTTGCAGGCTGAAGCCCACTATGCTGAACCTTCAGAGGTGAACGTGATCGAGGCATCCAGAAGCCAGTCGAAGAGGCCAGGAATCACAATGGTCGAAGTCTCAAAGGACCATGTCAACATGCCAATCTTTGGCAGTTTTTCTGGGAATTTATCCAGAAAGACAATTGAAGCGGTTCAGAAAGCGGTCGAAAGCCCAAAGCTGGAGACAGTTGGAGCCCAAAAATCTGGACCAAAACCCAGTTCTCACTTGGCCCCAGTTCAAGGCCAGACAGAGGACTTGAAGATTCAAATGAAGCAGTTAACTCTTGCCAACAAAGATACCATGAATGTCAACATGGTCGAAGTCTCTGAGCCAAAAGCATCAGAAGAGGCCATGAGGCAAGAACAAGCTAACAAGACTGCTTTCCCTCGGGAGAATGAAAATCTGGCAGATTTCCTGCAAAGATGCCAGAAGAAGAAGTCAGAAGTGATGCTGTGTCCAAGATGCAGTTCGATCTTTGACAAAAAAGTTGTTGAACATATTCAAGGCGTAAGAGCAGCAAATAAGAGAAGGGAAAATGTTGATCTTCGACATGATCCCAGAAGAGCCTCCCAAAGAGGTTCAAACCAAGAAAAGAGGCCATTGACTTTCAGGCCTCCAACTAATGTGCCAGTAGATACATGGTACAAAACATCTGGTCGAAAGAGGCCAAGCGAGGAGAGATGGCACTCTTTCGATGTGCCAAGGGGTTCATCTTTAACGCAAAAGAAAGAGCCTCAAGTTGCTGCCCCTAAAGTTACACAGGTGTCAAGCAACTACAAAGGGAAAAATCCCATGTCTCGATCTCAGTGGAGGAGATACCAGAGGCGACGGAAAGCTGAGAGGGAGGCTGCTAATGAACCAAAGGCAGAAACCAGTTCAAATGTTCCTCTAAGGAAGCAAAGGAAACCTCTGGAAAGAGAGCCAGTAACCAACAGGCTAGTTTGGCCTAACCAAGGTGAAATTGAAGACGAAGATGGTTCTGAGTCTGATGATACTTTGGATATCATGGTGAATATAGTCTCAGTGTTGCCCAGAGAGTTCAACCGACAGGTGGAGGTCGAAACAAATGATTGGGAAGTGGAGCAAGAAATGGCCAAACATAGGCCAGTGTGCTATTTCGTCATGGACAATGGCACTACTGAGGAGCAAAATGGGTTCTTCGAACCACCTACAGAGGCGATGAAAAATCCCCTCAAGCCTTTATTTATAAGGGCTAAACTCGAAGAAACTACAGTGAATAAAATCTTGGTGGATTGTGGGGCAACCATCAACATTATTCCTCACTTTATGCTAAGGAAAATAGGCAAAAGGGATGAGGACATCAAGCCTCACAACATGGTCCTGTCGAACTATGAGGGCGGCATAGGGACCACTATGAGAGTGATCCAACTGGATATCAAGGTGGGATCTATCCTTCGACCAACAATGTTTATGGTCATATCGGCCAAACCTAACTACAATCTTTTGTTGGGCCGTGAATGGATTCATGGTGTTGGGGTTGTGCCATCATCAATGCACCAGAGGTTGCTGCTATGGCGTCCAGATGGGATGGTCGAAAACATAGAAGCAGATCAAAGCTATTACCTGGGCGAAGTGAATCACCTAGGGCTGGCAGATTTCGACAAGAACTTGGCTCACATAGGGCCATGTCCAACACCTGACTTCGACTTGGCGCCAGCGCCAAATACTTTTTGTTCCCTATACCTGCACCCTGAGCATGGTTTTCAATGGGACAGAGAAGACTTGTCCCACATAGACTTCAGTGGGTTAACTGATATCCAACCAACTGGTTGGGGAAGTGAATTCAGTGATAATGACTGAGTCACAATCATTGAAGCGAATTTCGGCTTGTGTAGCCGAAACAAAGATGATAACGGCTCTCGAAGCCGAAGTAAAGTACATGGCCACACAGGCCAATGATCAACAGTTATCTGCTGCAGGTCCGGGAAAGGATTTCGATCCAGAACCCCCTGATATCATGCCAGAAGGAATGCAGGAACAGAGGCTCGACGCCATCTATGACGATGAGCCTTTGGGCTTCGAAAAGGACCCCTTGGCGAACAACATTAAAATGTTAGCGCAAGATCCTTTAGAAGAAATCAACTTAGGCGAAGGGTCAGAGAAAAAGCCAACTTACATCAGCGCCAAAATTGACCCAGAACTTAGGTTGGAAGTAATCCAATTGTTGAAAGAGTTCAAGGACTGTTTTGCATGGGATTACGACGAAATGCCTGGTCTCGACAGAGGATTGGTAGAACTTCAGTTGCCAATCAAACCTGGGAAGAAGCCAATCAAGCAAAGTCCAAGACGCTTCGCTCCAGAAATACTGTCGAAAATCAAAACGGAAGTCGAAACACTGCTGAAGTGCAAATTCATACGCGTTACAAGGTATGTCGAATGGATTGCAAACATTGTGCCAGTAATTAAGAAAAATGGTACATTGAGGGTGTGCATAGATTTCAGAGATTTGAATGCTGCTACACCCAAAGATGAATATCCTATGCCTGTGGCGGAAATGCTAGTCGATTCTGCCGCTGGCTATGAATACCTGAGTATGCTCGATGGTTATTCAGGATATAATCAAATATTCATTGCTGAAGAGGATGTGTCAAAAACAGCTTTTTGATGCCCTGGGGCTCTAGGCACTTACGAATGGGTAGTGATGCCTTTTGGCCTAAAGAACGCTGGGGCAACATACCAGCGAGCAATGAATTCTATCTTCCATGATTTTATTAACACTTTTATGCAAGTATATATTGATGACATTGTTATAAAATCTGTTTCCAGGAAGAATCATATTGACCACCTTCGACAATCATTCGAAAGAATGAGAGAACATGGTCTGAAGATGAACCCTTTGAAGTGTGCATTCTGTGTGAAAGCTGGAGATTTCTTGGGCTTCGTTGTCCACAAGAAAGGAATCGAAATCAACTAGAACAAGACGAAGGCTATTCTGGAAGCGAAAGCGCCATCGAATAAGAAGGAACTGCAATCTCTGTTAGGCAAGATAAATTTCTTAAGGAGATTTATATCTAACCTAAGTGGGAAAGCTCAAGACTTTTCACCCTTACTTCGACTGAATAAAGAGGGATTCGAATGGGGGCAAGAGCAACAAGAAGCCTTCGACAAAATTAAAGGGTACCTCACCAAGCCACCTATTTTGGTGCCTCCTTGTAGCAATAGGAGTATGAGATTGTACATAGCTGCATCCGACAAAACTTTGGGAAGCATGTTAGCCCAAGAAGATGAGAATGGAGTCGAAAGACCCATTTACTATCTTAGTAGAGTTTTGAACGATGCAGAAACTAGATATAGCGAAGTTGAAAAATTGTGTCTATGTCTGTATTTCTCTTGTACAAAACTCAAGCAATATATAAAACCAGTTGATGTGTATGTTTCGTCTCATTTTGATGTTTTCAAGTACATGTTGTCGAAACCCATCTTGCACAGTCGAATTGGCAAGTGGGCACTAGCATTAACTGAATACTCCTTGACCTTTATGCCTCTTAAGGCAGTAAAAGGACAAGTGGTTGCAGACTTTATAGTCGACCACTCAATTCAAGTTGAGAATGTTAATTATGTGGAGATAGAACCTTGGAAATTCTACTTCGATGGTTCCAGCCATAAAGATGGAACAGGAGTATGAGTCTTGATCATTTCTCCAGAAAAAATTCCAACAACATTCAAGTACAAGATATCAGGTTCTTGTTCGAACAATGAGGCTGAGTATGAAGCTCTAATTACTGGCCTTGAGATATTGTTGGAATTGGGGGCTGTTGTACCCCAAAATTTGCCCTCCCATATTCCTCAAGAAATTGCCAAGCCAAGCTACAAAATTCCCCAAGGGTTGTGCAGTGTAACAGTCTCCCATACAGTCAAAATTAGGGTTTTGAGTCTGATCAAGAAAAGGAAGTTTTCAAAGGCTCAATCAAGTCTCATATGCTTATAAACATGGTCAAGCATCCTCGTATCAAGTTTCAAGGCATTCAGCTCAAGATTGCACAGTCAAAACCCTAAATTGCACTACAGTCAACTGTAGGGGCAAAATGGTCATTTGACAGTCAAAAGTTCAAATTTTTGGTCAACATATCATTTTGAAGCCACAAACATCATTTGATCAATGCTTGATCATGATTCTCAAAATTTGGCTCAGAAATCATCAAAGATGCAAAAGTTACTATATTTGGACAGCTGAAAAAGTCAACTGAAATTGACCAGGGCATAACTTTCACATGGATTATCAGAAAAATTCCATCCAAAGCTCATTTTGAAGAGAAAGACATTTCCTACAACTCATCTTCATACTTCAAGTCCAAGAAATGCTCTCACAAAAAGTTATCAATTTCAACATTATAGGTCATTTTCAAAAGTCAACAAAAAGGGACTTTAAGTCAAAGGCCATAACTTGAGATTGGAAAATAAAAATGACATGGGACCAAAGGAATTGGTTAAAGGACTCAAAGACCTTTCCAAAATGTCCAAGAACATGTGAAAAGCTTAAACATTGAGCAAGTTATGCCTTGTAGAAGTTGGGAAATTTTTGTGAAATGGCAAAAGTCAACTATCCTTGAAACTTCAATTTTTGACAAAAGGGCCCACTTTCTTCCACTTGGTTCAGCCTTGTCATGCCACACACGTGTCCCATGATTAATTTCAAGACCAAATATTGATTTTTCTATTTTATTTAATTTTTGATAATTTAATTCATTTTAAATCTTTAAAAATTCAAATAAAATTCAAAAGTCAATGAAATAGTGTCATTTGAATTGGGATAGCTTCCATATATCATGTGCCAGCTCACAAACTCATGCTAGGGTTAGATTATACACTAAGTCTTGGTCTTGGCTTAAAAGAAGGAAAAGTTTGTTAATGAAAAAGACCTAAGACCAATTCTCTCATGGGCATGGGAAAAGGCCAACTAATGACCTAATTTCCTTCCATCATAAGCACTGAGTCAAACCCTAAGCCTTGGACACCAAATGTTGCGCTCAAAAGCTCATTGAAAATTTGAAATTTTGACTTGAAAACTAGATTCTGAAATCACTATTAGAGGTGGATTCAAGTCCTAAGATTGATTCTAATAGCTTCCTTGCCAACTCCTGATCACATTGCAATCCCTAACATCCATCAATACGCGAAGAATTGGTAAATAGAACCCTCCCTGTACAGCAAGAAAGTGTTGATCGTGTTTTCAATTTTAGACATCCCCATTGCATTTTAATTGTATATTCATGTTCCTTACAAAGTTTCCAAACTAACCATTGTGTTTAATTGCATTTTTGTTGACCATACGCGATTTCACCATGTTCACATTTTAGGGTTTTCAAGTTGTGATTTTAGGGCTTTTACAATACTGTAAAATTAGCCTTCCAGACCATGATAGTCATACTCAGCAAGCCTAGACGAAGAAGAAGCACTATTCGCGAACAATTTATGAAGCTTATAGCGCTATTCGCTATTTTTCTAAAAGTCCCCTAAGGCCATGCGTGTAAAACCGTTTCCATAGGCTTGTGTTTCAGAAAAAAAATGAAAACAACGAAGGAGATGATGTGTTGTCTAGCAGCGATTGGCCAGTTTTGAATTTTCGCGCTTAACCACTAACGCGTTTATTCTTTTCTTTTGTTATTTACTTATTATAATATGTTAATTAAAGCGTTGTGGTTCAGTTGGCAGGTATACATGCTTGTGACTCTCATGACCTGGGTTCAAGTCCCAGGTCTGGCAAATTGCAATATTATTTTTCAATTCAAATTCTTATGCAGCGCGCCTATTGTGGTTCACCATGTTCCATCCTCATCCAGACATACACGCATCCAGTTCCATCAATCAAAAGGCCAAGATTCAAGGAACACCATGTACCATAGTCAGACGTGTCATAGGCTTGCACAAAAGTCAACGAATTCAAGGTTAATTGGGCCAGAATGCTAGGCCTTACCTCCAATTTTGGGGCCACCCCCCCTGGTTTGCATTTTCTTTTCATTTTTTTATATATCTTATTTTCAATTGCAATTTTATTTGATTTATTATCTCAATTTAATTAATTAGTTTTTTTCAACAAAAATATAAAAACATCATAAAAAATCAGAAAAAGACCAAAAAAGAATAAATATTGTTATTATAATTATTTTCTTGTAAATAAATTAATATATAATGAATTTAGTTTTAATTAGGATGTTTGCAATTTTAATTCTTTTCATATTAAATAAAATAATTAGAATTAGGTTAATTAGCAATTTCCACTCCTTTTAATTTTTCCTTTTTTCATCATAATATTATTATTTATTTATTTTCATAATTAAATTGTATATAAATAATTTAGGTTTAAATTAGGTTCAAAATTCAATCTTTTTCTTAATAATTTAAAAATAGTTAGAATTAGGTTTAATATTTCATGTTATTTTTAATTAATTAATTAATTTCTCCTTAATCTTAAAAAATACAAAAATACCAAAAAACATTCTTTTTAATTTTAATTTTTAATTCCTTATTAACTTTAATTTATTGTAAAAGGGTCCAACGCCCATGTCCATAATTTATTTAATTTGCACATTTATTTTATGTCGTTTAAATAATTATGTACATGTCCCAAAGCCTTGTAACAATTTTTACTTTTCGCTTATTTTCTTTATTTATTTTCTGTAAAATCGGGTCCGGTTTAATTTTGGCGATGTGGACCCGCGCCATTTGTAATAGTTTAGATTTATTTTCCCGCAAATATTAACTGTTAACAAAAGCATGCAAGAATGAATGGCCTTAAAAATAAAATCAAGCGTAGAACACCAATAAACATGACAAGGCAAATATCAATGAAGACGACACACGAATCGCACACACCACCCCTAGGGTACGCCTCACTGTTGCCTTGCCTCGAAAGGTGATCGTCGAGTAGAGGATGTCTTAGTAAGTCCTCATGATCCGGGAACCTGGCATGAGGGTAGCTTCTAAGGTGTCTTCCCATTGCTCTGGTGATCACCATGTCCCTACAAACTCGAATTGACCCGAACACCTCCAACGGTGGTGCTACCTACCTCTCAATGGTGGGATGGCACTACTTTAAAGGACATTTACACAGACGAATTCCTTAGGGTAGGTAGGTTCTCAAAGATACTTGCTCTAATTTCAAACAAAAAACACTTTTCACACCAACACATTTTCAAAAGCTTTCAAAGCAAACTTTTCAAACACTCTGACGTACGAGTCGAACGGAAATTTTTCAAAGAAACTTTTTAAAACCCACAATTGAAAAGCGAACAAAACATTTTGAAAACACATTGAGCAAGTATCTAAGAGCCCATGGATAACCATGGATAGAAAGGGTGCTAACACCTTCCCTTTCTATAACCTACCTCCCGAACCGAGAGCAATCTCTTTAAGGAATTTTTCTGTGCTTTTGTCCTTTCCATTTGGAGAAAATAAAAGACGGTGGCGACTCTTGCTTCCGCGATATTTCGCGAACCAGCGTTAAACAGTCAGTTCCAGATCCACCGATCACAGGGGCAACTCGAGTCGAAATAATGGGAGACTCAGAGTTAGTCATTAAGCAAGTCACAAAAGAATATAAATGCATAAGAGAAAATCTCATTATGTACTTTGTGATAGCAAATCGTTTATTGAAAAAATTTGAAATGGTCAATATTTGACACATACCCAGATTGGAAAATCAAATAGCCAACGACTTGGCACAAATTGCATCTGGGTACAAGATTTCAAAAACGAGATTACAAAGAGCAATCGAAGTTCGAGAAAAGATAAAAGCAACTTGTCTATCACCAACAGACTTGGAATCGACAAGACTAGGATATGCTGATCAAAGTAACTTCGAAATTTCGTTCATAGATAATTTGTCAGAGCAAGATTGGAGGAAGCCCATTGTGGATTATCTTCAAAATCCAGTAGCTTCGACAGAACGAAAAACAAAGTACAGGGCGTTGAGTTATGTACTCATGGGTAATGAGTTATTTAAAAAGACGCCTGAAGGCGTATTGCTAAAATGTTTAAGTGAAACTGAGGCATACATAGCCCTTTCGACTACGCACGCTGGAGCATGTGGGGCTCACCAAGTAGGCCATAAGATGAAATGGTTGTTGTTTCGACAAGGACTATACTGGCCCACCATGTTGAAAGATTGTGTCGAGTTCGCTAAAGGTTGCCAAGAGTGTCAAGTCCATACATGCATCCAACATGTACCAGCAAGCGAACTTCACTCGATAGTGAAACCTTGGCCTTTTAGAGGATGGGCGTTGGACCTCATTGGAGAGATTCGACCAGCATCATCAAAGAGCCAGAAGTATATATTGGTAGGCATTGATTATTTTACTAAGTGGATCGAAGCTATCCCTTTAGTCAATGTGGACCAAGAAAATGTCATTGAATTTATTCAAAAGAACATTATCTTTAGATATGGAATCCCTGAGACTATAACAACTGATCAAGGATCAGTTTTCACCGGTCGAAAGATGCAAGAATTCGCTCAGGAAACGGGCTTTAAACTCCTAACATCAACACCTTATTATGCACAGGCAAATGGTCAAGTGGAAGCAGCGAACAAAGTAGTGATTGGCTTGATAAAAAAGCATGTTGGGAAGAAGCCCAAAAATTGGCATAAGACGTTAGACCAGATTTTGTGGGCCTGTCGAACGTCCCCAAAAGAAGCCATAGGTACAACGCCATATAGGCTAACTTTTGGCCATGACGCAGTGTTGCCAGCAGAAATTTGTCTTCAATCTGCAAGGGTTCAGAGACATTATGATATTCCCTCTGAAATTTATTGGGATATGATGTTAGACGAACTAGTGGATTTAGACGAAGAAAGATTGCGCGCTCTTGACCTACTCAGGCTTCAGAAGAAAAGAGTAGAAGACTCTTATAATAAAAAGGTGAAACCTAAGGCATTTTCGCCTGGGGAACTAGTTTGGAAGGTGATTCTTCCCATGGATCGAAGGGATCGAAGCATGGGAAAATGGTCACCCAAATGGGAAGGACCATTCAGAGTTATCCAGACTTTTTCTGGTGGAGCTTTTGAAGTCGAAGAGCTAGGTGAAGATAAAAGGCTCTTGAGAGTAAATGGTAAATATTTGAAAAAGTATAAACCTATACTCCAAGAGATAAAAATAAATAACAAGTAACGACTAAATTAACCATAAATAAGCCAAAATGGAAATTTTTTATAAATTAGCCAAAATGGCAATATTGTCGAATACATATTACAATATATGGTTAAAGGGCTGAATCAATCAGAAGGGGGTGGAGTCCTTGAGTCGAAGGTATTTAGCTTGCTGCAGCTCCAATCTTTTGTTGCACAAGGCATTCGCCTGCGCAAGCTTGGCAATTTGATCGTCGAAGGCTTGAGCTTTCTCAGCAAATTCTAGGCCTTGTGTGATTTCAGCTTGACTTTCGGTGTCTGGAACAGTCGAGAGAAGTTCCTCCTTGCGCTTAGTATTGGCATTCATCTTAGCCTCTAGTTCTTCGATTTGCGCCTTGATGGAAGCATTCTCTCGATCGATGGCATCAACTTCTTCTTGTTTAGATGCTTTTTGCTTCGACAACTCCGCAATTCGAGAAGTTGTCTCTGCTACAGCAGTCCATGCAGAAGAGCTTTTGCCATATAACACTTCAAGCTGGCTATTAAAGCCCCTTTGTCACCGATAATCTGCTGAGACTTGATCAATAATGGAGTGTAACTCCATGATAAAGCTTGAAACTTCCGGAGGCACAGCTAGCAAGTCTACGGCATTCAAAACAACCCCCAAATATGATGGAGCAGTAGGGTCTCCCTCCAAAGCTTTCATCAAATACTTCTTGAAGAACTGAGCCTTAACCTTCGTCAAAGCCTCATCGAGAGGAGAAGTTTCAGTGGACTTCCCCGACAGAGTAGGAGCCTCCTGACTGACATCATACGAACTTCCCTTGCTCTCGATGATGGCGTTCAAATAGCCAATAGGATCAGTTTGCTTCAGGAGTTCTAAGTCTTCTTTCGACCTATGCTTTGTTGAGGTGACAACCTTTGCAGCGGCGTTGTCTTGGGGTTGAGGCTGTTGAGTAGCATTTGCCTCGACTTGACTCTCTTTGACTTGGGCTGCGGCAGTACCAGCGTCATCATGACCCCCTTCGCCAGCGTCACCGTGGTCCCCTTCGTCACGATGTTCTTCCGACAGATCAACCACCTGAATCTCTTTTGGTTGTTGCTCTTCTGTTTGTGGATCTTCTGTTGGTTGTTCTACTGTCTCAGCATTGGCTTCATTTGTTTCAGTGTTGGCTTCATCGTTCGCCAAGTCTTTTTCTTGTGGCCTACTGAGTTCAGCAGAGTCCAATGTTTCAGAAGTCCTTGGCGCTGAGCTTTCAGTGGTGTCCTGAAAAAGAAGAAGAAGAATCTTCTGAGTTAGAAAGAGACATAATCGAACGTGGGTATCGACACCTGAGTTAAAAAGGGATCAAAGAGATTACCTGCAAGGGAGCTTCAGCCCCAGGGCTGGAATTGTCGCTTTCGACAGGTTTATTGAGAAGAACATTTAGTTCCTCCTCCGTTGGCTCTTCAATGATTACTGGAGGTGGCCTGGGCTTTCTCCCAGCAACCTTTATTCTGATTGTTCGAGCTTCAGGAAGAGGAACGTCCTTCTTCAGCTTTCGCCTTTTAAGAGGAGCAGGGGGAGAATCATCTTCTTCGTCGCTCCCAGATTCGACCGTCAGTGCTGGCCGTTTCTTGGGTGAAGGTGCCTAAAAAACCAATTGGAGTTTGATTTAGAAGTTGCATCAAAAGTCAGAAAGTTAAAGCCAGAAGAAAATAATAAAAGTCTGGTTACCGATGCAGAAGGCTTTTTCGAAGGGCCTTCCCCCTGTTGGTTTGTTGTGGTCTTCGCTGGCGCTATAGTCTTCGCTGGTGGTGGAGGTTTTGTTAAGGGGCCTCCTCCCTGATGGCCTTCTGCAGCCTTCTTGGCTGCAGGCTTTCGAACAACTGAAAGTAGACAAAATAATTAACAGGCTACCAGTCGAAAGGGAAAGACAAAGTAATTCGGAAGGATGAACTTACATTTCTTTATTTTGTCCAAGACAAGAGCAAAAGACTTCTGAAGTTCGTCCGCGAAGTCCTTCTCGTCGAAAAAATCCTCAGTGTAGTAACTTTTCCACCACTCCTCGAAGGATGGTGAGCAGAGAAAGTTAAGCTGATAGTCAAACAACGAAAGGACTATTCGACCAGCATACCTGCCGATATGCTTAGTGGCAGCGTCTTCAGTGTAGTCGTTGCAAAAGTATAACATAGACTTCTCCCTGGGAAAAATTGGAGAAGGTAGTGTTTGAATAATACCAAACTGGCGAGACACCAGGTTTGGTTGATACGCGATTAGACTCAAGTGAGTCTTGGAGCTCTTGAATCGCAGGGGCATTATTCTTGGTGTGAGAAATGCCTCCCACACTGTTGTATGCTCTTCGACCTGAGGACCACTTGACGCCTTAGGATGTGGCCTCGTGAACCACTCCGGGCCAACCTTTCGTCGAGCAAACGGATCCATGGTCGAAGCAAACTCTTTCCTTTTTGCAAACATCAAGACGAAGTTTGTAAAAGTTTGTTGAAGCTCCAGCCCATCTTCCGTTGGGGTCAGCAGAGCCAATCTGGTGCCTTCGATGCACCTATTTGCTATTTCTGGAGCCTGCTCATTTATTTGAGTCTTCTGAGGCAAGAAAGACTCGAAGGTGGCATTGAGCCACAGCTGAAGCAGCCAAAAAGGTCCAGCAAGCAGCAGACTGGCTCTGTTCTCGATGATCTTCAGAAGAGTCGCTCCGTTGCTAATCGACTCGTACAGACTCGCCAAAATCAAATCTGCCAAACAGATATTTTGGCCGTGGTGGAGTTGAGTGGCGAGAGTGACCATCTTCTTGGTCACCTGTAAAGACTTGGTGCAAAACACAAAGCGTGTCAGCCATAGGGCTAGAAACGCGATATGCTCTACGTCCGACACAGCGTCCGTCGACTTATCGTGGTAGTGATTGATGAAAGTGGTGTAGGTTGGTTTTGTGGCAGAGAATCCAATCTGATCCTCCGACATTTCCTCTGGGTCGAAGTAGTCCCCAGTGGGTCGAAGGCCAGTGATGGCGGCCACGTCGAAGAGCGTGGGAGTCAGCATTCCACAGGGAAGATGGAAAGTGAAATGGGTGTAATCCCAGAAGAGTAAGGAAGCTATCAACATTTCTGGGGAATAGTTAAGACTCGTCTTCGACAACATAACCAGGTCGAATATCCCCATATCTTTCCAGATCGAAGCCTGGCGTTTCTCCATTTTTTCCAGCCAAGCACTATAATCAGGAGTGAGGCTAGGGCTAGACCTGAAAGCCCTAACACCTCTATTGAAGAAACGGAGGTAGATTTTCTCCTTAGCAGGATCTTCATTATCCTCTGCATCTTTCTTGGAGCATCCAACCGGTTTGAGTTTTTCAAGTACCGGAAAGTAGCTTTTGATCTTCATGGCTTCAGCAATGCTTGGGTATAATGGGCCAGACATGGCAAAGATTTGGTTGGAATATCCAACCGGAATCATGAGGTGGCGTGAATAAGCATCACGTACAGCAATGTCCAAAGGCTCAGGGACCCTTCGTTGGCCCGTGGGAGTCACTACGGGAGCAGTGGAGAAAATCCTGGGTTTGACATTTCCAGAGGGAGTGTTGGCGCTAGGAGCGTTGGAAGAACCAGATTTCATTGTTGATACTAAGGTTGAAGATGAAGTGAAGAACAGGTGGTTTGCAAAGGAGGCAAGAGTTTGTATGCAATGAGGAATATCTGAAGGCAAGGTAGCGTGAAAAAGTCCCACAATGGGTACTTAGCGCTATTTATAGTAGTTGGGGAGATCCCCAAATTCGAGGACATTTAATGCCATTTAATGTTGCAGAAGGTTGTGGGACACGTGGCGTCTCCCTGTTGTTGTAGCCGTTCTGCAGAAATGAAAGGGTGCAGCGTGCGCCCTCGTTTTTGGGAATTGTCATGATGACAATTTGTGAAAAGACGTTTGGCACGCTGCACGCCGTACTGAAGTGACGTCTTAGGTACGGATGAAATGATGGCTTTTCCTTGGGATTGTCAGTGGTTGGTAGAAGACAAAAAAATGCACAATTTAATTTGTGACTAAGAATAAAAAGACAGGTGTCGAATGGCATTTCAAAGAATGCCTTTTTCTTTCAGAGTCGAAATAAGGCATTCTTGGGGGGCAATTTGTTGGCTCCTAAATTCGACACCCTTGTTTTATTAATATCAGCCATTAAAGCTGAAGGATGTTTTCGACCAGCTGGGTCTGTCGAAATGCCCATCGAAAGATGGCAATGTACTTGGAGGATTTCTTCCAAGGGAGAAGTTGGTTGCCTTCGACGTCGAAGGTGTTTCTCGTCGAAGATACTTCTCGACGAAGGTGTTCGATGGTTCAGAGTGGAGCGGTTTGAAATTCAAACGTTTGGAGGGAAAACGGTTTCCAGCGGTTACCAAGTGCAACGTGCAAAGATCTGGGGCGTCGAACGCTGAGAACGTGCCAAGTGGAGTCATCTCGAAGCAGTGTAACTGCCCGACGGTTACTTGGGATGTTTTAGTATAAATAGTAGTAGGTCACGCAGTTTTTCGCGTGTGTTCACAAATATATACAAAGTCACTCATATAGATTCGAGTACCCAGCGTGTGAGAAAGAATTGTTGAGAATGTATGTGTGAAACACCACTTTTATTAATCAAAGTCATTTACTTTCCAGAAACTTTACTTGCTTTCTTCTTTACTTTTCCTGTCGAAGCCCTTTATTTCAAGCCTTCATTTATTTTATCAAGCCCATTTCTTCATGCACTTTACTTAAAGCCTCTTTATTTTCTTGTCATTTAACCATTATCCAACTTAATCAAAACCTCAAAATCAACCATGTCTTAGGATCAATCTGATCGATCCTGCGAGTAACCAAATAAGTAACCATTTGGAGGATCAGCGGTTGTTTACCAATAACCACGGTAAACACTATGCAAAACAAACAAACACCTTGGTTGAGAACAAACACAATCGGTAAACTTCCATCTTATCTTTGGTTTAGTTATATAATATTTGATTATCAAAACACTTTTCGAATTTCAAACTCGCATCATTTATCCCCTAGGTTATGATAAATATGCAAAATCTACGATATAACTTATTGTGTTAGTCTCAAAGCAGCGATAAGTTATCTAACTCATATTATCTATCCCCTAGGTTGTGGTAGATATACAAAATCTATAGTTCATTGTGTCAGACTCTAATCGATAATGAATTATCAGGTTTGTGTTATTTATCCTCTAGGTCGTGATAAATACACAAGCCTATACTCGTGTTATCTACCCCTTAGGTTGTGGTAGCGAAAAATTATAGTTCATTGTGTCTGTCTCTAAGCGATAATGAATTATCAGGTTTGTGTTATTTATCCTCTAGTTCGTGATGAATACACAAGAATATCCTCGTATTATCTATCCTCTAGGTTGTGGCAGGTATGCGAAAATATATAGTTCATTGTGTCAGTCTCTAAGCGATAATAAATTATCAGGTTTGTGTTATTTATCCTCTAGGTCGTGATAAATACACAAGCCTATCTTCGTATTATCTATCCTCTAGGTTGTGGTAGGTATGCAAAAATCTATAGTTCATTGTGTTAGTCTATAAGCGATAAGGAATTATCAGGTTTATGTCATTTATCTTCTAGGTTGTGATAAATATACAAGACTATCCTCATATTATCTATCCTCTAGGTTGTGGTAGGTATGCGAAAATCTTTAGTTCATTGTGTCGGTCTCTAAGCGATAATGAATTATCAGGTTTATGTTATTTATCCTCTAGGTCGTGATAAATACACAAGCCTATACTCATGTTATCTACCCCCTAGGTTGTGGTAGGTATGCAAAAATCTATAGTTCATTGTGTCAGTCTCTAAGTGATAATGAATTATCAGGTTTGTGTTATTTATCCTTTAGGTCGTGATAAATACATAAACTTATACAAAATTTGAAATATAACTTATTGCGTTAGTCTTAAAGCAGCAATAGGTTATATGTCTTTCTGCGATATAATTCATTGTGTTAAGTCTCCATGCGACAATGGATTATCAACTCTGTTTTGTTCATCCTCTAGGTTGCGATGAATAGACAAAATTTATGTTATAAGCTTACTATATTGGTCTCGAAGCGTTAGTAAGTCAACTTTAAAACTTGTGTTAGTTACCTCCTAGGTTACGCTAAATATGCAAAATCTACGATCGATTTTCTAAGTATTCGCGAGTTGTCCGCGTCGTCATATCTAGGTCAATCTCACTTTTCGCTCTAACTTTGATAGGATGATACATCATCATTTTTGCCTATTTTTCTATACTCTTGAGAATGTTGTACAACGTATTCTTATAATTTTTGGTCCAAATTTTGGGGTCTTCCATTATTTAATAACCCTCCGATTCGAATGTGTGAAACTTTGTATACTCACACGCTTCAATCGAAGAGTAATTAAATAGGGGCAGCTGTCATACCCCAAATTTGTCCGCCCCATTTTTAAAATATTCAAATTATTTTTAAACTTGGTTTCATAATTTTTTTGGATATTACTCACATTTGGTTTAACAATAATTTATTTTTTCTTATTTAAAATATATAATAATTTACTTTAAATTATTGGTATTTTTAAAATAGAAAAATATTTTCCCACCTTCATATGTTTCTATGTGTCTTTTTATCTCAAATAGAATGGCATAGCACCGTTGGTAAGAGAGTAAGGCTTGCAAGTGGAAGGTCTTGAGTTCAAGTCTCGTTACACTACTTTTTGCTATTTATATTCTTGTGTGTGTTTTTTAATTAAAAGGATAAAAAAGTCATTTTTCAATTATTTTATTATTATTTTTGTTTTCTATTTTAAGGGTATTTTAAAATTATTTTTTTAAATCTTTGATTTTATACACTTAATAGTCAAGATGTTAAAAATAATTGAAATTTTTTAAAAATCAATTTTTATTAATCACCAAATCAATCACAATATTGAGAAAAAATCACAAAAGTGTCTAGGTTCATAATCTTGTCCTCCAAGTTTCAATCAAGTCTCAATTGGTATAAATCTTTCTAAAAACTCTTTTTTTTATTATTAAATTATTATTTTCTTATTTTTAATTAATAAATTTTTAAAAATAGTGTTTTTCACTTTTTTCAATTTTTAATTAAAAAATAACCAAAAAATCATATAAAATATAATAACAACAAAATCATATGATTTGTCACTTTCTGATTGGTCACATGTTGACAAAACTGATTTCTCATTGGCCAGAGTTTATAGACTTGTTGACCAAGATAAAAACATAAACTTTGGACTTTTCTTGGTGTGGACTATTTCTTTTTTGGGATGTCTTTAACCTAATTTCAAATCTATAAATAGGGCTCTCTTCACCCTAAAGTTTTCATCACCAACCATTTGAAGAATCAATAATCATTTGCATATCAACAACTCACTAGAGTACTTCTAAAAGTTGTTGCTCTTCACATCAAATAACAACAACAACTAAACCCTAACGTCTTCATTCCATTATCAATCTGGAAAAAAAAGAGGGATCTTGTATCGAAGGAAAAAAGGGAAATCTTGCACCAAAGGAGAAAGAAGAAAAGCACAGAGAAAAGGAAAAGAATGATGGAGGGAGCAACTTAATTTGGTCACGGCATTTCAAGTTGGTATTTTTTTATATCTTTAAACATATGTATAAATATTATATTGGATATAGATTAGAATTTATTCTTGTTTGAGTTTTGGTTTGATTGTTTGATTGCTATTTGTTTTGTTTATGTTTTATGATATTCGTATTTTTTATTTATTATTATTTTCACATTTTTTTATAAAAGAAACATTTTCTCTAACCCTAAAAAGACTTTTTTAATATTAAATTTTTTTATAATAAATATTTTTTTAAACCTAAATTTTTTTTCTAACTTTAACTTTTCTTCTTATTATTAGTATTAAAAAAAACTTTTTTATCTTAAAAATATTTAAAAAAAACAATAGAAAAATAAAAAAATCTAAAAAATAACTTTAGTTTCTTTTGAATAACAAAATACACTCCAAATTTAACTTTTATACTTCTCCTTTAATTTATTAATTTATTAATTTAATTCTTTAATTAACTTATTCTATTTTCTTCATTTAATTAGCTTATATCATATTTTTAACAATTTGTATTTAATTATAATTTTGCATATTAATAAATTATTTTTATATTTTTAATAATTAGAAAATATTTATTTATTAATTAAAATATTTTCTAAAAAACACTAACCCTACTTTTTAATTGCATTAAATCTTTTTTCTCATTCAAACTTACTTTTTTACAAATTGCATTATACATTTTAAGACAGCTAACCCATCAAATACTAATATTTTTCTCTACTAACATAATTTAAAACTCAAGGTATTTTCAAAAAGGATTGTGAAGATATTCTTTATTAACTGCGAACTGCGTCTACGATTCTGCTATTTTCAATCCATACTTGGTTCAAGGATTAATTCAAAATATTTTCACAATCCATAAAAAAACAATCAAATACTATGAACTACGAATTGGGACTATGATTCCTCATAAGAGAATACGTAGGCATACGACTTAAAAACTGTGGTGAGTTCCACTAATTAAAAAATTAAAACCCTATCCTACCCTTTTAACCTAAACCCTGGTATCCTTGTGAACAAGGTAGATGAAGGGTGCCTAACATCTTCCCTTCGTCTAAAGTGAGTCAAGAATTTAAATCTTTGTATCATCAATTAGGGTTATCATGTTATATTCCCGTCTTAGGATAAGAATTAATGGTAGAGACTATATTTTTTTTCTGGTTATTACAGGCACCAAATGATGAAAAGGTGGTAAAAGGCAATCGGCCCGCTAAGTTGGGTAACCCTCACCCGGTTATTCAGCCCAAAGGAGGTTGATCCTCAAACGTCGTCCAAATAAGGACAATATATAAACTACAAAGTTTTAAAAATTTCATCGGTTATTAAAAGGAGCAAGTGTTGCTTATTTGGTGCCTAAATAAAAAATTCTTGATTAGTCTTGTGCATGTGATGATCATCATAGTTCTCATTACCTTAATTTGATTGTTTGAATGAAAAAGGAGAAAAATTGAGAAAAAAACTTAAGTACAAAGCATAATTAGAGAGGTATCCGAAGAGGAAACTCAGGTTTAAAAAGTTCTTACAAAAACTCTTCGCGTCATATGAAGACTGGACGGACTATCTCTTAACCAATGTGAACGGAAGTCTCGCGTATGAATACCAGTATACTTTGCCTTTCATGAGCTCTTTTATTTATTGCTTGAGGTCAAGCAACAGTCTAAGTTTGGGGGAGTTTGATCAGTGGTTTTTACACATTTGTTTACCGTTCATTCTAGTTAATTGTTTCATTGTTTTTAAGCGCTTTATTTCCCTTTTTCCGTATTTTATGCTTTGGTTGTGTCTTTCTAATTTTTTTAGGTTCAGGTAAGCATTCAAGAAGAATCGAAGCAAATACCAGGAAAAATTGTAAGATTTCAAAAAAAAATTCTACACACTCTAGGCGGTCTAACACGGCCGCCCGTGTCAGGCAACACTGACCATGTCAAACAATACGGTCGCCCGTGTTAGGCAACACTGGTTGTGTCAGTCTGACAACATGAATTTCCAAAATCTTAGAGGTGCAACACGGGCGTGTGTGTTTCCTAACATGGCCAGTGTGGGCTTGTCACACTGATTTCAGTATTTTCTCTTATTTTACTCAAGTTTTGGTCTGAAAGGAAGGTTTGGGTATTTCCGACCGACCTAAGTGAATGTTTGCTATTGAGATGAGTTTTCACGATGAATTACGGGGATTTTTACCAGTGAAGAATTGTTACAGGATTGAAGTTGAATAGAAAAGGTTATTGGAGAGTGAAAGATACTCATGAGCGGAAGCAATTGAAGATCGAAGTTATCCAAATTCTTGTAATGTCTAATTTTCATCTTATAATTTTTTTGAACAATATGAGTAGCTAAACCCCTCAATTCTAGGGGGTGTCCCTGATTTTATTCTATAAACGACTTAGAGTTCTGATTTCTTTAATGCAATAGTTTTTCGTATTCAATTTGATCGTTCAATATTTTAATGTTTTCCCTGTCGGACCAACAAGGATTGATTTACGATTAACAATCAGTTGGACTATGGTTGTTAAGGTTTTTGTATGATTAGACTATAGTAGATATCACCTAGGACTAGGGATATCCTATAGTTACCAGTTAAATCTTGATAACACCATTGCTTGATTTTATCATAATTCTCTAAGGACTTAGGTTTTAGGATGAATATTCAAAGTTTTTCCCACTAAGGACTTGGAGGGAAACAAACTAGAGATATGGTAATTGAATGTCATGAACTTATTAAAGAAATTTGGATTCGAGGTTATTAAGGTAACATTTAGCATTTGATATTGTAAAGCATACATGTATCATTATGGATCCTGTAACATTAGTGTAATGCTCAATGTTTATAGGTTTCAAATTAGAACTACGATTGTAGAATTAGAACTATGATCATAGAAGTAATATGAAGAAAAAAATATATTTCTCATTTTATTTTGATGATTTTTATAATACAAATGAGATGATCACTACCACAAAATATATCTTTGGTAAAACCATATTACCACGGCCGGTTAAATAACCGTAGTAATAACTGATATTCGCTCGCCTTAATTTTTTAATATTTTATTAAAATACATTTTATCACGGTCCTTCATCAAAATTGTTGTGATATGTTAAAGGTTACTTATTTTGATTTCCAGCACCAACAATTTTTTCTTCTTTTCGTTACAAAAAGGGATTGTCATTATACTCTTATAAATATATTAAAATAAAAATACTTATCATCATAGTTTATACCATAAACCATTGTAAATAGTACTTACATATTATTACTGTTTATTTTAACAGTTGCGGTCTCTTTCATCTTCTTCTTCATATGCTTTCTTCCATGCTATTGATACATTTTATTACCTTTTTTTTTTCAAAACAAAACCCTAAAATCTCTCTCTTCCAATGCAACGAACTCACCCTGATAACCTTCTTCAAATTAAAAAGGTAATATTTTCCATTAGATTTCTTACAATTTTCGTATATGTTCCATGTATGGCACTAGTTCTTCTTAAAAGGGGGTTTTTTCATTTGGCATGATTTACTTCCTTTTTGGGTTATGTTTTCGTTTATGTTAATGCTAGTTTATATTTTCAAAACAGGTTAATATTCTGAAAGTTGTTTATATTTCAAAACCTGGTTTAAGAGAACTCATACTATGGGTGTGGTTCATAAATGGTTTTTGTTTCTATGGAGAAATAATACAAGAAGTATGAAGCTATTTTGGAAGCTTCATCCGCCTTATATTTTTTCTTCATAGAAACAAAAAGTAGATCAACTTCAGATCATTTCATGAATATTTTAAATAAAAGATATGTTGTTGTTGTTTTGTTGATAATCATTGATGTATGTTATTGTTGTTCATAAATGGTTTGTGTTGTTGTTGTTGATGTTGTTGTTGATAAATATTATTGTTGTTGATTTATGTTATTGTTGTTGAGTTTATTATAATGTATGTAGATTATGCTTGTTTCATTAACCCTTCACTGATCATGCATTCATATTTAAAATGATTTAGAAAAAAAATATTGAAAATTAAGTTATATTTGAAATACAACTTAGATTATTCAATATTTTCCGAATTGCATGCATCTCGTAATTCATCTATCGTTCTTTCATGTTAGAATAATAATACAAGTATGAGTAAGTGGGTAAATAGTCCTACATTGGATAGAAATATGGAGACTAGAGCATATATAAGTGGGAGAACCCACTCACCTATCACCTTAAATTTTTAGGTGGATAAGTGGTGTGTCTCTCAAAAAGGTACATAATCCTCAACTTTGTATCAATGCTCCTAGTAACTCCCCTCCCCCCCCCCCCCCCCCAATAAATGGTATCAAAGCTTGGTTTTAGGTTTTAGATGGACAAGTGGTGTGTCTCTCACAAAGGTGACTAGTCCTACACTATGTATTAATGCTCCTTATTAACCTCCCTCAACATTTAACACGTAGAACTTGGTTTATTACCTTAAGTTATTCAAAGCAATAGTTTGTTCTATATTAATTTATATTGAAAAATATTAAATTTGATGAGAAATTGAATCATCTTTATCGATGTCATCATAATAATATTTATCATTGATTGAAATAATAATGATGATAGCGATGATTATGATCCTGAATTAGTCAATATATTGATGCTTTGAAAAATAAACTAGGAATGAATTGTTGCTTTAAAGAACTCAGGGCATTGAAGCAAATACTATGTGTTAAGTAGTAAGAGCTGAATTAAGGTATGAATGCAATTTGAAAAACAATGGTTCATTTAAGTTGTTTTTCAAGAATAATTTAATTTCTCAAGTTATTATCTTCTACATCAATTTTAATGGTTGTATATGTTTAGTGAGGTGTAGGGGAAAAAATCAATCTACATATTTTATAATAAATTTAGGGTACTTTCCACAATAATTATCTTTTGTAAACATGGTGAAATATTAACTATATTCCAAATAAATTGTTGTTGTTGGGTTTCGAACCCATGACCTAAATATATATGTGATACGGTGGCAGAACCGACTGTTATACTGGTTTTGCATTTGTATTCGCAAATATTGTGGTAAGCAAGAGTCGCCACTGACTTTTCTTTTATCCAACAAAGGAAAGGGTGAAAAGAATAGAAAAAGACTTTTTTCGAGATTTTCTGAGTAAGGGGGATAGATTATGGAAAAGAAAGGTGTTAGCACCCTTTTCATCCGTGGTTTTCCACGGGCTCTTAGATACTTGATCATTTTTGAAAATTGCTTTCGTGTTTGTGTGTTTTGAAAAGGTTTTTGTTTGCTTTATGATAACTCTTGTATCAGTCCTCAAGAGTGTGATAAAGCATTTTTTAAAGTAGTTTTGAAAGTGTGGTGTGGAAATGAATTAAATTTGAGCAAGTACTTAAGAACTATCTACCTACTCGAAAAAGGTATTCTTTTCCTCCTTTCCTTTAGATAGCGCTATCCTACTATTAATGAGTAAGTATCCCTATCGTTGGATGTTGAGGGACTATCGTAAGGGACGTTTATAGTCATTGAAGGCAACATGTAAGGATACCTTAGCATTTCGAAGGGACTTGTCAACATATATTCGTAGGCAACATCGAGGGACAAGATTATTTCTCGTAGGAAACTCGAGGGACATTTAGGGATTATGATCTTTATGATGACTTTAAACTGGGGGTCTTTGCTAAGATATCCCTACGTTCGAGGGGCATGACCATTTCCAAAGGCAACTAAAGTTGGAGATACCCTAGGAGTGCAAGTGTGCAATAATGTGCTTTTTTCAGATATGTTATCTTGATGTTAGTGATCTAAGACTGATTATTTAATTATTTCCATACAAACCTAATTTACTAGCTGTTTGTATACAAGCATATAATATAGTGCGGAAAGTAAAACCTACAGCTATTACAAGGCTTCGGGGTAATTACAATTATATATGACTGAAAATGTAAAATGCGGATAATAAAACCTTAATTAAGCTATTACAAACCGGGCACAGTTACAATAATAAAAAAAAATATGAAAGTAAATAAACACGCGCATGAATTGAAAATACGTCTAAAATCCTAAGTGAAAGGAATTTTTTTTTGTTTGTTTTTGTTATGAAAAGAAATTTAATTAAAAATCCTAAGTCTATTCAATTTTAGTTTTTTTTAAAGAAAATATTAAAATAATTAATTAATTATTTGACAAAATTAATTTAATATAAAAAAACTAAGCATAATGTTTTTGTGGTTTTTTAAGGTTAACTAAAGCTTAGAAGAAGTAAGGATAAACAATCAAAAGAAAGGATGAAATAGAAAGACAAAAACAGTAAATGGAAAAAAGTGCATTCTGTGAAGTAAGACCTGGATCGAAGAGGCTTGGGATGCCTTTCGATCCAATGGAGGTTCTTGATCGAAGGTGCCTAAGAGGCTACACGTCTGGGGGCGTTCGATCTGGATGTGTCATCCTTCAATCTGGGATACTGGATCTGCAAGGAAGTTTGTTAGAAAAAACACAAAATGTATGACCTGGGTATCGAACCCAGGTCCTTTTCGTTGCAGCACATCTTCCTCACCAACCTGGTCGAAAGATTTCCATTCATTGGTACAAACGAAACAACAATATTACGTTAGAAACAAAAAACAAAGTATTAACTTAAATATCAAATTTGCGCGCTTAGTGGGCCCCTATGGTGTTTACCCATCGAAGATAAACTAAAGCTGTAAGAATTGAAGGTAAGCTCAGATCAAGCCCCAACAATGGCATGATCTCAATCCTGCATCTTTGCTCACATGTAACACACTCAAACAAACATGAACGTTAACAGTAATATGTATATATGTTCGACATGAATTTAAATCATATTTAACAAGTTTGAGATCAAAGACAAAATTACCAATAGGGGGATTGTATGAGGGATGCTTCTGCGTGAATCCCAGGAACACGATTCAGGTGTTATTCTGGACGGGGGCTGCTTGCAAAATCAGCTTTGAGTTTGACAGTCTTTGGAAATTTTGTGCAACTTTCTGGAACCTTGTGGGGCAGGCTGTGTTTTCTTCTAATGCAGTCTCTGTGTGTTTTTCTCTGAGATTATGAGGTTTATATAGACAAGAGATTTTAGGTCAACATTTGTGTATCAAATCTTGGTCCATTATGATGAAGAGATTTGATTTGATTTCTTCATAAAAACTTGTTATATTTGATTCAATCAAGTGCCAATCTATTTTCATGCGTTACTGCCAGCCTGTTATAAGTTGTTTGGGCCTCAAATATGATGAAAATCGAAAGCTGACCTGCCCCTACAGATCCATTTCCCTTCGAGTTTCCTCCCTTCGGAGGCTCTAAGCTCCAATTCGAATTGCACCAGCTTCGATGTCATGGCTCCTTCGATTGAGCCACCCTCTGCTTCGATTGCTTGATTTGAAGAGGATCACCCTGGTCGAATCAGCTCTTGTGGAGTTAGGAACAAACAAGGCAAGAATCTGGCCTTTAACTCAGGAATTGAATCCATGATCAACATTGAATGCTTGCCATATTTGTAAGGAAAAAATGCCATTTTGAACTTTGGGTGAACCTGGAAAGGTTAGGATAGGTGTTTTGTTCAAATTTGGCTTAAGGCTTTCATCATGATTCTTTCGATTAAGTCTCAAGTTTTGCTCGCTTCGATGGCTTTGAACTTGGTCCAATCGAAACGTTATCTTATTGATTAGTCGAAGTGTTGTTCTACACTCCTTGATGGCTCTAAGTCCTGATTCGAATTGCCCAGAACTTCCCTCATCATAAAATTTGTTTTCCTTCGAAGGCTTTGAATTCAAATTGCACCAACTTTGTTATCACGACTCCTTCGATTAAATCTTAAGCCTTGCTCCCTTCGATGGCTCTGCATCTTGATTCGAATTGCTCATATTCTCAGCATCAGAGCTTCTATGTTTGAACCATAGTCTGCAGAAAGGCTCAGAGTTATCCTCTCCAATCTGCATGAATTTGAATGCACCTTATCAGAGCTTTTGGAACCCTCTCATTTCTGGCTCTTTTTTATCTAATTTTTTCTAACATGGACAAACAGAATATTTCCCCATTGATATGCCAATCGAAACATCACTTGGTTGACATGCCTGTCGAAAGGCACTTTGTATGCTCTAACGAAAAACAACCTTATTTAAGATGCCTATCGAAGCTGCCTTGTTGGAAATGCCCATCGAAAGGCCCTATACCAATTGAAGGACCTTTTGCAGATGCCAATCAAAGGACCTTTTGCATATGCCAATCGAAGGACCTTTTGCATATGCCAATCGGAGGACCTTTTGCAGATGTCAATCGAAGGACATTTTGCAGATGCCAGTCGAAGGATACTTAACCATCATTTAAAAATTTTCCTTTTCTTTAGGAAAAGGTTTTTAACCACCTATGCAAGAGGAAATCTTGGAAAACATGAGAGGGCAAATTTTGGGGTACAACAATATATCACAATAAATGTTTAATATAACTGTTGTGATAGGTAGAATGTTAACTATCTTATCACCTTGATCGCGCAACCATGGTCAAAGCATCATACATTTAACCACCCCTTACCTCACAATGGTTGGTCAGGCATTATGGTATCCTTTTTCCAACTGTTGTGATATCACTTTTACGTAGTAGTGAATGATGAAGATAAAACATGATAAAGTAATATGACCATTTTTTACCACAATAGTCACATCTAGGCATATTACATTTAGAGATCTCATTAGCATGAAAAATATTACTAAAAATCTTAGAATTGTTTTACAGCTCATAACCTAGACCACCTTTATCTTTTCATGCCTTCTGAGCTTCTTAAACTTTCGTACTAACAAATTCATGTATTCATCTATTTCTAAATCTTTTTCTTATTCGACCTTGAGTGCAAGAATTTTATTCTTTTTTATTCCTTCTACATTATTGGCTTGTCTTTTTAGTTTCATCTCATGTTCTTGGAATAATACAAATAAGGTATTCAAATACGTAGAAGACAAATCTTAAGATTCATAAATTGTAGTGATTTTAGGTGTCTAGTTGCGGTTTATACATCTAAGGACTTTGTCAAATAAATCTTCATTTATAAATATTTTTCTAAGAATTATCAAGTGATTTATGATATGAATAAAACTTGTTTCTAAGTCTTGAATTTTTTCCTCATGTTTTATCTTAAACACTTCATACTCATGGGCCAATGTGTTCATTCTAGCCCTTTTTACCCCATTTCTACCTTCATATATAGTCTAAAGGGTGACTTACATTTCTTTTGTAGAATTACAATGAAAAAAACTAAAAAGAAACTGATCAATATCAAGAGCGATAGTGTGGGAACAAAAGGGCCTCTTTGGACCAAAGATCTCTAGGTTTGTTTTCCACAACACTCTCATTTAGATTATAGAATAAAAGGACCATATTTTTAGAGAGGCTCATATATAACAATACATCTCCTCTATTAAGATTTTTATATTCTCTTTCCAATAAGCATACCCCTCTCCATTAAAGGATGCTAGTTTGTTTAGTGAATCATTTGAAGTCATTCATACCTCCTAATACAATTAGTCTTATAACCGGAATTAAGCTCTGATGCCCCTTGTTGACCTTGTGACTTCAAATACAAGAGGGTGAATTGTGTTATTTGGTTTTATAAAAAGGTTTTCATAGAAAATTGATTTTAAGGTTGATTGATTTTAATAAATGAGACGGAGAAAAGATTAAGCAGGGGAAAATAAAATACAGGAAAGTATAAGAGAATGATAGAAAGATCAAAATATAATTTATACTAGTTTATCCTTAAACCACACAACCTAATCTACCCCCAACCACCTTCATTACACCAAGATTTTTCACATGTTTAGCCTACATCGTCAATGTCACTTACAAAGATACAAGAGAACTATGCTCTTGAAATATAATTACAACTCAAAACAAATAAACAACAAAATTACACAATTATCAATATAGTGATTTCACTCTCTCACCATGAAAGAAATGTATATTGATTAAAAATAATATATGGAAAGAAATAGTGTGAAATCATAAAATTAGTGCTTTGAAAGAGTGCAAAAGACTTACAAAGATACTAGAGAACTATGCTCTTGAATTACAATTACAACTCAAAACAAATAAACAACAAAATTACACAATTATCATTATAAGCATTTCACTCTCTCACCACTAAAGGAATGTATAATGAATAAAAATAGTTTATAGAAAGAGAGTGGAAGAAGTGAATAGTGTGAAATCATAAAATTTGTACTTTGAAAGAGTGTAGAAGACTCATTTATATAGAAAAACTTGGCTCTAAAAGGAAATAATGCATGGGCTTTGACTGATTGCAAATCGATTAAACCTAATAAATATGAAAAATCCTTAAGTTATGTTCACACCTTACTCAATTAAAATGGTTCCCAATCGATATGGTAAGGAGAAATATTGATTTGGAAAGTTGAGGGGTTGAGGTAGATTTATGGATGAGGGAGATCCTTAAGGTTACAATACTTTCCAAATTTAAGTTGTTATATGAGAAAATGAATAATTTTTCAATTTCACATTTTCTCACTCCCTTAAAAAGTATTAATGAAAAAACTATAATCTACCGATTCAAGCAAGTCCAATAGTTTATTAATTTGACGGTGAATCGGCCAAGACAAACATGGTTAATTACAATTTCAATCTTGACATTTTTAATCCACCATACCCTCTAGTTCACGATCCAACTGGTCGAGTTCGATCGAGTTCTAAAAAAGGTCTAAAATGTAACTATTTGGATATATTTTTATCCTTTTTTTAGAAACTATTTGAGCGGGGAAAGGGAAAAAACCACTAGAGCACTTAGAGAATAATTAATAATTTCAATATAGTAATTTTAAAAACTAATTAGCAATAAAGTTCATAAAATGACACAAGGCGTGCTCATTGTCTCATTCATTACTCTCTTAAGAGGATTACTTGATGTCACATACTCCCTCTGGTCACTATTATAAGCAAAAATTCTCTTTTTAGATTCATTAAATAGTTGATGTATCTAGTCTACATTGTTAAAAGACTTTGATAGAGGATTAAGAGATTTGTGGAATGCTTGAGTGATTTGCACTCAGCTGATATATATATATATATATATATATATATATATATATATATATATATATATATATATATATATATATATATATATATATATATATATATATATATATATATATATATATATATATATATATATACTACTAGAAATAATTGTATTTTACATTTACAATGAGATTAATAATAATGCTATTTTCTAGGTGCATGCATGTTATTTCCTAGATGTAAGACTAACTAGATTCTGCAACTTCCCATACTAATAATTGTTACTAGTTCCAACATTTTATAATTGCTACTAATTTCAACACTCCCCCTCAAGCTAGAGCATATAAGTCAAATGCTCCAAGCTTGGAACAGATGTATTGAATTCTCGGTCCCCTTAGAGATTTTGTGAAGACGTCTATCGATTGGTCATTTAGGTAGTATACTCAATGATGGTTTCTTTAGAAAGAACTTTCTCATGAATAAAATGACAATCAATTTCAATATGCTTATTTCTCTCATGGAATACCATATTGAAAGCTATATGTAGAGCTGCCTGGTTATCACCACATAGTTTCATTGGTTGAGTATTTCCAAACTTTAACTCTTGAAGAAGTTGTTTAATCCAGATAAGTTCTTAAGTGCCTGTAGCCATAGCTCTATATTCAGCCTCTGCACTAGACCTTGTAACCACATTTTGCTTCTTGCTCTTCCAAGAGACAAAGTTCCCACCAATAGAAACACAATATCCTGAAGTGGAACGTTTATCAATAGATAAACCTGCCTAATCTGCATCACAAAACCCAACTATTTGAGTGTCCTATTTGTCTTCATAAAGTAGTCCTTCTCCTGAAGCCCTTTTAATGTACTTTAGAATTCAGGTCATTGCATCCCAATGATACGGACACTGCATGAATTGACTTACTGCGCCAACTGCAAAGGAAATATTTGGTCTTGTTATAGTTAGATAAATGAGTTTTCCAACCAATCTTCGATATCTTTCTGGATTAGAATAAGGCTCCCCCTGACTAGGAAGTAATTTTATATTCGGATCCATGGGACTGTCAACTGGTTTACATTGCAACATATCGGTTTCTTTAAGTATGTCTAATGCATACTTTCTTTGGGAGATAATAATTCCATCCTTTGACCGAGCAACTTCAATCCCAAAAAAATATTTAAGCTTCCCCAAGTCCTTAGTTTAAAAATGGCTACACAAATGTTCTTTCAATTGAGAAATTTTCTCTTGATCATTCCCTGTTATGACTATATCATCTACATAAATCACCAAATAAACACATTTATTTGGAGATGTATGACAATAGAAGACAGAGTGATCTGCTTCACTATGTTTCATTCCAAAAGCTTGAATAACTTAACTAAATTTTCCAAACCATGCTCGTGGTGACTGTTTCAAACCATAGAGAGATCGTTGTAACCTGTAAACTAAATCGGACTCCCCCTGAGCAACAAATCCAGGAGGTTACTCCATATAAATTTCTTCTTCCAACTCACGTGAAGAAACACATTTTTAATATCCAACTGATATAATGGCCAATGACAGATGGCAGCTATCGCAATAAATAATCGAACAGACGTTATTTTGGCCACAAGATAGAAAGTATCTCCATAATTAAGTCCATAAATTTGGGAATATCCTTTTTGCAACAAGTCGAGCTTTGAGACGATAAATCTGACCATTGGCCCCAACTTTAATAGCATATACCCATCGACATCCAATCGGTTTCTTTCCCTGAGGGAGAGGAGTTAATTCCCAAGTACCATTATGCTTTAAAGCTTTCATTTCATCAATCATGGCTTGTTGCCATCCTGGATGATCAAGTGCTTCAAAAACATTTTTAGGAATAGAAATAGAAGATATATATGACATAAAAGAATAATAAGAAGGAGAGAGATGATGGTAACTAAGGAATTTATAAATAGGATGGGGATTTCTAGTAGATCGAGTATCTTTTCAAAGAGAAATGGGTAAGTCTAGATTTTCTTCATGAAGGTTTGTAGTAGGGTCATCTGTTGGTGCAGGACATAATTCATATTGTCTTTCAGTGCCTTCTAATTCTGTATTAGCAACACGTGGATGACGTTGGTATACGATGGGTGATCTTTGAGATTTCTCAAGAGGAGAATTTTCAAAAATATTAGTAGTCAAAACTGATTCTGCGACAAGGGAAGGTAATAGACCAAGATAAGGAATTGGAAAAAACTTCTTGAGTAGTATGAGACTCAACTCTGGATGGTGAGAAGTAAAACTTTTCTTCGAAGAATGTTACATCTGCAGAAATGTAGTAATGATTCTGCATAGGGGAGTAACATCTATAACCTTTTTGTAACCTAGAGTACCCCAGAAAAACACATTTTATGGCTCGGGCAGAAAGCGTATCAAGACATGGAGACAAGTCATGAATAAAACATATGCATCCAAACATCCGAGGAGCAATATGAAACAACGATTCTTTGGGAAATAGAATGGAATGTAGTATTTTATTATCAAGAGAGGAAGAAGGCATACGATTAATCAAAAAGCAGGATGTCAAAACTGCATCACCCCAATGTCAGACAGGTACATTTGCATGAAGTAACAAGATTCTAGCAGTTTCAGCAATATGCCTATTCTTCCTTTCAGCTATGCCATTCTGTTGAGGAGTATGAGGATAACTTGATTGATGGAGAATACCATGTGCTGACAAAAAAGAAGAAAGACTAGAAGAAAAATATTCTTTTGCATTATCACTTTTAAGAATTTTGATTTTCTTACCGAATTGGGTTTTAACCTCATTGGCAAAAATGGTGAGAATGGACAAAATTTTAGGTCTTTCTTTCATTAAGAAAACCCAAGTGCATCGGGAGAATTCATCAATGAAAGTAACAAAATATCGGTAACCGTTAGAAGGCACGCGACTTGGTCCCCATATATCTGAATGGATAACAGAAAAGGGAGAATCAACTCGACTTTTAACTTTTCTTGGAAAGGAAGAGCCAACATGCTTTCCTAGTTGACACGACTCACAATTTAATGATGAAATTTTTGCAAGATTCGAAACCATTTGTTTTAGTTTTGACAGACTTGGATGACCCAATCGTTCATGAAGAATGTTTGGAGACTCAATCGCAGTACAACTTACAGAAGGAACTGAATGGAGGTAATAAAGACCATGTGATTCATCTCTTGAGCCAATCGTCTGACCTGTACCACGTTCTTGTATAGTAAATGAACCAACATCAAAGATTATTGTGCAATTTAGAGACCGAGTAAGTTGGCTAAGGGAGATTAAATTAAAAGGACAACCAGGTATAAACAAAACTTATTTCAAAGTTATATAAGGAGTGAGAAACATGGTCGATTCCTTTGGCGGTGACTTTAGAACCATCTGCTAGAGTTATGAAGTAAGGAAATTTAGGAAAGGATATGAAAGATAATAAGGAATGATTACCAGCAATATGATCAAAGGCGTCTGAATCAATTATTCAAAGATTTTGATTGTTACAAGATTGAGATATGAAGGCTGCAGAAGCATGAACACTAGTGGCAGTCGATCTATGAGATGATTTTCCAAAAAAAAACCATGAAGAGAGTAACATGTCTTTTGATTGTGACCTATACTACCCATTTTCTTCAAAAAAAAACAAAGTGGACCAGCAAGCAACAACTAGAAATGGAGACCAGAAAATGAAGGTAACAATGACTTTTGGAAGGAAGAAATATTCTTTCAAACTAAAGAACATTCAAGGGTTCTACTGGACCAGAGATAGAAACCCTTAATGGAGAAATGAGCAAGCTCTTGATACCATGTTAAAAAGACTTTGATAGAGAATTAAGAGATTTATGGAATGCTTGAGTGATTTACACTCAGCTGATCTATTTATATATATCTACAATGAGATTAATAATAATGTTATTTCCTAGGTGCATGAATGTTATTTCTTAGATGTAAGACTAATTAGATTTTGCAACTTTTCATACTAATAATTATTACTAATTTAAATATTTCATAATTACTACTAATTCTAATATACATAGAGATTAGATACATAAATTATTTAATAAATTTAAAAAAAGAATTTTTGTTTATAATAATAACTGAATGAAATATATGGATAAATTGGAGAATGCTATGTATTTATTTCTTCATATAGGAGTATCTTAACAATTCTTATGCTATTGAATAATATTTTTTCTATAAAAATAAAAGAATTTTTGTGACAAATTGAAGAAAAAAATGTCAAAAGTTACTTTCCTAATAAAGGTACTTTTCAATTTTAACAAAGGAATTTGAGGAAAATACAATTAGGGCTAGGAAAGCTGAATCACAAATTCCCAAATAAAAAACTTGTGAGTGATATTATAGAAAAGTGGCATATGAGTGGACCATATATTTGATGTGGACCATATATATTACTAGTTATTTCAAATGGACCTCTCAAAAAGTTCAAAGATTTACATTACTTTTTTTAGAAAAAGTAATAAAAAATTATAATAGTTATTAAATTTTATTAACCTCTCATGATAATATTTTATGGTATAGATTGAAATTGATTATATAATGTTTGCCAGCTAGCAAAAGTTGGAAGTAGCCATTTAGCCCCATGTTCACGTGATATGCTATAACAAACGAAATTTGTTTTCTTCTCATACTCTTTCCATCACTATTCCTATATATCACACCTTCACTCTTTCTCTTACAATCACTCCACTTCACTCTAGTTTCCCTTTTCTCTCTCAAAATGGAGTCCTCCTCAAAATTCTATGCTTATCTCATCATTTGCATGCTTTTCATCTCTTCAGCTACACCTATTCTTGGTTGTGGCTATTGTGGAAAACCACATAAAAAACACAAACCAGGTAAAAAACCAATCGTCACTCCACCTATCGTTAAACCACCAACCGTTAAACCACCAACTGTTAAACCACCTGTCACAATACCACCTATCACACTCCCTCCAGTTGTACCTCTTCCACCTCTTCCAGTCCCTCCCGTCACTGTTCCTCCGGTTGTACCTCTTCCTCATGTTCCAATCCCTCCAGTCACCGTTCCTCCAGTTGTACCTCTTCCGCATGTTCCTCTTCCGCATGTTCCAATCCCTCCAGTCACAGTTCCTCCAGTTGTACCTCTTCCGCATGTTCCAATCCCACCAGTCACAGTCCCTCCAGTTGTACCTCTTCCACATGTTCCAATCCCTCCAGTCACCATTCCTCCGGTGCTTAATCCACCGAGCAAAGGAGGGAGTTCATGTCCACCACCATCAGCTGCACCTACGCCTACACCATCACAAGAAACTTGTCCAATTGACACATTGAAACTAGGTGCTTGTGTTGACTTACTTGGTGGTTTGGTTCACATTGGACTTGGTGACCCTGCTGTCAACAAGTGTTGTCCTCTTCTTCAAGGACTTGCTGAAATCCAAGCTGCTGCATGTCTTTGCACAACTCTTAAGATTAAGCTTCTTAACCTTAATATCTATGTTCCACTTGCTCTTCAGCTTCTTTTGTCTTGTGGAAAAACTCCACCTCCCGGTTACACTTGTTCCCTCTAAACCAGTTAAGTTTCACTCTTCTACTAAACCCTAGTTTTCAAATAGCTAAAATAAACTACTATATAATGAGCATGTTTGTGGACAAAGTGGTACTAACCACTAAAGATTCACACAACTGTGACATCGAGTAACCTAACAAATATCGACTTCTTGCAGTTGAGTTAGAATTTGTGGACGGGTCAATGTCGGATTTAGATATTAAAAAAATGCATGCATGCATGATTATCATCTATTTAATATGAATTTATTTATTTTCTAAAGCTAGTTATGGGCCCATGCATGCATATAAAAGTTAATAATATAAACAAGAATCGAATATTATGTGCATAAAAACCATGATATTGATGGAGTATCCTTAAGAAAGGATGTGATGTGAGAGGAGTAGGGAAAATATATAAAATTACCAGAAAAAGGAAAAAAAAGAGCACATGGAAGTGTAAATTATTTAATAATAGGTATTGTACAGTTTTGTGCCCGTGAACTTGAAGTTTTTGTCTGATTGTATGTCATGGTCTTGCAGGTGAAGGGTTGAAATCGACATGAGAGGATGTCGAGAAAATCTCTATCTCTTCTTCACTCTCAGGATTGGATTTAATTACTGTTGTAATTGTTTGTTTGATATTAATTATTTGTAAAACCATTTGTTTTTAATTCAGATTGTTGCATGTATGTTTAGTTTAATCCTAGCTAGGCAAAGCAAACATGCATGCTTTTATATGTAACCTTTTCAACTGTTATTCATTTGATTTGCGTTTTGGTCAATATCCATGTCCTTCATATTATTTGCAGCTTTTAGAACCAAATCCTTTTTATTTAATTGATTATAGCATATAACATCAATTTAATCTTATATTGCACAAGTTGGTACCGTGTCCGTTTCTAATACTTGGAATCTATATGCCAATAATATCAATTTAATCTTATTGCACAAGTTGGTACCATGTCCATTTCTAATACTTGGAATCTATATGCCAATAAACATATAGTGCCAATAGATGAAATGGGATCCCATGCAGTCAAGTTTTTCACATATTCACAGTTCAGTTAGTGTAGGGATGTGGGACATTGCTCCATTTTTTGTATGTGCACTTAATTTCTAGTTAGTCTCATGTCAGAAAGATTATTTGTGTCCTGCCTGAGTACATTTATTGTTCTTTTTTTGGGATTAAGTTAATTATATAAGTTTGACTAAGTAATTCATTAAATATGAAAAGACCCTTCTAAATATTATAATTTAGTCTACAAAAAGCAACTCAATAATTTGTAAGATAACTTTTGACCGCGTAAGTGATGGAGATTCTAAAAGAAAACATAAGTTAACCACAAAATTAAAGATTAAAAAAAATTATTTTATTTACAAAATCTTTTGGATGAGTGGGATACTTCAACTGGCATATTATATGCAAAGCCCAATTTATATTTGTTAACTATTTCAGGAATCAAAGAAAACACATGTTTAATTCAAAGACGTACCAATTTATAATGACAAGAGAAGTTTCAAATAGTATAACTATTGGGGATCAAACAACCCTATCTTATGTCTCTAAAATAGCGGATTGAGTGTTTGCTTTAGTTTTGAGATTGGTATTGGTTTGTGGTTTTGCTATTTTTTTATGAATTTTATTCTATTGATTTGGCGATATGAGATCAAGTTTGTTTTTGGCAAAGTTGATTTTAGTTGCTTTGACCCTTTGACCTGTCGTGTTTGTTTAATCTATTTGTTCGTTATTATTATTTTATTGTATTTTATTTGTTTCTTTGATAGTCTTTTAGGGATTTCTTATGTTACATAACTATTTTTTTTTTTTTTTTTTTTTAGTGATTTTCACCCTTACTAATATATTATTTTGTCAATAAAGAAAAGAAAATGGCACCAGAGGTACCAAATTGTCCTTCTAAAAGTACAAAGATGAGAAGAAGAAGAAAATCTTCGAAACAACATCAAAGTAAAATATAGAATTTTTTTTTTGAATAATCAGGTATTAAAAAAAATCGTAAATAACCACGTTTCGGAAAAAATTACGCAAATAACCATGTTTCAGATGACTCCCCAAAGGAGGAGCCATCTCACTTGGCGCCTCCACCTAGGGTTTTGTCCTAGGCGCCATCTCACTTGGCGCCTCCTCTCTCTTTTAGCCAAGTGAGATGGCGCATGCACTTTAAAAGTGAGAGGAGGCGCCATCTCACTTGGTTCCTAGGGCAAAATGTTGTTTTTATAAATAATTTGTCCGTTTCTCCGTCATTTCTCACACTTTCTCGCACTGTTTTCTTATTTTTTACTCTATTATTTGCGTCATGACATCGCCCATGATTTTCACCAAAGATGGTTACGTTATCTTCTCCGCCACGAAACCTGCGATGAAAATGAAATTCTGACACATTCACTCCATGGAGCGTCTGAAGCGGGAGTTGATGCGATGGCTAGATGGAGACATTGTGGAGGGGGGGGGGGGGGGGAATTCGAAGGATCCAGCGAAGACGAACAACAACCTCACATGCGACTGGAAGACCTAATGTATGGTTGGAGGAAGTCAAAACAGACAGCGACGTAATGTTGATGATGCATGGGTCAAATGAAATTGTTTTAACAATTGTAATTTCGTAGACGGAATATCGTGTTTTTTTTCTTGTACGCGCAATATTTATTGTAGAAAATACTGTTAACGAAAAACCCTAATGTTTACAACATAATTAAGGAAAGATTTTATGTATTACAATTTTTATGTGGTCGAGGCAGTCGCCCGATTCGGACAATTTTTGCGATTGTGTCCGACCTGGCGGCATAAACCACACTTTCTTTCCATCTTGTCAAGGTCGTCCATTTCGGTTGTGATGCACTTACTTTTGGGATGACCCTTCTTGTTCCTTCGCATTTGGTCATTGTACCACACTATTTCGCCGTCGTATGCAGGCCAATAATCTGGTTTTGCTACCAAAGGAAAACTGTTGTTGTAAACGTTGAGCAACGTTTCAGATTTGTAAATGTGTGACAGAAGTTGTAGCGCGTCTTGATGGGTATAAGCACAAGAGGCAATGACATGAGAGCAAGGCATACGAAAGGCTTGAAACTTACCACAATCGCACCAACGAGAAGGTAGTATGACCTTATATTCTTGTCTTGGCAGGCCTTCATTGTGGTCGATTGTCTCTTTCACAATGAAGTTGTGGCTGTGTCGGTTAAACCGTATAACCATATGAGTGTTGGCTTTGGCACTTTCTGCCTTAATGTACTTCATGCAGCTTTCACTCCATAGTTGTCTAGATTGCAACACTGCATTCCATATTTCACCTCTTTTGGCAAACAACGAAGCCATCCTAAAATACGTAGATTTTACCAAAGCAGTGATCGAGAGGTTTCGTATGCCTTTGAATACCCCATTCATCGATTCAATAAGATTTGTTGTCATGTGCCCCCATCTTTGGCCATTATCGTATGACCTAGTCCATTTTTCCATCGGAATATTGTCGATCCACCTACCGGCTTCCGAATTTGACAAAAGGATCTCGTTGCGGTAATATTTGAACGTGGGTTGTGTCAATGCATATCCCGCATTCATAACCTCTTTCCTTAATGTTTTGTCCTTGATCTCCCTCGTAAAATTTTGGACGATATGCCTAACGCAATAGACATGCGTAGAAGGAGGGTCATGCCAACCGTTTGCAGGATTATTGTAGGCACTTTCAATGGAGGCATGTCTGTCCGAGATCAAACAGAGATCTGGTTGAGGAGCCACGTGTGTTCGCAGATTTTTCAGAAAAAACCTCCAAGCACCACCAATCTCCCCCTCGACTAGGGCAAAGGCAATTGGGAAAATGTTGTTGTTGTCATCTTGTGCAACTGCCATCAGTAGCGTGCCTTTGTATTTCCCATACAACCAAGTCCCATCAATTTGTATAATTGGTTTGCATGATGCAAACCCTGTGATGCAAGGTTGAAATGTCCAAAACACTCGACCGAATATTCCGTTTCCGTTTAGTTGACTACCATCTTGGGCGTATGCTGGCACTGTTTCCAGAATGTAAACAATACCCGGAGAATAAGTCTTGAGTGCATTCAGGTAGCGACGAAGTTTTTGGTATGACTCCTCCCAGTTTCCGTACACCATTTCAATCGCCTTGGTCTTTGCTAACCACGCCTTACGGTAAGATGGAGTATAGTTAAAAACCATGGTGATGTGGGAGATGATGGTTTTCACCTTCAAAGATGGGTCGTTGCTGACCAGTGGTAGGATTTCTTAACAAATGAGAACGTGGTTAAGTTTTCAATGGTCCTGTGATTGGGTAGAACTAACACAAGTGTGGGTAGTCATGGAACCTATGACCCAGCAATCACCTCTTAATATGTATGATGCAGTGAGCTTGAACATACAGTCATGGTGGACACACTTGATCTTGTACCTTTCTGGGTTGACACGGTCCACCTTAAAATCGAACGAGTTGAGCATGTGGAATTTTTTTATGGCTCTGATGCATTCATCTTTGTTACGAAACTTGTCCTTCTCTTTTAAGTTTTCATCCGACTGCATATACGGATTGAAAAATAAATCAGAAGATGGTTCATCTCCGCCCATGTTGAAGTTTGTCATGTGCGGAGGTGGTGTGTAGATCTCGTTTGCAGGAATACTAGGTATGCCATCATCGTCAGAATCATCATTCACCATTTCATCAAACTCTAACTCGTCATCTTCTTTTTCTTCATCAACTGCATCTACCTCTTCTTGTTCGTTCTCCAAAGGATCAACCACTTGTGTCACCTGAGGCTCTCGCAGCATAATGTACAACTCAATAGAGTCGTACCCAGAATACACATGGCTGGAAAACATATTCTAAAGATCCTCGTCATCTTGAATCTCAACCTTATAAAATATTATTTGGTTGTTTCCAAAAAAACTAGATTCTGATAAAATATTTGTGTCACCGGGCCTCGTCCAAGTTTGGCCTCCAATCATTTTTTGAAGTAGGAGAAATTGGCTTTCCCGTTTAAAAGAAATCAGATGTTGTCTGTGTCTCTAAACAAAAACCCAGAGGTGGGACAAATGTATGTCTCACCATTGAAATGTGCATTGATGACATATTGGGGTGCAGAGGCCATTGTGTATGGTTGTGTGAAGGTTTGAAGGTTTGAAGGTTGGAATGTTTGAAGTTTATGAGTTATTCGAAGGTTTGTATGTTTGATTGTTTAAAGGTTTTGAACGTTTGATTGTTTGAAGGTTTGAAGGTTGCAATGTTTGAAGGTTGGAATGTTTGAAGTTTATGAGTTATTCGAAGGTTTGTATGTTTGATTGTTTGAAGGTTTGAAGGTTTGATTGTATGAAGGTTTGAAGGTTGAAAGGTTTGACAGATTAAGTGAATCAGTGTTTTCATAAATGTAAGACTAAATAGGTCATACTGAATTTGAATTAAGTAAGGATGTAACCTCCAAGGCTGCCACCTAGCCTACGCCTACTCTGTACCTACACTGTAACATGTAAGTCTCCTCCCATCACCTCCAATAGTGTTACATGCATTCAGGCATGGCTTCTCCAAGGCTGTCACCTAGCCTGCGCCTACTTTGCAACCCGTGCCACCTATTATTCGCCAATGGGGATGGCGACACCTTTCATTTTTGTACTCTTTCACCAAGTCCAATGGCGCTTCCCTTAATGTCCAATCATGTTACATGCATGCAGAGATGCCTTCTCCAAGGCTTCCACGTAGCTTGCACCTACTCTACACCTACACTGTTACTTGTAAGTCTCCTCCCATCACCTCCAATAGTGTTACATGCATTCACGTATGGCATCCCCAAGGCTGTCACCTAGCCTGCGCCTACTCTGCAACCCATGAAACCTCTTATTCGCCAATGGGGATGGCGACAACTTTAATTTTTGAACTCTTTCGCCAACTCCAATGGTGCCTCCCTTAATGTCCAATCTGTTACATGCATGCAGAGATGCCTTCTCCAAGGCTGCCACCTAGTTGCGCTTACTCTGCAAGAGTGACACTTATCATGCATGCATGCACCAGCTACCACGTCACTTACTCTATGAAATTTTTTCTCCTATAAATACAAAGCATAACATACTTCTCTCACACCCACAATCGTCTCACTCTCTGCTACAAAGTATTTCATAATCTCTTACACTTTCTAAGTCTTTCATAATCTCAGGCATTTTCAACAATGGCTCTTCTCACAATGGGCGATTCTCACAGAGGCACAAGGGACAACATTGCCGCATTTATAAGTTTCTATTTTGGTTATACATTTTTTATACTTCAGGTAATGCTTTGTTCATCTTACTTAATCTTACACCTTTTACATTATTAACACAGGATACCAAAAGATTCAGAATCCGGTCTCACAACTACCTGGCTCCTGACCCATTTATCGTACCATATCTGGAATACGCAGGTTTCAGACATGTTATAAAGATCTCCAACTGCACAATTGATTCAAAGTTCATTCTTGCAATGTTGGAAAGGTGGAGACCAGAGACCCATACATTTCACCTACTAATAGGTGAATGTACCGTCACGCTAGAGGATGTGTACATGTTACTGGGTCTCCCTGTCGATGGTAAGGCCGTTAACGGGTTGGTTCAACAACCCAATTCTCAGTGTGAAGAATTGTTGGGCAGGGATATGGTTGAAGGTGGTGGTGCGAGAGGTCAGGGTATACTACTCACTGAGCTTAAAAATCATTATGCAAGTTTGGAATTAAACGAAAATTCCTCCGAGCAAGACAGGGTAATAAAAGCTAGAACTTATCTAATGATACTATTTGGAACCTTTTTATTTCCCGAAAGTACGAGAAATAGTGTAAATTTTATGTATTTACATTTACTTAGAGATTTTGAAAAAACAAGAAAGTATAGTTGGGGTTCTGCAATTTTAGCCCACCTATACAGTTCCTTGTGCAAAAATGCAGTCAAGGAAAAATGTACATTTTATGGCTGCGCTTTTTTACTTCAAGCCTGGGGTTGGTGGAGGATGGAGTCCTTAAACCCCATCAACAACAACACATTCGTTTTCCCGTAAGCAACAGAGTAAGTCATCAAGTTATATCATTTATTACTATTCATCTCTTCACCAAATATATGCTAAAAATAAAATGTTTTTCATTTCCTTTAGGTATTGCGTGAGGGGTATGGATTACGGCAAGAATCCAAGATTCAATGTCGCACTATACCGCAATCTGTTGGATCACCTAGGCCCGGATCATGTACGTCGTACCTTTCAACTTTTCTTCATTTAAATTATTTATATATTACGTTTTCATTAACCTGATTTAATTTTTTTCGTAGTTTTTCTGGAGACCATATTTGGGTTTGGACCATGAACCAAACCCCGAGGATGCAACAATTTGGAGCTCCAAGACTGCAATCATACGGTTCAATGTTGTGGAGATGCACCACAACGACCGTGTGAAGATGCAGTTCGGAATGCATCAAGAGATACCAAGTGATCCGACTTGTTTGTCCCCGTGGCATCTCAAAAAGGTCGACACCCAGTGGGGTCATACCAACTGGAAAGACTTTGCTCCAGAATGGTGTAAGATGTGGTAGAGGCATCACCGACATGTCTTGTAATTCCCGGTTTTCCTTAATCATGGTAATATGCGACACACGGATTAGTATTTATCTTGGTACAGGTCAGTTAGTAACCCTGAAATGCACGTATCTCATCCAAGGTATTTGGTTGACCCACGAACACAATGGGCACAACCCTCGTTTCCCCAACAACAAACCCAACACACATCAACCTCCCACCAACCCCCCAGACGAAACAGAACCACAAACACCCAACCACAGTCCCCACCACAACACAATTACACCCAAATGCCCCACAACCAACCATAATCACCACCTCAGTACCAATACCCCCATATGCCTCACACCCAACCGCAATTCCAATCACAATACCAACATACCCGCATACCCCACACACAATTTCAGTCTTCTGTATATCCCAATATGGGCCCCTCAACATCTAGCCTTAGCCCTGATCTGGGAATGTCGGAAGATTACGAAGCAACCGACCCAACTTACCATTAACCACAGTATCACCAAACCACCCAACATCCTCAATACCAAACACCCCAAGATCCATTTCCTTTCTACCCCCCATACTCAAATGATCAATGCTATAGACCCACTATGGAACCCCACCCACCGCCAACATGACCAAACTTTGAGGGTATGGGTAACCGACTGTACCAAAGTGGATCTTCTAGATATGGAGATCTGACTAATTTCATGGACCCGGAATACATTGACTTCGCTGGGCCATCGACCCTGCCACAGCAGGGAACGCGACGACGCCCAGCACGGGAAAGGCGAGGACGGGGATGCGGAACTGAGGGTCATTACCGGGTTTCGGGGGACCACTGATTTATCTGTTTTTTTATCTATTTTTTTAATGTAATACATATGGGTGTAATCATTTTTTTAAATAAAAAGTCAATTTTGTTGATCCTATATCGAATATGCAACGCACTGGATTGAAAAGAAAAAAAACGTGAAATTTGCCCTAGAAATGCACTAAGGCGCCATCTCACTTGGCTTAGGGCATGCCCTAAGCACCTAGGCGCCAAGTGAGATGGTGCCTCCCCTTAAATAATGGGTGTAGGCGCCAAGTGAGATGGCTCGTCCTTTGGGGAGTCATCTGAAACATGGTTATTTGCGTAATTTTTTCCGAAACGTGGTTATTTGCGAATTTTTTTTAATACATGGTTATTCAAAAAAAAATCCAAAATATAAACAATGCGGTCCACTAGAATGATTAATACAATCAAAGTCACTACATTAAAAAGGAAGACAGACTAGAAACGACATCAAGAACCAACACCAACAAAATAGAACAAGCAAGAAAAAAATCACTCTTTTTTGAAGGGGAGAGGGATTTTCTAAAATCTCAAGTTACTATTATCTTAAGTAGGAAATATGGATGTTTAACCGGTCAGAGAAAGTAAAAAAGTAGGCCGAATATTTATCAAGATATAATTTCCAAGAGGAACAAATATTGTTATCCTTCAAATCATTCAGATTTAGTAAGATAAGTGGCACAAACCACAAACTAGCCTTCATATCACACATCACAAAAAAGTGAGACAACTACTCTAAGAAATCACAACACAAACCACAAGAAGTATCATCAAGGCGAAGTAAGACATGCATCTTAAGAAGGTTATCTTTTGTGGGAATCCTATTGTTGAAGAGTTTTCATTAGAACACAATCACTTTAAATGGATCCCAACTACTGCCAAATTAAGGTGAAAACCAAATCCTTTTTATTCGAGGAGGTGGTAACACCAATACTAGCAGCAAGAAGGACATTATCGATCCACTCAAAATCAAATCTCACCCACCACCAAATCATGTTGAACAAGAATAAGATAGATTCTAGGGAATCAAATTTTAAAATGGATTGTTTATGCCTAAGGGTCATCCCAAAATGAGGTGAGAAGTCTTGTCTTCACCTTCTTAGATAGGCTACCCACAAACCAATCAGATGAAGTCTCAGGATCTTGACAAAGAATAGATAGACTTTTTTCCAAGTAGATGATTTTCAAGAACTAGAAGACATACCCCCTTGAAAAACAAAACTACTTGATCACTGTTCTGATAGAAAACATTTGGATAATTTCCCAGATGTTAATCCAGTGAGGCTGCAACTGTATTATCTGTTTAGGAGGATTTTAGGAGAAGGATGGAAGACCACCGTTATTGGTGGCCTACAGGTTTCCATTCCCTTTTGTGTTATTCATGTGATTCCTTCCCACTTATTCCATGGTCCAAATTCCTTTTTATAGTATCAGCCTTAGTCCTTACTGAATATTCACGATTAATAGGCATCACGTCCATAATAACATAACCGTCTATTAATCACTTATAATGTATCCCATAAGTGCCTGTAACAGTTTCATGACTATTAGGTCGGCCTTTTGTAACTGTTATGTCTTTATATCTGTTTCTCTTAATCCAAGGAATAACCCGAAACAAACTTGGACTATGTCGATGTGCAAGCCGGCCTTGTCTGGATCCTAATGAAATCTAGGATGTACATAAGCCCCAAAGCACGAGACCCGAAAAGTTACGAGGCCAATAGGGGCGAAGTGTTTTGAATTTTTCCTGGATCATGTAAGTTGTGAAATTCTGGTACATGAAATATACATACATCCCAACATCAGAATATGATGTTAAGGCGGGTGTTACAACATCTGGTAGCATACTAGATCAATTAAGCTATAAGTGGTACATAAATAAAACTGCAAAACGATAAATAACACAATGAGTTGTTAACCTAGTTCGGTGCAACATCACCTACTCGGGGGGCTACCAAGTAAAGAATGAAGTCTACTATCAGCAGTATTAGTTCAAAGCTAAACTCCCTCCTTTACAACTTCTCGCCTAATCCCAACCCAATGCAACTTCTACCTAGGTTCTTCCTAAATATGAGAAATCTCCATCTCACTTCCTAAATCACCTCAGTGATATCTAATAGTCTCAAACCCAGTGAGTGCAACAAATACAATCCAATTTAGAAGATCATACTTCCATTACAATAACTCAAACTCTTGCTTAAAATCTTCGGGTGAGAATAATACTCAACTCATTTCCTAAAGGCTTCTGAGTGATGACAATAACTTGACTAACAGTCAAGCAACTATCAATCGACTACATAGTATCAAAAGATACATGTTTGACTTACAAACTACACAAGAGACTCCCAAAACCTAAAACTTATGCTTCCCCTAATTTACAATTGTTGAAAATTTAAATTACATTAGGTTAGGATTTCCCTATAAATACAACTTTGCAGTCCATGGGCTTCGATAATATGAGTCCAGAAGTTTCTTGATCCATAAGCTGAGTGATGCACCAATTGTGTAGCAGATCTCCTTCAATCTTGGAACAACCAATACAAAGTTTCCTAAATTGTCTCAAGGCCCAATTTAGTAACAAATGTACAGCTGAAGATACAAATATGTTCCAAAATAAATCTTCTTGACCTACAAAAATCTCTAATATATATTAAAAGGAAAATATAACAGAATTAAAACAAATCTGCTAAGATTTAAAAACAGCAGCGCAAGGATGCTGCATAACAGAATCATATGTTATAACATCTTATTCGATATCTGGCCAGAACCATGATTTAGAAAAATGTTGCCAATACACAATTATTGTACTAACAATCTCCCCATTTGGCAAATTTTGGCTAAAACAACCAAAGACCAAATATCATGGGAAGAGGAATAAAACCATAGAACTCCAACACAAGCTACATCATAAACATGTAAACTTTATACATTAGGAAGAAGATAAACAATACTCCCCCTCAAATACATAACTCCAACACCACTCTAGACTCTCCAGGTGAATACTGACAGGACCAGACCTCAACTCTGGATAACTCAGCACAGGACATAACCATTCTCATAACTCAGATCACAGGACATAACAGAAACACAAACACAAACTCAGAACACAAGTCACAAACTCAGACAGGATGTTAGAACATCTTGTGAAACATCCTTGCAAAACAACTACAAGAACACAGACTCAAGAATCACATGATGGGCAGTCATGTTTCCCCTAAAGTGTTACATACAACATGCAACAACTAAGACCTAGACCTACTACTAATTTTCTCCCAATTTTTAGCAACAAAAAAAACAAACAACTTGTTGAAAAGAACAAGACAAAAAAAGGAATCAAAACAAGCAATAATTGATTCTAGACACACAAAAAAACTGACTCAATATAAAACACAAGTTGTATCAAGGGAAAAAAACTCCCTCAACCAGGACAGATTCAATCAAAAGAGAGAAAAGAAAAACCTAAAGAAACAAAGAGTAAGTCTAAGTTTCTCCCAAAAAAAAACACTTGATGCAGGACTAGAAGCACCAAACTGACTTCAGGAAAAAAATCCCTAAGCAGGACTGACTACAAAAAACAAAAACATACCCCTTTTTATAAAAAAAAATACAAGATAGCAATCACCAGCTATCCAATTCTCCCACCTGAATCAATGAAATTGAACCCAGTCTTCATCAGCATATGAATCATGTAAATGAACCTGATTCTTCTTCAAGGATTTCATCTCTGTCATAGATGTTCTCCCAGTCCAGGATGCTCCAGTTGATGTTCTAGCATTTGTTACAATGTTGAACCCAACCTTCTTTGGATCACTTCCCTTATCCTTGTTGGATTCCAGCAAATGAACCTTCTTGACACTAGTATCCTTAGAAGATTCACTCATGTTAAAATATAGAATATGAGAAACTTGAGGGAGCAAAGCATATAAATACAACGTAAGTTACTTTGATTATAACGAATAACCTTGCCTGTAATGATAAATCAGTCACTGAAAGCGTTATTGGAAGGAGATAAAATCTTCTTTAGAAACAGTGTACCACTCAATGAGAGAGATACACACCCTTGTTCAAACTTTCCTCTTTTCAATACTTTGACTGCTGAAAATGTTAAAACATTTGAAATGACATTCTCCATGCCATTGAACATGCTTCTTCAGATACTGCGTAAAACACAAGGAGGAATATAGTTGTCAACACCGACCAAATAGTTACTACCAAAAATTCTACCACATTGCAATTCTCCCTTGTATACTCAAAATAACTTACACCTCAAGTTATGATAAAATCCTTCCCAAAGCTCCTTAGCCAGACTAAGCATGGGAGTGACAATATTCTGTAGCAAGATCTCTGACATAATGATGACAGATCCAATGACTTTATTCTGTAAGCAAAATAAAATCCTTGTACCTTAATTGCAGTAGAATGTTACACTACAATGTCATGACATCCAGTTAGACATTGTACCCTTTTAGTAACCAACTAAATATAAAAAAAAACATATTTCTTCAGCAAAGTGCCTAATCTTCAAGACATACCAGGACTCAATTAGTTCTAATCTCAGAGATCAGAATATCCTCCAATGATACAAACTTCTTCAGATTTGGCCAAGATTTTTACTCCCTAGCATCACCATCATTGGCTATTTCATTTCTGAAACAACTAATGATCATATACTAAAATAACATTCAAATAATGAGCTCCCTCTTAAAAAAATTGTTTTCTTGAGAACTTTCTTATTCAATTCCAGCTAGTCTTTTGAAACATTCTCCAATCTATAGAGTATCAAACTACTTAAATGATGTTCCAACATCTGGTTGAACATCAGTTCCTTTCAATGAACACATCACTAATTTTGGTCCTGAAAACATTACCAAAAGTACCTCTCTCAATAGAGTAACTCAGAAACATACCTTGTTTTCATTGAAGGAATAGATAAGACCCTTTGAATACTTCACAAATAATAGATTCACTTTGACAGAAGAAAATCATATACACATTTCTATCCACCAAGACCTTTACTTTGCATTGAACCAACCAGATCCATAGAACAAGTTCTAGAGCTTCTGCAACTGTCTGATGTTACGCCTTCTAGTGTGACATCTTGTCTTCTTCTTCCTTGACAACCAAGTACAAGGATAAATAACTAAATACTTGCGAAATTCATAAATAGAAATTATTCTTAAATCCTCAGAGAAACTTCATACACCTCATTAGTGACATACAATTCATCCTTGATGATATATACCTTCAGATCTTGATCACACAATTGACTTGTGTTTATTACAATAGTCACCAGTCCTTGAGTAAGAAGAAAACCAATTACCAAAAAATAGAGAATCCATCCCGAATTCTTTAGTTATCCAATGTCCTTAAACTTTCTTTTTAGCATCATCCACAAAGTAACATTTGATTAGAATGAGACCTAAACAAATCATCGGGAACATTTTTACTGCAGTAAAGTGTCTGGAACAGTTAGTGTCAAAATACCAATCATATTAGTTGAAGACCTAAGAAAGATATGAGAGATAAGGCAATAATCACCTTCCCTGAGTACTAACCACTGCTTGGTTAAACAACACTAAACTTGACCTTTGAGAAAATAACCAAAACTGTTAAAATCAACTCAACACAAAAGAGATATCTTCAGTGCAAGTAAATCCCTTTTAGCATGAGTAAAAAATAATATCCAACATAATTTTATGACATCCTTGACTCAGCTTGCCTCTTGATAAAAATAGCCTTTTGTCACTTTGAGTTTTCTCTTTGCTAATTAGCTTAGAATAAAACTTATCCGCCTTAAACTTCCAATCATCTTCCCTCTTGAAGAAATTCCTCCAATTAATATGTATTAAACTTACAAACTTAATCAAGACATCAAGCTCTAGGATAAAATAGAGACACTTCACCTTGCAAAAACATAGATAGTAGATATTTCTTCATTCTATTAAGACATAAGATTAGAAATGAATCACCTCCTATTTCTTCACAATTGAAAACTCCCTTCATTCTAGATACAGATCATAGAATACTCCCAGCTCATAATGAAATAAATATTCAACTCAAAAATCTTCATAAGAAGTCTATCTTCCAGTCAAACCAGTAATAACTAATAACCTTGGAAATCATAATCAAGATCACTTTCCTAATTAAGCCAAGACAATGAAAACCTGCACAGTTGCCCTAGAGATAAGTAGTGTATTTTGCTTCACAAAGATCCAAGATCTCCATATTCATATGAATGCTTTAACATTGATTGATCTTTACTCTAGTTCCAACATTCTTTTTAGCATCACAGACATGTTGAAATTAGTACATATGCCTTTGACATTTAGTCTCGACATTCTGTCTAGTCTCCTTAACTCCTTATTAGATCACTTCCCAAAGAACACGATGGCAAAAGAAAACCTTTATTAGAGACCAGAAACCAAGATCATGTCTTGCTGAAAGCAAAAATAAATTGCTCGTGTCTTTCTTCAATGGCTTGTCACTTTTATGTCAAACCTCTAGAGAAGAGACCTGAGAATCTTCTTCTTGATCAGCCTCATATCTGAAACTTTTTCTTCCAAACACACTTAAATATGCCTTTATGAGTGGACTTGAGAGATTATCCAAGTATCTTTGGCCACAATACAAGTGATGTATAGTATGGAAAAAAACTTATCAATTCCTTAGATTATGGTATTGATAACTTCAAACACATGCTCTTTTCTTCTCTCTTCTAAATCACCAGGATTCTTCTAACCTGATAAACTTCATAGTTATACAGTCCATAGATTACCAGAATGGTATCACTCTAGCTTTCCCAAAAGACACATACTACCAGAAATATATCTCCCTTAAAACTCACCCAATAGACCAGGGTACCTGCTCTAATACCAATTGAAATTCTGGTACAGATAACATACATACATCCCAACATCAAAACATGATGTTAAGACAGATGTTACAACATCTGGTAGCAGACCAGATCAATTAAGCTATATGTGGTACAGAAAGAAATTATAGAATGATAAATAACATAATGAGTTATTAACCTAGTTCGGTGCAACATCACCTACTCTGGGGGCTACCAAGCCAGGAAGGAAGTCCACTATCAGCAGTATTAGTTCAAAGCTAAATTTCCCTGTTTACAACTCTCGCCTAATACCTACCCAATGCAACTTCTACCTAGTTCCTCCCTAAATATGAGAAATCGCCATTTCACTTCCTAAATCACTTCAGTGATATCTAACAGTCTCAATCCTAGTTAATGCAACAAATACAACCCAATTTAGAAGATCATAATTCCATTACAATAACTCAAACTCTTGCTTAAAAGCTTTGAGTGATAAAAATACTCAACTCGTTTCCTAAAGGCTTCTGAGTGAGGACAATAACTTTACTAACAGTCAAGCAACAATCAGTCGACCATATAGTATCAAAAGATACATGGGTGACTTACAAACTACACAAGAGACTCTCAAAACCTAAGATTTATGCTTCCCTTAATTTTATAATTATTGAAAACTTAAATTAAATTAGGTTAGGATTCCCTTATAAATACAACTCTTCAGTCCATGGGCTTCGATATTCTGAGTCCAGGAGTTTCTTGATCCATAAGCTGAGTGACGCACCAATTGTGTAGCAAATCAACTTCAATAATGGAATAACCAATACAAAGTTTCCTAAATTGTCTTAAGGCCCAATTTAGTAACAAATGTACAGATGGAGATAAAAATTTGTTCCAAAACAAATCTTCTTGACCTGTGAAAATATCTTATATATATTCAAAGAAAAATATAACAGAATCAAATCAAATTTGTCAAGATTTAAAAACATTAGCGCAATCCTGCTGCATAAAAGAACCAGATGTTATGACATCTTGTTCGACATCTAGTCAGAACCATGTTTTAGCAAAGTGTTTATAATCCACAAAACCATGGTACTAACAAGTTGTCTGTAAATCAGTGGCTTTTAGTGACAGGCCTTATCCTTAGGGTTTTACCTTGGCATATAATGGGAAGATTTATGTTTTTAATGCATTCAGAGAAATACTACAATATTTAGCGAAGAATGCGAAAAGTCCGAGTAGGTTTACAAGTTAGCGAAATAGAGCTCTAGTGTATTCTCAACCTCCGGTCATTGTAGAACTTGATAGGTTCAAGACTTGGATAAGTCAAAGAGCCCCAGTGGGATCCCGGTCCATTGCCATCGTAGAACCATGTTGGTTTTAAACATTAAGGAGTCGGGGAGCTTCTGATAGTATCCCAACCCTTTATCATTTTATAGAACTCGATTACGTTCTAGACATGGAGAAGACGGAGAGCCCCAGTGAGAATCAGACCCATTAGTGATTTGAATTTTATTTTCAGCCAAGTCAAGGAATATTTTAGAACCTCCTAAGTTGACAACTCCTGCGTAGTACTTATTTTATTTTGGTAAAGGATTTTACTTAATTCGGGCGAAAAGTTACTCAACTTGGTCGATAAGTTTACTCAACTCAGGGACCAAGGAGTGTTAACTTAACCCAGACACCGGGGAGTGCAACTGGCTGGGACTTAACCCAGATTCAGTAAAGTACTCGACTCAGGGACCGAGGAGTGCCAACTTAACCCGGAGACCGGGGAGTGAAACCGGCTGGGACTTAACCCATATCCAGTAAAGTACTCAACTCAGAGACCGAGGAGTGTCAACTCAACCAGGGAGTCGGGGAGTGCAATTGGTTGGAAATTAACCATGATCCGGTAAAGTACTTGACTCATACCGAGGAGTGTCAACTCAACCTGGGAGCTAGGGAGTGCAGTCGGTTGGAACTTAACCTAGATCTGGTAAAGTACTCGACACGGAAGGAGGAGTGTCAACTTAACTCAAGAGTCGGGGAGTGCAGTCGACTGGACTTAACCCAGATCTGATAAAGTACTCAACTCGGAGGCCGATGAGTGTAAATTCAACACAGGAGCCGGGAAGTGCAGTCGGCTGGGAATTAATTCAGATATGGTAAAGTACTCGACTCGGAAAGAGAAGTGTCAACTCAACTCGGAATCCATAGAGTGCATCCGACTGGGACTTAACCCGTATATGGTAAAGTAATCGACTCGGAATAAGGAGTGTCAACTTAATCCGGGAGCCGGGGAGTGCAGCTGGCTGGGACTTAACCTAGATTCAGTAAAATACTCGACTTGTAAGGAGAAATGTCTGAAGGTGTGAGAAAAACAAGAAAGGGGACTTTGAATTGGGTTTCACCAAATAAAATATTTTCGTTGGTGAAAAACCAAGTACACTTAGAACATAAAACAGTAAATGAACACAATGATTTTTACCCAGGTTCGCTGTTAACTAAGCTACTCCAGTCCACCCTCGCAAGGACGATTTTGCATTCAATAAGGATTTAATCCACTATAACCAAACTAATTACAGAATAACCCATAACGAGTCTGATCAACCTTATTGGCACCCCCAATAAGTTCGTCGATCCTTACTGTAAATCCACTCAAGCCACATCAAGAGTCTTCTTGAGCTAAGACCTTCACTCAGTCTCTCAAGGTATCATTCAACAACAGTTGAGTACTTTCAGTGTATTACAAATTTGCTTCTTGTAAGTAGATTACACATACTTTTTAGTATAATGAAGAACACCTAAGTGCTCTAATACAAGATACGAGCAACATCTCCTTGCTTATTTACAAAACTATACACAGATGATTTCTCTATGGAGTTTGTGGAACACTTTGGTGTATTTTTGTTGAGCTTGATTTGAACCGATAGATTTATCGTTGTAATGTAGTTGGTTACTTTTCTTCAGCTTCTAAGTCTTCCTTTTATAGCTTGTAAAAGAGATCCGTTGAAAGGATAGAAAGGTAAATCGGAAATCTAGTTGTTGGTTCTCAATGATAATAATGGGAGTAGTCACTATCAAGTACAAAAGAACTGTCCTTGCGCCACTCCAAAAGAGTAGAGGTCACAACCACTTTATGTACATTTTGTACATTATCACACGTTAATCATTTTGAACTTTTTCTTCTTGATCAACAGAGGCTTTAGATATTTGAATGTTGAACGATGAAGCTTATTGTAGAATAATACTTCTTAAGCCTTAGAATCTAAGTCTTGGAGTCTTCAAAACTTGTCACATAGAACCTTGTCTTTAGAGTCTTCCACACTTGATTGTAAGAACTTCATTTTCTTCAGATCATCAGAACTTGTTCAATAGAACTTTGTCTTCATAATATTCAGAACTTGTAACACATAGAAGTAAAGCTTTAGAAGGCCTCCAAAGCTAAGCCACAAAGCCATGATCAGAATTTCTTGTACTAACATTCATAAGACACGTTGCAGAAGATCAGTTCAGAACCTTGACTTTAACAAAACAAGTAACCACATGTTTTCTTCTAGAGTGTATGTTTAGAACCTGATGATGTCACATGTATTGTATCAAAGTCATAACATTATAACACCAGCTACACACTAGACAAAACCATTAGTGTATACAATTGTTCTCTAAGATAACATGTGAAGTTATCATCAAAATCTCAAGGCCAGATGTAGGAAATACTTTTTGTTCTTACAATCTCCCCCTTTTTGATGATGACAAAACCATGTATTTTGATAGAACAATTTATACAGGATAATCACCGTAACCGACAAATTCAGAGTTAAGCTCACAGCTCCCTCTGAATATGTTAAACCCAAAATTTCATTTAAGCTTGTTCAGAGTCTCCCCCTGAGCCCAAGACTCACAAAATTAATTTTGAGTATCATAACATAAGAATAGAGAAGAGACACTTCCCTATAGCAACTCATCAGAGTCTGACTAGAACACCTGGTCTTCATCTCAGAACCTGGTTTCTATCAACACTTGATGAAGAATCAAGACTTGATTTGCGCCTAATTGAATAATGCCACACATTATGTATCAATGCTTTTGTACCATGTTTCTGATATCACAACCAAAACACTAGGTTTCTCAAGCATCAGTGTTTGATCTGATATTCTCCATTGTATCAGACATTCAGACAGTTCACAACTTCTGAATAGAGCGTACGTTGCTGAAGCATATGTATCAGAGCATAAATTATGAGTAACATCTATGTATGACAGCATGCATCAGAATGTTGACTTGTCTTCCTTTCAGGAGAACACAACTTCTGAGCCTGGGGTGTAAACTTAACCCGGAGTCCGGGGAGTGCAGCCTGCTGGGAGTGAACCCAGATACGGTAAAGTCTCCAGCCAGAGCTTCATGACTTCGGATTGGCTTGCTTTATCTTGGAACACATTCGACTCTTTTAAAATTGATATGTAAACTAAGAGAATTCAATCGGTTAGTAGTAATTTTAATATGTTGTCAGACTTTTGCATCAACCTCTTTCCCAAACGAGATGAATCCATTTTATCTTCTTTATCTTCCGATTTATGTGATATCCTAGTTTCTTTTGACTATAACGTGCATCAGTCCTTTATTGAAATTTGACATCTTTAATAAGACATAGCTCTTCTAACAATTGTCCTGCATAATTTTTACAAATTTAATAAAAGAGGAGGTGTCTCCTGCCCGCGTAGGGATAAAGAGTGACACTTATAACTTAGATAAATTCTACAGAATTCTTAAGATAATTATAAACGACAGAGACATTAGCTCGCCTTATAAACTCGACACAAATAAAGTCTTAGATTCGCCTTATAAACTCGACACAAATAAAGTCTTAGATTCGCCGTGCCTTTCGTGTCTTCCGTTTGATTGATACTAGACGATGTATTCCTTGAGTTTTTCAGTCAAAGTCATGTACATTAACAAATAACGGGCTATCTAGCTATTTAAAGATGATGTAACTAGATGTTACTAATTTGTCACAAGAGTGGAGTATGCCACCACACAAAAATTTTCCTGGCCTTCATTACCTTACAAAGCACACTCTTTCATATACATGCTATCATGTGCACCGCCTCCTTACTCAACCAAATAGTTACTGCATGCTTAAATCTAATGCAATCTAAATAGGATTACTGGTCAAGTCACATTGTTGTTTATCACTTCTTCAACACCTTGAAGAATTTAGCAAGGGTGTCAACAACGATACCTAATTCACACATTTTATTTAACCCAACATCCACACTTAATAAGAATAGCCTAATAACATTTAATTTCACACAACACCAACAAAATCTATTTTAATTAACTCATGCATATGAGGTTTACTAATTATGATATAAATGGAAATTTTCAACAACAACACTATTAAGGAAAACTCTATTTCCGTTTTTATCAATATAATTAGAATAATTTCTTTCAACATAATATATATATATATATATATATATATATATATATATATATATATATATATATATATATATATATATATATATATATATATATATATATATATATATATATATATATATATATATATATATATATATATATATATATATATATATATATATATATATATATATATATATATATATATATATATATATAAAGCAATGAGTAATTCACAACAACAAAAATTAACATTTCTAAATTATGTGCGTAGATAAAGTGAATTACGTATCAAAAATGTGATAAAGAAGGTATAATAATGGTTGAGAAAGTTTCATTCGAATTTGATTGTCTTTCCTTGGTTTCAAGTTTCGTTCAATGACATTAATGGCGTTCGAAGGAAAGAAACGTATGTGTGTTGGAAGAGTTGATGTTCGAAGACATACGTGTGTTTGACACTACAAGAAAAAGAAAAATATTGAACAACCACAGATTTCAGAGACGGAATTATTCTTTCTTTATTAAACACAGAATTGTTCCTTATTTATTGGACACGGAATTAGAAATAAAATTTTGAAGATAGAGACTAAACTTAAATTTGACTAAATAGTGACAATATATAGTGACGCAAAGTTCCGTCTCCAAATACTTCTATCTCAGAGGCCGTCTCTGATTGGTAAGTTTGTAAATTAAATAAATAAATGCTAATTGGAGATGGAATTTAGAGAAAAATTATTTTCATATCCAAATAATTTTCTCTCAATGATCGACGGTCAAATAAAAATAAAAAAAGTCAAACTTTTGTCAGAGACGTAAATATACCGTCTTTGAGTTAATTCGAACCTATATTTCATCTCCAAATAAATACTTAAAAATATGAAAGTTAAATTCTTCATTCAAATTTTCAGTTTCCCCCGTTGACATTCAAGTTGCGCGCTTTTTTATTTTTTTTAACTAGTTACATTTTACATCAGTTAAAAAATTACAAAAAATATTATTATTATTTTATTACAATTATTTTAATATAATAATTAAATTAATCAAAACAAAAGAAGAAAGCATAACCCTTCTCTTTCCCTTCCATGCAAAAAACAAAAGAAGAGGGGAGTTTTGCGTCGTCGTTGTCGTTTCATTTCCGTCTTTAATCACTATAAATCGAATCCTTCTTCTTAAATCAAAGGTATTCATCATCTTCATTTTATCTATATTCAGACTTTTTGATTTCTACTAGTTGTTTAGGGTTTTTTGGTTAGGTTTTTTTGTTTAGGGTGTAGTTGTTAGGCTTTTTTGTTTGTGGTGAAGTTGTTAAAAGTTTTGTATGTAGAAATCTTGTTTATATTGTGGGTTTTTATTTGAGGCTGAGTATAGCTCATTTGTTGCATTATTCTATTTGATTTTTATCTAATAAATAAGATTTTGTGTTCTAGGATGGTTTTTGTGATCTGGGTTTCATGACTTTCTTGTTCATCTTTTTTACTAGTTTTCTAAAGCATTGATTGAAGTTTAATGATTTGTTCACCAACAACATATTTTACCCTTGTATTAAACCATAGACAATAGCTTTTGTGTGGATATATTTCTCTAGAAACATATAGTTAATTCAGGTATGCCAAAGTGTCTTATTATGCATATTGTTCCTAGTGAAGGGACTAAAAAGTATTTTAGTATTTTAGACACAAATTTCTTCTATCTCTAATCTCAATTTTCTTAGTAGTGGAAAGAGATGATATTTCAAAAAAAAAAAAGATGAAATATGAGTTTAGAAATACGTTAGGACGTTTTGATGAAGATGAAAATCTTCTAGGGTTAGCTTTTTAAGAGAAATATATTAGCGTGTTTTGTTTCATGGGAGAATGAAGATGAAACGAGTTTTGAAAGGTAAATGAAAAGTTAGAGTCTAATTCTACGAAGTATATATGCAAAAGAACTTTCATGTCACATATTAGGATCAAATGAGGGAATAGATAAATTTAAAATTTAAAAAAAAAATAGAAAAGCGCCACATTCTAGAAAAATCATGCAAATGATATTTCCTTTCGGTTAGACAAACAAACCGAGGGAATAGACAAATTTAAAATTAAAAAAAAAATTAAAAATAGAAAATTAGGGGAAGTTGAAACAATGGGAGATTTAAATAATTAATTGAACGAAAACAATACTTTTGTTTGCAAAAAATTACTCTTATTTTTTGTATAAAGTATTTGTATTTCATCAAATAAAGATTAATTTTGTAATTTAAAATAAATAAAAAATGGAAAGGTGTTAACTGAAATAATATAACGCTTGGTCCCTAAGGCAATTGAAAAATATATTAAAAAAAATAGAAAATGCAGTAAAGAGGATTCGAAGAATGATCTCTTATAGATCTATTCCCCCGATTATTAATAAATTTGAGGGAATAAGTTGTATTTAAAAAAAATAATTAAAGATGGGGCACCCAAAAATATACCTCGGTTATTTGTTGATGGGGTGAAATCTTTGTCAAAGAATATATTATTTGTAGTAGTGTCAATACCATCATGATCAAGAAAGGAATCAAGCAATATAATTCCACCAAACATTGGAGTCATCATCAAAACCACCATGATCAAAACATAGTTGCATTATGTTATATATGCAGGCATATAGATCAACATTCTCCCCCCCCCCCCCCCCCCCCCCCCCCCCCCCCCATCCCCCTTTTGATGATGACAATGCATCTCTTAGGGAGATAGACCAACAAAAAAAGTAAGGTGATAGATTTGAGTGGTTAGACTCCCCTTAACAAAAATAGAGATTATATCTTACTCCCCTTGATAGTATCTATAGCGGTAGAAATGTTGAGACTAAGCCATTGGATTGACTTGACTCGCACAGATCAAAATAAAAGTCACTGCCGCGCTTTATTATTTCCAGAGGAATGGGAAAAGAGCTAAGAATCCAAAAAGAGGGAGAGAGAGAGAGAGAGAGAGAGAGAGAGAGAGAGAGAGAGAGAGAGAGAGAGAGAGAGAGAGAGAGAGAGAGAGAGAGAGAGAGAGAGAGTCTAGGTAAGGGGGTTGGCTATGCAAAGGAAAGGTATTAGCACCCTAAACATCTACGGTATTCTGCAGGAACCTCTTTGAAAATCTGTGTATTTTGGCTATAAAAATTGTATACAAAATAGATTGTAGTGGTGAGAAAAGAAGTATTTTTTTTAAGATTTTTGCATCTGCCGCGGTTGTGAATCTTTAGTGTATATGTACCACCTTCTGTGCAATAGGGGATCAAGGTACTCGTAGTTCACCTTTTAAAATTTTAAAACACAAGTGTGTTGGTTAATTTTAAGAGACGGGACATCATCATCTTATCCGAGTGTAAGAACATACTTACTATCCACAATCATGAGAAAGGAGAATTTGCATCATCTCAAAATGGAGGATACAGTTTGGATTTTAAAATCAATAAAGCTTCTCTCAACATCCAAGTGGAAAATATCTCATTTCACTACATATCCTAGAGGTATAGTAGCTCGCATCACTACAAGGATTGACAAGAGTCTAATCTTTTTTTTGAGAAAATTTTAAGGTAAAAATCCAAAGTGGCAAAGGTAATTTGAATGAGATTGATTGACTATTAATCTTCTCACAAAAATGTCAAGATATTGTTAAGTTGATTAAAGTTTGATTAAGAAAATATTTTTGAAAATGCATGGATCTAAGTCCAAGTTTATTATGAAAGCAGTTCAAGTTAGAAAACAAGAAGATTTTATAAAGGAGAGAGAAGATTTTGAAATTAAAGAAGATGGGAGGAGATGAAGGGACTATCCTAAAGTATAAGGTAAAAGCTAGAAAAAAGAACTGTCTAACCAACAAGAAGCCAACACTTGACACAATGAGTCAATGTAGAATTCCACCTCTTGGATTTGAAATCAAACAAGCAAAGATAATAAACCTCTTAAGAAAACCAAGCTTCAATTGCATTAAGTCTTCAAAAATTGGGCAGAGTAACAGCTGTATACAGATGAATTCCCGATCACAAACAAAACATGTAATCACAATAACCTGCGCACAAAGCAAACAAACAACCCAATGTCTTGGGATAAACCCCAAGAGCTCCAGAAAAAATAACAGTTGAGATCACAAGGTCTCAAGGTAGGTCACAACTTCTAATCCTAAGTCCAAGAAGTCCACAACTCCATAATTCAAAGGATAGTAACCAAGTAGTCCAAGTAACATTAAAGTTTTTTATGGTTCAAGTTGATTATTAGGTGTATTTAAAAAAGAAAATGAAAGCTCAAATGAGCAAAATAAAAATGACATAAAAAGTAAATGCTCAAGTGAGCAAAAATGAAAATAGCATGAAATGTAAATGCTAGAATAAATGTGCTTAAAGTAAAAACATAAAATAAAAGCATAAAATAAAGTTAATTGTTAGGAATTAGTGGTTAGTTGAATGACCATCTTGAAACTTGTATTTGGAACTCATTAGAAGATTGATAAAATCAAAGTCTCTCAACAACAAGTTACATTTGCTTTTTTGTCAAGTATATCATTCATTTAAATCTCAAGGCAACAATAAATGATCAATGATGTTTAAGTGATCCAATTTGACCAAAATTGATGAAAATTCATTGGAGGATTGGTAGGACCAAAGCCTCCTAACAATGAATCTCAAGGTTATTGGATCAAAAGATTCAAATTAACATACTTGGACTTACAAACATGGGTTTGGGCCACGAATGATCATTTTCTTAAATCGGGACAAAATTTAGCGCTATGTTAAGCAATCGTAAGTGGATTTATATAAAAGTCGCACATATTTTGAGGTCGGTCAATAGAAATCTATGTACCATATATTTTGAGAAATGATATGGAAATCATTCTCCAATAATATTTAGTACAATAAGAAGGGGATAAGATGAAGAGGGGTGAAATAAGAATTAAACCACATTTGAACAAAAAATTTAATCAAACTATTATTAAAATCATTCATCCATTTTTTGTGGAGTCAAACTCAACACCATGGATCCAATGATGTTAATAAAGCTTATGATCAAAATTTCATAGTCCAAAATCAGCCAAAATATAATACAAAATAAAATGGTATTTTAAAATAAAGAAAATGATTTTTAAAATGATTTTTAAATGAAAATAAAGGGGGGGGGGATAGAAATTGTATTCAAAATATCCAAGAAAAATTAACTAAGACCATAGAAAAATAAAAAATGAGCTCAAATATTTATACAAAATTTTCGGTAATTTTTTTAAAGTCAGAAACTATTTTTAAAATTAAAAGAAATAGGCAAAACAAAACAAAAATTGTGAAAAATACTAAAGTCATAAATAAAAATAAATTGAGGTAACCAATATTTGTCAAAAGGTCATTGGATCCTTCCATATTTTTTTTCAGAATTTAAAAATTAAGAAAAATATTTTTAAGCATTTAAAACAATTCAAATAAAGTGAAAAATTATAAAAAAATATCAAAATACAAAATAAAATTATGAAAAAATAATATTCAGAAAGAGAAAAATCAAAAGTATTTTTCATAATTTTTTTTTGATTTTTTGAAGTAAAAGTGAATTTTCTATGATTTTTTGAAGTTTAAAACAATTTAAATATAAAAATCATAAAATAAAATAAAGTCAAAAAAATATGGACCAATGTATGAGAGTCAAAATGCGTTAGTAAGCTAATCCAATGGATCAGACGCACTGTACTTATCATGGTCTTTACTGAATAAAGCATGGAATCATTTATTTAAATCAGATTTTGAAAAATGTGTGGTACGCCTTCATTGGTTGATAGATGACACGTTGGTCATCTTCAACCTCTAGACAACGAATTTGTAGGTTCCAGAAACTGTAAAATTAGGACATGAGACTGGTACCATTCGCTTCGTCTCTTCAAGAAGATTCCAATGGTACCTTCGCGAAAAATTTATATAAATTGTAGCTCAGTCGTTTTTGAAAATAAGTTTTGAAAAGGGATTTGAAATTTCATGTTCAAAACGTACTTTCAGTTGAAAACAAGTGTTACGACTAGAATCAGGATGATGAGAACTTCATAACAGTATCAAAGTTTGGGAGAATTAGCGAAGGAATCTACCTATTAAAGTTTAGTTGCAGAGCTCTGAAATTGGACTTGGCTAGCACGATTTAGGAAGTCTTAGAGCTTAATTCTTATTCTGTTAGCTTTAGTGAGGTTTAAGGAAGGTGAATTGACAAAGAAAAATGATTGAGAAAGGTTGTAAGAGCAAATTCGAAGTTGCATAAAATTAAGTTCAAGAGGAAGTTTGGTAGGGTGATTCTGGCTCTCTAAGCTTGAGAAAATGAATGAGGGATGATCCTCTATTAATATGGAAGCTGATTGAATGCTCAAGCGTGTGGAATAATGAAGTTTGGAGGGAAATCATGTGAAGTTGCAAACAAGAAAAGTGTGACTTGTAATTTGATCAAAACTCATCAAATCCTTGCGTTTTAATATGCTAATCACTTCTAGAGGTTCACTAAACATGTTTAGAAGCAAAAGCACGCAGAAAATGTGTTTAGAAGCTAAATCAATGATTTTAAATTCTGACTTTTGAAGAAACTTCAGTTTCAAGGTACCATATTCAAATCAATGGTGTGCACGATTTAGGAAACCTTGAGACTTGATTCTTGACGCATTGGAAAGATGAGATCACAAACTTTACAATGTGTAGAGAATGGGATCAAATGGATGCTTGAGCTGAAGGTTATGATGAGTCAAAGTTGAGAAAAAGAGGTTGACTTTCTATACTTAGAAAATTTCTAAGTTTTTCTTCAAAAAATGACCTATAATGTCTTACATCCAAACATGGTCTTCCCTTTGAATTTTGCTCTTGACCAAAAAAGATGGCATGAAATAGATCTCTTGAATGACATTTTGAGACTCGAACCATTAAAAATATCCAAAATTTGAGAAAGTTATAACTTATTGAAATTGGAAAAAATTCATAAAATGACCTATAATCTTTTGCATCCTTAGGGCACCTTCCATTCATTTTCACACTTTGCGCTTAAAGGAAGGGTTGAAGTTCACATCTTTAAGATCAATGTGGAAAAAGAATGGGCTCAAGGTGATAAAAACTGACCAAGTTATAATCTTTTGAAGTCATGCATGGGAATATCTTATTTCGCAGTCGGTAAACTTTTTGCTAAGGTAGTATATTGCATGTTCTTTTCGACCAAACTCGTCATGTTGCCCCAACACACACCCATTGAATTCTCTAACACGATTAAGTACATGATCAGAGGTCTTCCTTCAACTGTTGGCATCAGAATTAGAGATTCTTGTAGGTACTCTTTGATCTTGTCAAAAGCTATTTGGCAGTCGCCGTTCCATCTGACTACTTGATCTTTCTTCAACAGCTTGAAGAGTGGCTCACAAGTAGCAGTCAAGTGAGAGATGAATCAGGCAATGTAGTTTAGACGTCCCAAGAAACCTCTAACTTCCTTCTCAGTACGAGGAGTTGGAATTTCTTGGATATCTTTGACTTTGGAAGGATCGACCTCAATTCCTTTGCCACTGACAACGAAGCCTATAAGCTTTCCAGACCTTACCCTGAAGGTGCACTTGTTAGGATTCAACCTCAACTTGTATTTCTTCAGCCTTTCAAACAGCTTGTGTGGATGGTAAAGGTACTCTCCTTTAGTTTGGGATCTAGATATCATGTCATCAACATAGACTTCTATCTCATGATGAATCATGTCATGAAACAAAGCCACCATATCCCGTTGATAAGTTGCGTCTGCATTCTTCAGCCCGAATGGCATGACCTTATAACAGAAAGTGCCTCACTATGTGACAAGAGTGGTCTCCTCTCTGTTCTCAAGTGTCATTTTGATTTGGTTGTAACCCGAGAAGCCATCCATGAAGGAGAATACCTTGTGTTGAGCAGTGTTGTCAACCAAGACATCAATATGCAATTGTGGGAAGTCGTCTTTGGGGCTTTCCCTATTTAAATCCATGTAGTCTACATACATACGGACCTTACAGTCTTTCTTCAGCACTAGAACAACATTTTCAACCCATTGGGGATACGACGTCACGACCAAGAAACCTGCATTGAACTGTTTTATTACCTCAGCCTTAATCTTCTCAGACATATCAGGACGCATGTGACGAACCTTTTGTTTGATCGAAGAACAACCCTCTTTCATTGGCAGACGATGAACCACGATATCAGTATTGAGCCCTGGCATGTCCTCGTATGACCAAACAAATACCTTAACATATTTGTGCAACATTTGAATCAATCTGTTCTTGACAATGTCTTCCAGATCAGCGCCAATCTTGACTTCTTTCCTATCTTCCTCAGTACCCAAGTTTATCACTTCGATCGGTTCTTCATGAGATTGGATAGCCTTTTCCTCTTTTATCAAGAGTCTGACGAGTTCTCCATGTATCTCATAATCTTCTTCACCTTTGTCTTCGGCTTGATAGATTGGATTTTCGAAGTCATAAATGGCAATAGCAAAATCATTGTCAATGAGATCCGGAGTGGATGTGGATCAGCAAATGTGTGTGTGTGCATGTAAGGTCACATGGCTATTTGAAAATCTAGTAAAGTAAGGAGCGCAAAATTTGAATTCAAAATCGTCCAATGTTTTCATTAAATAAACATATGATATATGAAATGGCAAACCCCTAACAAATGGACCATTGTACCACAAGCAAGGCACAAGGTTTAAAGTCATTGTTTTAACCGGAAATTATATAGACAAACTTCTTAAAGCAATAAAAACAGGAAATAGCAGTTACTCCTGGCTGAAGGTGATTGAGATGAAGTCTTTGGCCTTTCAGTTGTTAAGTCCACCGTCAGTAGTTGGGAATATCCAGTCGTCCAAGTCACTGTCACTGTCAATGTCTCCCAGAGTATTGACTTCATTGTTGCTAATACGGAGAGGTGGTCCACCAGCACGAGCACGTCGAACCTCTTTCTGAGCCTTTGAAGTAAAACCCAACCCAAATTTGTCAGATTTGTAGGGGATGTCAGGAAGTTATCCCCAGATAGTGCAGCCTTCATACTCTACAATAGCCCTAACATCCTTCAGAGAGACCATTCTTGGTGTGCCTTTAGAGATCTCAGGAATAGCAGGAGTAGCAACAGAAATCATTTGAGGGAGTACCTCAAATGTCTGGATGGGGGTTTCAATGAATCCGCCATCCATTTCAACATATTTGAAAGAATTCAAATGACTGACCATATATTCTTCCTCTCCACAGATTGTGACAATCTTCCCCTTCACTGGGTACTTTAGCTTTTGATGTAATGTAGAGGTAACCGCATCTACCCCATGAACCCATGGGAGTCCCAGTAAGCAATAATAGGTCAGGAGGATATCCATTACATAAAATGTTAAAGTGAAAACTTGAGATCCCACCTTGATCGGAAGATCAACCTCTCCATGGACCATCCTTTTTGAACCATCGAAGGCTCTTACCACAATATCGTTGGGTTTCAGCACCAGCCCTTCACAGTCCAATCTATCCAAAGCACCTTTGGGTAAAACATTGAGGGAGGACCCAGTATCTACCAACACATACGCCAGAGTGGTGCCTTTTCATTCAATAGATATGTGCAGGGCTTTGTTGTGATTCTTCCTCGCTGGAGTTAAATCTGCATCAGAAAATCCCAAGCCATTATCAGCAGTTAGGCTTGCAACATAATTCTCAAATTGATCAATAGTGGTTTCTTGTGGTACATGGGCATTCTTAAGAAATTTCAACAAATCTTGGGCATGTGCTTCAGAGCTTAATAACAAAGACAACATGGATATCTTTGAGGGTGTCTGCCTCAGTTGCTCAACTATTTTGTATTCACTTTTTCGGATGATCTTTAGAATTTCTTCCATCTCTTTCCTAGATGGGTCTTCAATTGTCACTTCTTTGGATGGCGCCTCTGTCAGGGTAGGCTCAGTGACCTTGTCTTTACCTCGGGTATCAGTAGTTGGTCTAGCAGCAAGAATACGAATAGGTATTGTAGTAGTTGTTGGAGGAGAGATCTTCAGAGAGAAGACCCTTCATGTCCTAGTGACCTTACTAGTTCCGACAATGTTTGTAATTTCAGGCTCTTCATTTTCAATAATCCATGGCTCTTGCTTGACACCATGATAATAAACTTCTGCTCCATAGTTCCAGGACACAGCTTTATCATATGAATAGGGGACTGGCCCCGGTGTAGTGATGATTAAGGGAGCCACTCTTGGCTCAGCAGGGATCCTTATAGGGCCTTTAGAGGTGATCCTAATAGGAGTATTTGAGATTGTGATTATGGAAACATCTTGAGGTAAAATTTTCACAGATGGAGTTTTATCGAACATAATTTCACGGCTATCAATCAGGCATTGGATACCTTTCATCATCCACATACAACCATTAGTTTGGGAATCATAATGGTAACAATTTTCAAGGCATCCAGGAAATAAATCGACTCTTAACATATTTTTCTGAACAGTCAATAAGGGAGTAGTTAAATCATTGATGGTGGAGACAAATGAAACATCGTTAATGGCATTGACACCTTTACCATGATTGGGCATGGGAGAAGTAATGACATTAGGGGTTTGTAGAGGGACAAACTCGATCACCTTGTTATTAATCAAATATTAGATATTGTTCTTCAACGCCCAACAGTTGTTGGTGACATGGTCGGGACTATTTGAATGATAGGCGCATTTCACATTTAGGTTATATTTGGGAGAGGCAATATTGGGATTTGGAGGAGGGTCTCGCAGCGTTACCAAATCTGCCTTCAACAGATGTTGTAGATCTTGAGACGGTGGCATGTTAATCTTAGTGAATTGCCTCCTTGGGGCGTCTGGGCTTTGTTGATTGTTTGATTATTGTGGTCGTTAAACTGGGGTTAGATTTGAAATCAATACAACTCCTACCGATTGATGACGATCGTTCTTGACACAGATCCTTTGTCCATAAACATCATTAGTCTCTTTCTTTCCAATGAACGGTTTCTTCACAGTAATAGAGGATGCAGACATCTAAATCTCCCCACTTTTGATTCCAATTTCAACTTGTTCACCAGTCATAATCAACTCAGTAAAGCCTGACGAAGAACTCCCAATCAGAAAATTAAAGAATGAACCAGTTAAGGTGCCCATGAACATGTCCACTGGCTCTTGATTAGTCAATGGGGGTTACACTTTTCCAGCCAGGTCCCTCCATTTTTGAGCATACTCCTTAAAGCCTTCGCTCGAGCCCATAGTCATATTTTGTAATTGCACGTGAGTTGGTTCAAGATCAGCATTGTATTGGTATTGTCCATAGAAGGCAGCAGCCAGATCCTCCCATGTGTAGATATTAGTTTCTTCAAGTTGATAGAACCACTCCAAGTGTGTCCCAAATAAGCTTTCTTGGAAGAAGTGCACCCATAACTTCCTATTGGCGGTGTGTGGTTGAATCTTGTGGACATAAGACCTCAGATGCATCTTTAGACAGAAGACCCCATCGTATTTGGCGAAGACAAGAACTTTAAATTTGTGGGGAATGACTACCCCAGGGACCAGACCTATGTCTCCAAAGTCCAAACCAGTCACTGTTTAGATCTCTACAGCTTTAAGTCGGTCTTCCAGCTGTTTGTTCTTACCATCCACCGGTGGATACGACTTTTCGGAATAGTCTTCGTCCTCAGTAATCTGGTTATTTCCACCCCCGACTCTGGTGTTTCTAACATCCTCGTCTTGATTGTCTTCTTCCCTAGAAGAAGCCTCTTCTATTTGAGCCAGTCGGGCGGGTCCCTTGAACCTTCTTCCCATGTTGAGGATAACAACCTGTTTCTTAGTCTTCTTTTTTGTGGCAAGGAGTGCCATCACCTCTTGCTGACCTTTGGCTAGGTTGAGGAGAGTCTCTCGAAACTGTGCATGTTGAGCTGCAGATCTTTGACGGTTTGCTCTAGATCCATCTTATACTAAAATAAACAGTAAAAAGATTACGAAACCTATGTCAAAAAACCTGCTTATGATATTATGCATGATATGCGGATGCAATGTTTTCAAGGACGTAAAGGAATTTAAATTTTCTAGCCAAAAAGGAAACAAACGCAACAATTGTATTAATGAGTTCAAAGATTACAATTTCCCCTTGGGCTTACAATGAGAAATCAAAAAGGTCTCAAAGAGACAATAAAATATACTCCTAAAACAAAAGACTTAAGTCTCCCACGGGCGTTTCCTCTTTGGTACAATGTATGCATTCATGATTCACTCCTTGTGAAGTTGCCTTGTGAGCTCTAACACTTTATTCTCGCTTGCTTAGAATCGAGCTTCAAAGGTGTCTCGTCCCCCCTTGAGTTGAATCCACGATCTCTGCAATTCTCCGAGGTTGGTAGGCATGTCAGGATGGAGAATGGTATAAGGAATATCCCCTTCGGCAACAAGCTCCACAACTATTGGTAGGATAGCAAGATATGGCATCATGAGATTTTAAGCGCGATCTCGCACCCATTTGAGATAAGTCTCCAAAGGAATAGAGTTATTATTCCCTAAAGTCTTGCTATCAACCTTGTTTACCATGCCTCAAGTTCGAACAAACCTTTGATGGTAACCTTGGACATTGTTCTCATATTCGAATATAATACCCTGGATAAGCGCGTAATGGGGACCATCTCTTCGAGCATAGACAAGTTATCGTAGGGCCAGTGAAGGGTTATAAGTAATACCTCCCCTAATGCCCAAGAGTGGAATATTAGGGAACTCCCTACAATGGTCAATGATAGTAATATCCTCTAGAGATCGGGAGCACCAATGGATATTTGTATGAGAAAGTGACATTATTCTTTGCGACCAATTCAGACCTTGTTCATTCTTCAAAACTGACCAGGGAAGGTGCGAAATAAACCACCTAGATAGCAATGGTATGCAACACATAAGAGCTCCTCTCTTCCTCATGGTGCGAGTGTGAAGAGTATGCAAAATTTCTCCGAGTAAAGTAGGCACAGGGTTACGAGAAAGGAAGATCTTGATAGCATTCACATCATTAAGTTGGTCTGGATTAGGGAACAATACTAAGCCATATATTAGAAGAGCCAAGACTTCTTCAAAAGCTTGTGTCGTACCCCAAATTTGCCCTACCTCGATAATTTTATTTTACGAGATTAAAATTGAAGAAATATTTAACCAAAGACGGTACAGCAGTATCTGATGGTTCGTCTCTATCCAACCAGAGGGGTATATCTTAATCCATGAGAGTGGGGCTTTGTAAATCAGAAAGACCCATAAATTTGTTCGCGAGACATGTTGGCCAATGGCCTGTGCAATTCGAAACCAATTATTCGAGCAACTATTAAGTTCTTAGTTATTGAACAATTGTTATTAAGAAGAGAAATGGGAAATTAAGTATTAACTAATCCCATTTAAGTGTTTGTTATTGTCAGTAAAAAAGAGGGGTGTGGTTGCAATATGAAGCCCATTAAATTGGCCCATCTGATGTTTTTGGAAGAAAAGAAGTTTTTGCTATAATTATTTTGCTGTTTATCATTAGTGGATGTGATACGGTGGGAGAACTGACTTGGTTGTTTTGCATTTGTGTTTGCAAATGTTGCGGTTAGCAAGAGTCGCCACCGGCTTTACTTTTATCCAATAAGGAAAGGCTGAAAAGAACAAGAAAGACCTTTAGAGATGTTTTCTTGAGTTCGGGGGGTAGATTATGAAAAGGGAAGGTGTTAGCACCCTTTTCATCCATGGTTTTCCATGGGATCTTAGTTACTTGCTAGATCACTTGCTTTGTTTGAAAATATGCTTTGTGTTATGGGTTTGAAAGTATTTTGAAAATGTCTTTGTAATGGTTCTCGTTTCTATAAGAACGCGTACAAAGTGTTGTTTCGAAAATAGTTCAAAGAGGTGTTGTGGAATGTGTTTTTTGAAAGTGTTCTTGAAAAGATGTTTTTGTAATGGTTCTCGCCTCTATAAGAACGTATACAAAAAGCTTTTGTCTTTTGAGGAAAAGGTTTAATGTTTAAGTGTTGGTGTAAAATGTTTGGTTATGAGCAAGTGAGCAACTAGAAATGAATCTACCTACTCAAAAGGTCTTAAATGTTCTTTTCCTCCTCCTTTAGATGTTGCTACTGACCATTGATTTGGTAAGAATCCCCATCATTGGATGTGAAGGGACGGGTGTGGGACATTTTTGTATAGTCATAGAAGGCAACTTATGAGACGCTTTAGCAGTTTTTCATAAGGGACTAGATTGTTTAATTGAAGGCAACATCGAGGGTCATCGAGGGACTACGATCTTTTATCGAAGGGTCTTTGCTAAAGCATCCTATATTCGAGGGATAATACTTTTCAAGATGTTGTGAGGGCTCCAATGAATCTCCAAGAAGCTTGTTCCAAACTGTTGAAACCCAACCAAGTTGTACAGTATTGTTTTTATGTTTGGATGGTGAGGATAATGGCACTAACAAAAACTATTTTAGAGTTTTTACCCTCTCTATGTGCTAAGGTGTTTGGTTTATGGGAGAGTTTGTAAGATGGAATAATGGATTGAAGTTCTGTTTTGAATGAGATTAGAGCTGGTTTTTTCTTGAATCAGCCAAAGTTATCAAGAATACTATTTTTTTGTTCAAAAAGTCCTTATTCTCTCCAAAAATTCCAACCCCTATGTCTTATGAAACAGTCCCTTTTGTAGACCCTTGACTGAGGTTTAGGGGGGAAACAAAATAAGTCATTTTGAATTGTTTTTGCCTACTGTTTTGATACTTTATTCACACAATTTTCTTTTGCCATTTTGGTGCAATTTTGGGGTTGTTATGATGCAGGTTGGGGCAGACTGCATAGAGCAGTTTTGGACTGTATAGGACAGCATATGCAGATTTGTGGTGCAGCATAGCACAAGGTTTTTTGTAGGACAGCAATGGAGCAGGTTTTAGGGTGTTGTGGCAATGCAGCATATCATACTTTGTTCAACTTGGACAGCAAGATTTGTAGAATGAAACAAATTTGGTCTTGTGGAGTATTTTATGCACATTGTATCAAGGACAAAACATTGTGGCAAGGTTTTGAGTCAAATAGAAAAATTCAAACAAGGCATAGTTTTAGAATTTATAAATTTTCAAAAATGTCACTTGGTAACAACTTGAATTATTTGCCTCATTTTAAAATATTTGGAATTGTAGTAAAAATGTCATGAAGCAAATGAATTTAACAAGTATAGAAAATACTTAGAAAAATTTCAAAGTCTTGCAAAAGTTGGATTTTTGACTCTCTTGATTTTTTATGATCAAATTTCACCTTTTGGATGTCTTGACGCAATGTGGTTTTTGGGACTCAAATTTGGTCAAAAAGTCAAAGTTTGACTTTTCAGTGTGCTTTTGACCATTTTGCCCTTGTGAATGATTTTCTTGAAAAGTTGTAATTCCAGACTTGAAACTTGATAGAAGCAAACCTGAGGGTCCAGGATGATCTTTTGAGAAATGAGAGAGAAAATTTTGGGGTACAACAGCTGCTCCTATTCAATCTTCTTAAGCTTGAGGATGTAGATTGGATGGTCTGCCTTTTGTGATATAAAGGTAGAAGATGATTGAATACTAGAGTGCCCAGAAATTTGCACTCGCATGAAGTAATACTGATTAGTGATATCAGGAATGAGCTTACAGATTCCATTTGGAAGGCGACAGAGAATCGTCAGAGTTGGGCTTAAAGATTCCATCCAGAAAAGATCGGTTGCATAAGAGATTCCTTGGCGATAATTCTTGTACCTGCTGTTGAGGAGGACTTTGTCGGGGAATGTTGATTTATGTCATGGGAAGTAGATTATAGGAGCTTCGGTTGTCCATTACTCTGTTGGGGAGTTAACTCTGGATTGAGAAGGTGAAAGTAGAGCGCATATCTGGTCAGGGTCCAGGTTGTCTAGCGGCTTACTGAGGAAATGTGACATCGACCGTATCTGGTTGGGTCTGGGCCTTACAGTGTTGTAGACTGTTGTCTGGAGGCAAGGGAGAAGGAACCTGGATAGTAGGGTTACTTTGAGATGAAAGCCTGGATAGTAGGGCTATGAGAAGAAACCTGGATCGCAGGGTTACTTTGAGATGAAAGCCTGGACAGTAGGGCTATGAGAAGGAACTTGGGTCGTAAGGTTACTTCGAGATGAAAGCATGGATAGTAGGGCTATGAGAAGGAACCTGGGTAGTAGGGTTACTTCGAGATGAAAGCCTGGATAGTAGGGCTATGAGAAGGAACCTGGATAGTAGGGTTACTTCGAGATGAAAGCCTGGATAGTAGGGCTATGAGAATAAACCTGGATCGTAGGGTTACTTTGAGATGAAAGCCTGGATAGTAGGGCTTATGGGAAGGAACCTGGATCGTAGGGTTACTTCGAGATGAAATCCTGGATAGTAGGGCTTATGGGAAGGAACCTGGGTCGTAGGGTTGTTCGAGATGAAAGCCTGGATAGTAGGGCTATGAGAAGAAACCTGGATTGTAGGGTTACTTCGAGATGAAAGCCTGGATAGTAGGGCTATGAGAAGAAACCTGGATCGTAGGGTTACTTCGATTGGTCATGTAGATTAGTTAACCCGTTTGGTTTCGGAAACTGATTTTTTCGTTATCTGTCTGCAAATATGACATGTATAATCGCTGGAATCGTTGGTGATAATTGTCTTTCCTGAAAAGATAACAGGGTTAATTATGTGCGATGCATGAAATGCGTTGTGTGATGATGTTCTCAAAATAAATGAGATTATGCTATATGCAATATGTATGCGCATGTCATGATGTATGAACATGAAATACTATTGTGACATGTCCGAGTCTAGGAAAATAAATCCCTGACTGCTGCGGGAGAGTATAACATCCCTGACTGTTGTAGAGAACTGTGATTCTTCTACTTCCGTTGGGGATGGTGAATGGAAATGGCTATGCTAGAGGTTTACCCTTTATGTTTGTGAATATTCTTCCAGGGAGAGACTCTGTACGAGAGTAGCCCTGCGGGGAAATAACTCTGTTGTAAGGTGGATTTCCGTAGCTGGAGTAATAAGCTCTGTTGGGGATTGAGCTTCTGTATCCAGAGAAATAAACTCTGCTTGGGGAGATAATAATTTATGATGATCCGCTCGCGATCATGAAATTCAGTTGGGGTATATAGATGTCAGATTCTTGAGAGACTCTTACTAGAGAGATTACTTCCTGTTTTGGGAAAGTTGATGTCAACGCTTTGATTGCTTTCACTTTGTGGGAAGTGTAGATGTCACGAGGTCGTGGGTACTGATGATGATGTTTCAAAGCTGTCTATGCCTCGGTACCTGCTGGACAGAGTGAATGTCGGGTTTTGACATTTCTTGTTTTTGTCCCGAGAAATTTGTCTTTTCGTTTCTTATGTAGACATTTGTGAGTAGTAATCATATTCAAATGCATATGTCAAGAATAAACCATTGGACGTTCTTGCAAGACAAAACAGAAAAAGGGAAAACACATAGTTTTTTTTGTAAAAATGATTTGCATTGATTTTCGAAGTTGGCCTATAATATGCGTTTTTGTACAAAGAGGCGGACGCTCTAGTAAGAGAACACTGCCATAAAAATAGAAACTATACAATATTGTGTAAAATAAAGTAGCTATGTATAACAATCCCATTGAATTTCAATTTTGCTAATACCGTTATGTCTTCGAGCGTCTCATCACTTTGCTGCTTGTCCTAAGATGATTATATTGATTGGTGCCGTTTGAGTTTGACAGTCGATACTGAGGTCTGATCGCAAGGTGATCCAATGGGACATATTGATATGCTTTACATCCCTAACTTTTTCCTGGACCGCCCTTTCGGGTTTTCATTCCACCGGGATACCCTTTTTTGCCCAAGCCGCCTTTTCCGGTTTTCGACGTGCCAGGTGTACAGATTTTTTTATTTTCATCCCTTATTTTTGCCCGAACCCTTTTGGTTCATCGAGAAGCCCTTATTTTTGCCTAGGCCAGTCATCCTAGCGGGTCTTTTATTGTGCGTAGTATCTTTTCACTTTATCCGCATTGACAGGGTTAGGAAGGTCGACACCGTCCATGGTGGTTAGAATCATGGCTCCACCCGAGAAAATGTTTTTAATTACAAACGGCCCTTCGTAGGTGGGAGTCCATTTTCCCCTGGGATCACCTTGCGGCAGTATGATGCGCTTGATCACTAGATCCCCGACTTGATACTTTTGGCGTCTGATTTTTTTGTTGAAAGCCTTGATCATCCGTTTTTGATACGTTTGACCATGACAGACATCAATAAGTCTCCTCTCATCAATCAAATTCAGTTGATCAAGTCGATTCTGGATCCAGTCTTCTTCGTCCAAACCCGCATCTTTCAAAATCCTTAGAGAAGGAATCTGGACCTCAATGGGTAGGACTGCCTCCATGCCATATACCAGAGAGTAGGGGTTGCCCCTGTCGATGTCTGTGCTGAGGTACGGTACCCATGAAGAGCGAATGGTAGCATCTTATGCCAGTCTTTGTAGGTCACTTTCATCTTTTGTATAATCTTCTTGATGTTCTTGTTAGCCGCTTCAACAACGCCATTCATCTTCGGCCGGTAGGGAGAAGAGTTATGATGTTGTATCTTGAATTGCTTACAGAGTTTGATGATCATCGTATTATTGATATTCGTACCATTGTCCGTGATGATTCTTTCTGGCACATCATACCAGCAGATCAGGTTATACCTGATAAACCGCGCCACCACGTTCTTTGTCACAGTAGCAAAAGAGGCAGGTTCAACCCACTTTGTGAAGTAATCGATAGCTACCGGGATGAAGCGATGCCCATTGGAAGTGATAGGCCTGATTTCTCCGATCATGTCAATGCCCCACATTGCAAAGGGCCGGGGAGCTGTCAATACATTCAAAGGAACCAGAGGCACATGCACCTTATCAGCATAGATTTGGCACTTATGACAGGTTCGGGAATGCTGATAATAATCTGCTTCCATAGTGGACCAGTAGTATCCTGCCCGTAGGATCTTTTTATCCATGGTATATCCACTGGAATGGGTTCTGAAGGTACCTTCATGTAGATTGGTCATAATCCTCTCTGCTTCGCTCTTGTCTACACACCGCAGTAAGGTAGAGTCATGGTTGCGCTTGTAGAGGATTCCATTACTAAGGAAAAATTTCGCAGCGAACCTTCTCAGAAACTTCTTATCATTGACAGATGCTCCTTCGGGGTACTCTTGAGTCTCAAGATACCTTTTGACTTTGTGAAACCAAGGCTTATCTGCTACCTCTTTAGTATCAATCTCGTAGTAGTGCACTGGTTCATCCAACCTCTCAATGGTGATCCGGGGAGCTTCGTTGTCCCACCTGACTTTGAACATAGAAGACATGGTAGCTAGCGCGTCCGCTAACTGATTCTCCTCTCGTGGGAATTGTTCAAAGGTTACCTTCTCAAAGTGTGGGAGCAATGTTAGTACATGCTCTTTGTATGGGATGAGGTTTGGATGTTTCGTATCCCATTCTCCTTTGATCTGACTTATCACTAAAGTTGAATCCCCGAAGACATTTAAGAACTTGATCCTGAGGTCGATAGCAGCTTTGAGACCCATGATGCAGGCTTCATACTCCGCCATATTGTTAGTGCATTTGAAACATAGTCGGGCAGTGAAAGGAGTGTGACAGCCCTCAGGAGATATGATTACGGTGCCAATGCCATTATCGAGTGCGTTCAAAGCTCCGTCAAAAACCATAGTCCATCGAAATCCCTCCTCGGGTCCTTCATCTGGTCCAGGTTCTTCGTAATCAATCACTAGCATGATATTCTCATCCGGGAACTCAAAATTCATGGACTAGTAGTCATCAACGGCCTGATGAGCCAAATGATATGCCAATACACTTCCCTTGATTGCTTTATGGGTTGTATATTGTATATCGTATTCAGTTAAGATCATCTTCCATCTCGCTATTCTTCCGGAGAGAGCGGGCTTCTCGAAGATGTATTTGATTGGATCCATCTTAGATATCAACAAAGTAGTGTGGGTCAACATATACTGTCTTAGCCGCCGAGCAGCCCATGCCAAAGCGCAACAAGTTTTCTCGAGCAGTGAGTATCTTGTCTCACAGTCGGTAAATTTTTTGCTAAGGTAGTATATTGCATGCTCTTTTCGACCAGACTCGTCATGCTGCCCCAGCACACACCCCATTGAATTGTCTAGCACTGTTAAGTACAATATCAAAGGTCTTCCTTCAACCGTATGCATCAGAATTGGCGGTTCTTGAAGGTATTCCTTGATTCTTTCGAAAGCAGTCTGGCATTCGTCATTCCACTTTACCACTTGATCTTTCTTCAGAAGCTTGAAGATGGGCTCACAAGTAGCAGTTAGATGTGAGATGAACCTGGAGATATAATTTAGGCGTCCCAAGAAACCTCTAACCTCCTTCTCTGTGTGGGGAGCCGACATCTCTTGTATGGCCTTTACCTTTGTGGGGTCTACCTGAATACCTTTGTCACTGACGATGAACCCCCGAAGTTTACCAGACCTTACCCCGAAGGTGCACTTGTTCAGATTTAGCCTCAGCTTGTATGTCTTCAACCTGTCAAACAACTTTTGTAGATGCTCAAGGTGTTCTTCCTCGGTTTGGGATCTGGCTATCATGTCATCAACATAAACCTCTATCTCATGGTGAATCATATCGTGGAACAAAGCGACCATGGCTCGCTGATAAGTTGCCCCAACATTGTTCAACCCAAAAGGCATCACCTTGCAACAGAAAGTGCCCCACTGTGTGACGAAGGTTGTCTTCTCCATGTCTTCAGGAGCCATCTTGATCTGGTTATATCCAGAGAAACCATCCATGAAGGAGAAAATTTTGTGTTGTGCGGTGTTGTCAACCAGAACATCAATGTGAGGAAGCGGGAAGTCATCCTTAGGACTTTCCCTGTTCAGGTCTCTGTAGTCTACACACATCCGTACCTTACCGTCCTTTTTTGGCACCGGACGACGTTAGCAACCCACTGCGGATAGGAGGTGACATCCAAAAACCTAGTGTTGAACTGTTTCATAACCTCTGCTTTGGTCTTCTCTGACATTACAGGGTGCATACGACAGACCTTCTGTTTAACCGGAGGATAATCCTCTTTAGTCGGCAGTCGATGTACCATGATGTCAGTGTCTAAACCATGCACGTCTTCATATGACTAGGCGAAGATCTTAACGTAGTCGTGCAACATCTGTATCAACCGCTGTTTGATCTTAGCTTCCAGATTTGCATCGATCTTGACTTCTTTTTTGTCCACCTTTGTGCCCAAGTTTATCGTCTCAACTGGCTCTTCATGAGGCTGTATAGCCCTCTCTTCCTGTTGCAACAGTCTAGCCAATTCTCCAAGCACTTCACAATCGTCCTCACCTTCGTTCTCGGCTTGGTTGATTGGATTTTCCAAATCATAACTGGCAGTAGCAAAATTGTTATCTATGGGATCCAGAGTGGATATGGATTTGTAGTTTGATATGCGAGTTTGTGTAAGAGCATAGTTGTATTGATAAAGTAAAAACATAAAAGAAAAATAGAGAACATAAAATTTGTATGCAAGGAACGTCCAATGCTTTATTGATGACATATGAAATGCATATAACAACCCTCGCAGATGGAACCATTGTGCCTCGGGTAAGGCACAAGGCCAAAAAGTTAAAAATTATTCATTACAAATTCAGAACACAAGTAAGACAATTACTGCGGAATAAAAGAAACTGGTATAAAATCTCTAGCCGTCCAGTTACTCGATCCACCGTTGGTAGTCGGGTAGATCCAGCTATCAATGTCAGAGTCTTCCTCATTGTCTTCAATAGCATTGACCCCACGCTTGCTGATGCGTATGGGAGGTCCTCCAGCCCGAACGCGTCGAACAACCCTTGGAGCCCCTGAAGTAAATCCCAAACCAAATTTGTCAGTTTTGTAAGTAAAATCAGGTAGTTGTCCCTAATTTGTACGCCCACCTTCTTCGACCACTGCTCTGGCATCCTTGAGAGAAGCCATCTTCAGAGGAGGTTTGGTGTTGGCGGTAGTCTCGGTTGATGCTAAAATCTGGGGAACCTCTTCAATGTTTTGACAAGGAGTCTCTATGAATTCCCCGTCCATCTCTACATACCTGAAGGAGTTGAGGTGACTCACCATATACTCCTCTTCGCCATGCACAGTGACAATCTTCCCCTTTACCGAATATTTCAGCATTTGGTGCAATGTAGAAGTAACAGCCCCAGCTTCATGGATCCAAGGACGACCCAACAAACAAGAGTACGATGGCCTGATGTCCATCACGTAGAAAGTTGACTCAAAGGTATGAGATCCTACCTTGACAGGGATGTCCACCTCCCCATGCACTATTCTCTTCGACCCGTCAAAAGCCCTTACCACAATGTTACTGGGCTTTAGGGTCAAGCCTTCACAATCTAGTCGATCGAGAGCCTTCTTAGGCAGGACATTCAGTGAAGACCCAGTATCCACCAGCACATGATCCATAGTGGTGCCCCTACATTCGATTGAGACATGAAAATCATCATTATGCTTCCTCCCTTTCGGTGTCAAGTCGGCATCTGAAAAACCCAGCCCATTGTCAACAGTCAAGCTGGCCACACAGTCTTTGAATTGATCGGCTGAGGTTTCTTGCGACACAAGCGCAGTCTTGAGGAATGCAACTAAATCCTTTTGTTGTACCCCAAAATTTGCCCTCCCATATTTCTTAACACATGGCAAGTGAGGTCTCCAAATTGCTCAAGGAAGTTCAAGAGTTGACTAGACAAACTCTCTCATAAGGCAGTATGCCTCAAATTAGGGTTTACATCTTCATCAAGATGGGTGAACCACAAAGGATTCAAATGCTCACCATTGTCCTAATATGTTCTCAAGATCATCCATGTCAAGTTTCAAGCCTTGCAGAAGAAGTTTGCTCAGTCAATTGCTCAAATGCCTAAAAATCAATTGTACTAGGTCAAAAGTCAAATGTAGCCCACATACAGTCAAACTTCAATATTTTTGGTCAACATCCTCATTTTGAAGTATTATCCATCATTTGATCAAGGGTTGATCATGATTCCTCAAGGATTGCTCACAATTCATCAAAACCCAAAAGTTGCTAAATTAGGGTTTTGTAGGAAAAGTCAACTCAACTGTGACCAAGCATAACTTTCTCGTACATTATCAGAAATGACCCATCCAAAGCTCATTTTGAATAGGATGAAATTCCCTACAATTAATCTTCATCTCCCAAGTTCAGAATATGCACTCACAAAAAGATATGAATTTTGACATTATAGGTCCTTTTGAAAAGTCAACAAAAACACCTTTTGGGTCAAAGCTTCATACATGAACATGGAAGACTCAATTGAGATGAGCCCAAAAGGGTTGCTTAGAGGACATCCTAAGATTTATAAAAAGTCCAAGAACACCTCTCTAGGGTCAAAATTGAGAGAGTTATGCATTGGACAAGTTGACCATTTTTGCGAAATTGCCAAAAGTCAAATGTGCTCAAATTTGCATTTTTTGCTAAATGGGCCCAACTTTTTATGCGTACACCTCAATTATAATATGGTCCACGACTTAAATGTTCACTCACCCATTATGTGCTTCATTTTTTAAATTTATTTTGATTTTTCATTAATTAAAAAGTGAATTAAATCAAATAAATTATGAAAATTAATAAAGATATGATTTTATTTGTTTTTTTGACAGTTTGGAAATCAAGATATGCTGAGTAAACAAGAGAAAATCGAATCAAGGGCAATTGATACAAGAAAGGCATGTTTTGGCTCAAAATAGCAAGATATCATATGGCTTGAAAATCAAATATTCCATTCATGAATTCTCAAGATTGGATCCAAGTTTGTTAACCTAATTCACTCTAGGTTATATAAGGAAGAATTCCAGATCAAAAAACAGGGGTTAGAGGTCGTGAGAGGCATAGAACAAAACTAAAAAAAGTGACAAAAAGTGTTAGTTGGTTTTTGCATCTAGAGATTAATTCAGACCATTCCAACGTTGCTAATCCATCGTTGGACCTTCCCAGAAGCTAATTGGATCAATTGCAAGGCTTGAAGCACTCAGAATCACCAACTGTAACTCATACGGTTTGCGTTTTTTTTTCCAGAAACAATTATCCCAATTCTTGCATCATTAGCACTCTTGATTATTATATTCGTGTTTGTCATCATGTTTGCAAGCTAACCATGCCATTTAATTGCATTTTTGATTCCTGTACATGATATTTCCATTGCTAGGGTTTCTGTGTTTGTTTTAGGGGTTTTCAATGCAGGCAAAATTAGGCTTTGATTCTGGTACCGTGATGCTCGTGAGGATGAGACGAGTTGATTGGTACCAGTACTTTTCATTTATCTTGCTTGTATGCAATTTTAGAGATGAATAGGGTTATACCTACAGTGAATGTTTGTAGGTAAAAGTCTTGTTTTCTAAAACAACGGTTGCCAGGAAGAAGACGCTGGCGTGTCAAGCAGCCATTGGGATGTTTGAATTTCGCGCCTTGGATTCAGTTCTTTTGTTTTTTCTCATATTATGTTTTATTGTTATTATACTTACAAGTTGACAGGCTAGCGCAGATGGTTGGAGGGAATGCCTTTGATGCACACGTCCTGGGTTCGATCCCAGGCTTGTGCATTTTATTATTTTCTTGATTGTTTCAGGAAGATCTAATGGAATTCTCCATCACACGCCTTCCATACACCCTCAGCACCTGGACACTGGATGCCTAGCTACCAAGATCCAATTCCTACCATGAGAGGATCATGGTACACCTCAAAGTCAATAACGCATCAGATCAAGCATGGTCAACCAGGCTGGGAGTATTTGGACCAAAAGAATTCAGATCCACACCCCCAGAATTGCTAACACTATCAGGCCCATTACTCATTTTTTCTTTTTATTTTTATTTTTGCTTTATTCTTAATTCTTTATTTGTTTTATTTTAAAATCAATTTTTTTATAAAATCATAAAATCAAGAATTCAGAAAAAAAAATTAGAATTAGGTTTTTTTTATCAAATTTAATTTAGGGTAACTTTAATTTGTTTTTTCTATAATTAAAATCAATTATAAAATTAGGTTTAAGTTCTTGATTTAATTCTTTTCTTTTTTCAAACGAAAACACAAAAAATAGGTTAACTTAATTATTTTTCTCAATTAAAATTAATTAGTAATTAGGGTCCTTTTTTTTTATTATTCCATTATTTTCTCAAATAACAAAATGACAAAAAATCATTTTTCTTTAATCAATTGCAATTAGGTTTAGTCGGGGGTCAAAACCCTAATCGTCTCGTATTTAATTCGCCGCGCGCTTGTTAATTATTTTGCCATTATTTTGTAACTATTCAGGATTTGTAATAGTTAACTTAGGGTTTATTTACTGTTTAAATCCCCGACTTTTGGTTATGTAATTAATCCCCCTCCCCGAAGCCTTGTAATAGCTAGGTTTATTTTCTCACATTTTTAATTCTCACAAATATTTAACTGTCTAGATGTATGCTAATAGGATTGTATGGCAAGAATGAATGACAAAATTAAAATGGTTAGAAAACCCTAATGTGCAAAGATAAATAACTGAAACAAATCACTCACACATATTCACTCTTAGGGTATACTCTCACTTCGGTTGCCTTCGGTAAACGATCATTAAGCATAGGGTGTCTTAGTGGTTGCCCTCCTGTATAAAAAAAGATCAAATATCCCATTCGAATGTTGCCTCAGAAATGTTGCCTCGGAAATGTTGCCTCGAATACGATCTTGAGACTCCAGGGTTACTACTAAGGTATCCTAATATTGCTTTAGTGATCGTACGTCCCTTTTCGAATTGACCCTTACAACTCCATTGACGGTGCTAACTATTTCTCAATAGTAGGATAGCGATGTCTAAAGGAAACAAGAATAGAAACGATCTTTTTTCTAGTAGGTAAATGCTAGTAGGTACTTGCTCAAATCAAAACTTTTCGCACTTACACCTTTTCAAACAAATTTTCAAAACAAACTTAGACACACCCTTGAGGACTGATACAAGGGTTATCACGAAGTAAAACATTTTTTTCAAAACAAAGCACGCAAACACAAGCAATTTAAATCTGAGCAAGTACCTAGGAGTCCATGGAAAACCATGGATAGAAAGGGTGCTAACACCTTCCCTTTCTATAATCTACCCCCCGTACTCAAAATCTCGAAAAAGGATTTTTTCTGTACTTTTTTCCTTTCCGGTTGGATGAAATAAAAGTCGGTGGCGACTCTTGCTTACCGCGAAATTTTGCAAACAAAGAACGCAAAACGCAAACCAGTATTAAACAGTCGGTTATGCCACCGTATCACACCTTCGCATGGCCCTCAGAACATAACAGCAAAGACAACATTGATATCTTCGAAGGGGTCTGCCCCAGCTGCTCGACCACATTGTAGTCGCTCTTTTCGATTACTTTTAAGATTTCCTATATCTCTTGCTTAGAGGATTCCACAACGACTTTTCTAGATGCCTCCGTCCGGCCAGGCTCACCTACAACTTCTTTGCCTCGAGTCCCAGATGACTCATCGGAAGGGGTAATAAATGGAGTAAGAACGAGAGTAGTAGCTGAAGTATTAGCAGGAACAGCAGATGGAATAACAACAGGCTTATTGACAGTCTTTGGGGAAAACTCGGGAGATAAAACCCTTTCACTCCTGGTAATCTTGATGGTCCCGACAATGTTAATGACATCGGAATTAGCCTATGTATTCTTCAAATCCTGTTTAACTCCATGATAGTAAATCTCGACACCATAATGCCAAGGGACGGCTTTGTCTGAGGCGTATGGGACAGGACCAGGACAAATGATTATTAACGAAGTGACTCTCGCAGTGGGTGTAATCCTAACAGGTATTCTAGAGGAGGCCTTGGAAGGATTGGTAGAAATGGTTATAATAGCAATATCTTCACCCGGAATAGTTAGAATCAAAGTCTTTTCGAACAAAATTTCTCTGTTGTCCATCAGGCGTTGGACACCTGTTTTCAGCAAATAGAAACCAGAAGGCAAAGATGAACACATGTGGCAACCTTCGCCACAACCCGGAAATAAACCGGCCAACAACAAATTCTTCTTAACAGTCATAAGAGGAGTAGAAACTTCATCAACTGAGGTCACGAACAGATCGATATCAACGGTGTTAACTCCATGGTTGTGCTTAGGCATGGGATTAGTTATGACATTGGGCTTCTCCGGAGCATCGAACTCAATCTCCTTGGCTTCAATCAGATCTTGTACTATGTTTCTTAGAGCCCAACAGTCATTTGTATCGTGACCAGGACTCTCATAATGATAGGCGCACCGAGCGTTTGGATTGTACCGAGGAAATATGGTATTAGGATTCTTGGGAGCCTCTTTCAAGGTTGCCAAGTTAGATAATAGCAGATGGGGTAGAATCTCAGTCAATGTCATGTTAATCCAAGTAAACTGCCTTTGCGGTCTTTCTACCCTTTGCTGATTGTTTCATTGTGGGGTAGCCACAGGCCTAGGTATCATCACAACACCTACTATTAAACGGTAGTCAGTTCGGCTTTGACCTCTTGGGTTATAAACGACATTGACCTCCTTCTTAGCCGTGAAGGGCTTCTTTTTTGAACTTGATGGGGTATCTTTCTGTATTTTACTTCTCTGGATCCCAGCTTCTACCCTCTCTCCAGTTAATATCAGCTCAGTAAAACCAATCGATGAGCTACCAATCAAATGATTGAAGAATGGACCAGACAGCATCCCAAGAAACATGTCGACCAACTCCCTATCAGACAAAGGGGGTTGGACTCTTCCAGCCAAATCTCTCCACTTCTGTGCATACTCCTTAAAGCCTTCACCTGCACCCATGGACATACTTTGAATTTGAGTACGGGTAGGGGAAAGGTCGGTGTTGTATTGATAGTGCTTATGAAAAGCAACGGCCAAATCCTCCCAGTTTCGGACATTGGTTCCCTCCAATTGGTAGAACCATTCAAGCTGAGTCCCTGATAGACTGTCTTGAAAGAAGTGAACCCACAAGTTCCTCTCAGCAGTGTGAGGCTGGATCTTCCTCACATAGGAACAGAGGTGAAGCTTGGGACAAGACACCCCACCATACTTTGCGAAAACCGGAGCTTTAAATTTTGTGGGATGACTACCCCGGACACCAATCCCAGCTCTTCAAAATCCAGCCCTGGTATTCTCTAGATCTCCATAGCACTTAACCGATCCTCTAATTGCTTGTACCTATCCTTAGTGGGAGGATACTGCTCATCATTGTAGTCTGTATCATTGTTAGAGACTTCAGGACTAGGGTTCTCCTCCCTTGTTTCTCTCTCTTGATTTTCTCCTTATTTGGACGAGGAGGTCAGATCGAATGGTTGCTTTAGCGGTCCCCCAATTCTTCTGACCATATTGAGGGCACCAGCGAGCTTCTTCTTCTTCTTCTTCTTCTTCTCTTTCAGGATGAGGGCCTTCAGATCCTCCTTCCCTTTTTCCAGAGTTATGAACATCTGTTGAAATTGGGCATTTTGTGCCTGAAGATCTTTGATGCTTTGTTCATAAGACATTTTTGCTGAAATAAACAGCGAAGAAGATGAGAAACCTGTAACGGTACCTGCTTATGCAATGTTATGGATGATATGCGTATGCAATGATTTAAAGGAAATTAGAGATTCAAATTTGCTTTAGACAAAAAGGAAACACACGTTATATTAATAAATCAAAGCTTGAGTACATCGTGCCTCTTTGGGCTTACAAAGAAATACAAAAACTCTAAGATAAAAAGGTTGTGCGCATCCTCTTTGGTGCGATATAGGCGTTCAGAGTCCGCTCCTCATGAACTCGCTTAGTGAGTTCCAAAACCTTCTTCTCGCTGGCGTAGAATTGGGCCTCGAAAGTGTCTCGCTCCCCCTTAAGCTGTATCCAATCCCTTTGTAAGTCTTCAAGAGAGGTGGGCATGTTAGGATGCAAGATAGTATGGAACATCTCCTTTCTCAACAGGCTCTATGATCACCGGGAGAATGGAGGGGTAAGGCATCATAAGACTTTGAGCACGAGCTCGTATCCATTTGAGGTAAGGCTCAAGAGGGATGGAATTCTTGTGCCCCAATGTCTTGCTATCTACCTTGTTCAACATCCTCCAGGCTCGGATAAACCTCTGGTGATGACCTCGATCGTCATTCTCGTAGTCAAATACCAATCCTTGAATGAGCATATCGTGTGTACCATCCCTTCGGGCATAACCAAATTGTCTTAAAGCTAAGAAGGGGTTATAGGTGATACCTCCCCTAATGCCAAGTAAGGGGACATTAGGGAATTCTCCACAATGATCGACAATAGTAACATTCTCTAAAGATCGGGAACACCAATAAATATCTGAATGTTTGAGTGTCATCAACCTATGTGACCACCTTGAACCTTGCTCGTTCCTCAATACAGATTGGGGAAGATGCGAAATAAACCATCTTGCCAAGAGAGGAGTACAACACATAAGAATACCTCTTTTCCTCATAGTGCGAGTGTGAAAAGAATGTAGGATGTCTCCAAGCAGAGTGGGCACTGGGTTACGAGACATGAAGATTTTGACGGCGTTCACATCTATGAGTTGGTCAGGATTTGGAAACAAAACCATCCCATAGATGAGGAGAGACACAATTTCCTCAAAAGCTTGCAAATCCAAAGAGTTCTAACAATTTTGGGCTTTATCAAACAAGAACTTTGCTAGGAAACCCTTGACACCACTCCTTGTCTCCCAATTAGTTGTGATATCAGATGGTTGCAAGTGTAGAGCTTGAGCCATCTCTTCAGGCTTTGGATCTCTTTCCGTACCATTGAAAGGTAGTTGATTGAGAATGGGAATCCTCAATTGTTGGGAAAATTCTTCCAAAGTTGGCACGAGTTGATAATCGGGAAATGTGAAGCAATGGTGTAAGGATCAAAGAACTGGAAGAGCATCTTCATTCATCAGTGTTGGAGGTGACCAAGTTTAGGAGGCGAACATGTCTTTCGGTAAATGGAGAATTCTCATGAATCCTTGATGCTAACTCTTTAAGTTGAGGATGGATCCTTGCAAGATTGACTTGAATGGTTTTTCTGTGAATAGAATCCATGTCCTACAAAACAGAAGCGAAGATAAATCCCAAAAATCCTTGAAATGGTTAGTGAGTATGAGTATGATGTTATGATGTTCATGTTGTTATGTACAGGTTTATATACACAAACAAAGCAAACAAATCCTTAGGTTTAGGCTTGCATGGAGTCTCATAGTTAAGTACCCTCTTCAAGTTTAGTTGGCTCAAACTTGTCCTAGTAATAGTACGGGTTTTAGGGAACTCAATATTACTGGCTTGTTTCCTTGGGCATTATTTCAGCGTAAGCCTCTTTAATGGCGACCGAAATATCCCAAAAAACCAAACCTCAATGAGTGTAATATCGAGTATCTACCAACTTCGGACTGCACCAAAGTCGGTTATCTCACTACGTCCTAATGTCCAAGTTGGTCAAGTAAAGGTTCTAAAAGTCAATTAGTGCTTCATGACATCACTCAGCGGCCCCGTATTCTCCTTGACTACTCAAGGGCTACCGGTACCCACAAATATGTCGCACTAACATAGCTATTGCTTAGACCGTGTCGGTATACCCCACACAGTTTCCACAACGTATTGCTACTTACCTATAAGGTATCCCAAATCCAGGTGGAAGATTCAAACCCAAACAAAGAACCAAAATATAAAAGCATACAAGTCAAACAAATGAAAGCAAACAGATGTGATCTAGCCCTAAGGTAACCCCACTTTAAAATATCTCCCCAACAGAGTCGCCAGTTCTGTGATACGGTGGGAGAACTGACTTGGCCGTTTTGCGTTTGTGTTTGCAAATGTTGCGGTTAGCAAGAGTCGCCACCGAATTTTCTTTTATCCAATAAGGAAAGGCTGAAAAGAACAGGAAAGGCCTTTAGAGATGTTTTCTTGAGTTCGGGGGGTAGATTATGAAAAGGGAAGATGTTAGCACCCTTTTCATCCATGGTTTTCCATGGGCTCCTAGTTACTTTCTAGATCACTTGCTTTGTTTGAAAATATGCTTTGTGTTGTGGGTTTGAAAGTATTTTGAAAATGTCTTTGTAATGGTTCTCGTTTCTATAAGAACGCGTATAAAGTATTGTTTCGAAAATAGTTCAAAGAGGTGTGTGTGGAATGTGTTTTTTGAAAGTGTTCTTGAAAAGATGTTTTTGTAATGGTTCCCGTCTCTATAAGAACGTATACAAAAAGATTTTGTCTTTTGAGGAAAAGGTTTTAATGTGAAAGTGTTGGTGTAAAATGTTTGGTTATGAGCAAGCGAGCAACTAGGAACGAATCAACCTACTCAAAAGGTCTTAAATGTTCTTTTCCTCCTCCTTTAGATGTTTCTATCTGACCATTGATTTGGTAAGAAGCCCCATCGTTGGATGTGAATGGACGGGTGTGGGACATTTATGTATAGTCATAGAAGGCAACTTATGAGACGCTTTAGCAGTTTTTCGTAAGGGACTAGATCGTTTCATCAAAGGCAACATCGAGGGTCATCGAGGGACTACGATCTTTTATCGAAGGGTCTTTATTAAAGCATCCCATATTCGAGGGACATGACGGTTTTCTGAAAGGCAAACAAAGTGAGATTACCCTAGAGGTGCTAGTGTGAAAGTTTGTTTATTTGCATGCATTTTGTCTTGTATTTAGAAGTTATCTATTTGTTGATTTTATCTTGCCATACATCCTAATTACTAGCCATATATCAAAGCAAAAATAAAATGCGGAAAATAAAATCCTAAGCTATTACATATTGAGGGGGATGGGGGTACAATTTGCAAATAGGGATGAAATAAATGTCTAATTATTACAACCATATCGAACTAATGGTCAGTAATGAAAAATATATGCATAAACAGTATAAAAAATGGGAGAAACTGATTTTTGAATCATTATGTGTCGACACATGCTGTTATGCATCGACACATAACTTTTCCTTGCTCCTGTAAAGAAAAATCAGCTCAGTATGAGTCGACACATAATGGGATGTGTCGACTCATACACCTTCTTTATGTCGATGCATACACATTTTGTGTTGATTCATGGACTTTTCAACCTTCTGTTTTGGGACCTGGAATCAGTATGAGTCAATGCATGGGGTTTATGTGTCGATTCATACCCTGTTTTTTACTAGGATGAGTCGGCACATGTGTGTATGTGTCGATACATACTGCATTTTTTGCCTTAAACATTGTTTTATTGTCCATACATGTCAATTTACAGCATATGATTGATAAATATAAGCAGCAAGCAAACGGTTAGCTAAAAGGGGCAGTGATTACTACATCTTATCTTCAAGAATAAATCATTAATGATGTATGAAAAATACCAAGTCAAGAAGACTTACCTTGAAACTACACTTGGTGTTTGAAATCTGAATACTTTTCAAGATGTTGTGAGGGCTCCAATGAATCTCCAGGCAGCTTATTCCAAACTGTTGAAACCCAGCCAAGTTGTACAGTATTGTTTTTATGTTTGGATGGTGAGGATAATGGCACTAACAGAAACTGTTTTAGAGATTTTACCCTCTCTAAGTGCTAAGGTGTTTGGTTTATGGGAGAGTTTGTAAGATAGAATAATGGATTGAAGTTCTGTTTTGAATTAGATTAGAGCTGGTTTTTTCTTGAATCAGCCAAAGTTATCAAGAATACTATTTTTCTGTTCAAAGACTCCCTATTCTCTCCAAAAATTCCAACCCCTATGTCTTATGAAACAGTCCCTTTTGTAGACCCTTGACTGAGGTTTAGGGGGGAAACAAAATAAGTCATTTTGAATTGTTTTTGCCTACTGTTTTGATACTTTATTCACACAATTTTCTTTTTCCATTTTGGTGCAATTTTGGGGTTGTTATGATGCAGGTTGGGGTAGACTGCATAGAGCAGTTTTGGACTGTATAGGACAGCATATGCAGATTTATGGTGAAGCATAACACAAGGTTTTTTGTATGACAGCAATGGAGCAGGTTTTAGGGTGTTGTGGCAATGCAGCATATCATACTTTGTTCAACTTGGACAACAAGATTTGTAGCATGAAACAAATTTGGTCTTGTGGAGTATTTTATGCACATTGTATCAAGGAAAAAACATTGTGGCAAGGTTTTGAGTCAAATAGAAAAATCCAAACAGGACATAGTTTTAGAATTTGTAAATTTGCAAAAATGTCACTTGGTAACAACTTGAATTATTTGCCTCATTTTAAAATATTTGGAATTGTAGTAAAAATGTCATGAAGCAAATGAATTTAACAAGTATAGAAAATACTTAGAAAAATTTCAAAGTCTTGCAAAAGTTGGATTTTTGACTCTTGATTTTTTATGATCAAATTTCACCTTTTGGATGTCTTGACGCAATGTGGTTTTTGGGACTCAAATTTGGTCAAACAATCAAAGTTTTACTTTTCAGTGTGCTTTTGACCATTTTGCTCTTGTGAATGATTTTCTTGAAAAGTTGTAATTCCAGACTTGAAACTTGATAGAAGCAAACCTGAGGGTCCAGGATGTTCTTTTGAGAAATGAGAGGGCAAATTTTGGGGTACAACAGTGGATTGTTGGGAAAATTTATTAGATAAAGAGTCTTTGGGAAAATAAGAAGTACTTTATTATTAAAAAATATATAATATTAAAAAGTTGTTTATTATAAATAAATAAATGAACAACCTATTTAAAGAAAAAGAGGAAGACATAACGTTTTATTTAAATTTTGTTTTTAAGGTTTTGCTTTATTTATCAAAGTTTGGTGTTTTGAGTCTGGTTGTATTGAGAATATAATAAAGACGAATTGGGCTGATAAAAGATGCTAACCTAATCTTTTTCAAAAAAATATTATTGTTATTCATCATGGTTGATAAAGTTTTCTTAAATAATATTGTTGGACTGAATAAAATAAATAGCGCAGGCCCAAAGGCTGGTTAACAAGTATTGTTCCAATCATGACCAAATTAACGCATGTTCTGTATCAAAAACGGATACTGTTGAGATTAAATCTAAATAAAATCAAATAAATCCAAATCCAGAAAATCTTCAAATGACATTTCAAATCCATAAAAAACTACATCAAATCTAAAAACGCAAATCGGATCAGTAACAAAAATCAGTACAAATCAAATTTCCAGAATCTTTTAACATAATTAAATCAATTACAGTAAAAGCCTAAATTAATTACACAAAATTACAGAAACCCTAAGATTGTTCTAAATCCCTAACCCATAAAATCAAGGCCAAATCTAAGTTTGTAAACAGTAATTTCAAATCTAAACCTAACTCTATAAAAAGATAAATAGAATATAAGAGGAGGGGGAGAGACAGAATAAGGTTTGGATTACAGAGAGGAAGAACGGAAGCCGAATCGCGAAGATTACCGAGAAGACCTTGAACAGGGGGAAACCCAAACACTGATTGGGGTTTCGATCTCCGAAACCCTAATTGTCCTCCCTTGTTAACCGCTAGCCACCAGCTTCACCATCACTGACAACTCCATCATCCGCCGTTGCGCCACCTCCAACATGCAACAAAAAGCGAAGAAGAAGAAGAAGTCAGCGCCCAGATCAGACGAAATTCATGAAGCAGAACAAGACAATCGCTTAAGGGGTAAAAGTGCATTAGCTTTTCTTTTGTTTGAGTGTGGGATTAATTCACGGTGCGTAGAGATTCGGTCACCGGTGCCGCCGCTGTTGGGTGGTAGGTAGATTAGGGTTGAGGCAAAGAAAGAGATGAAGGGTTGGGTTTTACGGCGAGAGAGAGAAAGAAGAAAACACCATTTACTGTAAAACAAAAATTATGAAATGAATTGAAACCTAGTTATGCGCCTTTAGATCCCATCAATTTAATGTAAAACAAAAATTCCCATGTCTGTGCATTCACCATAACTAGCATGCGCCTTTAGATCTCATTCGTTTGATCATGACCAGACGGCCATAGGCCAAGTCTCACCATAAGCTCCCTGCACCCTCGCCACACGCAATCAAGCCGACCTTGTTACAATGTCTAATAGGCCAAGCCTATTCCTTTTCACACACCCCTTCTGCATGATTACTAAACCACAAAACAACGTACACCCCCCCTAATCTGAGTTGTCAATGGGCCTAGCCCAGATCTCCTTTTTACACTCCCCCTGTTTTACTTGTTAATTAGAATTTACACCCCCCTGAATTTAATTAATTTATTTTATTTTATAATTCAATTATCATTTCTAATTTTTATAAATATACATGTATATTATTTATTTACAATAATTATTATTATTATCAAATAGTGATTTTTTTTTATTATTATTATTATATTTTGATATTATTATATATTGTTACTTAATTTTTTAGTATTATTTATAATTATCATTTATTATTTATAATCCCTTTTTATGTGAATATTATTATTAATATATTTTGTTTACTATTAAAATTTTACTATATTATAAAATAAATTTATTTCATATCAAAATTGCATATGTTATTTTTTATATTATTTGCATTAAAATATTTCCTAATCATGAATTAATCAAGATCTTTGCAATTAATACGATTAAAAAACACAAACAAATCATCAAACTATTTTTCGCAATAAACTAAACTAATCAATTGTTTTTCCAAAAGGGTTTCAAACTGGTTTTGACTTACTGTGCATTCAGTCAAAATCTCCGCAGTCACTATCCCCGGCCAAGTGCGAGGTGATTCAAAATATGTTTGCAACCCCTAAAACACACCAACCCCATACGAACTACGAATTGGGACTATGATTCCTCTTAAGAGGATACGTAGGCATACGATCAAAATTTGTGGTGAGTCTTTCTAATAAAAACTTAAAATCATGTTTACCCCAAACCTAAATCTAGAACCTAATATCCTTATGAAAAGGTAGACGAAAGGTGCCTAACACCTTCCTTTCGTCTAATTGAGTCTGAAACCTAGAATCTTTGTCTGCGAATTAGGGTTTTCTGTTAGATTCCCTTCCCTAGGATAAAAACTAATAGTGGCGACTCTGATTTAAAAACCAGTCGCAACAACTTTTAAATCCATATCCTCCCAAAATAGTCGAGCCTTTTCTAATAGAAACTTATCTAGAAAACCCTTGACTCCGCTCCTTGTTTCCCAATTGGCTACAATGTCAACCCTTTTTAAATGTAGGGCTGATGCAATCTCCTCGGGTTGTGGATCTTTCTCTAAACCAGTGAAGGGCACTTGATCAAGAATAGGCACTCCTAACAGTTGAGATAACTCTTCCATTGTGGGCACCAATTGATAATCGAGAAAGGTGAAACAATGATGTACGGGGTCAAAGAACTGAAAGAGCACACACATCATGTCTTCTTTAAAGATTGAGGTAACCATGTTGAGAAGTCGACCATGTCTTTTGGTGAACGGAGAATTCTCAGGAACCCTTGATGCTAACTCTTGGAGTTGAGGAGGCACTTTTACAAAGTTGATTCAGATTATATTTCTGCGAGTGGAATCCATATCCTACAAAACAGAACAAAGGTAAATCCCTAGGTCCTTGAAATGGTTAGTAAAAATGCTATGGCATGATGTCATGATGTTTATGGTTTTATGAACAAATAAACATATAAAAACAAAGAACATAAATCCTTAGTTGTAAGCTTGCATGGGGTTTATAGGTAAGTACCCTCTTGAAGTTTTAGTTGGTTCAAGCTGTCCTAAAAGAAGTAACCGGGTTCTAAGGAATCTCAATATCATTGATCTTTCTTCATCGGGCATTGTTTCAGCACAAGCAATCTTTTTTCACGACCGAAATATCCCGAAAGTCTGATCTCAAAGAGTGTAGTATCGAGTATCAACCAACTTCAGTTTTGCACCAAAGCTAGCTATCTCACTACTTTCTAATGGCCAAGTTGTTCAACAAAGGTTCTATGGTCAGTTAGTGCTTTATGACACCACTCATTGGCCCCGTATTTTCCTTGATTTAACTCAAGGAACACCGGTACCCACAAATGTGTCGCACTAATGTAGCCATCTCTTCAACCATATCGGTATATGTCGTATAGTTTCCATAATCTATTGTTACTTACCTAATATGCCCTAGATTCGGGTATAGGATCTTTACAAGTAATAAACCCAAACATGACCCACAAATGTAAAGGAAACAAATCAAGCAAGTAAAGCAATAAAGGTGATCTAGCTCTTAAGGTAACCCCACTTTTTGTTTATTCTCCCCAGCAGAGTCTCCAGTTCTGTGATACGGTGGGAGAACTGACTTGGTTGTTTTGTATTTTATTGCAAATGTTGCGGATAGCAAGAATCGCCATCGATTTTTCTTTTATCCAATAAAGGAAAGGGTGAAAAGAAGAGGAAAGGCCTTTTGAGAATTTTCTTGAGTTCGGGGGGTAGGTTATGAAAAGGGAAGGTGTTAGCACCCTTTTCATCTGTAGTTATCTACGGGCTCTTAATTGCTTGATCACTTTGAAAATGCTTCGTGTTTGTGTAAGTTTGAAAATATTTTGAAAACGCCTTTGTTCGGAAAACTTTTCAATGATTCTCGTATCGTTGAGAATGTATACAAAGTGTTGGTTTTGAAAATATTTGTTGAAAAGGGAATGTTTTGAAAGATGTTTTGAAGATGCCTAATATAAGGCAATTTTGTAATGGTTCTTGTATCGTTGAGAATATATACAAAATGTTTGTTTGAAAAATGTTTTGAAAGTGTGAAGTGTGGAAATGGTTTTTTTTGTGAGCAAGCAATTATGAGCAATTAACTTACTCAAAAAGTCTTTGTTCTTTTCCTCCTCCTTTAGATAGTGCTATTTTACCATTGATTGGTAGAGAGTCATATCATTGGATGCGAGGGACATGTGTGGGTCATCGTTCAGTCATAGAAGGCAACTTGTAAGAATGTTTTAGCCATTGTCATAAGGGACTAAGATCATTTACCGAAGGCAACATTGAAGGGTCATCGAGGGACTACGATCTTTTAATCGAGGGTCTTTTGCTAAAACATCTCACATTCGAGGGACATGACTATTTATATCCGAGGCAACAAGTGTGGGTTACCCTAGAGGTGCATGTGTGCAAAGTGTTTTGACTTAAAGTATATTATTTTTAAATTAGGGTTTTCTATGATTTAATTTTAAGTCTTGTCATGCAAACCCTAATTACTAGCAATAATAAGGAAAGCGATAAATTGCAGAATTTAAATGTCCTGCGCTAATACAACGCTTTGGGAATGGGGGTACAATTGGTGAATAGGGGGAAAGCGATAAAGCCCTAATTACCATTACAAACCATTGAAAATGAATTACAATAATAATGCACAAAATGTAAAGATGAAGAAGGAAAAATAGGTTATTTTTAGGGTTTTTGATGGAGAAAAAGGTTTTAGTAATTAACCTAATTAGACTAATTAATTTCATTTACAAAAAGAAGTTAATTAATTTTAACAAAAAAGACCTAAAATCTAAGTTAATTGAAACGAAAATGAAACCTAAGTCTAATGGTTTTTAATCATGTAGAAAATAATTTGGATGTTAATGTCAATTCCCATTAATGAAAAATGTTTGATGTACCCTTAATGATCCAAAGTTATAGCAAAAGTCTCAAAATTAGGATTTCTGGCACCTAGGATGACACGGACACCTGTGTCAGAATCTACCCAATGCCTTATCCACGTTCTTAGTCCCAACTGAGTTGACACGGGTCGTGTCGTATGACACGGGTGCCTGTGTCTCCTTCTGCCTTGCCTCCTTGTCATCTCTTCTCCCTGACACAGCCCGTGTCAGGGCTCCTGAAGCATTTTTTTGAATTTTTTATATTTGCACTCTTATGCCTCGATTTGTCCTGTTTTATTCTTTTGAAAATGAAAACAAATGATGTATGGATAAGGATATCACAGTTTGAGCAAACTTACCTCTCTTGTAGAAAAGTCTGAAGCCTCTTATAGTTGTTCCAGGTGCAATATTATGATTGATTAAGCTCCCTTGGACCTTCTTGAAGTTATGTCAATCCTTACTTTATGCTGAAAGTTATTGAATCACCACAACCAAGTCAAGTTGCAAGGTACTGTTTTTGAGTTTGGAAGATGGTGATAATGATGTTACAGAAGTTGTTCTTGTGTTTGAATTACTTCTATATGATATATTTGAAGTATTTGGATGATTTTTTGGACAAAACTTGCAAGGTTTAAGGGATTCAAAGATTTGGACTCCAAAATTCAAAAATGGAGGTTTTGTGGACAATTCTGGTTTTTAAGAGTATAATGGGTTTTGAGGGCTTGTCAACTTATGTTTTTTCTCCTTTTTTTATCTTGCAAATGATCTCTCTATTTATAGGCAAGAGGTTTTAATACAAAGGTTGATCAGATTTGCAAGATTACGTGTTGTGGCTAGGTTGGATTGCAAATGAAGCAAGCTTGAAGATCGTAGTTCCAATGCTTTGTACTTTGCTTCATAGAGTTGTTGGATACTTTAAGCATGCTTATCTAATATTGTATGTTGAGTGTGTGTAGAAGTAACAAGTTAGAGGCTCAAGAAGAGCTTACTTTGTGATTAAAGCTACTTTGCAAGAATGACAATGTTAACTTTGTGCAAAAAATGGAAAAATCATTTGGACAATGGCTCAAACACTTGGATAATGGTTAAACCAATTGTGTAAACATTAAATTATGGAGTTATTTGGAAGTTAAGAGGTCGGCAAGGTAAGATTATGTAGCATGGAATAAGAATTTGGTTATGTATTCATCACAAAATGCCTTGTATTTCAAGAATGGATGCCCAACTTCATGCCTTCGAATCTCCTAGCTCAAGTATGATAAATTCATGCTCTTGGATGTTTTAGAAAGATTGAAACATTGTCTACAACTTTCATGTTGACCACTTTGGATAAATCATCTTTGAACTAGGTGAAAATTGGTCAAGAAGTTAGGTCAAAAATTTCACTAAGTGTTTTATGAAAAATGTCATGACTTCATGAGCCTATATCTTCAAATCTAAGCATTTTTTGGACCTCAACCATCTAATACAAAGTTGTATAGTTTATCAATATCTACAACTTTAATGTTTAAAGTTTTACTTGAATCATATTGCATCTTGGTGAAAAATTGTCATGAATTATTGAAATTATCAAGGTTAAAAATACTTACAAATTTTCTAAGTATTGAAAACTTTGACTTTTTGTGGACTTTCTTGACTTTCTTTATTCTTGATGATCAATTTTGATATTTTTGAAGGTCTTGATGAATCTTGATTTTTGAAATTCAATGTTGACTAAAAAAGTCAAAGTTTAACTTTTTATGTATCAGTTGACTTTTCACCCAATACAACTGATTTTCAGTCATATGAGCAATTGACTGAGTAAATTTGTAGTGCAAGACTTGAAACTTGGTATGAGAAATCTTGGAGACCCATAATGAACTATGGAAGTCATTTGAGGCATTAAAAGTTCAATTTTCCTTGAGAAAACCAAAACCCTAATTTGGAGGCTCAGTGCTTAGGTGGTGAGCTTGTCTGATCAAACTTCTTCGAACTTCTTAAGCATTTGAGATATTTTGTGAGAAATGCCTTGAGAATAGAGAGTAAAAATTTTGGGGTACAACAGGAAGAATGTTGAATAATTCATCAGAAAGAGAATCACATATGAACTTCTCCACAAGATGCTGCTTTTGAAGTCACAAGACAAGAGAATAAAGAATTATGATAAACTACTGCTTCAAGATCAGAAATCAAGATTGTACAAGAAACAAGATTCCAACGCAAAGATCAGAAGTCAAGATTTTCTCATTAGAAAAGTTATTCCTTATAAGTCTGAATATAAAGTCAAGACTCTGAGCAAAAGAAGAGAAAGCTTCTACTTCAGCATCAGAAGACAAGACTTGCTCATCAGAAAAGTTGTTGCTCATATTTCTGAAAGATAGAGTCAAGTTTCTGAAGACTCGGATAAGTTCATGGAATATGCACTTCAACTCAACATCATAAGTATTCCATAAGAAGAAAGTAAGAAAGAAAGAAATAAAGATCTTATAGACTCACTTCAAATCAACATCATATATTTCATTAAAAGACAAGATCAAAAGAAGACAAAATTTCAAGCTAATATACTCAATAGAAGAACTATTATGATTGTTTCTAAAGAAACATTAGCAGTTCTAAATAATGTTGAATATTCATCAGAAAGGGAATCAAGTATGTTCTCAGAGAAGCGCCAATCTCAGAAAGAAGAGAGAAAGAATTCATGATCAGAAATCATGATGTAGCTTACATAAGCTGTTGCTTTCAGCTCAATCCAAAGATCAGAATTCAAGAGATGAACAAAGAAAAATTCAATGTCAAAATTAGATGTAGTGATATAAGCTTCTACTTCAGAAATCAGACATCAGATATGCAGCTTAGAAAAGATGATTATCAAGAATAAAAGATTAATTCAAGAAGTCAAGATCATAAAAGCTTTCTCTCAAAAAAGACATTGTTTCTCAGATAAGTTGTTGCTTATATATCTGAATACAATATTGAACTATCTGAAAGACTCTGACTCAATAACAACGAAGTGTCTTCTGGATCATTTTCATCATCATATTAGAATCAATCCAGTAAGAAGAAAAGAAGACAAAGACAAGATCAAGAGACATCTTTCAAGCTTACTACTTTAAGCTACAAGTAAATCATCAAAAGATAAGGTCTTAAGAAACTTAGCCATGAAGAATATAGTACAATCGATATGTTTAAAATTCCACTACATGATTATGTATTATACTATCTTGTCTCCCACGATGAAATGCTACAGTTACTATAGATGGAAATTGAAAGCGGCGTCTTCGTACTATCAATAGTCTTATTCTCAAGCCTATATAAAGAGACCTCATCAGCACTTGAAGATTGATGAAATATTCCATACTATCAAGCTTGAATCAAATTGCGGAAATACAGAAACATCAAGAGAAAAGAAGAATCACTATTCATATACATCCATAAATATTCTTCTAGAGAAATATCAAGAACACAAGAGTTGTTACTTGTTACTATGTTAAGATATTAGGGATTAAACACAAAGAGTTGATGCTCATATTTTTGTTTTATTTTAAATTTCTCAATACAAAGATTTGTTTCTTATTATTTGTATTAGAGACTTGTTCTCATTGTTGGGTTAATTTATTTTTAGAAGCAAACATTGTAAACACAGTTGATTGTAATTCTGTAAAGAATTTATTATTGCCTCAAGTGACTAGGTTGTTAGTTTGAGACTTGAGAGGGATAAGGTGTCAGTTGGACTCTTAGACGGTTTCGGCTAGTCACCGGAGGATAGCCCGTGTGTTGTACCCTAAAATTTTCCCTCTCATGTTTTCTAATATTTTTTTATATGGGTGGTCAGAAGCATTTGATTAAAGGAAAAATAAATTTTTTGAACAAGGAGTCTTCGATTGGAATCTTAGATAAAGTCTTTCGATTGGCGTGTTAAAAGGCCTTTCGATTTGGCATTTGGACAGGCTTCGATTGAGCGCCTAACCTCCTCCAAGCTTGCCTCAATTTTCCAAGCTTCGACTGAAGCCTTAGACTGTTGCTTGTTGTGCACAAGCTTCGACTGGGCATGTTCTCCCTTTAAAATAGCCTCCTTCGATCTAAAGGGTAAGGGCTCCTTGTTAGTACTCCTTCGATTGCACAATTGTCTTTGCATGCTGTCTTGACTCACAAATGCAATAGCTACCCATATGCAAGCTGGATCCTTGCTTCGATTGAGCATTTATTTTCCTTGGAGCAAGATTATTTCCTACTTCTACTAAGAAAACTATCCCTCTTTACGTGCCTTGAATGCACAAAAGCAAGAACTTCTCCAATTTGGCCTTCGATTCACAAAAACTCCCACTGGGAAAAAGACCCCTCGGTGTGTCACCAGCGCACGTATCCCTCTTCAGTTTGTTTTCAGCACAAGGTCAAGACTCCTTCAAAGTTGCCTTCGACCACAAGGCATTGGTCACCTTTGTGCCAGCTTCGCCTAGGCAATGGCCTCCTTTATGCCTGCCCTGACTTATTTCATGCTAGCATCCACAAGGCATAGGCTTCCTTTGTGCCAGTTTTGACTGGGCGCGGACTCCCCTTGGAAACATTTGTATACACTTCAGCATGCAGAAGGCCCAGTCGAAGGCCATATAAGAGGCTCATTCGAAGGAAGTAATACTAGAGCCAGTCGAAGGGTATACAAGAGGTACATTTGAATAAGCATGCATAAGGCCCAGTCGAAGGCCATACAAGAGACCCATTCAAAGAATACATGTTGGTCCATTCGAAGGACACATAACTAGTGGGAACGAATGTTATTTAAGTCTGGTCGAAAGTTATGGAAAGATGGAGGATTCAATTCAAAGGATCAAGTTGAACATTACACCCATAGGCTAGGCTACGTGTTTCCCCTTTTCAGGCCTCAAACCTATTACTCACTCTATATTTAATTGTTTATACAAGTTAAAGTAGGCTTTTACCCATTTGTTGTCTAAGACAACTTGCCCTTAATAGTATAATACTACTTTTAGAAAAGTTTCTCTTGAGCCTTGCGCTTGTTTTCCTTCTGCAGGAAGTAATCCATCTAAACCATTCATCTTGCTATCTCATCTTGGGATCATGACACACGTGGAAATTTGCTTTCCAGCTGAGCCTTATTTTATTATTTTTACTCCCAAACTTCCCAAAACCTTTCTCTATAAATAGAGAGATCCTTTGCAAAAGAAAAAAAGGAGGAGGGAGGAACGTATCTTCAAATTTCTCAAACACCGCAAAATTCTCAAACACTTAAAACACTTGTGAAAACACAAATCCAGAATCCAAATACTTGTCTCCTTCAAATCTGAAACGTCCTTACATCTTGTTATCCTTCGAATCCAGCAAGGAATACATTTCACTTGTTTTTTATCTTTCGAATCTAGTGTCAAAGGCCTAACCCTTAGTCTCTCCCTTCGAATCTAGAAGCATTCAAGGTAACCACTTCAAGGTCCAGCACACGCTCAAGCCTCCAGCAAGGTAAGTCATTCTTAACCTTGGACCCTTTGTTTCCAGCATAGCATGTAAATAAGCTTTCTTTTAGTTTCAAACATGTACATACTATTGTTCTTCTTTTCGTTTCCACCCCCTTTAATATGTTTCATGGTTAACAACCTTCTTGGTTTTTGCTCTTTGTACATTTTAAACATGCTTTAAAGACTAACCTGGCCCTAAGGTAATGTTGGCATGGCCTTAGGCCATGTTGTTATTCAAACTCAAACGAAAGAAACATGAAATAGGAAGTTGGAAACGAAGCCTCTGGCTTCCACACTAACCTCCAGGTCAAACGAAAGAGGCAGCCAGAAGGCACATCACACTGATTCTAGGCCCATTCGAAAGGCTCGACATGATGGCCTCCAGACCTCAGTTGAAAGGCAGTCCCTCACTGCTTTCAACCCCCAGTCAAAGGAGGCAGAAAGGCAGATTGTGCCTACACTGACTCCAGGCCCATTCGAAAGGCTCAACATGCTGGCCTCCAGGCTCCCAATCAAAAGTCATGCATTCACCCTTTTCAGGCCAGATCGAAGAGAGCCAGAAAGTGCAGAATCGAAGGGTTTTCTTCCTAAATCGAAAAGACCATTTTTCTTACTTTTATCTTATTTTTGCCTTTATCTTTTCATGCAATTCAATATGGTTGTAATAGTGTAGGATTTTATCCTTTTGCATTTTTTTTACTTTATACAAAATGCTAGTAATTAGTGTGTATGGCAAGATGAAATCAACAAGTAGACCACTCTGATCAAAAAGACAAAAATGCGTGCAATCAAACACACTTGGCACACATGCACTCTAGGGTTAACTACACTTGCTGCCTTGTGAAAAATGGTCATGTTATGCATGTGAGACATCTTAGCAAAAACAATAAAAAAAATACAAGATCATAGTCCCTCGATGATGCTTCAAATATTGCCTTATAAATGATCTTAGTCCGTCAAGAGAAATGCTAAGATATCTCACAACATTGTTTTCATGACTATATGATGACCAACGCCCGTCCCTTTACATCCAAAGATAAGGCTTCTTACCAATCAATGATAAGATAGCAATATCAAAGGAGGAAAAGAACAAATACTTTTTAAGTAAGTAGAAACGTTCTTAGTTGCTTGCTCATCTTCAAACACAAACACCTTTCTAAATGCACCAACACTTTCCATGAAATATTTTAAAAAGTCCAACACTTTGTATACAATCTTATAGAGACGAGAATCATTACAAAGTTTGCCTAAACGAAGGTGCTTTTCAAAAATACTTTCAAAACCCACCACAAAGCACACTTTCAAACAAAAACAATGATTTAGCAAGCAACTAAGAGCCCATAGATAACTATGGATGAAAAGGGTGATAACACCTTCCATTTTCATAATCTACCCCACGAAATCAAGAAAATAATCTCAAAGGTCTTTCTTGTTCTTTTCACCCTTTCATTTATTTGGATAAAAGAAAAGTCGATGGCGACTCTTGCTATCTGCAATAATTGCGATCAAATGTAAAACACCTAAGTCAGTTCTCCCACTGTGTTACAGAACTGGCGACTCTGTTGGGGAAACTTTAAAAGTGGGGTTACCTTAGGTCTAGATCACCTTTACTTGTTTTTCTTTGTTTGACTTATTTGCTTTATATTATGGTTGTTTGTTTGGGCTTGTTTTGATCCTCTACCCGGATCTGGGACACCTTTTAGGTAAGTAGCAATAAGTTGTGGAAACTATGTGGGGTATACCGACATGGTCTAAGAAACAACTATGTTAGTGTGACACATTTTTTGGTACCGGTAGCCCTTGAGTATTCAAGGAGAATACAGGGCCGATGTGTGGTGTCATGAAGCACTAACTAACTTTGGAAACTTTACTTGAACAACTTGGCCTTTAGGAAGTATTTAGGTAGCCGAATTTGGTGCAGTCTGAAGTTGGTTGATACTCGATACTATGCTCATTGAGATCGGACTTTCGGGATATTTCGGTCTCCATTTAAGAGGCTTGCGCTGAAACAATGCCCGATGAAGAAAGATCAGTGATATTGAGATCCCCTAGAACCCGGTTACTATTACTAGGACAGGTTGAGCCAATTAAACTTCAAGAGGGTACTTACCTATAAACTCCATGCAAGCCTAAACCTAAGGACTTGTTTGCTTTGTGTGTATATGCTTACTTGTACATAACATCGTAACATCATACCATTGCATTTTGCACTAACCATTTCAAGGATTTTTTGGGATTTATCTTTGTTCTGTTTTGTAGGATATGGCTTCCACCCGCAGGAATACTATCCAAGTCAATCTCGTAAGAATTCCTTCTCAAATCAAAGAGTTAGCATCAAGGGTTCCTGAGAGTTCTTCATTCACCAAAAGATATGGTCGACTCCTAAACTTGGTTACCTCAAGAATTAATGAAGACATGATGAAGGTGCTTTTCCAGTTCTTCGACCCTTTGCACCATTGCTTTACCTTCCCCGATTACCAGCTTGTGCCTACTATGGAATATTTTTCTCAACTCTTGGGGATTCCTATTCTCAATCAACTACATTTCAACAGTATTGAAAGAGACCCGAGCCCTGAAGAGATTTCCCGAGCTTTACACTTGCAAAAATCCAACGTCACGGCTAATTGGGAAATAAGAAGTGGTGTCAAAGGGTTCCTAGCTAAGTTCTTTTTGGAGAAAGCTCAAGATTGTTGGAACACTCTGGATTTACAAGCTTTTGAAGAAATCTTGGCCCTTATCATCTATGGGATGGTACTATTTCCAAATCCTGACCAACTTAGAGATGTGAATGTTATCAAAATCTTCATATCTCGCAATCTGGTGCCTACTTTATTGGGAGATATCCTACATTCTCTCCACTCTCGTACCATGAAGAGAAGAGGATCCCTTATGTGTTGCACTACTCTATTGGATAGGTGGTTTGTTTCGCACCTCCCACGATCCGTTGTGAAGAACGAACAAGGTTTAAGGTGGTCCAATAGGTTGATGTCACTCAGACATTCGGATATTCACGGGTGTTCTCGTTCCTTGGAGGACATTACTATCATCGACCATTGTGGCGAACTCCCTAATGTCCCTTTGCTTGGCATTATGGGAGGTATCACTTACAACCCTTGCTTAGCTTTGTGACAGTTTGGGTATGCTCGAAGAGACGGTCCTCATGATATGCCCATCCAAGGAGTGGTGTTCGACTACGAGAGCGGCAATCAAGGCTACCATCATAGGTTTGTACGAGCTTGGAGGATGGTAAATAAAGTGGATAGTAAGAAACTGGGACATAAGAATTCTATTCCCCTAGAGCCTTACCTTAGGTGGGTACGAGCTCGTGCTCAGAAACTCGTAATGCCTTACCCCTCCATCCTACCTGTTATCGTGGAACCTGTTGCTGAAGGAGATGTCCCATATACTATCCTTTATCCCAACATGCCTACTTCTCTTGAAGACTTGCAAAAGGGTTTATTCAGCTAAAGGAGGAGCGAGACACCTTTGAAGCTCAGTTCTATGCAAGCGAGAAAAGGGTTTTGGAACTTACAAGGCAACTTCATGAAGAACAAAGCTTGAACGCCTACGTTGCACCAAAGAGGATGTGTTCGACCTTTTTGCTTAGGAATTTATTTTGTAAGCCCAAGAGGCATGTTGTAACCATTTTGAACTTATTAATGCAATTTGACGTTTGTTCATTCTTTGTCTAGACAAATTTAAATATTATAAATCCTTGAAATCATTTGCATGCGCATTTTTCCTGCATCATAACATAAACAGGTTTTCCACAATAAGTCTCCTTATCTTTCTGCTATTTATTTCAGTAAGATGGATATTGAGAAAATAGTGAAGGACCTACAAGCACAAAATCTCCAGTTTCAAGAGACTCTGCTGACCCTGGCCAAGGGGCAACAAGAGTTGATGACGTTGCTGGCATCCAAAAAGAAACCAAAAAGGAAAGCCCTAGTCAACATGGGTAAAAGATTCAGAGAGCCGATCCGCCAGATGTTGGTAGTTGAAGATTCATCTAAGGAAGACGAAAATCAAGCTGAGGAGGCAAGGAGTACCCGGGCTGGGTGTGTCAATGATTGAGTGTCCGGTGATGAAGACTATTTTGACGAGAAGTATCCTCCTGCCGACAATAAGCACAAGCAGCTAGAGGATAGACTGAAGGTTGTTGAGATTCAAGCCATCCCGGGTTTGGATTTTGATGATTTGGGTTTAATATATGGGGTTGTCATTCCCCATAAATTCAAGATACCAGTCTTCATTAAATATGATGGGGTTTCCTACCCAAAGCTTCATCTGAAATCTTACGTGCGCAAAATACAACGGTACACCACCGACAAGAAACTCTGGGTCCATTTCTTTCAAGAAAGCCTGGTTGGGACTCAACTAGAGTGGTTTTACAAATTGGAGGGTTCCCATATTCACACCTGGGAAGACTTGGCCACTGGTTTCTATCACTAATACTAATACAATGCCAACCTGGCACCGACTAAAGTTTAACTATAAGAGATGATGATGGGTAAAAACGAGGGATTCATAGAGTACGCCCAAAAGTGGAGGGATCTTGCCAGTAGGGTCCAACCACCATTTGACAGGAAACATATTGATATGTTTATGGGTACGTTATCTGGTCCATTTTTCAACTTATTGGTTGGGTGTTCTTTATTCGGTTTCACCGAGATGATCGTAACTGCTGAAAGGGTTGAAAGTGGTATCAAGAGCGGGAAAATCCCCATGGCATCTTCTTCCGCCTCCAACCCTGTAAAGAAACCCTTCACTGGGAAGAAAGAAACTAATGTTGTGTATGGGGCAAGGGCCCATACCAAGAAGGATAATCGTTCGTCCATTAATGATATTTTGATTTCCAACCCGACTCTTATTCAAAGACAATCTTCCAATCATCAACGATTTGAGGCTCCACGAAGACAGTTCACAAGGATAGGCGTGTCGATATCCTAAGCCTTACAAAACCTGTTAAAGGCCAACTTGGTGACACTGCGTGATCCTCCTTCCAATCCGAACAATTCCTCACCTAAATACAATTCGAATACCAAGTGTGCATATCACTCAAATAGTCCCGGGCATGAGACCGATCAATGTTGGGCGCTGAAGAGCAAAATTCAAGATCTAATAGATAACAAGACAATCGAATTTGATCCACCTACAGTTCCCAATATGATAACAGCACCAATGCCAAACCATGGCAAAGGTGTCAATGCAATTGAAGACACTATTTTTGTTCCCTCTGTCGAAGACCTAACTACTCCATTAACTGTTATCAAAAATAATTTGCTGGGAGCCGGGGTTTTCCCTGGCTATTTGAAAGATTGTGATTGCTATGCCAAACAAATTAATGGATGCAAATGGCTGAAAAAAGGCGTTCAACTCCTGATGAATAGTCATGAGATCCTATTTGAGAAAATTTCGTCTGTCAAAAGTTTGACCAATAAGATTGAAGACCTCTCCATCATAACAATTTCAAACAAGCCTCTTAGGATCTCCTCAAAGGGTCCTATCAGGATTTTGAATGAATCGATTGCTCCTCTAATAATCACTTCCCCTGGTCCAATTCCGTACTCATCCAAAAAAGCAGTACAGTGGAACTACGGTGCTAAAGTGTATTACCATGGAATAAAGAAAGATGCTTGGATTGAAGAAAGAAAGGCTGATGACATTGGTAATATTACCGGCTCTAGTAAGGTGACCAGAACAGGGAGAATCTTTTCGCCAAACATTTCACTGCCAACTGCTAAAACGGCACCTGTCCGCATCACCCTTGATAAACCTATTGCTGACATTGGGGGTAAAAAGAAAGTGGTTGAGCCTGCCGAGATAGAGGTGCCTGCAAAGGACGTTGCTATTGAGGAGCCTTCCACTCAAGAAATGGATGAAATCTTAAAGATTATAAAAAGGAGTGATTTCAAGATAGTGGAACAGCTGGGGAAAACCCCTTCCAAGATCTCCATGTTATCTTTTCTACTTTGTTCTGATGCTCATGCCCGAGCATTGATCAAATTCTTAAAGAAGGCTCATGTCCCTCATGAGACCACAACTGACCAATTCGAAAATTGTGTGGCGAATTTGACGGACGACAATGGATTGGGGTTATCTGATGCTGATTTGAAACCACTTGGAAGGAACCATAATAAAGCTTTGCATGTTTCTGTTGAATGTAAGGGGGCCACCCTAGCACATGTTATGGTTGACACTGGCTCTTCTTTAAACGTGCTACCCAAGGGCTCTTTGGACCGATTAGACTGTGAAGGACTGGTATTGAAACCGAGTGATATCATTGTGAGGGCTTTCGATGGGTCCAAAAGGATGGTTCATGGAGAGGTGGATCTCCCAATTAAAGTGGGCTCACAGATTTTCAGTTCTACTTTCTACATCACGGACATCCGTCCCACTTACTCTTGTTTGCTGGGTCGCCCTTGGATCCATGGAGCAGGGGCAGTAACATCTACCCTTCACCAAAAGCTAAAATACCCAGTCAAGGGGAGAATCGTCGTTGTCTATGGTGAGGAGAAATTCATGGTAAGCCATCTCAATTCTTTCAAATATATGCAAATGGATGGCGAATTTATAGAAACCTCGTGCCATGCTTTTGAGGTTGTTCCACCCATGGTTGCTACTGCCAAAATTTCTTCCGACATGCCCAAAGCTAATAAGGTCGTGCCAAGGATGGTTTCATTTAAGGATGCTCGTTCCGTAATCGAAGATGGAAGTTGTGCTACCTGGAGGAAACTCCTAGAGATCCCATTCAAAACAGATAAATGTGGGTTGGGTTTCACTGTCAAGGCTCAGAAAGAGGTTAGGCGCGCTCGTGCGAGAAAGCCCCCTCTCCGTATTGGAAATCATGAAGTAAACGCTATGGAGGATTTTGATGATGAATGTGATTTTGAAGAATGGATATACCCTACTATGAAACAGCTCAACAATTGGCACACAAAGGACTTCGTCCCCATCTCCTTCATTGAGGAGTAATTACTTGTTTTTTCTGCTTTCTATTCAAGAGCCTTTTATCTGTAATTTTAAACAATGACTCTTAAGCCATATGCCTGGCCCGGGGCACTATGGTCCATTTGTTAAGGGTTTTATTTATGTTTGTTTTATCATATGATCATTCAATATAAACCATTGGACTTTTTGCATTCGAATTTTTGTGCTCATTGTCTTTCTTTTTCTTTAATACCTTTTTCAAATATCCATGTATCCTACATGCACACACACACACACACTCTTGCAGATCCTCCTCCACTCCAGATCTCATTGCCAATGACTCTACTATTGCCAGCTATAATTTCGAACATCTAATTAACCAAGCCAAAGATGAAGGCAAGGAAGATTGTGAAATATTGGGAGAATTAGCCAGACTTCTAATGCAAGAGGAAAAAACTATTCAGCCACATGAAGAGTCAGTTGAAGTCATCAACCTAGGTACCGAGACAGACAAGAAAGAGGTCAAGATCGGCGCCAACCTAGGTAGCGTGTCAAAAGCAGATTGGTTCAGATGTTACATGACTACGTGGAAGTGTTTGCTTGGTCGTATGAAGATATGCCAGGGTTGGATACCGACATTGTAGTTCATCGTCTGCCAACAAAGGAAGATTATCCTCCTGTCAAGCAAAGAGTTCGTCACATGCGGCCTGACATGTCTGAAAATATAAAAGCTGAAGTGATGAAACAATTCGATGCAGGATTCCTAGCTGTGACATCTTATCCCCAATGGGTTGCGAACGTGGTTTTGGTACCAAAGAAAGATGGAAAAGTTTATATGTGCGTAGATTATAGGGATCTGAATAGGGCAATCCCCAAGGATGACTTCCCTCTACCTCATATTGATATCTTGGTCGATAACACCGCTCAACATAAAGTCTTCTCTTTCATGGATGGTTTCTCCGCTATAATTAAATTAAGATGGCTCCCGAAGACATGGAGAAGACCACCTTTAGTACACAATGGGGCACCTTTTGTTACAAGGTCATGCCATTCGGATTGAAGAATGCATGGGCAACATATCAAAGGCTATGGTAGTTTTATTTCATGATATGATCCATCATGAAATAGAGGTATATGTGGATGATATGATTTGCAAAGTCATAAACTGCAAAGAAGTATCTCAATCACCTATTCAAACTATTCGAGAGGCTGAAAAAGTATAAGCTGAGGTTGAACCCTAATAAGTGCACATTCGGAGTAAGATCTGGAAAACTTCTAGGTTTTGTTGTCAGTGGTAAAGGCATCAAAGTTGATCTTGAAAAGGTAAAAGCCATCCAAGAAATGCCAGTTCCCCATTCTGAAAAGGAGGTTAGAGGATTCTTGGGTCGTCTTAACTATATCGCCCGTTTCATATCTCACTTAACTGCTACTTATGAGCCAATCTTCAAACTCTTGAAGAAAGATCAAGTAGTCAGATGGAATGATGAATGCCAAGCTGCCTCCGAAAAAATCAAGGAATATCTGCAGGAACCTTCATGCCTCCAGTCGAAGGAAGACCCTTGATCATGTACTTTACTGTGCTAGAGAATTCTATGGGGTGTGTGTTGGGCCAACATGATGAGTCTGGCCAAAAAGAGCATGCAATATACTACCTGAGCAAAAAGTTTACCGACTGTGAAACCAGATATTCACTGCTCGAGAAAACTTGTTGCGCTCTGGCGTGAGCTGCTCACCGGCTAAGACAGTATATGTTGACTCATACCACTCTATTAATTTCTAAGGTGGACCCTATCAAGTACATCTTCGAGAAACCTTCTCTCTCCAGACGGATAGTTAGATGGGAAATCATCTTGACTGAGTACAATATTCAATATACAACACAAAAGGCCTTCAAAGGAAGTGTATTGGCGGATCATTTGGCCCATCAAGTTGTTGATGATTATCAATCTATGAAATTTGAATTCCCGGACGAGAGTATCATGTTAGTGACAGACTGTGTAAAACCTGGACCGTATGACGGACCTGAACAAGGATCCCGATAGACTATGGTGTTTGATGGGGCTTCCAACGCTTTGCAAAATGGAATTGGTGATGTGATAGTTTCTCCTAATGGTTGCCACAACCATTTCACTGCTAGATTATGCTTAGATTGTACAAATAACATGGTTGAATATGAGGCATGCATTTTGGGTCTGACAGCTATCATTGATTTAAGGATAAAACATTTGAATGTATTCGGAGATTCCGCTCTAGTGATTAGCCAAGTAAATGGAGATTAGGACACTAAGCCTCATAATATTATTCCTTACAAGGAGCTTGTGTTATATCTAATTCCATACTTCAAAGAAATCACCTTTGAACACTTCCCTAGAGAAGAAAATCAATTAGTCGATGCTTTGGCCACAATGTCTTCTATGTTCAAGGTCAAATGGGACAACGAAGATCCTATGATTACAATTGAGATATTTGACGAACCTGCGCACTGCTACGAGCTTGACATTGACACAGAGAAGCCATGGTACCATGAGGTGAAGAGATACCTTGAAGCACAACAGTATCCTGAAGGAGCTTCCATCAATGATAAAAAATTCTTACGAATATTCTCATCCAAATTCTTCCTAAGCAATGGAACCCTGTACAAACGCAACCATGATTCTACTCTACTCCGATGTATGGACAAGAAGGAGACAGAGAAAATTATGGAAGACATGCATGATGGTTTCTTTGGGACTCACTTTAGCGGACATACTATGGCCAAGAAAATCCTGAGATCTGGTTACTATTGGTCAACAATGGAGACTGATTTCCATCATCACTCAAGGACTTGCCACAAGTGCCAAATCTATGCTAACAAGGTCCATGTGCCTCCTATTCCTCTAAACGCCATGACTTCTCCGTGGCCGTTTGCAATGTGGGGCATTGACATGATTGGAGAGATTAAACCTACTGCTTCCAATGGACATCACTTAATTCTTGTCGCTATCGATTATTTTACCAAATGGGTCGAAGTTGCCTCATTTTCCTCAGTCACAAAGAACGTTGTAGTCAGATTCATCAAACATAACCTCATATGCCGCTATGGTATCCCCGAAAGGATCATCATTGATAATGGAACCAATCTCAATAATGCTATGATTACAGAACTTTGCACTCAGTTCAAAATCAAGCATCACAATTCTTCTCCTTATAGACCTAAAATGAACGGCTTACTGGAAGCAGCCAACAAAAACATTAAGAAGATTATGCAAAAGATGGTAGTAACCTACAAAGACTGGCATGAGATGTTTCCGTTTGCTCTTCATGGCTATCGTACTTCAGCTCGGACATCAACTAGGGCAACTTCCTTTTCTTTGGTCTATGGCATGGAAGTTGTCATGCCAGTGGAAGTTCAGATTCCCTCACTAAGGATTATGAATGAAGCAGGACTAGGCGAAGACGAATGGATTCAGACAAGATTGGATCAGTTGAACTTGATCAATGAAAAGTGACTGGCTGTTGTTTGTCATGGTCAGATGTACCAAAAATGTATGATCAAGGCTTTCAACAAAAAGATCAGGCCTCGGGTATATCAAGCTGGTGACTTGGTAATAAAGCGCATCATTCTTCCACAAGGCGACCCCGGGGGAAAATGGACTTCCACTTATGAAGGGCCATTTATTGTCAAGAAAGTTTTCTCAGGTGGTGCCATGATGCTGACTACTATGGACGGTGAAGATTTTCCACATCCAGTGAACGCGGACATAGTTAAAAAATACTACGCATAAGAGACCCGCTAGGTTGACACACCTCGGCAAGATAAGGGCATCCAGGCAAACCAAAGGTTTAGGAAAAAATTAGGGATATAGGAAAAATATTGTACACCCAGCAAGTCGAAAACCCGAAAGGGCGACTTGGGCAAAAATGGGTATCCTGATGGGCTGAAAACCCGAAAGGGTTGTCCAGGAAAAAGTTAAGGATTGAAAGCGTATGACTATGTCCCGTGGAATCACCACAATCAACTTTATTACCGAGGTCCGGGTTCAAACAGTCCAAGATCAATCCAATCAACTTCTTTCAATGGCAAGGGACGTTCGAAGACATTGGGGCAATAGTAGAGTTGGAACACAATGAGATCATTTCCACATGATTTTTGTTTTTGTTTTCATTTTTGTTATCATTTCAACAATTTCCTCTTACTAGGATCTCCGTCTATTTGTACAAAAACGCTTATTCACGGGCAAAACATCAATACAAATATACTTTGAAGTGCAAACTTTTTGTTTTTTGTTTTGAGTGCAAAAACGTCCAATGACTAAAATTGAATGAACATATGCATATGAACATGATTAAACTATTTAGCAAATATATGCCGCCAAGCAGCAACGAGCATCTCTTTAATGCAATTGAGATATCCCCACAGAGTTATCTCATTAGCATTGTCCCCACAGAGCTTGTTACAAAAAACCTTGGCCCAACAGAGTTGCCAACAAAGTTGGATCTATGCAAATATCGGTCAAAGTTTCAATCTCTCGACAGCCCTCTCCCGAGATGAGTTGGTCTTAAAAGAAGAAGTCTTGTGGATTTCTTCTTAAAGAATTCACCTTTCCAGCAGGTCATCAAATATTCTCTTCAATTGGGTTTATTCCCCAACAAAACAATACACTCCTCAGCGGGATCATTCCTATTCAAACAATTTTCAGTTACTATGAAGCCTGGACCCGACCAGATAATAGTTTAACTTCTCGAGTTACTATGAAGCATGGATTCGACCAGATAGTAGTCTAACCTCTCAAGATATTTTAAAGCCTGGATTTCAACCGGAAAATGGATTAACTTCTTTCCCCAGTAGAGTTCGCCTCTACCCCCAGCAAGTTACTGTGAAGCCTGGACCCAACCAGATATCAATTCAAATTCATCCTTTTAAGCAAGTTACTGTGAAGCCTGGACCCGACCAGATATCAGTTTAACTTCATCCTTTTAAGCAAGTTACTGTGAAGCCTGGACCCGACCAAATATCAGTTTAACTTCATCCTTTTAAGCAAGTTACTGTGAAGCCTGGACCTGACCAGAATCAATTCAACTTCATTCTTTTAAGCAAGTTACTGTGAAGCCTGGACCTGAATAGATATTAGTTCAACTTCATCCATTCAAGCAAGTTACTATAAATCCTGGACCCGACCAGATATCAGTTCAACTTCATCCGTTCAAGCAAGTTACTGTGAAGCCTGGACCCGACCAGATATCAGTTCAACTTTATCCTTTCAAGTAAGTTATTACGAAGCCTGGAGCTTGAGCAGATAACAATTAACTTCGTCCACCTCATAAATTTGCTTTGAAACCTGGAATCCGACCAGATAGCAGTTTAATGTTAGTAAGTTTCTACGAGTCCTGGAATCCGACTAGATAACAGCCTAACTTCACTCTCCAAAGTAATTTCCTGCAAAGCCTGGAATCCGGCCAGATAACAGTTAATTTAATCTCCCCAATAAGTCGTTGTGAAGCCTGGAATATGACCAGATAACAGTCAACTTCATTATCCTCAACAATTTACTACCAAGCCTGGGTTTCGACCAGATAACAGCTAACTTTTAATTCTCTCCAGTCAGGAATGATTCCCCAGTAGAGCAACGAGTAGCTAAGACTCCTAAACTCTTTTCCCCAAGCAGAGATCAACACTCTCCACAGAGTCTTCTTAAATAAGCCAATATTCCCCAGCGAAGTTTCTCCTCAAATAACAGAACAGGAATTCCCAGCGGAAACATTCTATAACAAAATTGAAGATACATCTATTCTCCAACAACAGTCAGGGATTCAGCCTCCCAAGATTCCCCAGCATGTTGTCAAGGATTTATTTTCCTAGACAAAGACACACTGCAATAAACACAACATATTCATAAACCGTGACGCATACATAACAAATTCATACATCATAATCTCATTTATTTTGAGAACATCATTACGCCATGCATACATCTGCATGCAATTAATCCTCTTCCTTGCAGGAAAAAAAATCAATCATCATATGAAGACCTCTTCTGGTTTGATTTATCTCTTCCAATTAAAAATAGGCAAGAGACATTTTTTATTTCAGTATAAATCAACCAAAATATTTATCCTGATACCTCCCCCCAGTCACTCTAGATGGCATCTTTAAGCCCATCTCTGACAACTCTCTGTCATCTCCTCCAAATGGCATATGTAAGCCCATTCCCTACATCATCAACTATCAGTGTTATTTAATGTGAGTGCAAATTTCTGGGCACTCTAGCTGTTGTACCCAAAAATTTTCCCTCTCATATTTCTCAAAACATTGCAAGAAAAATCTCCAAGTGGCTCAAGGTAGTTGAAGAGTTGGTCAGACAAGTTACCTCCTAAGGCAGTCAACCCCAAATTAGGGTTTTGTGTTGCATCAAGATCCTTGAATCCAAATGACCTCAAGTTATCCCTAATGTCCTAATATGTTCTCAAGGTCATCCATGTCAAATTTCAAGCCTTGCAGGAAGTTTACTCAATCAATTGCTCAAAGGGTCCAAAAATCGACTGTGTTAGGGCAAAAGTCAACTATGACCCGAATACAGTCAAACTTCAAGATTTTTTTCCAACATTCTCATTTTGAAGGTTATTTCATCATTTGATCAAGGTTTGATCATGATTCATCAAGGATTGCTCAAAATTCATCAAGACCCAAAAGTTGCTAAATTAGGGTTTTGCAAGAAAAGTCAACTCAACTTTGACCAAGCATAACTTTCTCATACTTTATGATAAATGACCCATCCAAAGCTCATTTTGAAGAGGATGCAATTCCCTACAATCCATCTTCATACCCCAAGATCATAAAATGCACTCACAAGAAGTTATAAATTTGGACATTATAGGTCATTTTTTAAAGTCAACAAAAACACCTTTGTTTCCAAAGCTTATAACTTGAGCATGGAATATCAAAATTATATGAGACCAAAAGGGTTGGTTATAGGACATCTCAAGCTTTCTAAAAAGTCTAATAACACTTCCAAAAGTTCAAAATTGAAGAAGTTATGCATTGTTGAAGTTGGGCATTTTTGCAAAATTGCCAAAAGTCAACTATCCCCAAAACTTCAAATTTTGTCAAATGGGCCCATTCTTTTCCACTTGATTTGAGTTTGCATCATTGTCCACGTGCCTCAGCTTCATCCATGTGTCCATTTATCAATTTTATTATTTAATTTGATTTTTATTTGAATTTATTCATTTTTAATCAAATTAAATCAAATAAAATCCAAAACTTCGATTACATGAGATTTTTTTGTTGTTTCAGGCTTTGATTGAAATCTTTAACACCATCAAATTCGTATCAAGCAATCCATGTGCAAAAAGATTGAGTTTTTGCAAATTTGGAAGGTTTAGTAATGGTGAATCAAATAAGATTTCAATGCATTGATGTGGAAGGATTCAGGCCATATTTGTTACCCTAGCACATTGTACCATACATAAGAAAGCCATAAGGAACGAAATAAGGGTTGGAGGCTGCAAGAACAGGCAATACAAAAGTTGCAAAATTCACTAAAAAGTGTGAAATCAAAATCATACTTAGAGGCGTTTTCAGAAGCAGAGACCAATCCCAATCGATTCCTGGGTGATCACACAACCTTCCTGAATCAAAAGCACGCGTCCTCAGCCCTTTAAAAGCACTGTAAGTGTCACGATAATCACCTTGGTTCTTGAATTCGTGATTCATCATTCTTGTATCATTTGAATAAATCATTGGCATATTTATACTCCTCACAACATTTGCAAACGTTTGGCAATATCCAATTGCGTTTTTCTGGCCTAAATGAGGAACCCCCATAGCTAGGGTTCTTCGTTTGTATTTTGGGGTTTTCTTTTTCAGGAAAAATCAGGACTCAAGAAGGGCATAGTGTTGATCAGGACTCATGATTTTGGAATTTATTTATGAGGCCTAGGGAAGATTTTAGAGCAAGCTTGCGCATTTAGCTGCGGATCCAAATCTGCAGGTAAAATTACAGTAGTGGAAGAACAGGGACGAAGAGCTGGCATGCTCTGATTGGCCCGTTCAAATGTTTTTGCGTGCATTTTTATTTTCTGACCAATAATTGCTTTTTTGATATATTATAATTGTTATGTAATATATTAACAAATTAAGCCAAGTGGCCTAGTGGCAAAGCAAGCGCTCCAAACACCATCAGGACCTGGGTTCGAATCCCAGGTCCCCCACTTTCATTCATGATTTTGTTTTTCAGGTGATTTGGTGCATTTGCCTTGCTACAGCATACCATGCGCCCTCCTACATCCAACAGCTAGATGGCCATTGGCCAGATCTGGTGGTCCAAGGGGAACGTCCACCATAGTTCAAGTCAGCACGTGCACACATGATCTCAGAAGTCAACCAGGGCCAATTCTAATGGGCTTCAGATTGCTATTTTGACCTCCAAAATCAGGCCCATACCCCTCTCTTTCTCTATTTTATTTATTTTGTTTTAATTATTTATTTTATTATTTCTATTTAATTATTAACCAACCAAAAATTATTTTTATAAAATAAAATCACAAAAATATTTTTGTATTAAATCAAATTTAATTTTTATTTTTATTAATAAATACTAATTAAATTAATTTAGGTTTTAATGTTAGAATAATTTTAACCCTTTTTTGCAAATAATTAAAATTAACTAGACTTAATTAGGTTTTACTAATTCAATTAATTTTTATTTTCTTTCTCAAAATACCGAAAATCCAAAAATAATTTATTTTTATTAATTAATTTATTTTATTTAATTTAGCAATTAATATAGGTTAATTTCTTTCTTAAAATAAAAACAACAAAAAAATCTTTTTCTTTAACAAAAAAGGTCAAAACCCTAATCTTGCATTCGATTTAATTTCCCGCACACGATTTATTTATCCAATATTGTATTTGCTCCTGGATTGTAATAGCTTAATAGGACTTTTTTTTATCGCTTTATTTATTTTTAAAGGATTTGTCTTTGGCGATGTAAATACCCAACGCCTTGTAATTTAAATTTCCGCACTTTTATTTTCCGCAAATTATATTTGTTAGATGTTTGATAATAGGATTGCATGACAAGACTGGATGTTTTAACCTAAAATCAACTTAGATCACCCATAACATGTACAAAGACAAAAATAACTGAAAACGACACACTCGCACATGCGCACTCCTAGGGTACACCCCACTTGGTTGCCTTCGTACGCGGTCATTGAGTATAGGTCACTTTAGAGGTCGCCCTCTTGTCTAAAAGATGATAGTCGCCTCGAAACGGTTGCCTCAGATATTGTTGCCTCAAACAAATGATCTAAGACATTAGGGTTACCGCTAAGGCGTCCTAACATTGCTTTAGTGACCGCACGTCCCTCATTCGAATTGGCCCTCAAACTCCAATGACGATGCTACCTAATCATCAATAGTAGGATAGCATTGTCTAAAGGAAATTAGCATAGAACGATTCCTTTTTCGAGTAGGTAGATGGTTCTTAAGTACTTGCTCTTTCAAAAAAAAAATCTTTTTCACACTTACACTTTTCGAACAAAGTTTTCAAAAACACTTCATACACTCTTGAGGACAGAAGCAAGAGTTAAATTGAAGTTTTCAAAACAAAAACTTTTTCAAACCCACAAGCACGAAGAAAGCAATATTTTGAAAACAATTGAGCAAGTACCTAAGAGCCCGTGGATAACCACGGATAGAAAGGGTGCTAACACCTTCCCTTTCTATAATCTACCCCCCGAACCCGAGAAACATCCCGAAAAAGGAATTTTTCTGTGCTTTTTTCCTTTCCTTGTTGGATAAAATAAAAGTCGATGGCGACTCTTGCTTACCGCGACATTTTGCAAACACAAACACAAAACGCGAACCAGCATTCCAAAAAATAGTGAGTTCTTCCCACCATATCACAGAACTAGTGACTCTGCTGGGGACGCTTATAAGTGGGGTGTACCTTAGGATTAGTTCATATTGTTTTCAATTGCTTGACTTGTATGCTTTATCTTTGTGGGTTTGAATCGGAGTTACTATAGATCCTAACCTGGATCTGAGGGATACCCTTTAGGTAAGTAGCAATAAACTGTGAGGGAACTGTACGGCGTAAACCGATACGGTTGAAGCAGTAGCTACGTTGGTGTGGCACTTTAGTATGTACCGATATCCCTTGTGGCGCAACGAGGAGAATATGGGTATGCTAAGGGGTCATTAAGCACCAACTGACCTTAGAACCTTTAAATTGACCAACTTGGCCATAGAACAGTAGCAGTATGCTACACTCATTGAGACTAAACTCTCGCGATGATTTCGGCCACAAGAAAAGGTTGCTAAACTGGAATTATGACTGATCGAGGGTAGTCAGTGATATTGAGATCCTCTAGAACCCGATTACTATTTTTAGGACAGGTTTGAACCAACTGAACTGAAAGAGGGTAGTACCTAGACTCCTTGCCAGCCTGAAATCTAAGGGCTCTCTGTGTGACTTGTGTGCCTTTACCATGTTTGCTATTTGTGGATACTTGTGGTGTGTTTTCTATCATGACATCATGACATTGCATGCATCTTGCATTGGACTAACCTATTTCAAAGACAGGAGGGATTCATCTTTGTTCTGTTTTGTAGGTCATGGCACCCATGCGTAGAAACACCATCCAGATCAACTTTGTCCAGGTTTCGACTCTGCTTAAAGAATTGGTTGCAAAGATGCCTGATACTACCTCCTTCATCAGAAGACATGGGCACCTTCTTGGTTTGGTCACCTCTAAATTGGATGAACATATGATGAGAGTCTTAGTCCCGTTCTTTGATCCACTGTACCATTGCTTTAATTTTCCGGACTACCAGTTGGTCCCCACCTTGGAAGAGTTCTCTGATCTGCTTGGTATCTCTATTCTGGAGCAGACCCCGTTCACAGGTTGGGAGAAGATCCTTAGGCTAGAAGAGATTGCTTCAGCCCTCCATCTGACAAAGGCTGAAGTAATGTCTAATTGGGAAACTCGTAGTGGAGCAAAGGGCTTTTTGACTAAGTTCTTGGTTGGTAAAGCTAATCAGTTCTGGGACAGTCTAGACTTCCAGGCATTTGAAGACATTCTGGCTCTTCTGATATATGGTTTGGTATTGTTTCCTAACTCGGATTCCTTTGTTGACGTGAATGTGGTAAAAATCTTCATCTCTGGTAACCCTGTGCCCACTCTCTTGGGTGACATCCTTCATTCTCTTTATGCCCGTACTGCTCAGAGGCGGGGAACCCTTATGTGCTGTGCTCCGTTGTTGGCGAGGTGGTTTATTTCTCACTACCCTAAATCAGTTTTGAAGAACAAAGAAGGCATGGGCTGGGCCTACAGGATTATGTCTCTCTCTCATAATGACATCATTTGGACTATTAAGGGTATGGAAGAGGTGGCCATTATTGATCGATATGGGGAATACCCTAATGTTCCACTGATAGGAACCAATGGAGGAATCACTTATAATCTGTGCTTGGCCTTACGTCTGTTTGGGCGAGCTAGAAGGGAAGGACCTCATGAGTTGCTAATGTCGAGTATTGTCTTTGATTTTCAGGGGGATAATGACGAGAAACGCTGCAGATTCATAAGAGATTAGGATAGAGTACACAGGTCTGATCCGCACGAGTTGGGTTCAAAGACTTCTCTTCCGATGGAGCCATATCTCCGATGGGTTCGCATACGTGCCTAAAAGCTGGGAATGCCGTATGAAGTCGTCTTGCCTATCATTGTTGAAGTTGCTGATAAGGAAGGGGTTCCTCCTACCATCCTTCATCCATACATGCCTACTGACATTGGGGCACTAAAGAGATCATGGATGCAGCTGAGAGAAGAGCGGGATACTTACCGAGAAAAGTATCACGAGCAAGAGCAGAAGATTCAGAAGTTGACAAGGCAGTTGGAGAACGAGCAAATCTTCAACGACTATGTCAGCACCAAAGGCAAACGACCATGGGAGCGCTGATTATCTTTTGATTATTTCTAGTTTTGATTTACTTTTCAGTTTTCCTTTCTTGTAACACCTTAAAGGCATATGTTGAACAATTGATTTTGAAGTTTATCTAATAAAGGTGTGTTTTATTTTTTGTTTACAAATTTGAATCCCTAAAGTCTTTGAAATCATATCATGCGCATATCATTCCCATGCACCTCATAACAGGTACCCTTACAGGTCTCTTATCTTCTTCGCTGTTTATTTCAGCATCATGTCTTCTGAACCATCAACTGAACAATCAATCAAGGCTCTACAGGCTCAAAACGCCCAGTTCCAAGAGTTGTTCATGAGCTTGGCTAAGGGTCAGCAAGATCTGAAGACCCTTATCTTGAAAGAGAAGAAGAAGAAGAAAAAGAAGAAGACAGTCCTGTTTAATATGGGTCACAGATTCGGAAACAACCTGCGAGAAGAGGTTGATTTGACCCTCTCATCTAGAGGGAAGGATAATCAGGAAGAAAGGAGGGCTCCTAGCCCTGTGGTTTCAGACAACGAGGCTGACTTTGACGAAGACCAGTATCCTCCGGCTGAGGATAGATACAAGCAACTGGAAGACCGGTTGAGCGCGATGGAAGTTCAGAAAGTACCTGGTCTAGATTTTGGTGATCTGGGTCTTTCATCTGGGGTGGTGATTCCCCACAAGTTCAAAGCACCAGCCTTTGCTAAGTACGACGAAGTTTCTTTCCCAAAACTGCACCTCCGTTCGTATGTAAGGAAGATTCAGCCGTACACCGCTGATAAGAACCTATGGATCCACTTCTTTCAAGACAGTCTCTCAGGGACTCAACTTGAATGGTTTTACCAGTTAGAAGGAGCCAGTGTCCGTAATTGGGAAGATTTGGCTGCTGCTTTCTACAAGCAGTACCAATACAATGCCAACCTTGCTCCCACGCGTACCCAACTCCAGGGTATGTCAATGGGTGCGGGCGAAGGTTTCGAAGATTATGCTCAGAAGTGGAGGGACCTCGCTGGAAGAGTGCAACCACCCTTGGCTGATAGGGAACTAGTGGATATGTTTCTGGGGACCTTGTCTGGTCCATATTTCAACCATCTGATTGGAAGTTCTTCGTTCGGGTTTACAGAGCTAATTATGACCGGGGAAAGGATTGAGGCCGGTATCAAATCTGGTAAAATACCAAAGGGTGCTTCGTCAGGCACCGAGAAGAAGCCTTTTAAGAAGGAGTCCAGTACTGTGTACAGTTCAAAAAGTCAGAATAGACCTGAACACCGCCAAGCTGTTAATGCGGTTGTTATTTCAAGACCTGCTATTGCTCCTCAGCGCAACAATCAACCAAGGGCTGAAAGGCCACGAAGACAATTTACTCAGCTCAACATGACTTTATCTCAGATTCTTCCGCAGTTATTAAAGACCAATCTAGTGATTCCAAGGAAGGCCCCAAAGAATCCAAATACAACATCACCGAAGTACGATCCGAATGCCCGCTGTGCTTTTCACTCTGATAGCCCGGGGCATGATACAGATGATTACTGGGTTTTGAAGAATAAAGTACAAGACTTGATTAATGTGAAGGACATTGAGTTCGAAGCACCTGAAAGACCTAATGTTGTGACAGCTCCTATGCCCAAGCATGGAGTGAATGCTATAGATAAAGACTCGTTTGTGGTTTTTATGAAAGACATTGTTACTCCCTTGAGGACTGTGAAGAAGAACCTTTTGTTAGCCGATTTATTTCCGGGCTGTGACGAAGGTTGTTGTATGTGTGTCGTACTACCTACCGGTTGCCATCTTTTGAAGTCAGGTGTCTAGCGCCTGATGGATAATAAAGAAATTATATTTGAGAAGACTGTTGTTCCTTTGGTTCCTACTGAAGAAGTCGCTATAATCACCATTTTTGACAATTCTTCCAAGGCTTCCTCGAGAAAGCCTGTTAGAATTACATCCGTTCCAAGAATCGCACAAATGATCATCACTGTTCCAGGGCCTATCCCTTATACATCTAATAAAGTTGTCCCTTGGCATTACGGGGCTGACGTATATTATCACGGAGTTAAGCAAGATCTGGACGCTGATACTGACGTCAGCAATATTGTTGGGCCTGCCAAAGTCACCCGTAGCGGAAGACTTTTCTCCCCTGATATTTCTCCACCAACTATCCGGAAACCTGTTGTTATTACACCTGCTAATGTACCCGCTACTGTTCCTGTTCAAGTTCCTATTCTTACCCCTGTTGCCGAGTCGTCTGACGCTCGGGACAAAGGGACCACCAGTGAGCCTGCCCAGATGGAGGCACCGAAGAAGATTACTGTTGAAGCCTCTAGACAAGAGATGGAGGAAATTTTAAAGATCATCAAAAAGAGCGACTACAATGTAGTCGAGCAGCTGGGGCAAACCCCGTCCAAAATCTCTATGTTGTCACTGTTGCTATGCTCAGAAGCCCATGCCAAGGCTCTGATTGCTTTTCTGAAGATTGCGTACATACCGCAAGAAACATCAGCTGATCAGTTTAAACATTGTGTGGCTAGTCTGATTGCTGATAATGGTTGGGTTTCTCTGACACTGACTTGACTGTTAAGGGGAAGAATCACAATGACGCCCTGCATGTCTCCATTGAATGCAGGGGCACTACTCTTGCTCACGTATTGGTAGATACTGGAGCTTCGTTGAATGTGTTACCCAAGAAAGCTCTAGACCGGTTAGACTGTGAAGGGTTGAAGCTGAAGCCAAGTAACATCGTAGTCAGGGCTTTTGATGGATCCAAGAGAATGGTACACGGAGAAGTGGATATTCTGATTAAGGTTGGTTCTCAGGTTTTCGCATCTACATTCTATGTGATGGACATTCGGCCATCCTATTCATGTTTGCTGGGTCGTCCATGGATCCACAAAGCTGGGGCAGTGACGTCTACGCTCCACCAGAAGCTAAAGTACCCAGTGAAAGGGAAAATTGTGACAGTACAAGGAGAAGAGGAGTACATGGTGAGCCACCTCAACTCTTTCCGATATGTAGAGATGGATGGGGAGTTCATTGAGACCCTGTTTCAACATTTTGAAAAGGTTCCCCAGACATTGGCATCAACTGAAACTGTTGTTGAAGATCCTCCAATGAAGATGGCTTCCTTCAAGGATGCCCGGGCTGTTGCCGAGAAAGGTGGATGTGCAAATTGGGGCCAACTCCCTGATTTTGCACATAAGACTAACAAGTTTGGTTTGGGTTTCACTGCAGAAGCTCAAAAGGCTGTTCGGAATGCACGGATCAAAAGACCTCCCCTGTTTATCAGCAATTCAGGAGTGAATGCCCTTGAAGACGATGTTGAAGAGTCTGAGTTCGACAGTTGGATCTATCCTACTAATGATGGTGGACTAAGCAACTGGACAATAAAGAACTTCATCCCAATTTCTTTTGTTACCCAGTAATGAGACTTTTGTTTTGTATCTGTAACAGATAATGTTTTAAACTTTATGGCCCGGTGTCTTTCCCGGGGCACCGTGGCTTCGTTTGTGAGGGCTTTATGTGTGTCATTTCCATATATCATTAATAAAAGCATTGGATGTTTCCTGCATTTCAAATTTTGTGCTCCTTGTTTTTATTTCTTTTCTATCTTGCAAAACAACTATTTTACACACACTCACGTATCATGATCTACATCCACTCTGGATCCCACTGATAACGACTCTGCTACTGCCGGTTATGACTTTGAAAGTCCGATCAACCAAGCCAAGGACGAAGTTGAGGATGATTGTGAAGTGTCTGGGGAACTTGCTAGACTACTGCTTCAAGAAGAGAGGGCCGTACTACCTCCAAATCACCAATTCTGATGCCTCCAATTGCAGGAAGACCGATGATCTTATACTTAAAGGTGTTAGATAATACAAAGAGGCGTGTTGCAGTAGCATGACGAGTCTGGCCGAAAAGAGCATGTTATTTATTACCTTAGCAAAAAGTTTACTGACTGTGAGACCCAATACTCACTGCTCGAGAGAACTTGCTACGCTTTGGCATGGGCTGCTCGCCGGCTGAGACAGTACATGTTGGCTCATACTACCCTTTTTTATACCAAAAGAGGTGAACGTCCTGACGGCACCTTGGCCTTTTGCAATGTAGGGCATTGATATGATCGGCGAGATCAGACCTACGGCATCCAACGGGCATCGTTTCATCCTGGTACCAATTGATTACTTTACGAAGTGGGTGGAAGCGGCTTCCTTTGCTACTGTAACCAAGAACGTCGTGGCACGGTTCATTCGGCACAATCTGATTTGTTGATACGGTGTACCTGAGAAGATCATTGCGGACAATGGTACCAATCTCAACAATAAGATGATCACCGAACTCTGCAAGCAGTTCAAGATACAGCATCACAACTCTTCTCCTTACCGGCCGAAGATGAATGGGGTTGTAGAAGCGGCTAATAAGAATATCAAGAAGATTGTGCAGAAGATGACAGTGACATACAAAGACTGGTACGAGATGTTACCATTTGCTCTTCATGGGTATCGTACCTCAGCACGGACGCCAATAGGGGCAACACCCTATTCCTTGGTTTATGGCATGGAGGCCGTCTTGCCCATTGAAGTTCAGATACCCTCTCTTCAGATTATGAAGGATGCAAGTTTGAGCGAAGATGACTAGATTCAGACCCGGCTTGATCAGCTGAACCTAATCGACGAAAAGAGACTTACTGCTATTTGTCATGGTCAAACGTATCAAAAACGGATGATCAAGGCATTTAACAAGAAAGTCAGACGACAAGAGTATCAAGTTGGGGACCTGGTTATCAAGCGCATCATACTGCCACAAGGTGATCCCAGGGGCAAATGGACCCCTACTTACGAAGGGCCATTTGTGGTTAAGAACATTTTCTCAAGAGGAGCTATAATTCTAACCACCATGGATGGTGACGACCTTCCTCACCCCGTCAATGCAGACATAGTGAAAAAATACTATGCATAATCAAAGACCCGCTAGGTCGACTGGCCTAGGAAAAAATAAGGGCTTCCCGGCGAACCAAAAGGGTTCGGGAAAAAATAAGGGATGAAAATGAAAGAAAAAAACTGTACACCCGGCAAGTCGAAAACCTGAAAAAGCGGCTTGGGCAAAAAAGGGTATCCCGGTGGACCGAAAACCCGAAAGGGCGGTCCAGGAAAAAGTTAGGGATCAAAGCGTAACACTATCTCTCATTGGATCACCTTGCATCCAAACTTCGGTATCGACTATCAAGCTCGAACGGCACTAATCAATCTGATCTACCTTCAAACAAGTAGCAAATTAATGAGATGCTCGAGGACATAAAGGCAATAGCAGAGTTGGAACCCAGTGGGATTATTCACATAGTTGTTTTGTTTTCTCTTTTTCACAAATTGTGTAAATTCTATTGTTCGGCGGTGTTCTCCTACTAGGACGTCAGCCTCTTGTACAAAAACGCATACAGGCCAAATTTCAAAATCAATACAATTCATGTTCAAAGAAATTTCAAACTGTTTTTCCTTTTTCTGTTTTGTTTTGCAAAGAACGTCCAATGTTCATTTTTGATATATGCATTTGACATTAATTGCTGCTCATGAATGTTTACATGCGAAACCAAAGACGATTACTGGTAATATCAGAAACAGGGGCAAATAAAAATTGTTCAAACTGTACAGTTGCTCTGTCCACCAGGTACAAGGTAAATTCAGCTGAAGAATATGGTTGAGATGCATTCACTCCCTGCAGAGTAAGACAATAATGTTAACTCTCCCCAGCTGAGACTTGCAACTGCATATGAATCAGTAATATTCTCCCCAAGCAGAGTTTATCTACCATCAACACTGAAAAGGCTTAATATCCCCGGCAGTCTTAATATTCCCCAACAGAGTATAAGAATATTCCCCGGCATAATACAAAGATATCCCCAGTGGAGTTAAAATTTTCCCAGCGCAGTCTGAAAAAGCTTCCCCAGTGGAGTTGAAGAATCACCCCCAGTAGACTCTGGAAGTTCGTCCCCGGCGGAGTATAAAAATAAATATCCCCAGTCGATTTCAAAGGAAGATTGTCCCCAGTAAAGCTCAAAGGATTATCCCCATTAGAGCCTAAAAGGTTATCCCCGGTGAAGTCGCAACTGAAAGATCATCCCCAGCGGAGTTCTTTCCTTTCACAAACAAAATTCAAAACCCCAACAGGATTCAATATCACCAGCAACGGTAATTCATTCCCAACGGAATTTATCGGTGGAATCCTCAGCAGAGCATCTCTTCCCCACAGAGTAATCTCCTCATCAGTTTATTCCCCAATGGAGTTATCCTCTCCTGCAGGTCTATTCTCACAATCATCTCCGTTCGCTACTGTTGTACCCCAAAATTAGCCCTCCCATATTCTTCAAGATTTGCAAAAATCATGGTTCAAAATCTCCCCAAGGGTTGCACAGTTCAAGGGCCTCCTAACAGTCAAAAACTAGGGTTTTGGTTCTGTCAAAGAAATTGAAATTTCCAAGGGTCCAATCAAGTCCCACTTGCCTACAAACATGGTCAAGCATCCTCATACCAAGTTTCAAGACTTACAGCATAAAATTGCACAGTCAAAAACCCTAATTGCCCTACAGTCAACTGTAGGGGCAAAATGGTCATTTGACAGTCAAAAGTTCAAATTTTTGGTCAACATCTCATTTTGAAGCCACAAACATCATTTGATCAATTCTTGATCATGATTCTCAAGGCATGGCTCAAAAAGTCTCAAGATGCAAAAGTTTCCATATTTGGACAATTGAAAAAGTCAACTGTAACTTGACCAAGGCATAACTTCCACATGGTTTATCAGAAAAATTCCATCCAAAGCTCATTTTGAAGAGAAAGACATTTCCTACAACTCCTCTTCACACTTCAAGTCCAAGAAATGCTCTCACAAAAAGTTATCAATTTCAACATTATAGGTCATTTTCAAAAGTCAACAAAAAGGGACTTTAAGTCAAAGACCATAACTTGAGATTGGTAAATCAAAATGACATGGGACCAGATGCATTGGATAGAGGACTTCAAGACCTTTCCAAAATGTCCAAGAACATGACCAAATCTTAAAAATTGAGCAAGATATGCCTTGTGGAAGTTGGGAAATTTTTGGGAATTTTGAAAAGTCAACTTTGCTTCAAATGCCTCAAAATTGCTAATGGGCCACATTTTCTTCCAAGAATCATCATCCAAAGGCCATGCACGACCATTTGGCCCAAAGGGGATTTATTTCATCATTTTTATTATTTATTTGAATTTTTAATCACCATTAATTCATTTAATAAAATAAAATATGAAAAAAATACTAAAACAAATGTATGTAAATCTTTTTATGCAGCATTTGCTCCCATTGGTTATTCAAGATTCGTGCACATCAAAAAAGGAAGGATTTTGCCATGATTGGTATCAAAACACATGAAAAAAGATTGAAAAAATATGCCATTAAAATCAAATATTTCTTTCATCAATGCAAAGGGTCTTTGGACTTGATTCTTACCCTAATCCATTCCCATACATATACAGATGCAAACCCTAGTGCACACAACCTTGAAGCTGCGCCCAAACCTAAGAACAAAGTTTGCATTTTTGTCCAATTTTTCAAAACTGAAAACTGCATTCTAGCACGATTCCAAGAAAAGTATTGATTCCAATAGCTTGCCAAGGCCTCAAGGAACGTTTCTGGATCAAAACCACTGCTTCTAACGCAAGGAATTGCTTGCTAGGTTTTCAAGGTTGTGAAATTAGGGCTTCCTTATTCTGGAAAAATTGAGACACGAGACCAGGGCCATTTAAACCGGAAGCTTCACACGAACTCAATCCATAGGTCGCGCTCAATTTATGAGCAACCAGGACCTATTCGCTATTTTCATGTTTATCACTTAGTGGGGGTTTAAAACCCCCGCTATTTAGTTTGTTTTTTCAGGCAAAAATGCAGAACAATTGGAGAAGAAGGTGAGGTGTAAGCCAGCGGTTGGTGCGTTTGAATTTCGCGCGAAAAAAACACCACTAATCGTTGTTTCACGTTATGTTGTTTATTGGTCATATTATATACAAAGTGCGTAAATGGTTCAGATGGCAAGGCATTGGCTTGGTAAGCAATGGGACCTGGGTTCGATCCCCAGGTCCCCCACGTTATTTCAATATTTTTCTTGCTAACGTAATTCCACGCAGCGTGTTCTCAAGGGAGTACCATAGGCCTCCATATCTGTGCTTGCCACCTATACATGAAGATCAAACCAATGGCCTTGATCTGGAGAACTCCATACGCCTTGGTCAATGAAGCCACACGCGCCCTGGAAAGTCAACTGAAGGCCTTAATTTATTGGGCCTGTTTGCTACAATAATGCCTCCAAATTGGGGTCAACACCCCCCAAATGTTTGTATTTCTTTTCTTTTCCTATTTTTTTTATTATTTGTTTTAATTTAATTATTTCCTCTTAATTCATAAATTAATATTTTCATAACATAAAAATACCTAAAAAATTCAGAAACTATAAAATAAAAATATGTTTTTATGTTTAATTCACTAACATTTTTGTAAATAAATTGTATTAATTGATTTAGTCTTAATTCTAGGTTTAAATTTTAATATTTTTTGTAATAAACTAAAAAAATGTAGAATTAGGGTTTTATACCTTTTTTCCTTTTTCTTTTTTCACCCCATTTAATTATTAATTATTATTTTGTAAATAAATTTGCCATGTAAATAATTAATTTAAACTAGGTCTAATTTAAACATTTTCTTAATAAATTAAAAATAGTTTAGAATTAGGTTTTAATTCCATTAATTTTCTTAAACTCCATAAATACGAAAAACTCCAAAAAACAATTTCTTTCTTTTATTTAACTTAATTAATTTGTTAATTATAATTTAATTTCCTTAAAAGGGTCCAACGCCCTCGCATTCGATCATAATTCTAATTCGCGCGCTTATTTTATTTCCTTTTTTTATGTAATTCTCCCAAAGCCATGTAATAATTAGGATATTTATTTTTCGCACTTTATTTTATTTCAAATCGGGTCTTGGATTAATTTGGCGATGTGGACCCGCGCCTTTGTAATAGCGTAGGACTTTTATCTTCTCGCATCTTTTTTAACTGTTAATAATTCGCATGAAAGAATGAATGTCAAAAATAAAAGCAACGCGTAGATCACCAATGCATGACAAGATAAACATAAATGAACATGACACACAAATCACACACCACCCATACGGTACGCCTCACTATTGCCTTGCTCCTCGAAAGGTGGTCGTCGAGTAGAGGATGTTTTAGTAAGTCCTCATGTCCATGAACATGGCATGAGGGTAGCTTCTAAGGTGTCTTCCTATTGCTCTGGTGATCACCATGTCCCGAACCCTCGAATTGACCCGAACACCTCCAACGGTGGTGCTACCTACCTCTCAATGGTGGGATGGCACTACTTTAAGGACATTTACACAGACGAATTCCTTAGGGTAGGTAGACGACTCTAGATGCTTGCTCTAATTTCAAAACAAATCAAAAATACTTTTCACACCGACACCTTTTCAAAAAGCTTTCGAAAGCAACTTTTCAAACACTCTTGAGGACTGATACAAGAGTCGAACTGAAATTTTCAAAGAAACTTTTTAAACCCACAGTTGAAAAGCAAACAAACCATTTTTGAAAACACAATGAGCAAGTATCTAAGAGCCCATGGATAACCATGGATAGAAAGGGTGCTAACACCTTCCCTTTCTATAAATCTACCTCCCGAACCGAGAGCAATCTCTATAAGGAATTTTTCTGTGCTTTTGTCCTTTCCATTTGGAGAAAATAAAAGACGGTGGCGACTCTTGCTTCCGCGACATTTCGCGAACCAGCGTTAAACAGTCAGTTCCAGATCCACCGATCACAGAACTGGCGACTCTGCTGGGGATACTTATAAAGTGAGGTGTACCTTAGGATAGTTCATAACTGTGTTTTCAATTGTATTGATTTGCTTGCTTTAAATTGTGGGTTGCATGGGAGTTACATAGATCCTAACCCGGATCTAGGGATACCCTGTTTAGGTAGCATAAGCTGTGAGGGACCTGTCCGGCGTAGACCGACACGGGTGAAGTAGTGGCTACGTTGGTGTGGCACCTTGGTCTGTACCGATATCCCTTGTGTTGCAACAAGGAGAATATGGGTCTTCTGAGGAGTCATCAAGCACCAACAGACCTTAGAACCTTAAATGACACAACTTGGCCATTAGAACAGTAGCAGTATGCTACGCCCATTGAGGCTAAACTCTCGTGATGGTTCTGGCCGTAAGAAAAGATTGCGATGCTGGAGTTATGACCGATTGAGGGTAGTCAATGATATTGGGATCCTCTAAGAACCCAGTTACTTTGATAGGACAGGTATGAACCAACAAACTGAAAGAGGGTAATACCTAGACCTCATGCTGGCCTAAACTTTAAGGGCTTGTTTTGTGTGACTTGTGTGCCTTACCATGTTTGTCTTTGTAAATATTTGTGGTGTGCTTTATCATAACATCATAACATCATGAGCATTGCATGCATCCTGCATAAGGACTGACCATTTCAAAGACAAGAGGGTTTCACCTTTGCTCTGTTTTGTAGGACATCATGATGCTTGTGCGAAGGAATACTATCCGGTTCAACTTTGTTCACCCACCTGAGTTGCTTGAAGAGTTGGTTAGCAGGATTCCAAATACCACTTCCTTCATCCAGAGACATGGTTCTCTTCTCAGTTTAGTCACTACAAAGCGGGATCAACAGTTGACGAGTGTCTTGACCCAGTTCTATGACCCTCTGTACCAGTGCTTCACCTTTCAAGACTTCCAGCTGGTCCCTATCCTGGAAGAGTTCTCTGATTTGCTTGGTATCCCTATCTTGGATCAGACTCCCTTTACTGGTTGGGAAAAGACCCTCAGGATTGAGGAGGTTGCTGCAGCTCTTCCTTTGACCCATCAAGAAGTAATGGACAACTGGGTAACTAGAAGCGGAATTAAGGGTTTCTTGGCCAAGTTTCTGGAATGACTTGGACTTTAGGGCATATGAAGACATCTTGTCTCCCTTAATCTATGGGCTAGTCTTGTTCCCTAATCCTGACAACTTCATCAACGTCACTGCCATAAGGATCTTTATGTCTCAGAATCCTATGCCCACTCTCTTGGGTGACATCCTGCAACAACTTTATGCTCGTACTGCCCGAAGACGAGGGACCCTATGGTGTTGTATCCCTTTGTTGGTGAGGTGGTTTATTTCGCACCTCCCTAAGTTCGTGCTGAAGAACCAAGAAGGAAGAGGTTGGGCTCATAGGTTAATGTCTCTCACCGATAAGGACATCATTTGGACTTGCAGAGGTTTGGATGAGATAGCTGTTATTGATCGATGCGAAGAATACCCCAATGTTCCGTTGATTGGTACTCAAGGAGGAATCTCTTATAATCCATGTCTAGCACTCCGCCAGTTTGGAAGAGCCAGAAGAGCAGGACCTCATGAGATATTGGTGCCTCACATCAGTTTTGAGTTTCAGGTGGATAGTGATGAGCTGTGTCGTAGGTTCATCAAGGCTTGGGACAAAATTCATAAAGCTGATCCACAAGAGTTGGGGCCAAAGACTTCTCTACCTATGGAAGCCTACTACAAATGGGTTCGCATCCGTGCTCAGAAGTTAGGTATGCCATACGAAGCTGTCAGACCCATCATTCTTGAGTATCCTGACAAAGATGGGGTTCCTCCAACTGTCCTCCCTCCTCAGATACCTACTGATTATGAGACATTAAAGAGGTCTTGGTCGCAACTGCGAGAAGAACGGGATTCGTATCGGGAAAAGTTCAACGAGCAGAAGTTGAAAATCCAGAAGCTGACAAAGCAGTTGGAGAATGAGCGAGCTCTGAATGACTACATCCGTACTGAGAAGAGGAGACCATGGGATCAATAAGGAGCTCTGGATGTTCTTTTACAGTTTTATTTCCCTTTTCAGTATCTCCCTTTTATGTAACGCCTAAGGGCAACCTGTTGAACAATTTAAGTTTCAAAGTTGAATCTAATGGAGTGTGTTCCTTTTTGTTTACAAAGTTGATTCCCGATTGTCTTTGAAAACATAACTCATACGCATTCCATTCATCATGTGCATAGCAGGTTTTCTCCTTTTCAGGTTGCTTACTGTTCTTCGCTGTTTATTTCAGCATTATGAATTCTGACTCATCATCAACCGAGATGTCTATCAAGGCTCTTCAGGCGCAGAACACGCAATTTCAGGAACTGATCATGGGTTTGGCTTAGGGCCAAGAAGAGCTGAAGGCTTTGCTCCTGAAGAAGGAGAAGAAGAAGAAGAAGAGAACTGTTCTTTTTAACTCGGGCCGAAGGTTTGGCAACACTCTGCAGAATGAAGAGGCTGGTTCTTCTATAGGCAAGAGCAGTCCCCAAGGGGGAAAAGGTCCTAGTCCAGTAGTCTCTGACAACGAGACTGACTTTAATGAGGAGAAGTATCCTCCGGCTGAAGACCGGTATAAGCAGTTGGAAGACAGACTGAATGCAATGGAGATCCAACAAGTGCCTGGGTTGGATTTCGGAGATTTGGGCTTATCTACTGGTGTGATCATTCCTCACAAGTTTAAGGCACCATCTTTCACCAAGTATGATGGGGCGTCTTGTCCCAAGCTACACCTCAGATCTTATGTGCGGAAGATTCAACCGTACTCAGTGGACAAGAACTTGTGGATCCACTTATTCCAGGAGAGTCTTTCAGGGACTCATCTCGAATGGTTCTATCAGCTGGATGGGACCAAGGTTCGTAACTGGGAGGAGTTGGCTACTGCTTTTTACAAGCAATATCAATATAATGCCGACCTTGCCCCTACAAGTACCCAACTCCAGGGTATGTCGCTAGGTTCAAGCGAAGGTTTTAAAGAGTATGCACAGAAGTGGAGGGATCTGGCTGGCAGGGTGCAGCCTCCGTTGACTGACCGGGAGTTGGTAGACATGTTCTTGGGGACCCTATCTGGGCCATTTTTCAACCATCTTATCAGTAACTCGTCTGCAGGGTTCACTGATCTCATTCTGACTGGAGAGAGAATAGAGGCTGGGATGAAGTCTGGTAAAATTCAGAAGGGTGCATCGTCAAATTCAGAGAAGAAGCCCTTTAAGAAGGAGGCCAGCGATGTGTATGGGTCTAGAAGACAAGACAAACCTGAGCGCCGCCAATCTGTCAACGCGGTGATGATTGCTAAGCCTGTTGTCGCTCCTCGGCAAACCAATCCTCAAAGGGCTGAAAGACCCAGAAGGGAGTTTACCCGGCTAAGTATGACTCTATCACAAATCTTGCCACAGTTGCTGTCCACCAACTTAGTGACTATCAGGGAGGCCCCGAAGGTTGTAAACACTGCTTCTCCCAAGTACATTCCAAATGCCCATTGTGCTTATCACTCTGATAGCCCGGGGCATTCCACTGATGACTGTTGGGCCTTAAGGAATAAAGTGCAGGATCTTATTAACGCCAAGGAGGTACAGTTTGAGGCACCTGAGAAGCCCAACGTGGTGACTGCTCCCATGCCTAACCATGGAGTGAATGCTATCAGGGAAGATGATGAAGTGGATGAAGCTGAGTTCGACAGCTGGATTTACCCGGCAACCGACAGTGAACCTAGCAATTGGATTGCAAAGGACAACCTACTTGTTTCTCTTGTTACTGAGTAATGAATTCCTTTGTTTTGTTATCTGTAATAAACAATTAAAACTCTATGGCCCGGTGTCTTACCCGGGGCACCGTGGCTCCATTTGTGAGGGTATATTAAATTGTCATTTCATATATCATGAATAAAGACCTTGGACGTTTTCTCGCATTTCAAATCTTATGCTCCTTTTCTTTCTTTCCTTTCTTTATTTATTGCAAAACAGCTGTATTTACACACACTCACTCATACAGGTTTCAATCCACTCTGGATCTCACTGGTAACGACTCTGCTACTGCCAGTTATGACTTCGAAAATCCGATCAACTTAGCCGAAGACGAAGGTGAAGATGATTGCGAAGTGCCTGGCGAGCTTGCAAGACTGTTACTTCAGGAAGAGAGGGCAATTCAACCACACGAAGAGCCAGTGGAAACAATAAATCTGGGTACTGAGACGGACAGAAAGGAAGTTAAAATTGGTGCCAACCTAGAGCTCAGCGTGAAGCAACGGTTGACTCATATGCTACATGAGTATGTGGAGATCTTTGCCTGGTCCTACGAAGACATGCCTGGTTTGGATACTGACATTGTGGTCCATCATTTGCCTACCAAGGAAGACTGTCCTCTGGTCAAGCAAAAGGTCCGCCGTATGCGTCCAGAGATGTCTGAGAAGATCAAAGCCGAGGTTATGAAACAGTTCGATGCCGGGTTTCTTGCAGTAACTTCTTATCCTCAGTGGGTTGCTAATGTGGTACCGGTACCTAAGAAAGATGGGAAAGTCAGAATGTGTGTTGACTACAGGGATCTGAACAGGGCTAGCCCCAAGGATGACTTCCCCCTACCTCACATTGATGTCCTTGTTGACAATACGGCTCAGCACAAAGTGTTTTCTTTCATGGACGGTTTTTCAGGTTATAATCAGATTAAGATGGCTCCTGAAGACATGGAAAAGACTACATTTGTTACTCAGTGGGGTACCTTCTGCTACAAGGTCATGCCTTTTGGACTGAAAAATACTGGGGCAACCTACCAACGTGCCATGGTTGCTTTATTTTATGACATGATCCATCATGAGATAGAAGTGTATGTTGAAGACATGATCGCAAGGTCCCAGACTGAGGAAGAACACCTAGATCATCTGCAGAAATTGTTTGACCGTCTGAAGTTGTACAAGCTGAGGTTGAACCCGAACAAGTGCACCTTCGGGGTAAGATCTGGAAAGTTGCTAGGCTTCGTTGTAAGTGATAAGGGTATTCAAGTGGACCCTGCCAAGGTCAAAGCTATTCAAGAGATGCCAGTTCCTAAGACAGAGAAAGAGGTCAGAGGCTTTTTAGGACGCCTAAACTACATTGCTCGATTCATCTCGCACCTAACCTCTACCTGTGAACCAATCTTCAAGCTGCTGAAGAAAGATCAGGTAGTACGTTGGAATGATGAATGTCAGGCTGCTTTTGACAGAATCAAGGAGTATCTCCAAGAACCACCCATTCTTATGCCACCGGTTGAAGGGAGACCTCTGATATTATACCTGACAGTACTTGACAACTCAATGGGGTGTGTGCTGGGGCAGCATGACGAGTCTGGCCGAAAAGAGCATGCCATTTATTACCTTAGCAAAAAGTTTACCGACTGTGAGACCCGATACTCACTGCTTGAGAAAACTTGCTGCGCTTTGGTATGGGCTGCTCGCCGGCTGAGATAGTATATGTTGACTCATACTACCTTGTTGATCTCAAAGATGGATCCTATAAAGTACATATTTGAAAAGCCTGCTCTGTCTGGGAGAATAGCAAGATGGCAAATGATCTTGACAGAATACGACATTCAGTACACGACCCAGAAACCCATCAAGGGAAGTGTATTGGCAGACCACTTGGCACATCAGGCAGTAGATGACTATCAATCAATGAACTTCGAGTTTCCAGACGAGAGCATCATGATAGTGACTGATTGTGAAGTACCTGGACCGGATGAAGGACCTGAGGAAGGATCCCGATGGTCTATGCACTTTGATGGAGCCTCCAACGCTTTGGGTAACGGTATCGGCGCTGTAATCATATCCCCTCAAGGCACTCATACTCCACTTACGGCCCGACTATGTTTCAACTGCACCAACAACATGGCGGAGTATGAGGCATGCATCATGGGTCTCCAAGCTGCGATCGACTTAAGGATCAAGTTTCTGAGTGTCTTCGGAGATTCCACTCTCGTGATCAATCAGATCAAAGGGGAGTGGGATACGAAACATCTGAATCTTATTCCTTACAGAGAATGTGTGTTGACCTTGATCCCCCACTTCACGGAGATAACTTTTGAACATTTCCCAAGAGAGGAGAATCAGCTGGCGGACGCGTTAGCTACGATGTCTTCTATGTTTAAAGTCAAATGGGACAATGAGGCTCCCCGGATCATTATCTGGAAACTAGACGAACCGGCATACTGTTGTGATCTCGAGACTGAATTGGTGACTGAGAAACCTTGGTACCATGAGGTAAAAAGATACTTGGAAGCTCAGGAATACCCTGAAGGTGCATCTGTCAACGATAAGAAGTTTCTGAGAAGGTTCGCAGCGAAGTTCTTCCTTAGCAACGACATCTTGTATAAGCGAAACCATGATTCGACCTTACTGCGTTATGTGGATAAGACTGAAGCAGAAAGGATCATGGAAGAACTACATGAGGGTACTTTCGGAACCCATTCCAGTGGACACACTATGGCAAAGAAAATCCTTCGGGCAGGGTATTTCTGGTCCACAATGGAAGCCGACTGTTACCAGTATTCTCGGACATGCCATAAATGCCAGATATATGCAGACAAGGTGCACGTCCCTCCAGTTCCTCTAAATGTTCTGACTGCGCCCTGGCCGTTTGCAATGTGGGGCATAGACATGATCGGTGAGATTAAACCAACGGCATCCAATGGGCATCGCTTCATCCTGGTGGCAATTGATTACTTCACGAAGTGGGTTGAAGCAGCTTCCTACGCTACGGTAACCAAGACTGTTGTGGCACGGTTCATTCGGCATAATCTGATCTGTCGATACAGCGTCCCAGAAAGGATCATTATAGACAACGGTACCAACCTCAATAACAAGATGATCACTGAGCTCTGCGAGCAGTTTAAGATACAGCACCACAACTCTTCTCCTTATCGGCCGAAGATGAATGGGGTTGTAGAAGCAGCAAATAAGAACATTAAGAAAATCGTGCAGAAGATGATAGTGACTTATAAAGATTGGAACGAGATGTTACCGTTTGCTCTACATGGGTACCGTACCTCAGCAAGGACGTCAACAGGGGCAACTCCTTTCTCCTTGGTCTACGGTATGGAGGCAGTATTACCGATCGAAGTGCAAATACCTTCTCTCCGGATAATGAAGGATGCAGATCTGAACGAAGATGATTGGATCCAGACACGACTTGATCAGCTAAACTTAATTGACGAAAAGAGACTTGCTGCTATCTGTCATGGTCAGACGTATCAAAAACGAATGATCAGGGCATTTAACAAAAAGGTCAGACCACAAGAATATCAAGTTGGGGATCTGGTAATCAAGCGAATCATCCTTCCTCAGAGTGATCCAAGGGGAAAATGGACCCCTACGTACGAAGGGCCATTTGTGGTTAAACATGTGTTCTCAGGAGGAGCCATGATTCTAACTAACATGGATGGTGACGACCTTCCTCACCCCGCCAATGCAGACATAGTAAAAAGATACTACGCATAATAAAGACCCGCTAGGCTGACATGCCTAGGCAAAAATTATGGCTTCCCGGCGAACCAAAAGGGTTCGGGCAAAATGAAGGGATGAAATAAAAAAATTTGTACACCCGGCAAGTCGAAAACCTGAAAGAGCGGCTTGGGCAAAAATGGGTATCCCGGTGGACTGAAAACCCGAAAGGGCGGTCCAGGCAAAAGTTAGGGATAAAGCGTAATATTATGTCTCAATGGATCACTTTGCATCCAGAATCCGGTATCTACATCAAGATCAGACGGCATCGATCAATCAGCTTCATCTTCAACTAAGGTCATCAAGTGATGAGACGCTCAAAGACATAAAGGCGATAGAAAAATTGAAACCCAGTGGGATCATTCCATTTCACACAGCTGTTTTATTTTCCTTTGTACAAATTTGTATAAACTCTTTTGTTCGGCGGTGTTCTCTTACTAGGACGTCAGCCTCTTGTACATAAACGCCTATGTTACAGGCAAATTCAAAAATCAATACAAAAATCACTTTTCAGTTAAAATTACCATTTGTTTTTCCTTTTCTGTTTTGTTTTGCGAAGAACGTCCAAGGTTCAATTTGCGATATATGCATTGACGATAATTTGCTAACTCATGAATACTTGCATACGAAACAAAGGATTAATTACAGATAACATTAGAAACAGGGGCAATAAAGAGTTGTCTAAGCAATCTAATTGTTCCATCCACCAAGGTACCAAGGTGAGTTCGGCTGAAGAGCATAACCAGTATATCTTAATTCCCCAAAGAGTGAGTCAGCAAGTCAGTGCGCTCACCCCAAGCAAAGCTATTATCAGCCTTAAGGAAGTTGGGTATCCTCCAGCAGATCTCAACATTCCCCAGTACGATATACAGACATTCCTAACAAGCATCCCCGACAGTCTTAACCTAAAGATTATTCCCCGGCGGTATATCAAACATTCAATGGAGTCATTTCCCCGTTATAGTTCAAAACTTCCCCAGGAGAGTCCAATCAAGATTTCCCCAGGAAAGTTGGAATCCATCTCCCCAAGCAGTAAGCTTATCCCCAGTAAATTCTGGAAGCTTATCCCCGTAGAGCACGAACGCGTCTCCCGGCTTTATTCAAAGAGTTATTTCCCTACCAGGATATAACTGGGTTATCCTCAGCCAAAAGCCACGGAAAGATCGTCCTCGGCAAAGTCTCCTTATCCCCAGCAAAGTATGTTAACACTTCCAACACAACAATGGTATCCCCAGCAATTTACCATCAACATTTCAGCAAAGTACCTCTCTCCCCACAGAGCATTGCTCCCCAGCAGGATCACTAGAGTACTTTTCTCCCCGCAGAGTAATCCATTCGCCAAGTTTATTCCCCAACGGAGTTATATTCTCCTACCGGTATTCTTGCAACTATCATCCCCAGCGGAGACAACAAAGCACTATTCTTCAACATCAGCCCAGGATATGACTTCCCGGCATTCGTCAAGGATTTATTTTCCTAGGACGAAAACATACATTCATAAACATCACATTGTCATACATTACAGCACGCATATACGCATCATATCTTACAAATCTCATTTATGTTGAGAACATCATCGCTTGATTCATATCATGCCTTGCATATGACTAACCTTTACCTTTCAGGAAAGATCCAGTTGAGTTCTCAGCTATATTTCAAGACTTTAGTCTGGTTCAGTTGAATCGACCCTAAAATTTTCCTGATTCTTATCCAGTCAAAGGCCTTCTCTGGTTCAGTCAGATCGACCCTAAGATCTCCCTGATTCTTATCCAGCTGAAGATTCCAAGACCTAGTCTGGTTCAGTTAAATCGACCCTAAGATTTTCCTGATTCTTATCCATTCAAAGGCCTTCTCTGGTTCAGTCAGATCGACCCTAAGATCTCCCTGATTCTTATCCAGTTGAAGATTCCAAGACCTAGTCTGGTTCAGTTGAATCGACCCTAAGATTTTCCTGATTCTTATCCAGTCAAAGGCCTTCTTTGGTTCAGTCAGATCGACCCTAAGATCTCCCTGATTCTTATCCAGTTGAAGATTCCAAGACCTTGTCCGGTTCAGTTAAATCGACCCTAAGATTTTCCTGTTTCTTATCCAGTCAAAGGCCTTCTCTGGTTCAGTCAGATCGACCCTAAGATCTCCCTGTTTCTTACCCAGTAGAAGACATCCAAGATTCTCTCAGCGTTATTGTTGAGGTTGAAGTCGCCTATGATTCTCTCAGCGTTACTGTTGAGGTTGAAGTCGCCCAAGATTCTCTCAGCGTTACTGTTGAGGTTGAAGTTGCCTATGATTCTCTCAGCGTTACTGTTGAGGTTGAAGTCGCCTATGATTCTCTCAGCGTTACTGTTGAGGTTGAAGTCGCCCGAGATTCTCTCAGCGTTACTGTTGAGGTTGAAGTCGCCAAGATTCTCTCAGCGTTACCGTTGGGGTTGAAGTCACTCAAGGTTCTCTCAGCGTTCCTGTTGAGGTAGTAATCGTCCCCAGATTCTCTCAGCGTTCCTGTTGAGGTAGTAATCATCCAAGATTCTCTCGGCGTTCCTGTTGAGGTAGTAATCGTCCAAGGTTCTCTCACCGTTCCTGTTGAGGTAGTAACCATCCCTGGTTCATTCATCGCCGTTTGAAGCTCCAAACTCAATTCCTGTAACCAGTCAGGGCACATCTATACAAAGAGTTTGAAGACCAGCTCCTGTAACAGGCCAGGTACTCATTTTCTTTTTCAGGTACGCAAGTTCTCGCTAAGGAATCTCTTACGCGATCGACATCCAGATGGCATCTATAAGCCCATCATCCTATCCATCAATCTCCAAATGGCATCGATAAGCCCATTCCCACCATTACACTATTATGTGAGCGCAAATTTCTGGGCACTCTAGTGTTCAATCATCTTCCACCTTCGGATTACGAAAGGCACGTCAGCCAATCTGCATCCTCAGGTCTAAGAAGATTGAACAGGGGCAACTGTTGTACCCCAAAATTTGCCCTCCCATATTCTTCAAGATTTGCAAAAATCATGGTTCAAAATCTCCCCAAGGGTTGCACAGTTCAAGGGCCTCCTAACAGTCAAAAACTAGGGTTTTGGTTCTGTCAAAGAAATTGAAATTTCCAAGGGTCCAATCAAGTCCCACATGCCTACAAACATGGGCAAGCATCCTCATACCAAGTTTCAAGACTTACAGCACAAAATTGCACAGTCAAAAACCCTAATTACCCTACAGTCAACTGCAGGGGCAAAATGGTCATTTCACAGTCAAAAGTTCAAATTTTTGGTCAACATCTCATTTTGAAGCCACAAACATCATTTGATCAATTCTTGATCATGATTCTCAAGGCATGGCTCAAAAAGTCTCAAGATGCAAAAGTTTCCATATTTGGACAATTGAAAAAGTCAACTGTAACTTGACCAAGCATAACTTCCACATGGTTTATCAGAAAAATTCCATCCAAAGCTCATTTTGAAGAGAAAGACATTTCCTACAACTCCTCTTCACACTTCAAGTCCAAGAAATGCTCTCACAAAAAGTTATCAATTTCAACATTATAGGTCATTTTCAAAAGTCAACAAAAAGGGACTTTAAGTCAAAGACCATAACTTGAGATTGGTAAATCAAAATGACATGGGACCAGAGTAATTGGATAGAGGACTTCAAGACCTTTCCAAAATGTCCAAGAACATGACCAAATCTTAAAAATTGAGCAAGATATGCCTTGTGGAAGTTGGGAAATTTTTGGGAATTTTGAAAAGTCAACTTTGCTTCAAATGCCTCAAAATTGCTAATGGGCCACATTTTCTTCCAAGAATCATCATCCAAAGTCCATGCACGACCATTTGGCCCAAAGGGGATTTATTTCATCATTTTTATTATTTATTTGAATTTTTAATCACCATTAATTCATTTAATAAAATAAAATATGAAAAAAATACTAAAACAAATGTATGTAAATCTTTTTATGCAGCATTTGCTCCCATTGGTTATTCAAGATTCGTGCACATCAAAAAAGGAAGGATTTGGCCATGATTGGTATCAAAACACATGAAAAAAGATTGAAAAAATATGCCATTAAAATCAAATATTTCTTTCATCAATGCAAAGGGTCTTTGGACTTGATTCTTACCCTAATCCATTCCCATACATATACAGATGCAAACCCTAGTGCACACAACCTTGAAGCTGCGCCCAAACCTAAGAACAAAGTTTGCATTTTTGTCCAATTTTTCAAAACTGAAAACTGCATTCTAGCACGATTCCAAGAAAAGTATTGATTCCAATAGCTTGCCAAGGCCTCAAGGAACGTTTCTGGATCAAAACCACTGCTTCTAACGCAAGGAATTGCTTGCTAGGTTTTCAAGGTTGTGAAATTAGGGCTTCCTTATTCTGGAAAAATTGAGACACGAGACCAGGGCCATTTAAACCGGAAGCTTCACACGAACTCAATCCATAGGTCGCGCTCAATTTATGAGCAACCAGGACCTATTCGCTATTTTCATGTTTATCACTTAGTGGGGGTTTAAAACCCCCGCTATTTAGTTTGTTTTTTCAGGCAAAAATGCAGAACAATTGGAGAAGAAGGTGAGGTGTAAGCCAGCGGTTGGTGCGTTTGAATTTCGCGCGAAAAAAACACCACTAATCGTTGTTTCACGTTATGTTGTTTATTGGTCATATTATATACAAAGTGCGTAAATGGTTCAGATGGCAAGGCATTGGCTTGGTAAGCAATGGGACCTGGGTTCGATCCCCAGGTCCCCCACGTTATTTCAATATTTTTCTTGCTAACGTAATTCCACGCAGCGTGTTCTCAAGGGAGTACCATAGGCCTCCATATATGTGCTTGCCACCTATACATGAAGATCAAACCAATGGCCTTGATCTGGAGAACTCCATACGCCTTGGTCAATGAAGCCACACGCGCCCTGGAAAGTCAACTGAAGGCCTTAATTCATTGGGCCTGTTTGCTACAATAATGCCTCCAAATTGGGGTCAACACCCCCCAAATGTTTGTATTTCTTTTCTTTTCCTATTTTTTTTATTATTTGTTTTAATTTAATTATTTCCTCTTAATTCATAAATTAATATTTTCATAACATAAAAATACCTAAAAAATTCAGAAACTATAAAATAAAAATATGTTTTTATGTTTAATTCACTAACATTTTTGTAAATAAATTGTATTAATTGATTTAGTCTTAATTCTAGGTTTAAATTTTAATATTTTTTGTAATAAACTAAAAAAATGTAGAATTAGGGTTATATACCTTTTTTCCTTTTTCTTTTTTCACCCCATTTAATTATTAATTATTATTTTGTAAATAAATTTGCCATGTAAATAATTAATTTAAACTAGGTCTAATTTAAACATTTTCTTAATAAATTAAAAATAATTTAGAATTAGGTTTTAATTCCATTAATTTTCTTAAACTCCATAAATACGAAAAACTCCAAAAAACAATTTCTTTCTTTTATTTAACTTAATTAATTTGTTAATTATAATTTAATTTCCTTAAAAGGGTCCAACGCCCTCGCATTCGATCATAATTTTAATTCGCGCGCTTATTTTATTTCCTTTTTTTATGTAATTCTCCCAAAGCCATGTAATAATTAGGATATTTATTTTTCGCACTTTATTTTATTTCAAATCGGGTCTTGGATTAATTTGGCGATGTGGACCCGCGCCTTTGTAATAGTGTAGGACTTTTATCTTCTCGCATCTTTTTTAACTGTTAATAATTCGCATGAAAGAATGAATGTCAAAAATAAAAGCAACGCGTAGATCACCAATGCATGACAAGATAAACATAAATGAACATGACACACAAATCACACACCACCCATAGGGTACGCCTCACTGTTGCCTTGCTCCTCGAAAGGTGGTCGTCGAGTAGAGGATGTTTTAGTAAGTCCTCATGTCCATGAACATGGCATGAGGGTAGCTTCTAAGGTGTCTTCCTATTGCTCTGGTGATCACCATGTCCCGAACCCTCGAATTGACCCGAACACCTCCAACGGTGGTGCTACCTACCTCTCAATGGTGGGATGGCACTACTTTAAGGACATTTACACAGACGAATTCCTTAGGGTAGGTAGACGACTCTAGATGCTTGCTCTAATTTCAAAACAAATCAAAAATACTTTTTACACCGACACCTTTTCAAAAAGCTTTCGAAAGCAACTTTTCAAACACTCTTGAGGACTGATACAAGAGTCGAACTGAAATTTTCAAAGAAACTTTTTAAACCCACAGTTGAAAAGCAAACAAACCATTTTTGAAAACACAATGAGCAAGTATCTAAGAGCCCATGGATAACCATGGATAGAAAGGGTGCTAACACCTTCCCTTTCTATAAATCTACCTCCCGAACTGAGAGCAATCTCTATAAGGAATTTTTTTGTGCTTTTGTCCTTTCCATTTGGAGAAAATAAAAGACGGTGGCGACTCTTGCTTCCGCGACATTTCGCGAACCAGCGTTAAACAGTCAGTTCCAGATCCACCGATCACAGCTACCCTCATCGGAAACGAAGAATTCAACTCTATTCTCCAGCAGCTATCCAGGATTTATTTTCCCCAGCTAAAAACATTACATTTCCATACATCATGATACACGCATATACGCATCATACAACACAATCTCATTTGCTTTGAGAACATCATTGCTTGATATATATATCATGCATTGCATACGACTGACCTTTACCTTTCAGGAAAGATATAGTTAAAGTTCTCAGCCATGTCGAAGAACTGATCGGTTCTTAAATCTCAACTGAAGTATTCTCGGTTGAATTACAGATAAGGTTCTCAATCTCGACAATTTCCTCCGTTGTAGTGTGGACAAGTTCTAAAATCTCAACAGAATTATACTCTGTTGAAGACCAGACACTCCTAGATCTTGATGAAGATGTTTCCCTCAGTCGAAGACCTGACCGATTCTTAAATCTCAACTGAATTATCATCAGTTGAATTACAGATAAGGTTCTCAATCTCAACAATTTTCCTCCGTCGTAGTGTGGACAAGTTCTAAAATCTCAACAGAATTATACTCCGTTGAAGACCAGACAGTCCTAGATCTTGATGAAGATGTTTCCCTCACTCGAAGACCTGACCGGATCTTAAATCTTAACTGAATTATCCTCAGTTGAATTACAGATAAGGTTCTCAATCTCGATAATTTTCCTTCGTCGAAGTGTGGACGAGTTTTAAAATCTCAACAGAATTATCCTCTATTGAATACCAGACAGTCCTAGATCTTGATGAAGATGTTTCCCTCATTCGAAGACCTGGCCAGTTCTTAAATCTCAACTGAATTATTCTCGGTTGAATTACAGATAAGGTTCTCAATCTCGACAATTTTCCTCCGTCGAAGTATGGACGAGTTCTAAAATCTCAACAAAATTATCCTCCGTTGAAGACCAGACAGTCCTAGATCTTGATGAAGATGTTTCCCTCAGTCGAAGACCTGGCCGGTTCTTAAATCTCAAATGAATTATTCTCGGTTGAATTATAGATAAGGTTCTTAATCTCGACAATTTTCCTCCGTTGAAGTGTGGACGAGTTCTAAAATCTCAACAGAATTATCCTCCGTTGAAGACCAGACAGTCGTAGATCTTGATGAATATGTTTCCCTCAGTCGAAGACCTGGCCGGTTCTTAAATCTCAAGTGAATTATTCTCGGTTGAATTACAGATAAGGTTCTCAATCTCGACAATTTTCCTCCGTCAAAGTGTGGACGAGTTCTAAAATCTCAACAGAATTATCCTCCGTTGAAGACCAGACAGCCCTTGATCTTGATGAAGATGTTTCCCTCAGTCGAAGACCTGACCGATTCTTAAATCTCAACTGAATTATTCTCGGTTGAATTACAGATAAGGTTCTCAATCTCGACAATTTTCCTCCATCGAAGTGTGGATGAGTTCTAAAATCTCAACAGAATTATCCTCCGTTGAAGACCAGAAAGTCATAGATCTTGATGAAGATGTTTCCCTCAGTCGAAGACCTGACCGATTCTTAAATCTCAACTGAATTATCATTGGTTGAATTACAGATAAGGTTCTCAATCTCGGAAATTTTCCTCCGTCGAAGTGTGGACGAGTTCTAAAATCTCAACGGAATTATCCTCCGTTGAAGACCAGACTGTCCTAGATCTTGATGAAGATGTTTCCCTCAGTCGAAGACCTGACCGGTTCTTAAATCTCAACTGAATTATCCTCGGTTGAATTACAGATAAGGTTCTCAATCTCGACAAATTTCCCCCAGTTGAATTACGGACAAGTTCTTAAAACTCAGCAGAGGCATTCTCTTAGTTGAAGTACAGGCAAATTCCTAAATCTCAACAAAAACTAGGCTTCCCCAGCAGAATCTTCCACAACAACAGGTATGCAAGTTCTCGCTAAGAAATCTCTTATGCGATCGACACTCCTTCAGATGGCATCTTTAAGCCCATCCTCCCGCCACCAATCTCCAAATGGCATTTGTAAGCCCATTCCCGACATCACAAGGCTGATACTACTTCATGCGAGTGTAAATTTCTAGGCACTCTAGTGTTCAATCATCTTCTACCTTCGGATCACGAAAGGCACGAAGGCCAATCTACATCCTCAAGTTTAAGAAGATTGAACAGGGGCAGCTTTTGTACCCCAAAATTTTCCCTCTCATATTTCTCAAAACATTGCAAGAAAAATCTCCAAGTGGCTCAAGGTAGCTCAAGAGTTGGTCAGACAAGTTACCTCCTAAGGCAGTCAACCCCAAATTAGGGTTTTGTGTTGCATCAAGATCCTTGAATACAAATAACCTCAAGTTCTCCCCAATGTCCTAACATGTTCTCAAGGTCATCCATGTCAAATTTTAAGCCTTGCAGAGGAAGTCTACTCAGTCAATTGCTCAAAGGGTCCAAAAATCGACTGTGCTAGGGCAAAAGTCAACTATGACCCAAATACAATCAAACTTCAAGATTTTTTGCCAACATTCTCATTTTGAAGGTTATTTCATCATTTTATCAAGGGTTGATCATGATTCATCAAGGATTTCTCAAAATTCATCAAGACCCAAAAGTTGCTAAATTAGGGTTTTGTAGGAAAAGTCAACTCAACTTTTACCAAGCATAACTTTCTCATACTTTATGAGAAATGACCCATCCAAAGCTAATTTTTAAGAGGATGCAATTCCCTACAATCCATATTCATACCCCAAGATCAGAAAATTCACTCACAAGAAGTTATAAATTTGGACATTATAGGTCATTTTTGAAAGTCAACAAAAACACCTTTTTTGCTAAAGCTTATAACTTGAGCATGGAATATAAAAATTATATGATAACAAAAGGGTTGGTTATAGGACATCTCAAGATTTCTAAGAAGCCCAATAACACTTCCAAAAGTTCAAAATTGAAGAAGTTATGCATTGTTGAAGTTGGACATTTTTGCAAAATTGCCAAAAGTCAACTATCCCCAAAACTTCAAATTTTATCAAATGGGCCCATTCTTTTCCACTTGATTTGAGCTTGCATCATTGTCCACGTACCTCAGCTTCAGCCATGTGTCCATTTATCAATTTTATTATTTAATTTGATTTTTATTTGAATTTATTCATTTTTAATCAAATTAAATCAAATAAAATCCAAAACTTTGATTACATGAGATTTTTTTGTTGTTTCAGGCTTTGATTGCAATCTTTAACACCATCAAATTCGTATCAAGCAATCCATGTGCAAAAAGATTGAGTTTTGGCAAATTTGGAAGGTTTAGTAATGGTGAATCAAATCAAATATCAATGCATTGATGTGGAAGGATTCAGGCCATATTTGTTACCCTAGCACATTGTACCATACATAAGCAAGCCACAAGGAACGAAATAAGGGTTGGAGGCTGCAAGAACAGGCAATACAAAAGTTGCAAAATTCACTAAAAAGTGTGAAATCAAAATCATACTTAGAGGCGTTTTCAGAAGCAGAGACCAATCCCAATCGATTCCTGGGTGATCACACAACCTTCCTGAATCAAAAGCACGCGTCCTCAGCCCTTTAAAAGCACTGTAAGTGTCACGATAATCACATTGGTTCTTGAATTTTTGATTCATCATTCTTGCATCATTTGAATAAATCATTGGCATATTTATACTCCTCGCAACATTTGCAAACGTTTGGTAATATCCAATTGCGTTTTTCTGGCCTAAATGAGGAACCCCCATAGCTAGGGTTCTTCGTTTGTATTTTGGGGTTTTCTTTTTCAGGATAAATCAGGACTCAAGAAGGGCATAATGTTGATCAGGGAGCCAAGGCGAATTCAGCCATGATTTTGGAATTGATTTATGAGGCCTAGGGAAGATTTTAGAGCAAGCTTACGCATTTAGCTGCGGATCCAAATCCGCGGGTAAAATTACAGTAGTGGAAGAACGGGGACGAAGAGCTGGCATGCTCTGATTGGCCTGTTCAAATGTTTTTGCGTGCATTTTTATTTTTTGACCAATAATTGCTTTTTTGATATATTATAATTGTTATGTAATATATTAACAAATGAAGCCAAGTGGCCTAGTGGCAAAGCAGGCGCTCCAAACACCATCAGGACCTGGGTTCGAATCCCAGGTCCCCCACTTTCATTCATGATTTTGTTTTTCAGGTGATTTGATGCATTGGCCTTGCTACAACATACCATGTGCCCTCCTACATCCAACAGCCAGATGGCCATTGGCCAGATCTGGTGGTCCAAGGGGAACGTCCACCATAGTCCAAGTCAGCACGTGCACACATGATCTCAGAAGTCAACCAGGGCCAATTCTAATGGGCTTCAGATTGCTATTTTGACCTCCAAAATCAGGCCCATACCCCTCTCTTTCTCTAATTTATTTATTTTGTTTTAATTATTTATTTTATTATTTATATTTAATTATTAACCAACCAAAAATTCTTTTTATAAAATAAAATCACAAAAATATTTTTGTATCAAATCAAATTTTATTTTTATTTTTATTAATAAATACTAATTAAATTAATTTAGGTTTTAATGTTAGAATAATTTTAACCCTTTTTTGCAAATAATTAAAATTAACTAGACTTAATTAGGTTTTACTAATTCAAGTAATTTTTATTTTCTTTCTTAAAATACCAAAAATCCAAAAATAATTTATTTTTATAAATTAATTTATTTAATTTAATTTAGCAATTAATATAGGTTAATTTCTTTCTTAAAATAAAAACAACAAAAAAATATTTTTCTTTAACAAAAAGGGTCAAAACCCTAATCTTGCATTCGATTTAATTTCCCGCACACGATTTATTTATCCAATATTGTATTTGCTCCCGGATTGTAATAGCTTAATAGGACTTTTATTTTTTATTTTTATCGCTTTATTTATTTTTAAAGGGTTTGTCTTTGGCGATGTAAATACCCGACGCCTTGTAATTTAAATTTCCGCACTTTTATTTTCCGCAAATTATAATTGTTAGATGTTTGATAATAGGATTGCATGACAAGACTGAATGTTTTAACCTAAAATCAACTTAGATCACCCATAACATGTACAAAGACAAAAATAACTGAAAACGACACACTCGCACATGCGCACTCCTAGGGTACACCCCACTTGGTTGCCTTCGTACGCGGTCATTGAGTATAGGTCACTTTAGAGGTCGCCCTCTTGTCTAAAAGATGATAGTCACCTCGAAACGGTTGCCTCGGATATTGTTGCCTCAAACAAATGATCTAAGACATTAGGGTTACCGCTAAGGCATCCTAACATTGCTTTAGTGACCGCACGTCCCTCATTCGAATTGACCCTCAAACTCCAACGACGGTGCTACCTACTCATCAATAGTAGGATAGCATTGTCTAAAGGAAATTAGCATAGAACGATTCCTTTTTCGAGTAGGTAGATGGTTCTTAAGTACTTGCTCTTTCAAAAAACAAAATCTTTTTCACACTTACACTTTTCGAACAAAGTTTTCAAAAACACTTCATACACTCTTGAGGACAGAAGCAAGAGTTAAATCGAAGTTTTCAAAACAAAAACTTTTTCAAACCCACAAGCACGAAGAAAGCAATATTTTGAAAACAGTTGAGCAAGTACCTAAGAGCCCGTGGATAACCACGGATAGAAAGGGTGCTAACACCTTCCCTTTCTATAATCTACCCCCCGAACCCGAGAAACATCTCGAAAAAGGAATTTTTCTGTGCTTTTTTCCTTTCCTTGTTGGATAAAATAAAAGTCGGTGGCGACTCTTGCTTACCGCGACATTTTGCAAACACAAACGCAAAACGCGAACCAGCATTCCGAAAAACAGTCAGTTCTTCTCACCGTATCACACTAGTGTTCAATCATCTTCCACCTTCAGATGATGAAAGGCAGACAAGCTAATCTAAATCCTCAGGTCTAAGAAGATTGAACAGGGGCAGCTGTTGTACCCCAAATTTTGCTCTCTTATGTTTTCCAAGATTTTTTTATATGGGTGGTCACAAGCATTTGATTAAAGGAAAAATAAATTTTTTGAACAAGGAGTCTTCGATTGGCATCTTAGCTAAAGTCTTTCAATTGGCATGTTAAAAGGCCTTTCTATTTGGTATTTGGACAGGCTTCAATTGAGCGCCTAACCTCCTCCAAGCTTGCCTCAATTTTCCAAGCTTTGACTGAAGCGTTGGACTGTTGCTTGCTTGCTATGCATAAGCTTCAATGGGGCATGTTCTCCCTTTAAAATAGCCTCCTTCGATCCAAAGGGGAAGGGCTTCTTGTCAGTACTCCTTCGATTGCACCACTGTCTTTGCATGCTGGCTTGACTCACAAATGCAATAGCTACCCATATGCAAGATGGATCCTTGCTTCGATTGAGCATTTATTTTCCTTGGAGCAACCTTATTTCCTACTTCTACTAAGCAAACTATCCCTGTGGGCGTGCTTTCAACACACAAAAGCAAGAACTTCTCCAAACTGGCCTTTAATTCACAAAAACTCCCATTGGGCAAAAGACCCTTCAGCGTGTCACCAGCGCAGTATCCCTCTTCAGTTTGTCTTCAGCACAAGGCCAAGACTCCTTCAAAGTTACCTTCGACCATAAGGCACTGGTCACCTTTGTGCCAGCTTCGCCTAAGCAATGGCCTCCTTTATGCCTGCCCTGACTTGTTTCATGCTAGCATCCACAAGGCATGGGCTGCCTTTGTGCAAGTTTCGACTGGGCACAGACTCCCCTTGGAAACATTTGTATACACTTCAGCATGCAGAAGGCCCAGTCGAAGGTCATGCAAGAGGCCCATTCGAAGGAAGTAATACTAGATCCAGTCGAAGGGTATACAAGAGGTACATTTGAAGAAGCATGCAGAAGGCCCAGTCGAAGGCCACACAAGAGACCCATTCGAAGAATACATGTTGGTTCATTCGAAGGACACATAACTGGTGGGAACAAATGTTGTTTTAGTTTGGTCGAAAGTTGTTGAAAGATGGAGGATTCGATTCAAAGGATCAAGTTGAACATTAGACCCATAGGCTAGGCTACGTGTTTCCCCTTTTCAGGCCTCAAACCTATGACTCACTCTAGATTTATTTGTTTATACAAGTTAAATTGGTTTTTACCCATTTTTTGTCCAAGACAACTTGCCCTTAATAGTATAATACTACTTTTAGAAAAGTTTTTCTTGAGCCTTGCGCTTGTTTTCCTTCTGCAGGAAGTGATCCATCTAAACCATTCATCTGGTTATCTCATCTTGGGATCATGACACAAGTGGACATTTGCTTTCCAGCTAAACCTTATTTTATTATTTTTACTCCCAAACTTTCCAAAACCTTTCTCTATAAATAAAGAGATCCTTTGCAAAAGAAAAAAAAGGAGGAGGGAGGAACGTATCTTCAAATTTCTCAAACTCCACAAAATTCTCAAACACTTAAAACACTTGTGAAAACACAAATCCAGAATCCAAATACTTGTCTCCTTCAAATCTAAAACGTCCTTACATCTTGCTATCCTTCGAATCCAGCAAGAAAGACATTTCACTTGTTTTTTCTCTTTCAAATCAAGTGTCAAAGGCATAACCCTTGGTCTCTCCCTTCGAATCCAGAAGCATTCAAGGTAACCACTTCAAGGTCCAGCACACGCTCCAGCCTCCAGCAAGGTAAGTCATTCTTAACCTTGGACCCTTCGTTTCCAGTATAGCATGTAAATAAGCTTTCTTTTAGTTTTAAACATGTACATACTATTGTTCTTCTTTTCGTTTCCACCCCCTTTAATATGTTTCATGGTTAACAACCTTCTTGGTTTTTGCTCTTTGTACATTTTAAACATGCTTTAAAGACTAACTTGGCCCTAAGGTAATGTTGGCATGGCCTTAGGCCATGTTGCTATTCAAACTCAAACGAAAGAAACGTGAAACAGGAAGTTGGAAACGAAGCCTCTGGCTTCCATACTAACCTCCAGGTCAAACGAAAGAGGCAGCCAGAAGGCACATCACACTGATTCCAGGCCCATTCGAAAGGCTCAACATGCTTGCCTCCAGGCCCCAGTCGAAAGGAACTCCCTCACTGCTTTCAACCCCCAGCTGAAGGAGGAAAAAAGGCAGATTGCGCATACACTAACTCCAGGCCCATTCAAAAGGCTCAACATGCTGGCCTCCAGGCCCCCAATCAAAAGTCATTCCTTCACCCTTTTCAGGCCAGATCGAAGAGAGCCAGAAAGTGCAGAATCGAAGGGTTTTCTGCCTAAATCAAAAAGACCCTTTTTCTTGCTTTTATCTTATTTTTGCCTTTATATTTTCATGCACTTTAATATGGTTGTAATAGTGTAGGATTTTATCTTTTTTCATTTTTTTTACTTTATACAAAATGCTAGTAATTAGGGTGTATGGCAAGATAAAATCAACAAGTAGACCACCCTGATCAAAAAGACAAAAATGCATGCAATCAAACACACTTTGCACACGTGCACCTCTAGGGCTAACTCCACTTGCTGCCTTATGAAAAATGGTCATGTTATGCATGTCAGACATCTTAGCAAAAACAATAAAAAATACAAGATCATAGTCCCTCGATGACGCTTTGAATGTTGCCTTACAAATGATCTTAGTCCCTCAAGAGAAATGCTAAGATATCTCACAACATTGTTATCATGACTATACGATGACCCATGCTCGTCCCTTTACATCCAAAGATAAGGCTTCTTACCAATCAATGGTAAGATAGAAATATCAAAAGAGGAAAAGAACAAAGACTTTTTGAGTACGTAGAAACGTTCTTAGTTGCTTGCTCATCTTCAAACACAAACACCTTTCTAAATGCACCAACACTTTCCATGAAATATTTTCAAAAGTCCAACACTTTGTATACATTCTTATAGAGACGAGAATCATTACAAAGTTTGCCTAAACAAAGGCGCTTTTCAAAAATACTTTCAAAACCCACCACAAAGAACACTTTCAAACAAAAGCAATGATTTAGCAAGCAACTAAGAGCCCATAGATAACTATGGATGAAAAGGGTGCTAAGATCTTCCCTTTTCATAATCTACCCCCCGAACTCAAGAAAATAATCTCAAAGGTTTTTCCTGTTCTTTTCACCTTTTTCTTTATTTAGATAAAAGAAAAGTCGGTGGCGACTCTTGCTATCCGCAACAATTACAATCAAACGCAAAACACTCAAGTCAGTTCTCCCACCGTGTTACACCGTGTATTTGTAATTTTTTGAGATTAGTGGATTAAGTCCTTGTTGAAGGAAAAATCACCTTGACCAGTGGATAAGAGTAGCCTTGTTGAAGGTGAACTTGTATAAACCAAAAGAGTCATTTTATTCTTTCCTTAGCTTTATTATTTCGAGTTAGTTTGCAAAATATTTTTAGAAAATTTTTTTGTTAGAAAACCCAATTCAACCCCCCCCCCCCCCCCTTTCTTGTGTTTTTCTCACCCTTCAAGAGAGAGAGAGGGGGGGAAAGAGGGGAGAGGGGGATGGATAGAGAGATAGGTAGATAGAGAGGGGGGGAGAGAGAGAGAGAGAGAGAGAGAGAGAGAGAGAGAGAGAGAAGTTAGAATCACAAAAGGGTGATTTAAATATGAAATCGGGTGCAAATGAAAGTGGGGGGAGCCCTCATTTTATAGTTGAAAATGTGGTTCAAAAAAGCGAAAGAATTCTTGCCCTTTTAAATCTCATAATTGATTATGCATATCACATAATTGATTATTTAGTTCAAATAGGGAAGGTTTTTAAATAATATTGTCATTAATCTATTATAATCCCTAATAATCGATTATGTGGCGATACAAAAGAGATAATCAATTAACCCTAATTATTAATCAATTACCTAGTGTAAACTTCCCTCAAAAAGGATTATCTGAGCTAGTAATCAACTAGTTACTTCCATAAAACATTTTCTGGAGGTTTTAAAGAAATAAGAGGGTCCTTAAAACGTTTGGTAAGTGTGTGAGAGTTATCTTAGTAACTTATGATTTTCTCTAACACTTTTCAATACTCTAGTCTCTTAGACATTGTGCTAAGTGTACGACCAACAAAGTGAGCTTTCACACTTCCTCTCTTTCACAACTTTGAAGCTTTAAGTTCCTTACTACATTATCTTTGAATTTATCATTTCACTGAAACCTTAAAATTTTCACATGATGAGGCTTGAGATAACTTTAGGATGAGTGTCATCATCACAAACAATTGGAAAGATATCACCAGGGATCAATACCACCTTGATCAAGTAAAGGATCAAGCAACATGATTCCATCGAACATCGGAGTCATCATCGAAACCCCCATGGTCAAAACATTAGTTATAGTCTGTTGTACTTGCAAGCACATAGATCTACATATGATTCTTTTTATGGTTCTCTAATGATTCTTAATTTGATACTTTAAAGGATAGTTCACCATATGATATTTCAAAGGATGCTTATAATACATCTTGTAGGATTATTCTTATGATACTTCAAATAATACTATAGATAATTCTTCATATGATACTTCAAGGGATGTTTCAGATGATTTTTCATATGATTTTTCTTCGTTGATATTTTCCTCATACTGGAGTAATTTGATTAACTCTTTGAGTTTATTTATGATTTCAAGCTTGTTCGATTCGCCCTATAAATTAACAAGAATATTTGTATCTCTAGATTCTAGTACTGGATCAAGTTACCAATTACAGTTCTTCAATCTATGATACTCGTTAGAAACATGTTTTTTTAAATATTTGCCAAGATTTTTAATACCAGAGAATTGTCTTTGAATACGTTCTTCATTTTCACTTAGTATCACAACATTTTGGTCATATGTGTTCATCCTTTACCTTTTCGTCTCAGTTGAAACTTCACATATTTCCTCAAGGGTGTATGACACTTCTTTATAAGAGACACAATTAAAAACATTAATGTACTCTTTAGTGCTTAATTCACTTATCATCAAGTACTTAGATTTAAACATTTGTTGCACTTTTTTCTTTTCTTATGTGGTAAACAGATTTCTAGGTTTATTTACTACTTTGTTATCAATAGATTAAGTAGGAACAAAAGGATCATTTAAAACAAAATTCCATAAATCAAAATCAATAGAATCTAAAAACATTTTCATTCTTGTTTTTCATATGGTAAATCTTTCATCATCAAATAGTGGAAGTTTGTTCATGAGAAGCATAATGTTAAAAGAAGTGTTTAAAGTCATCATACTACCACCTAAGATGATTAGTATTATAACAGAAGTTGTGGAATCACTTGTCAATGAGATACCACATGTTGACCAAGTGACTTCAAACAAAAGAGGGGGTAAATTTTTATATTCGATTTAAAAAAATAGTTTATAAAAAATAATTTTAATTTAGAAATCAATTATATTAGAGAAAGAGAGAAGGGGTTGTGAAAAAATAAATAAATAAAAGAAACTAAATAGATATGGGATAGAAATATAACACTAGAGAGTTATATTGATTCATTCTAATCACTTGACCTACTCTAGACCCCGAGAGTTTTCCTAAAATAAACTTTGAGCTTTTCAAAGGATCAACCAAAACAACCTTTCACAATAAATTATGCTTTTGCACAAGATCATTCAAAAACCTTCTACAGATACATAAAGCTTTTACACATGATTAGATCAAAACCTAAATCATAGCATTTAACAGTTTCAACTTAATAACATTCATCAGAGATTTTAACAAGTTCTGCTCAATACCTTTCACCCAAGCTTTTAACGGGTTAAACTTGCAACTAGGGGGAAATAGGTCAGGCCACCTAATATGGTTCTATGAGTTAGCCTACTCGGGCTAGACCAAACCTTTTTTAAATATAAAAAGCCTAGGCTTTTTAAAAGTCTATTTAGTTATAAAGTCTTGGCCATAGACCATAAAAAAATTGAAAACCTACCAGGTCATCCTATTAAATTAATATAAACAAATTTATTATTATTATATTGTCTTTTATACTTTGAATTAAAACACAAAAATAAATCTTAGTTAGCTTGAAGAACTTATGAAAATATGTTGAAAATACTTGATGAACAATGTCATAAGTTGTTTTTATAAGTACTTAAAAATAAATAGTCTCATAAAACTTGTGCTACTTGGTAAGCTCAGACGATTTAATGCAAACAAACATTTAATTTGATTGTTCTTTTAATTTTTGTTAGTCTGTTTAAACATTAGTTGAATTGCTTATTTAGATATGTTCAAATGAAATTGGCTTTAAAATATTTTAATAGGCTAGCCCGGCCTTCGAAAAGGTCGGACTTAGACCTAAAAATAAGTCTTTGACATGCTAAAAGTCAGCCTTAGGCTTTGAAACTTTTAGTAGGCCATTCTTAGGCTTGGAAAATCCTAGCTCAGTTCAGCCTATTTTCACCCCTATTTTAAACCTTCAAAATCATTACAAATATGTCACAAGAGACTATGCTCTTAAATAAAGACTTTCAGCACAACACTAGTAAAATAACTCTCAGAAGGTACTTTTCACTATCTTAACACTAAAGCAACTTTAATGAAAAACTAAATTTATAAAAGAATGACAAAAATAAATTATAGAAGAGTTTATATTTGGAAAATGAGTATATTTTGAAATTGAAAAAAAAAATTGGCTCAAAAAGGAAATAATCTATGGACCATTTTAATGAATTAATCGATTAAATCTATGTATTAATTGATTATAAACCTCCTTAATTGATTAGGAGGAGTTACTCTTTAATTATAATTGATTAAAATAACCTCTTAATTGATTAGACAATATATATTACCTTCTTAATTGATTAAATAAGTATTCACTTAATTAAGTTCTTGATCAGATTGGTTTTAAGATATTTTGACAAAAGCGAAGAGGTTTGAAAACACTTTTTATGTGGGTGTACATTGCCTTAATACCTAAAAACTTATTATTGTTCCTTTTATAATTAAAATGATCAGAACTAGGAAAAAACCTTAAGTGCGAGATTATGCGAGCTTTCACACTTTCACACCTTCAAGCATTCAAGTTTCAAAATCAAAACTTCAAGTCTTCAAGTTTTTTGCTTAACTCAACAACGTCTAACACTAAACTTAATATCATTGACTCGTGAGGCTTGAAACATGTGTTCTTTGATTAGATGGCTCCATCAAGAATCATTGGAAATAGCCATCAATATCAAATCATCTTTGACAAATGTCATTAATACACTTGATAGTTGTTATCAACATACTTTAAGATTGTCATCAATATACTTGATAGTTATCATCTTCAAAACCACAATGTTACTTGCACAACACATGGAATCACACCTATGTTTACCTTCAGGACTACTTTTCTCAGGAGGAAATCTATCTGAAGAGGAAATTGGTGGCCTTCAGGTAAATTTTAGGCTTTTTTGACACATTTATTCTTTTTCTCAACCTCGACCACGAATGCCTTATCGCCTCTACTTCTGACCGACTGATGGCACTATGTCATTACATAATTGTTACGAGTATTTTCGTTGAAATTTGTTAACTTTCGAGTCAAAATGGTGCTAAAATGATGAAGAGGTGAGTAAAATAACTGTTGCAACCGGTTTTTTAATCGGAGTCGTCACCCTTAATTTTTATTCTAAAGGAAGGGAGTATAAAGGAATAACTCTAAAGTTCATAGATTCTAGATTTGGACTCGGTTCTAGACGAGAGGAAGGTGTTAGGAACCCTTATCTACCTTGTTCACAAGGATACTAGGTTTAGAAGAGTATTTTTAGGAAATAGGGTTTTTAATTATTATTGGGAAAAAGGTTTGAATTTTAGTTAGTGGGACTCGCCACAATTTTTAATCGTATGTCTACGTATCCTCTTAAGAGGAACCAGAGTCTCATTTCGTAGTTCGTGGTTTAGTTGGTGTTTTTTATAAGATTGTGTAAAATTGCTTTCGAAATAACCTTGAACCTCGTCTGGGTTGAAAATTGTGTGAGCGTAGACGTAGTTCGCAATTAATTTGGAAATAATTCTCCTTAGTCCTTTTTCAAAAATATCTTGTTTTTGATTATACTAGTAGAAAAATGTTTGATCATTGGTTAGCTGTTTTGAGACATGGAGCAGGGAGTCTGATATAGTCTCCTCATCACGTGGCCAGATATTAGCCACGTGTCGCTCGCGGATGGTGAATTGCACGGATTTTCATTGTTTGATTTTGAATAATAAACTGGTAAACGATGTGTCGACCGATTTAATTACTCGAAGATGGACATCCTAATTATTTAAGAAAAACGTTAGATTTAAAAAAGTTTGACTTATATACATGTTCGATTTTATATACAAATTGTAAAAAATTAATCAAGAGACCTAAGAAAAATTGTTTACAAACTTAGTTATCCACATATATTTCTTTTTGTATTTTTTATAATCATGGATAGATTTACCCTAAGAAATAACCTAATGAAAAATTAACTTGAATAAAATGAAATTAGGCTAATAACTTAGCTAAAAATCTAAATTAAATAAAACGTGCTATCTTTTGTTTTCTTTTTAATTTCTATTGATTTTTGATATCTTATTGAAAAATGTTTTGATAATATTTTAAATATTATTACTACACTTAGGACAAAAAACATGATAACCCAATATACACAATAGTAATAATAAGAAAAATAAAGAGATGGGCTCATAGCCCATAATAAGAAAAAACAAATAACCAAATTCCAAAACAATGATAAAACAAAAATAATAATAATAATAATTAGATGAAATTATAAAAAAGGGTGAAGTGAAGTCACACTACTACTTCTCCCAGTAACAAAATGCAGTAGAAAAGAACTGCAGTAATGCTTCAAATTGCTTTATGTTCTCTCTTTTTTAAAAGTAAGATCAAATGCGACGATTCTCAAACACAAACAGAATCTTCCTCCTCTCACTTACACAGTTTCTTCCAAAAATCCAAACAAACCCAAAAAAACAATTTCTTTGATTAAATGTAAATAATATCAAAATCATGAGAACACTTTTGTGGGTGGTGATGCGAAGGTTGATCCACAGTTGTTGTTTGATGATGGTAGACGGATCGGCGCGGTCGACGGTGGCAGATCCGAGAAAGCCATGAAGTTGTGGCTGACATCACCATGGTAGTTGCTCGACGGTCGGAAGTGGAGGTGTGCGGATTCATCGTCGCATGATTTCTCTTTCTCTTTTTGTTGTTGCTGGTGATTGTTGCAGGTTGTTGTTTATTGTTAGGATTGGTTAATGATGTTGAGGTTTGGTGTTGTTGTAATTCTTTGGTTTGTAAGAATAATATAAAATAATTTCAAAATTGAATATAGTGTCGTGATTGTTGATAAAAAAAAGGATGAAGAGAAGTATAGAATTGATACGTGAATGGAAGTAACCAGAAATGTATGTAGAATTATTGGTGTAAAAGAATTGGTTTTTTTACATGTATGAGCAAGTTTTATCGTTTTGATTGAAACATGGAAAACAAATTCATTCTATTGTGTTTATTTCCATATGGAATATGTGTAAATAAAAAAAATGCAAAGGCATGATAAAAAATGGGAGTTTTACAGAGGATAAAAAAAGAGTTTGCCCAAAGTAAAAGGTTAATCGTTATACTGTGTATGTACCGGAATATGATTTAGAAAATAAAGGATTTTTAGTCTAAACAATGTGTTGAACATTGTTAGCAAAAATTAATATAATAATTTCTTTCAAAACAAACCATCAGAAAACATCATTATATGGCAAATAAATAAATAAATCGAGAAGAAAAAGTGAAATTGAAAAGGGTGAATTACGTGTAAATTGTGGGTTTTTTTCAAAGTAAGTGTCAGAGGTCTCTTTTATAACGATTTTTAGATTAAAACAAAAATGGAAAAAATCAAGTAAAAAGTGATTAAATCGTAATTCATTAAGGAAATCAATTAAGCAATTAAAATGGTCAATTAAAATTTATTTGATTTTTTTATCTCTTTGCCAAATTTGAAAATATTTCACAAAAACTTTCCTTATTCTTTACTTGCTCATCAACACCTTCTTTTTATATTTTTGACTAAAATAAAATAATTACTAATAAGGAATTTAAATAAAAAACGAAAATTAAAACGAAAATGTATTTGTTGTGATTTTATTGGATAAAATGAAAATAAAGTTAGGAAATAAATAAATAAAACAAAAAAATGTAAAAAACTGTGGGATTTAAACTCACGACCTCATATTTTATATTTATAAGTTACATTCGTTACCAATTGTGCTATGTTACTCATTTTTAAATAAACCCAATTGAAAATATATGAAAGGTGTGCAAATATTTGCTATTTTAAAAATACAAACTGATCTTACCGGATCAGACTTGGACCGTCACGACTGGCTCCGAGCTGAAGTTGAACGAGATGGGGGGTACCTGCAAGGCACTCCGATGCTAAAGTGAGTGAGAGTACGAGCAGGCAAAAAGTATGAGTATGGATAAGAGAATGAATACCTGACCCTTTGGGAACAGAGGGTATTTATAGCTCCCAGCGTTGGGCCAAGGTCCCTTCATTGGGTCGGGCAGGTTTGGCCCAATGAAGGAACTGCCAGGTTCTACGTGTGTAGTGGGGACCCGCACGTGGTCTCCTTCCTGGGTGTTCTGCGAGAAGTACGGACGGACGAGGACGCGGTCTTTTCGGAATCCAGGTGATGGCGTAATGGTCATAGTCTGCCCTACGAGGGGCGCTCGAGCTGAGGTCGAGCTAGATTGCATGAAGTCGAGGATGTCGCACTAGCGGATAGTGTCGGGTACGGCTGTAGCTTCTTGGTCAGCGCGACCCCCTACAAGGCCGTTTGGATTGGGCCTTCATCCTTGCTTTTGGGCCAGCCCGGCCCAGTCCAAAACAGGAGCCCCCAAGTCGTGGTTCCTGGAGTAGGAGCCATGACTTGATCTTAGGTCGCCTCCGTCGCGAGGTCCCGTGCTCGGACAAGAGATTTAGTTCCCCGTGGTTACTCGAGGAGTTTTCCCTGTGCCGCGCTCGTGAGATAATTCCTTTCGAGGAGTGCTCAGGGGACTCTCGTCGGGTTCGTTGAGCACACGAGGCATCCCTTGGGAACCGTGCCACCACCCTATCGAAGATAGGGTCATCATTGCCTAGGGGAGCTAGGCGTCGAGGAGGGATGTTCGTGGTTCCCCGGGGTGACGTTTTGTATTCCATGTCATCACTATAAATAGGGTCCTTGGGCCCCAAAATATGTTTTTCCCCTTCGCGCTTCTCCTCCTTCCTCTGTCTCTACTGCTTGCTGCTTTCCATAGGACCGCCGTGCTCTTCGTCGCTGATTCTCTTCTCCGCCGCCGTATCTCTTTCCTGATTTCAAGTAAGTGTCTTATCCCTCATGTTTTTCTTCTGTGGCATGTGATATTTTCCATTGTTTTGTACGTTAGAGACTGTGCGTCTGGGATTAGCCCCGGTAGATTCGTATTTCGGCTCGGCAAATCCATGTTTATGCCCGGCAAACGTATGTTTGTGCCCGGTAAATGCATAGTTTAGGTATTTGACTCGTAGTGCTGCCCAGGATCTTCATGATTCAGGGCGCCTAATTCGTGATAGTGCCCGGTAAATTCATAGTTCTGGTTTTAGGATTTATGATATCGCTCGCCATGTTCATAGCCTAGGTCGACACATTCGTGACTGGCCGGGATGTTGGCCCATTTAGACGATCTGTAAGAAGACTTGTCGCAGAATCTGGGCGTCGGGGAGGTGACTCCACTCTTTTGTTTGAAACTTCAACTTCTTAATCGTGTGTGGAGTTACTCGGTTTGTCGTGCCTTTCTTCCCGTCAGTTATGGCGAGCGTGTGGATTTGCTCCCCAATTGACCGGTTTCCTGTGCTTTGTAGGTAACAATGGCGGACGAACCGTGTTCCTCGGGGCGCACTGAGGTGGAAGACCAAAGTGCCGAGGAGAATGTGAATTTGGTCGATACCATCGATGATCCTCTGTTGGAGTGGGTGGGCGTCGAGCCTAGAGGGATTGCCTCTGCCTATAGTCGATGCAATCGAAGTGCGTATACCATCATTGAGCAGGGCGGTAGTCAGCCCGACTTTCAGAAAAACTTCGTTGTCACCAGACCGACTCTTACCGCGCAGATCTGCTCGGAGTTCCCCGAGTACGGTTTCCCCATGTATGAGATTCCATTCAAGGACCTTGGACTAAAGCTCCCCTTTAGCGATTTTCAGGTCGGGGTCTTTAGTCATCTAGAACCGGCCCCGTCGCAGCTTCACCCGAACTCGATCGCTTTCCTCCGGGCGTTCGAACTGACGTGTCGCTTTTTAAAGATTGGGGCGACCATACCTCTCTTCTTCCGCGTCTTCCATTTACAGCGCCAGTCTCGGGGAGGTAGGCAAAGTTGGGTTTCCCTGAAACAGTCGAAGAGACTGTTCAGGATGTATATGGATTCTGTCCGGGGGTTCAAGGACAAATGGTACATCGTGCGGTCGGTTACCAAAACTGGTCTAGAGTTCGTATACGAGGAAGAAACGGTGGTGACCGATGATCATGGGGAGGCTCTTCTAGACGACGAGGGACGCCCGGTGTTGGGGTGTGTGGCCAAATTTCCTTTGCATTGGACCTCGCGTCACTATGAGCATGGGATCGGGCACTACCATACGCCCACGGGTGGGATGAGCACCAAAGATAAGGAGGCCTATGGTACCCTATGCAGATACGTCGATAGTTTCTTCCCTGCCCGGTGGGCTACGAGGGAGGGAAAGGATATTCTCGACGAAGATGGTTATCCTACCTTTGAGGCCCGGCCTATCGATACGAAGGCGCTCGTGGAGTGCCAGTCCTTCGGGCAGGCCAAGAACCTGCTAGGTCATTACTTTTTTCGTTTGTTTGATTTTCTTCGCTTGTTTATTTGCTCGTCTCTAACCCGGGGTCATTTTATGCAGGTCTTATGGTTGGACGAAAGGAGAGGCTCCTGAAGCTGACACATGATAAGAAAGTCAATAAGAGAGTGGTGCGAGCTCCTCAGGCGACGAGGATGGGCCCGCCAACTATCCCAGGCGATGCTTCTGGAGGGTCCCCGGACGCTCAGGATGTCGAGCCACATACCGACCTGATACCAAGGAAGAGGAATCGGGTGGAGAGCCAACCGGAGGTCGGCGAGGACTCTAGTGCGGTGAGGTCCTTCGGGTTGCCCCCTTGTTTTAAAGAGGAGGGTTTCTTCGAGGGATTTCCCTTGTCTGTAAGTGCTGATGAAGCTGATACCATTAGGCGGTTGAGCAAGGAGAATCAGAGAAAGCATCTGGCCGCCAACATGGTCGGGATGGTCAAAATGGCCGAGATGGCCGTTGTGCTGGCCGAGGAGGGGGCAGATTCTGATCGCATCAAGGAGCTGGAACAGGAGAAAGTTGCCCTTACTGCGAGCTCACGAAATTTGAAGGCTGCCCTGGAGCGCTCCGAGGAGATGTTCCGCGAGCAAGCCGAGCTGCTGGCCACGGAGAAATTGAACTCGGGGAAGATTGCCGAGGAGAGGGAGTACTTCCGTGAGGACCAGGAACGCTTGGAGGCTGCGCCTCGCCAAAGAAGTCGAGGAACTAAAGGCCGCCATGCTCCCTGCCGAGGATGAGTCAGAGGAGACAGCTCTTTTGCGAAGTCGGTCGGAACTGGTTGCTCGCATTCAACTCCTCGAGGCGGATTGTGTCCGTGCTTTGGCGGATGGCTTTGAAGCCGCGGTTAGCCAGCTCTCCTTGTTGAATCCTGATCTGAATACTGAAGGAGTGGGTTACATATCTCAGATCATCGACGGTCAGGTCGTGCCCCCGCCCGAGTCCCCTGTTGTCGGCGGTGATAGCTTCGGGGAAGTCTAGCTGTGAGATTCTAGTAGGGCCTGTGCGCCTTTATTGATGGTTGTTTTGGGGCCTGCGTGTCCGTTCATATTTTACTTTTTGGGCCTGCGTGCCTGTTCTTTGTAATTCCTGAACATCGCCGACCTATTTGGTCGGTTTATCTCTATTTGTTTTGTTGCCCACGGGCTTTTCGAATGAATGTTTATTTCGACTTTTGATTATTTTCCCGTGTTTATGTTTTAATATTTTTGCGCTAAAACTGGCTTAAGCTATGGCCCCGAGTCTTGCCCGTGTGTGGTTGTGACTTTGTTGGCAAATTTGCCTAAGTCTTTTGTTTGGGTCGTGCTCGTGCTCGGCTTTCTATTCGGTGGCATAATTCGCCTAAGTAACGACCTCGAGGAGAGATTCTTTTTCGACCCTTTTAGATGGCCCGACGTTCTTCGAGATTCGTCGGGCGTGCGGAGCGAAGCCGCTTGTTCGGGTGCATGACCTGGATCGGGGTTGTTCACCCGCGGCGTGAACTGCCCATCGCGAGCTGGGTGTTCTGCCCTACAGGTACTTCGACGGTGGAGCTCGGTTGAGGTGTCCACGTCGGGCACTATCGTTCATACTCGTCTGTTGAACGATGTTATGCCGTTTGGGCGTAGGTCGGGCCTGTACCTTGGCCTTTCTACGGGGTCGGACGTTTTTCCTCGTTGGTCGGACGTGGGTGTCGACGGCGAGGGTCCTCGGTGTTAAGGGTTTTTAACTATAGTACTGCTTTAGTTTAGCATCATTCCAGGGTCGTGGTAGTGGTTCTCCGTCCAGTTGCTCGAGGTAATATGCCCCGGTACCAGTGGTGTCGTGGACGCAGTAAGGCCCTTCCCAGTTCGCGGCCAATTTCCCTTCGCGAGCATCTTTCTGGTTCCTTCGTAACACCAGGTTGCCGATTTCGAACTCGCGTTTAATGACCTTGTCGTTGTGGCGCAGATCCACTCGTTTTTTTAGGGTGGCTTCGCGTAGGGCCGCCCCCGATCGGATTTCCTCGACTAAGTCGAGTTCGTCCCTGAGTGCCTTGTCGTTCATTTCTTCGTCGAGGGGATTCTCTGTCCTTCTGGAGGGTTCCCTGATTTCCACCGGGATGACGGCCTCGGTTCCATATGTTATTCGGAAGGGGGTCTCGCTCGTCGTTGAGTGAGGCGTGGTGCGGTATGCCCACAAGACGCTGTGCAGTTCCTCGACCCAACCCCTCTTTGCTTCGCCGAGTTGGCGTTTGAGTCCCCGGAGAATGACCATGTTCGCGGCTTCGGCTTGCCCGTTGGTTTGAGGGTGCTCGACCGAGGTGAAGTGCTATTTTGTTCCTAGTTTGGTGACGAAGTCCTGGAACCCATGGTCGGTGAATTGGGTGCCGTTGTCGGTCACCAGTGCCCTCGGGATTCCAAATCTGGCGAGGATGTTTCTCTTGTAGAAACGGAGGATGTTGTGTGAGGTGATCTTCGCGAGAGCCTCGACTTCTATCCATTTCGTGAAGTAATCCACAACCACGATGAGGAATTTATTTTGATAAGTCCCTTGCACGAAGGGACCGAGGATATCCATACCCCACCATGCAAACGGCCACGGGGATGGCAGTATACTTAGTTCGTGAGGGGGGGGGCGAGGTGCATGTCCCCGTGCCTCTGGAACTTGTCACACCTCTTGACGTGTTCCTTGGCGTCCTGCTGCATCGTCGGCCAATAATACCCCGCTCGAAGGGCTTTCCTCGCCAGGGATTTACCGCCCATGTGTTGGGCGTTGATCCCTTCATGTATCTCCCGCAGTACCTCGGGGACTGTGGATTCATCGATGCACTTCAGGAGGGGGATAAAGAATCCTCTGCGGTACATTTTTTGCTCGAGCACCACGTACGAGCATGCTCGTTGCTTTGTGGTGGTTGCATCTGTCTGGTTCGAGGGTAGTTCGCCTTTCGTCAGGAAATTATACACCGGGGTCATCCAGGACGAGGCATATCCTATGGCGTGGACTTCGACTAGTGTCGAGGATCTTTCGATGCTCGGGCGCGCTAAGGATTCTTGTATGACGGATTTGTTTCCTCCCTTCTTTCTCGTGCTCGCGAGTTTGGACAATATGTCTGCCCTTGTGTTTTGCTCGCGGGGGACATGTGAGATCTCCGCTCATTCAAACTTTGTCATGTATTTTTTGACTAAGTTTAAGTATTCGACGAGGCTGTCGTTCTTGGCTTGGTAACTCCCCTGGACTTGGGAGGTGACGAGTTGGGAGTCTGTGTAGATTTGTACTTCACGGGCTCCTAGGTCCTCGGCTAGCCTCAGTCCTGCGAGCAGGGCTTCGTACTCTACTTGGTTGTTCGACGTTGGGAAGGAGAGAGCTAACGAGTGTTCGACCACTACGCCTTCTTCGTTCTCTAGGAGGATTCCCGCGCCACTTTCGGACGAGCTGGAGGCCCCGTCGACGAAGATGGTCCATTTGTGTTCCTTCCCGACGGGTGGGTCATGAGCGGTCATTTCCGCGACAAAGTCGGTCAGGGCTTGTGCTTTCAGGGCTTTCCTGCTCTCGTACTGAATTTTGAATTCGGAGAGCTCCAAGGACCATTTCAACATTTTGCCCGCCATGTCGGGCCGACCCAGGAGTTGCCTCACTGGTTGGTCGGTTCGTACGATGATTGTGTGGGCCAGAAAATAGTGTCTGAGTCTCCTTGTCGCGTTGACAAGGGCTAGGGCTACCTTTTCTATCTGTTGGTACCTGCTTTCGGGTCCTTGTAGGGCTTTGCTCGTGAAGTAGACAGGTTTATGTCCGTCGGTGGTCTCGCGGGTGAGAGCCGCGCTGATGGCTTCATTTGAGACGACCAAGTATAGGAACAGTGGCTCCCCGTCGGCTGGCCGAGATAATACGGGTGGTTGAGATAAACTTTGCTTTAGGTGGCGCAGTGCCCGTTCACACTCCTCGTTCCATTCGAAGGCAGCTTCTTTACGAAGGAGTTTGAAGAAGGGGAGGGCGTGCTGAGCGGACCTCGCGACGAAACGGGACAATGATGTGAGCATGTCGTTCATGACTTGTATTGACTTCTTCGAGGTCGGTGTCGGGAGGTCGGAGAACGCTCAACACTTGTCGGGGTTGGCTTTGATTCCTCGTTCTGTTAGGTAGAATCCGAGGAATTTTCCTGCCTTGACCCCGAACGTGCATTTCTCGGGGTTGAATCTCATTTTGCTTTGTCTTTCTTGGGAAAATACTGCCTTGAGGTGTGTTGCATGGTCGGTATCTGCTCGGGATTTGACAATCATGTCATCCATGTAAACCTCGAGCATGTCCCCAATCTGCTTGTGGAAAACCTTGTTCATCATGCGTTGGTAAGTTGCCCCGGCGTTTTTCAGTCCGAAGGGCATTACGTTGTAGTAATAGTTGCCCGAGCTGGTCATGAAAGTCGTGCAGTGTTTGTCGCCCACAACCATCGGGATTTGGTTATAGCCCGAGTAAGCATCCATGAACGACAATGTTCTGTAGCCGACCGAGTTGTCGACCAGCATGTCTATGTTCGGTAAAGGGAAAGCATCTTTCGGGCAGGCCCGGTTGAGATCGGTATAGTCAACACACATCCTCCATTTTCCATTATTCTTTTTAACAAGTACAATGTTTGACAGCCAGGTGGAATACCGGGCTTCAGAAATAAAATTTGCCTCTAGGAGACCTTTTACAGCTTTTTCAGCAGCCTCCATTTTCTCTGGAGACTGCCTACGCCTACGTTGTACTACAGCTCTAGCGGCAGGATCTATGGCGAGGTGGTGACAGGCGACCTCAGGGTCGAGTCCAGGCATCTCCGCGGCGCTCCAGGCGAACAGGTCAGCATTCTCGCGCAAGCAGGCCTTGATTTTCTTCCTTGCCAGGTCGGGGAGATCCTTGCCAATCTTCACTCCTTTGCTCAGGTCTGTGCCGAGGAGAACGAGCTCAAAATCCTCGTTCGGTATCGGTCAGAGTGGAACTTGCTCGCCGTTAGGAGGTTCGTCCTGGTCGAAATGAGCGTCCAGAGCTATAGAGTCGACCTTTGGTGGAGCTTTCTGGACTTCTTCCTTGGTGGACTCTTGCTTGTCGGGCTCCTGTCGCGTCCTTTTGGCGGTCCTTGTCCCTACGTCGACATTGTCGCGTCCCTTAGATGCAGCGTTGAAACACCTCCGAGCAGCGGCTAGGTCTCCTTGGATAGTAGCTACCCGTGCCCTTTTGGTGTAGAATTTCATCTTCAGGTGGACGGTGGAGGGCAGCGCTGTCAATTCTGCCAGTGTTGGTCTTCCCAGGATGCAGTTGTAGAGGGACGGGCAGTCGATGACGAGGAAGCGAACTTTGACCTGTCTTGTCGTTGTTCCCTCGCCGAATGTAACCAGGAGCTCGACATATCCCCAAGGTTTGGAGGTCGAGCCGTTGAAACCCTGTAAGTCCGACCCTACATGTGGCGAGAGATGTGAGTCGTCCAGCTGTAGAGTTCGGAACAATTGGATGTACATTACGTCGACGGAACTTCCTTCGTCGACGAGGATGCGATGCACATCGAAGTTGGCCATTCTTGCCCTTATCAGTAAGGGGATGACCATGTTGGGGGCTTCCCCGGGGAGCTCTTCTAGATAGAAGGTGATGGGTTCTGACCTGCCCTTCACCCTTTCAAATGTCACTGTTTGCGGGGGTGTCGCGTCGACCAGCTCATCCAGCTTCCTCTTTGCCAAATTAATGGTCTAGTCGTTGAATCCTCCGCCGTTGATAACCATGGAGGAGGGGAAATATTCCCACCTGTTGTGTGTTGTGAGCGGCTCCTGCAGGTGTTCGAGGACGTCGAAGTCCTCGGATCTGGTCACGGAGAAGGCGGTCTGGATGGGGACCGACTCGTCAGATGGTCGGCCGTCTTCCTCCAGCTCTCCTGTCTCCCGGGCGTCACGGCTAGGAGCGTCATTTCTCCGGTATTGTGCAAGCCTTCCTCCCTTGATGAGGGTTTCGATGGCGTCCTTGAGGTGGACACAATCCTCAGTCAGATGACCATGGCTCCTATGGTACTGACAATATTTGTTCTTGTCTGCTCCGGGCTTGGCGGGAGCAGGTCGGGGACGTTTGACGCCGCCGTCCTTGAAGTCCGTGCTGGCACACTCCGCCAAAATACGCTCGCGGGAAGCTGTGAGCGGAGTGTACTCGATAAAATGCCCCGAGGGTCCCCGTTGCTCTCGAACTTCCTGGGGTCTGTCTTCTTTTCTTTTCTCCCCGGTTCGTCGAGGAGGAAGAGCTTCCTGGCGCGAGTTGTTGTTGTACCCGCGAGTCCTGGGGTCTCGGGCTCTGTTGGCCGCTTCTCTCTCCTCATAGTCCATGTATGCCCGGGCCTTTTCGAAGAGGGCATCGAATGTTCTGGGTGGCTCGATGCCCACGGCCTTTCTGAATTCTGTGCCAGGGAGGAGCCCCCTCTCCAGCAGATATCTCTTCATATGGTCCGTGCAGGGGACCTGTATGGCTTCGCGGTTGTAGCGATTGATGAACTCTCTCAAGGTTTCATCCTGTCTCTGGATGATGGCCTCGAGAATCGCCTCGGTCTTCGGGTGTCGGCGAGATGCCGTGAATGAACTGGTTCTTCAGGTTCCGCCACGAGGTGATTGACCCCGGGGCGAGTCCTTTGTACCAGTCCATTGCTGCCTTCCTGAGGGTCGTGGGGAACAGCCGGCATTTGATGCCCCCCCCCCCCCGACATTTTGATATTGCAGCATAGCCTCGAACCCGTCTATGTGGTCGACCGGGTCCGCGACCATCGTATTCCTTCAAGTGTGGAGGCTTCTCCATGCCCGGGGGGATGGGCGCCTCCATGATAGCTTGCGACAGGGGACCGCGGGGGTCGTCCTCGTTGCTCCGCTCTGGGGGCAGAGATGGGGACCTGTAATACTGTCGGGCACGACGGTCCTGGTCGTGCAGGGCATCTCTCGAGCGTGGTGCTCGTTGATTGATTCTTCCACGCCCGTCTCCGGAGTGTCTTCTTTCCTGTCTCGCGGGGGCGCAGACGCGTCCTCCGGCTTCGATGATGGGTTGCCTCTCCAAAGGGGGCCGTTTCCCCCGATGGGCGGGGTGACGGGCTTCGAGAGGTATCTCTGTAATGTCTCCGCGGGGGAGACGGGAGATGAACTTCAGTCACTCGAGGAGGAGGAGTCTGGGGCCTCCGGTGCCTCCTCGGGGGTCTTTGATCGTCTTCAAGTGCCCTCAATCTTTCCCCTTGGGCGAAGATAAGGTAATTTGTCTGATTGATCGCTGCGAACAGCGCTCGGGTTGTAGCGTCCGCCCCGGCGGGGACGGGGACTTCCTGAAACTGGGCAGCCTGATAGTTCGCGAGAGCTGCATCGTCCTCTTCGAGTGGCGGAGGGACCGAGGAGGATGACGCGGTAGCTCCGTCGCGGTGGATTGAAGGCCCTGGGGCAGTTGACACAGGGGTGGTGTTGTGACCGGGGTTACCGGCGTTATCCAAGTGTCCATTTTTATCCGCGAGGCCGTGGTTGGTGTCGACGGCGTAAATGTTTTGCTCATCACGAACTTGGTCAGCCATGACGGTGGTAGTTGAGTTGAGCTTTGGTCTTTGAGTTGTTGCAAGACGGGGAAGCTAGTTTCCCACAGACGGCGCCACTGATCTTACCGGATCAGACTTGGACCATCACGACTGGCTCCAAGCTGAAGTTGAACGAGATGGGGGGGTACCTGCAAGGCACTCCGATGCTAAAGTGAGTGAGAGTACGAGCAGGCAAAAAGTATGAGTATGGGTAAGAGAATGAATACCTGACCCTCTAGGAACAGAGGGTATTTATAGCCCTCGGCGCTGGGCCAAGGTCCCTTCATTGGGCCGGGAAGGTTTGGCCCAATGAAGGAACTGCCAAGTTCTACGTGTGTAGTGGGGACCCGCACGTGGTCTCCTTCCTGGGTGTTCTGCGAGAAGTACGGACGGACGGGGATGCGGTCTTTTCAGAATCCAGGTGATGGCGTAATGGTCATAGTCTGCCCTACAAGGGGCGCTCGAGCTGAGGTCGAGCTAGACTGCATGAAGTCGAGGATGTCGCACTAGCGGATAGTGTCGGGCACGGATGTAGCTTCTTGGTCGGCGCGACCCCCTGCAAGTTCGTTTGGATTGGGCCTTCATCCTTGCTTTTGGGCCAGCCCGGCCCAGTCCAGAACACAAACAATTTTAAAATGAATCATTATTAAATAGATTTGGAAGCAATATTTATAAAAATTAAATAATATTATAAAAATAAAGTTTAAAATATTTTTTACTGAACTTGAGAATGAACATCTATAAAAATCAAATAATGTTATAAAAACAATATTTTAAAATACTTTTGACTATAGAAATAAAAGGGCGGGCAAATTTGACGTATGACAATAACCAAGTGAAGAAATTATGGGACTAAGAAATATTTTCAAGAAAAAGAAAAAAAATAGAAGAAAGCCCTTAGAATTCTCGCGTCGTGATGCTCTGACTATGGGTGCAATGTAAAGCATCGTGATCATGATACAAACCATCATGGTCGCGGATGTGCAAAAACTTGACACACTTTTTGCAGCTTTAAATAGAAAAGGAATACTACTTTTTGTATGGCTCTGACTTTGATGCAAAAAAGTAATGGCAAGGGAAATTCTAGCACAAATTTGGCGTGCTTTGGAGCCGTTGGAGAAAATTTTCTTAATTGATTTTCATGTACTCTTCATATCAACTCACAGTAATTAATTGTTTAACTATGAGTAACGAGATTTCTTTGATTATATCTTAGAAAATGAAATTAATCGTACTTTGTAGGATTATATGATTGTTTGATGTTATTTGAATATTTTGAATTTATATTTTTTATTCAATTGCTTTTATTCTTAATGTTCTTTATGTGTTGACGAGCGATCAGACATAGAACAATTATTCAACTTAGTAATTAACTAGGGATAGGAAATTATAAATTATGGCCAGAGAATCAACGCACGTAGATTGCCTAGTTTTACTTGGAATTCACCTAAGGAATTAGAGAGTTGTTGTCTAAATTAGTGATTTGTAAGCCAAGTAATTGGGTACAATGGCGTTGTTAATTTGTTGTATAATTATAGAGTCAATACTAGTCAAATAATGCACAATTATCAACCGGGAAAATTAGGATATTTGAATAAGATTGATGTTCCTTTTGATTGGTTGCATTAGGTAAATCAAAATGGGTAGTACAAGATGTATTTTGGTGAAGATGCATCATGTGGTACAAGATGTTCCAGCATTTGTGCAACATCTATTCTCAGTCTCTTGGCCAAGGTTTGTGAGTAATTATGAGTGAAATTCTGATTGATTCCAAGGAGATTTTTCGTTGTACCTTATAGTAATGTGTTATTTAGTAAGATATTATAAAAAGATTTAATAAGATCAAATCCAATTATATGAAGATCAAATAAAATCAAAACTCTTGGTGGTTGTTTTTGCAAAACAAATCAAATTTATATCTAAATCAAATACGGTTGTTCTCAAATCTAATGCTCATTGGAGAAAATCACATCAGATGAATTATTATATAAAGGCTCCTCCTAACAACTTTGAAGACACGAACTAGAGTTGAATATCTTGAGTGTTAGGTTTTATTCTTTGAGTCTTTGTAATTGTTTCTATTTGTGCACCTCTATAGCACATAAGTTTCATATCAAAGGTATATATGTTATTTGCTTTGTTAGAGTTGTAATTCAAAAAACATTGTTCTGATTTTTATATTGATTACTAGGGTTGGTGGTTCAGAGAAAATGTGAGGGAATCTCATATTTAGGGGGAGTCCTAAATAGAAATACACTGGTAGTATTAAGAAGAGAAGAATTGAACAATGTTTGTTCATCTAAGACACTTTGTACTAATACTATTGAGAGTGAATTTCCTTTCTTGAGTTGGAGGCCACGCAGATGTAGGGGATAATGTATCGAATTGGGTTACCAATTTCTTTGTGTTCTTTATTGCCTTTATGAGTTATCATCTTGTTTCTGTTAATCAGTCCTAAGTAATTTTTACACAATTATCTCATACTGTGTGTAACATCTGTCTTACGTAGAACAGAATTTCAATTGGCATCGGAGCAGGCCCTTGTTCTATTAAGGTGAGCTTCAAGGAAAGTATATTCTATTCAAATGGAAAATACTAAGGATTGAGTATCAGTCAATAGACAACATGTCTTGGATGGAACCAACTATGATTATTGTTAAGTTAAAATGGTTACTTTCCTTAAATCCATGGACGACTAACATGGAAGGTTGTTATAAAATATTGAAAACACCATGTGACTGCCTCTTAATATGGAACATCAATCTTAAAGCCTGAAGTTTATTGGTCTAATGTTGAAGATAATGAAGCACTTAGAAACTCCAATGACTTGAATGTTATTTTCAATGGTATGGACAAGAATATGTTTAGATTGATAAACACATGTAATGAAGCCAATGAGGCTTGGGAGATTCTCAAAACAGCACATGAAGGCACATCCAAAGTCTGTATGCCAAGATTGCAGCTTCTCACTACCAAATTTGAGAATCTTAGGATGAAAGAAGATGAATCCATCTCTGACTTCAGCATTTGCCTTCGTGACATAGCCAACGCCTTTTTTTTCTTGGGAGAGAAGATGCATGAAGAAAAGATGGTCAGAAAAATCCTCAGGTTTCTATGTAAGAAGTTTGATAGGAAGGTTACAACTATTGAAGAAGCTCAAGACTTAAGCAGCATCAAAGTTAATGAATTCATTGTCTCTCTACAAACTTTTGAGTTGGCTATAAATGATTGGTCTAAATAGAAGAACAAGAGTATAGACTTTGTATCCAACATAGAATAAAATGAAGATAAATGTGGGAAGGATGCTGAAAAAAGTTTATCAGATGTTATAGCTCTTATTGGTATAAAGTTTAACAAGGCGATGAAGAGACTAAACAAAAGAGAAAGGACATATGTCTAAGACAAATCGTTAGATAATGGTCCCTGAAGCAAGAGAAAAGATGAAGAAGAACCAAATAGAGGAAAAGGAATACAATATCATAAATGTGAAGGATTTGGTCACTTTAAAGTTGAATGTCCCATGTTTTTAAAGAAGAAGAAAAAAGGAATGTCAATCACTTGGTCTGATTCTGATGTTGAGAGTGAAGAAGAAACAGCTAATGAGGTGATCGCCTTCACTGGAAATTATGATTTTGGCAGTGAGTCTAGTGATGAAGACATCATTAATGAAGAGTTAGTTGAAACGTACAAACTCTTGTACAACAAGCGGGAGGAAGCGTGCATGGTAGGAGAGAAACATAAGAAAATTGTAAGTGCTCTCCTTCAGGAAAAATAGAAACTTGTTTCAACCATAATTGGTCTGAATGAGGAAGTCACATTGTTAAATTCCAAGCTTAAAAATATGACAAAGTTTGTTTGTATGTTGAACAATGGTTCAAATATGCTAGATGAAATCTTGGAAGTTTGGAAGATGTATAGGAATATGAAGGGAATATGGATTTACTACAGCTCCACGAACAAAGAAATCAAAGTTACCACTAAGAAGTTTGTTCCCCCTGAGAATAAGACTAAGTTTCTAATGTTGTACCATATGTCATAATATTCGGTTCGACATATGTATCCTCAAAACAGAGGAAACAATAGCTCATTATGGAGATGTCACTAATGTGGAAGATATGGCCATTTAAGGCCCTACTACTATAGAAGGTATGTATATCTTCATCCCTATAGTCGACCAAGACTCAAAATAAAAACAGGCAAGAATATCCAAGCAAGGAAAGTGTGGAAACCCAAAGAAATAGCCCCAAGTATCATAGCTCATACATCTCTTAGAGTTTCATCAAAAGAAGGTTGGTACTTTTATGGTGGATTCCACGGGCACATGATTGGAGAAAAGAACTATCTTGAAGAGTTAAATCCACACTCTAATAGTTATGTTACTTTTTATGATGGTTCTAGAGGAAAATTCAAGGGTATAGAAAAATTGGTTTGTCTAGGTTTTCCTTGCCTTAATGATGTGCTTCTGGTAAAAGGATTAACGGCTAACTTGATCAGTATCATTCAACTATGTGATCAAGGTCTGAATGTGAACCTCAACAAATCAAAATGTATTGTCACCACGAAAAATCAAAAAGTGTTAATGAAAGGTTTAAAGTCCAAAGATAATTGCTATATATGGATATATCAAACCAGGAATTAGCCCTCAACATGCTTGATATCCAAGGTAGATGAGACCAAGCTATGGCACCAAAAACTTACTCATATCAACCTCAAGAACGTGAAGAAGACCATATCTGAAGAAGTTATCAAGGGATTACAAAATCTGAAAAATTGAAGAAGGCAAACTCTGTGGAGATTGCCAAATAGGTAAGCGGACCAAGATGTCCCACAAGAAGCTGCAACATCTTACCACCTCTAAAGTTTTGGAGTTAGTACATATGGACGTCATGGGGCCAATGCAAGTGGAAAACCTGGATGAAAAAATATATGTTTGTGTGTGTGTGGATGATTTTTCAAGGTACACTTGAATTAACTTTACTAAAGAAAAATCTGACACTTTTGATGTTTTTAAAGAATTATGCCTTTATCCCTAAAGAGAAAAAGGGAGTGTGATAGTTAATATAAGGAGTTACCATGGAAAATAATTTGAGAACTCCAAGTTCTCTGAGTTTTACTCCTCCGAAGGGATTGGTCATGAATTCTTAGAACATATCACACCTCAGCAGAATGGAGTGGTTGAATGCAAAAATAGAACCTTGCAAAAGTCATCTAAAGTCATGTTGCATTCCAAGAATCTACCTTACTATTTTTGGGTCGAAGCTATGAACACAGCTTGTCTCATCCATAATCATTTGACCATAAGATCTGGCACAAAACCAACGCATGATGAGCTTTGTAGAGGGAGAAACCCCAATGTCATGTACTTTCATGTCTTTGGTAGCAGGTGCTACATCTTGGCAGACCATGAACACAAAAGAAAGATGGATCCCAAGAGTGATGAAGGAATATTTCTAAGTTATTCCACCAATAGCATATCATATAGGGTATATAACAAACGTACTAAGACAGAGATGGAATCAATAAATATTGTCGTTGATGATACTCCTAAAGATAAGAAAGAAGTTAAAGATGAAGATGATGTATCTCCTCAACAAACTGATGCCCCGGCATATGTCCCGCCCAAGGATTCTGACATTGATTTTGAAAACATAAACTTTAAAAATCCTCAAACCAACAAGGGACCATCTATCAGAATTCAAAATGATCATCCTATTGAAAATATTATAGGAAAACTAAATGAAGGTGTCACCATCAGATCCAGATGTATGATTGTCAACTCTTGTTTCATTTCCAAGATTGAACCTAAAAACATCAAGGAAACCTTGATTGATGAATTTTGGATAAATGTTATGCAAGAAGAACTATCTCAATTCCGAAGAAATAAAGTTTGGAAAGAAATCTTAGAAATTTTTGGAATGAAGATGGTTACTAATGTTGGTCCTTCATGGAATCTGTGTGATTAGTTTAACCGTTGTTTGAAGATTAAATCAATTTAAATGGAGATTCAAATTTGAATTTGAATTAAAAATAAATCATATATTTTGTTGGAGACTTTTATGGAGTAAATTAAATCCAATTGTATCGGCTATAATTCTGGATGAAATTAAATCAAATATCCATTGGAAAATGTCCAAAAGAAACATTTATATATAAGGATACTCCAACCTATTGTTTGAGGTGTGCGTGTGTTGAATACTCTTTTGTAGTTGCATGTCCCTAACACATTCAGTGGGAGCACCTCAATACAGTTATTTTGTTGCTTGTCTTACTGCTTTCATTTATTACCGTTTATTGGGTCTCTCTCATGATTACACATCTCTAAATCAAGTTTGAATCAGTTTGTTATTCATTTAAGCATGCATAAATCAATGGTTATATTCAAGTTGGATCATGATGATTTTAGTCAATTGCATGAGTTAGTGGAATAAGAATCATATGTGTTTTTCATTCAAGTTAGGTGCAAAGAAAAATCTCAAAGTATTTTGAAAACTATGAAAAATTGAGATTTTATGTGTTTGATTTGAATCAAGCACACATCCTAATTCAAATCAAATTGAAAAAAGGAAACCCAAAGCTTTTTAAACACTTTGATTTGAATCAGAATTTACACCTAGTTTGAATCAAGCATTTTTTGGTCACCTCTACTTTATTTGATTCGAATCAGACTTTACACCTAATTAAAATCAGACAGTTTTTCAGCATTTTCATTTGGCCCTGTTGGAATTGATTCAAATCGGGATTTACACTTAATTTGAATCACGGGGTATTTGATTTGAATCAAACTTTTTCTTTATTCGAATCAGGCGAGAAATGGGTCAAAAATCTTTTTCCTTCTTATTCCACTTTACTTCTCATTTGACTCAAATCATAAAATGTTCTTTATTCGAATCTAACTAACTTTTTCCACTCATTTTTATGCTTAATATCAAGCATAAATGAAATCATTTTGTCATCATTTTTCATGTGTGAATCTTATAATAAATTTGTTGATTTTCTGTGAAACCAACTTCCTCTCACGTTTGAAAAGTTCAAAACCCTTACAATCGAAATCTTTCTTTTTCAACCTTTGTTTGAATTTCATATCTTGATAATGAGATATTTATAATTGATTGAGGGAGATAATTTCTTGAAACTAATCTTTCTTGAAGTTTGGATAAAGTATTTCAATTTATTGGAAGATTGAGGTTGTTATCATTTGTGTTGACAAATTCTAGTGAAAGGAATGAGGTTTTTCTCTCCAGATTGCCTTGGTAGTGACTATGTGGAAGGCTACGGACAAGGTGGAGTTCTTCTCAAATATTTAGAAAATTCATTTCTCAAGTAATCGTTAGGATCAAGGGGTGATTTCTATACACGAAGGCTTGGAGAAGATTGGTGATATTGGAAGATTCAAGAAGCGTTAATCAGGTGAAGATTACGCAGAAGAGTTTGACATTACGTTGTATACAAGTCAAGATTCAGATAGAATATTTATTTTCTTCATCATTATTGTGGATTAGGGGTTGTATTAACTCTTGCAATATTTGTCAAAATAAAAAAGGAACAATGCATGTTCCAAGGGAAACCATTGAAGAGTGCACGTAGGAAAAGCGAGGACAAACACTGAAGCACTATAAATCATGGTGTCTTCTCTCTCTCTTTTACTCTTGCGTTTAATTTTTGTAGGATATTGCATGCTTGAGTTTTCAATTCTTATAGTAGTTTATCGCTTATTCAATTTGGTAGCGATTTATTACATAAGGTTAGGTTTTGTTAGAATTGGAATTGAGTCGAGCTATAGTGGTTAATTCTGAGAAACTATTAAGTATAGAATTCATTGAATACCTACGTGTATCATCGTTAAATCACTTTTAATATTTGTGAAATGATTAAGTGTGGACGTGGTCAAATTTCAATACAATTATAATTCTCATATTTTTGCTCTAAATCTTCCGCGTGCAAACTCTAAAAAAACCTCTGACAATCCATTTTTGGAAAATCTGTTGAATTTTTGTTTTAGTCTATTCACCCCCCACCCTCTAGATTATTTTCTTACTTCATATTCTCACTCAACTTCTTTTAGTTAGGGTTTCTATTTTTTTTGTCTTTGTTTGAGTTATTGTTGTGCACCACTCTAGCGTCTGAATTCATGTCTTAAGGCATAGAGTTTTGTTTGTTAGTTGAGTTGTAACAATTTGTTCTTAGATACTAATTCTATAAGATTGAGAACAAAGTTTTAGTGCGGATTTTAGATTGGTTCATCATATTGTAATTGTCGAAACACTTGGGAGAGTGTTTGAGTTAAAGTGAGAGGGTTCTCATATTTAGGGAGAGTGTAGAACGAATCTTCATGGGTAGTATTAGGAAAGTGGTCTTGAATTGGGAGAACTCATAGTAAGTCTATTTGTCCTTCTAACTATTAAGAGTGAAATATTTCTATATGGAGTCCTAAATAGAAAGAAACTAGGGTAAAAGTTAAGAAGAGTGGAATTGAACAAAGGGCTTGTTTATCTAAGACACTTTCTACTCATTATATAGAAGAGTGGATTTCCTTTCTTAGATAGAGTGCCCTCTAGACATAGGTGTTGTATTCATTGAACTGGATTACCAAGTCTCTTGTGTTCTTTATTTGTTTTCTACTTCACCATCTTGTATAAGTTAAATTGTATTAACTTGCATATAAACTGGTTTTCTTTCTGGTATACAATGTCCCAGACATCTGGTCAGATATATGTCCCCATAATATGTCATTTGTCATAAACTAGTTGTACATGTTATCCCATGCATCTAGTTCAACATTTATCCTCCTGAGAATAAAATTTAAAGCTCTTTATGGATTAAAGCAAGCTTCAAGAGCTTGGTATGAAAGATTAACTAATTTCCTGATCAATAATGAATAAAATAGAGGTGGTATAGATAAAACTCTATTCGTGAAGATGGTGGAACATTGTTTTTGGTGGAAAGTCAGACAAGATGGTGGAACATTTTATTCATCAAATGCAGTCTGAATTTGAGATGAGACATATAGGATAACTCGCCTACTTTCTCGGTCTTCATGTAAATAAAATGGAAGACAACATCTTTATATCTAAAAGAAAGTATACCAAGAGTATAGTAAAGAAGTGTGGTCTTGAAAATGTGAGTCATAAGAGAACTCCTGTTGCAACACATGTGAAACTAACCAAAGATGATAGTGGTGTTGATGTTGATTAAAGTCTTTATATAAGCATTATAATGAGTCGGTTGTATCTCACTACAAGTAAACCTAACATCACATTTTCTGTAGGTGTTTGTGCTAGATACCAAGCTAACCCAAGGCTATTCATCTCACTCAAATGAAGAGAACATGAAGTACATAAATGGGTCTTGTGACAATGGTATTCTCTTTTCTCATTATACTAACTAAATACTAGTAGGTAATTATGATGTTGATTGGGTTAGGAGTGCTGATGATAGAAAAAACACGCATGGTGGATGTTTTATTCTTGGTAACAATTTAATCTCTAGGTTCAGGAAGAAGCATAAATGTGTCTTATTATCTACTATAGAAGTTGAATACATTGTTGCAGAGAGTGGTTGCACCCAATTACTTTGGATGAAACATATATTGAAGGAGTACAATATCGAACAAGATGTCATGACATTATACTGCAAGAATTTAAGTGCGATTAACATTTCAAATAATTTTGTCCAACACATTAGAACTAAGGACATTGACATTCGTCATCATTTCATCAAGGAACACGTGGAAGATAAAATTGTAATATGTGAGCATATAGTAACTGAAAATCAATTAGCTACATATTCACTAAAGCTTTAGATGCAGCTCAGATTGGAAATTTAAGATGTGGTCTTGGTATTTCATGTGTGGAAACTTTTAGCAATCAATGTTGGGGAGGCGTGCAAGAATAGAAAGAAAGTTTCTCTCTCTTATGGTCTTTGTTGCACGTGAAATAAGACTGATTATTCCTATTTCAAATTCTCTTTATAACAGGTCCATTGTTACAAGCAAGAACAATCTTAATCTCTCTTTATATTATTCTCACAAAATTGTTCACTCTATTTTCTCTCCAGTTCTTCAATTTCTTACAAATATGAGTCAAAATCGAAAGAAACTAAGACTAGTGAATCTGGGACAAATGCTAATGGGGTCATAATGCTTTAAGTCAATAAGGCAACAACAAGGAAAAAGGGTTCCTAAGTCAAAGAAGGTTGATTTGGAAAAGTATGAAACAAATGTTAAACCACATGCTGAACCATCTCTTGGAACATATATGATTAGGAAAAGTGTGTGGCAAAAATTAGGTCCTTGAAGAGAAAGCCTTTTTAATCAAATGATTATGAATCATATGCTGATGAAGATTGGGTCAGTTGGCTATCATCAGGGGGTTGGTCTGGACATTAAAGTTTAGATAATTTATTTGTCTTCAGTCATTTCAGATTTTTTTTGCCCTTGTATATGGGCATGTTCTAGATTTTGTGGTGTTGATTCTGTAATGGTTCTATAACTTTGTGTGTCTATTTCTACCTTGATGTGTTTTTACACTATGACAATCCAGATTTAGTTTTTCTTTGGTATTTCCCTAGTTCTCTTTTTCTATACCTTTGCCAAATTATGGCAAAAGGGGGGAGTGATATAATTTGATGCGGTGAGTGATTGTGTGCACACGGTGCATGTTGTGCAGATTCTTATCTGAGTTTTTGATATATTATATTGTGCATGTGTTCTTTGATATGCTTATGATCCCATATGTCTTGTAGATAAGCTTGTCTTGATCTAATTTGGTTATGTAGCAACTGCCTTGTACTAATACATTTTGTACTAATACTAATGAGAGTGGATTTCCTTTCTTGGATTGGAAACCCCCCAGACGTAGGTGATATTACACTGAACTGGGTTACCAATTTCTCTGTGTTCTTTATTTCCTTTATTTAGTGCCACCGGAAGGGGGGTGTATTCTTGCTTGGCTATCTTTGAAGAGAGGAAGAGGCACTCATGGAGCAAGTTGGTACTTTTACTATTAAGTGGAACCAACTTCTGTATGAGATCACAAAGACGAGTGGTCTGTTGATAGAGATGGAGAATGAGATACGGTATTTCGGTTATCCTTATTTATTGGCCAAAAGAGTGCAGATATTGACTCTAGAGATAAAGAAGAATGATGTATCCCTAACATTTGTTCAAACAGTATTATGCACAACTAATTCTTCCCTTGTCGAGGCACTCAATCATTGGATTTTCCAGCAATATGGTAAAGGAAATGGAGACTTCTTGGAACGAAGCTCGGAAAGGTCGGAAGAAAACTCAAGATGGCCTTTAGGAAATGCATCTCTCATATTTTTACAAATTTTCCCTTTTCAACTTGAGCTTCGTGATAAACTTTGTGTACATGATGTCACATGAGCACCCCTATCTATGAGAATTATAGATACATTAAAGTTGGTCATAGTCGTCCTTATCACCAAGGGGAAGGTTTCATTTAGAATTTTGTTCACCTTTTTGATATTGTGGAACTCGAAGATAGATCTCTCTGGCTTCCCTTCAAAAGTTATCTCTCCTTCTCTACTGATCGCCATTAGCTCGACATTTCTTCTGTTAACAATGCCTTTAGATAGGTTCCTCGGCCTGGGAAGACCTCAAGTAATGTATGTGATGTACTAGCATTTTCACATTCGGTCTTCTTCTTTTTCGCCATTGTTATCCTTCTTCCCTTGGCTCCGTTTACCGCCTCTATGGATTTCTTAGGAGATCATTTTTCATGACGAGGGGATCATTTCTTCCAAGGCAATCTGTATCATTTCTTGAAATATTTCTTCCTTTCTCATACATCTTTTAGATCTCCCTCCTGAGTGTATTGAGTGAACCTCGCCTTCTTGATTATCTCTTCAATTGCATCATTCAAAAATATGCATTTATCAGTGTTGTGGTCATGACTCTTATGGAAAAGGAAATTTTTTGTTATGTCAGCCATGACTGACTCATTTAAAGAATAAAGGTTTCTTATTTCGGCTTCCTTGAAGTAGGTATTTGCACATTCTTGTAAAATTTTCTCCCTTGAAGTGTTTAAAAGAGTAGGGATGAGAACCTTGCCTGAGGTCCCCTGTCTCCATCATCCCGGCGGCGGTTGCTGTATATGTATGAACATTGGTTGTTTCATGTGTTTCTTGTGCCCCGACCTTTCTCTACCTCTTAGGCTAGAAATTTTTCTTCATAATTGAGTAAAATGGATCTCTAGTTTAGAGATTGTTTAAACCACGGGCTCCTTCTAGTCTTAGCTTCTCGTGGAACATGCAGTATGGTCTTAATCCCTTTTAAATATCCAGTATTCTAATTTGTTGTTATTTTCCTTTACTTTTACCGCTACGTTGGTAACTCGATCAATGTACTAACCTAGGATTTTCTTCTTCTTTTGTTGAATCCCACTAAATACAGCTATCATAACGAATTGGGCCCTTTCGAAAATGAATCGAGCAATAAAAGTGTCACATAATTCATTTCAGAAGTGTATACTCACATCGGGGAAGGCCTTGAACCACGCCACTATAGCTCCTTTGAAGGTTAACACGAATAAATTGCATTCCACAGCTCTTTGAGCATGGTAGTAATCGAGTTTGATGTTTAGATGCTCATTATGCTTGTGTGGATTTCGTGAGCCATCATAGTTGTCCAACTTAAAAGGTTCCTCGAGGGATTTCAATATCCTACTATCGAGGATGTGCTTCTAGAACAGGTTCCCCTTCCTCTAGGGAGCTTGAGCCTCAACTTTGTATCTTTTATCTCTTCAAGAGTAGAGTGACAGAATGGTATAGACGATGGATCTCCAATGGAGTGGACAGTCTTCTCTTCCCTCAGACTCATGTGGTGGGGTATGATGCTCTTGACACGATTTGCTCCAAGAATCTAGAAACCAATGTGCGTGGAAATATGGTGTCAAGATGGATTGGTACTGCCGCGACTCTCTGATCGTGTGTGCAGTTGTCTTGCATACATAATGGTCTCTAGGAGGAACATATTGTAAATTGTGTTTGACTCAAATTACTCTTCCAACTAAAAAGTGTGAACTTTGTTGCTACACCAAGTCATAGACATTGTTAAACAGATTGTTAGCCTCTTGCATAACTAGATTGGCTTATAACTGTTGAAGCTTTAAAACATAATTACCCGAGAGTAAACGGTTGCAATGGAGATTTACTCTGAGATTTAGACTTAGAATAGTTGTTGAAAAAGCTGGGGGAAAAAACAAAAGGAATTAGAATATGCCTTGGCCGATTGTCGGAGTGACTGAATTTTGTAGTAGATAAGAGGAAAGAGAAGTCATCAGGACAGGATAATCCTCGATCGTGTAAAGAAGCAAAGTCTCCCTTGCGAGATCGATAGCATTGATTGTTGTAGCTGTCGTAACGATAATGTTACATTGAGCAATTGATCGAGCAGCTTTTAATGTTTTCATATTTCACTAATTCAATCGGTGATTCAAACGGGACAGAGATCGTATGTTTGCCAAATTACGATGAAGAGACCGTGATTTCATGTAAAATTTCGTGGGAATGAGAAGACAGATTCCAACTGACATTGCCAATGTTCCATTCTAAGACCGAAATAGAGATGACAGGGTAAAATGGAGTAGATGACAGGGTAAAATGGAGTTCGGATGTTGTGGAGTATGTTTTCAATACAACGGGACGGAATAGATCTGCAATGTTAGCACTTCAATGTCAAAATCAGTGAATGAATCAAAAATTATTCGAATGTGAGAGTAATAAAATATTTGAATTTTACGCGTACGAACTTTATAATATAGACGGTTAAAACTGCTTCCGTTTAATTAGATGTCTTGTGCGGGTCATTTTCCATTAGATCTAACGGTAGAAAAATAAGAGATTGAAATTACGTATTTTGTACTTGAGCGAGATCACATTTATTACTTGCATCTTTTCCCGTGATGCTTGCAATTGAGGCTTGGTGAGTAGGCCTTCTGAGCGGTCCAAAACAAAAGCGAAGATATAAGTTGCCATACAACACCATTTGAGGTATACTATCGTGAGAAATTAACAACGGGATGATAACGCAATACAACGACAATGATGAGAAGTGGAAGGAGCAGAGTAAAAGGTATTTAGAGGCAATTGAATGTGAAGGCAACTGTGACTGATAGAAAGTGTGGTGGAGAGTGCCAGAAACAGGATTCGGTTTCGTTGCGGTGAATGTGCCACTGCCAAGCAATTGTGGCAATATAAGCGAGAAAAAGGCATTGTCACATAAAGAAAGAAAAAAATAGATCCTACTCAATTCTAAACTAGCCTCCGTCACTAATTAAATTTAACTAGTTAACATATGATACCATATGATATGATAAACTTGTTGCACCCTGCGTATCAAAACTGTCGTTTTAATAAATAAATTTTGTTCTGAAATAACTGTTATTTTTATTTTTCAATATAATAATGATTATTATTTTTTCAATTGTGTAATTTACTTTTTACTCTTTATACTACTTCCATTACATTAATAAGATTAATTTTGTAAAAATATAATGTCTTAGAACAACATCATTACATTCTTTAATTTGTACGCAAAAATCATTACATTCTTTAATTTGTACGCAAAAATCTTAAACATCAGTTATTTTAAAACAGAAAGAGTAGAATTTTTAACTAGTTAACATGATCTGATAAAGTTAAAGAATAAGTTATTTTGGGTATCAGAATAACTTAATTTGAAAAGTTTCTCAATCAACCCATTAAAAATGTGGGATTTGCCGAATGTCCGATAGTATATTTTCTATATATTATCTCAAGGATCCTTTCAATAGATTTTTATAGATTTTTGCATATAAGAGATACTGCCTTTATCTTATCTTCTCTCCCATATACTAAATTTAAATGAGCTCAAAAGAGAATTAGTATTTTGACTCTGTTCTTTTCTCACCCACATGATTTTTCAAAACAACCCTAGTCGTGTTGTTTCATCCAGATGCAAAAATAAAACTATTTTTTTCCATCCGGATTGAAAAAAAAAAAAGTGGCTTTTTAAGAAAACAGGGCGGCTGGTGAGAATAGCTCCCCAATATATTATTACATCCTTCCGGTATATCCTTCCTCGGAATTAGTAAATGCCCTATGCAAGATTGCACAGAAGAAAAGAGAAGGGCATCCATCATACTGCTACATCGACAGCCCATGCAAAATATATACAGGCAGTTTACCTGCATAGCAAACAGCAACTGGGAAAACGTGCAAGATGCAATAATAGCGCCCATTTGGACAGAATTAGAAAGAGTGAACTTCCTCGGATTAAAAATGTAACTCCAAAACAACTATCCACTTTTCAGTTTTCTCAATATAAGCACATTACCTCTATTCTTGAATATCAACTAAATTAGCCTCTAGAAAATAAAAACACAATCCGAATCAGATCTACACCTCAAATTTAAAAGGTGGGCACTAATACTACTCAAAACACAGCCTCCACCAGTAACTGACCCCTAAATTTGAGAATTATAAGGACAATGAATCACAAAAAAAGAAAAAAAATAATTATTCCCTGAATTGAACATATATATGTTACAAATGCTATGGAGGGATTAAGCTACCTGCTAACTAACGCTGAGAGGTGGGGCAGGAACAATGATAAAACCATGCATACAACACTCATGAAGATTTATTTAATGTTATTCCGCTGGGCAGGAACCTAATACGGCTACAACTTTTTAGCTTGGCTAGAGCTTCCTGTTGCTTACCAAGCAAGAGATCCACATAAACTGCGGTGAGTGTAGCTTCTGGACTGTTGGGCAATATGGACAATGCCTGGGTAACCAACATACTGGCTTTCTCAAATTCCCCTTGCATTGCAGACATTACAGCAAAGTTTGCATAAATTGCTGCCTGTGCCTCCTCAGGCTTGAGGAAAACAATACTTTGCGTATCCTGAAGAGAACTCTTGGCAGCAGTGGATCCAACATTTACCTCTTCAAATTCAACAGTCCTCTCTACTTGCAATTTCTCACAGTCCTCTTGGCTGAATGGCAATTCAACATTGTTTCCTCCAGACAAATAATATGATAAGTACTCAGCAGCTTCCTTTGGTCTGTTCAGTAAGCAAAGAGCCTCTGCCGCATAAACATGGCCTAAAAAAAGGTAAATTCTGGAACATTCTGGAAGTTCAAAGAGAGATTTTGCAGCTGCTAGTGCCTTTACGGGATTGTCCAATTCTAGCTCCACATAAGCTAAATTAGCAAGAACAGCTTGCTTAACCAATTGATTATCTCTTCTACAGACATCTTCATAATACGATAGGGAGTTCTGAAAGAGTTCCTGACTAGCTCCTCCCTTCTGTTCTTTTGTGTCCCCATTAGAATTTACCTGACCTAAACCTATTGCTCCTGAAAATGCCTTTGAATCAATTACATGCGAGTTTTTACGACTTGAATTCTTTGAAGGCAACACTTCACTTGTATCGTTCTCCACAGAAGAATTAGAGGGCAAACCAGATTTCAAACGATTTGTACTGTACGAGTCCAGCAAGTGAAGAGCATTCAAGAGACACTGTCGAGCAAGGGACATGGATAACTTCAGACACCCATCTTCACTTGGACAACGTTCATTCCCTCTGGATGATTCCAAGTGCCCATTACCTGGAATTTGATCTTTCACAACAAGTTGCCTCCATTTTTCCAACCCAACAACACAAGCTCCAACCTCCAACTTCTCTGAAGGAACCCGACATGATTTGATCAGGCCCTTTTCTAAAGCCATCAGACAGCATTCTGAGAGTCGGAGCCACAAGAGAGGCTGTTTGTAGAAGACTACGCTTGCCTTCTGAAAACACCGAGCTGCAAGTATTGGCTTTCCACAAGCCAAGTGCTGCATACCACAATTATAAATTATAAGGAGAGAAATATCCTGCGAGAAAGTGGTCAGCTTTATCTGCTGCTCCTTTCTCAAGGACGAACAATTAGTTAATGCTTTTGAGAAGAAAATTGAGGACGTCTGGTATTTCCCAAGCTGATAATAAATGCACCCAAGATTGTTGTTAAATAAGCTTGAAAATTCTGTGTCCGTCCTATTATTACTTGATGCCATCAATAGCTTTATGGCCTTGCGGTGGTTACCACGAGCATATTCAAGCTGAGATTTCAAAAGCAGAGCCCTGGATGAATCTCGTCCACGTGCAATGTTCATAGCCAGCTTGACTTCTCTTTTTGCTATCTTCAGGTTCCTAGTAAGAATTAGAAACTGTACTTTGTAAAGTTGCAACTTAAGCTTTAAATCAAGAGAAGAAAACCTGTCAACCAAAGCTCTAGAAAGAACATTTGAAGACGGGCCTGTTGGCCTAGTTAAATTTTGTCCACCCATATCCAAAATCATGGCTTCATAATCAAGCCCATCTTCAGACAACGTTCTGGAAAGATTATTTTCAGATGTATTAGCACTTGACCCTAAATCAGAACTGGATGGATCAGCAGCAGAATCACTAATGGTGACAGGGGCAGACTTAGAGGTTAGATTTGCAGATTGTTGCTGTGCTGTATTCCCATAGTCGCCTTGACTCGCAGTACCACCACTAAATAGCTTCTCCAGATAAGTCAACACATCCTAAACACAGACCCACAGCTCAGAACAGTGCACTTGTACAGTTAAAGAAGCTAAAAAAGCGGACAAACAAAAATAAATTTATTAAGCCATCCACAAAAAAACTCAGACAGACGGCAACTAGGAGAGTTCAAGAATATATGCCAACCACCAAGAAATTTTCACATCACCTTTAATCAGAAAAAAAGTAGTCAAGTAAACCCAGTTGTATAGCAAACTTTCAGTTTAATCACATTAGTAAAGATGATAGAGTAGAATTTACAAAATGAATTGTTTTAATATATTCTTGTCTACTATGCTGTTAAGTACCAAAACCGGAATAGAAGAAAAACCAGAAGTATGGATAACAGAGGATGAGTCCTCTCTACAAGATGAATAAAACTGTAAAATAAAAGGCAATGGTTCTAAGCCACACTGAAACCAATTGATATTTTTAAGATACCCTCACCCCCTCTCGCCCACCTTTCTATATTTCTCCTTTGTCAATTGCAGAGCATTTTGAATGGGTGTTTCCAATATTTCCCAGCCTATCCTCCTAACAACAGTGGTTCTAAGTCTAACATACGGAATGGGATAAATAATTAGATATAACACCTAACATTTTCTGTGCACGGACCCAATTTATAATCAGTATAAATTGATTTTCTATTTCTGATAACTGAGGAATACTTATTAAGTACATGATTATGCATAACAAAGATAACCTCCAAATAACTACCAATAAAGGATCAAAACAGATTACAGTAACAGCCAAGCCTTAACTGGGGTCAGCTGGACAAATTATTGATGAAAACATTCAGCTGTTATGCTCAACATTATTAGTTTGGGAAGAAACATTTAGGTTGCAAAAAGAGAAAGAGAGGTTCATAGTTCCACTTTTAATGTAAACTTTAATAATTGAAAAATGCATATAAATTACATATATAACACACACACACATGTATAATTCACTCGTTAGATGAGAAAACATGGTTGGCAGAAAAGCATTAAGCAAAAGACCTTGCAATTATTAAAAAAGTGAACCAGCTAATAAAATTATCGTACAGAACTTACAGCTGATTTTGATGCATCATGGCAAGCAAGGCTAGCATCAAGCAGCAGGAGGCAAATATGTAGAGCTGTTGACTGCTTTATGAAAGAGCACACAGAGAAAGGGTCAAAACAAATCCATTAACACCCCCATTGTAATTTATTTTTTTTAAATAATGTCATACAGTATAAGACATACGTCCGTTATGGGGTCAATCCTTTGAAATAGGGGTTCCAAAACTGATACCGTCTTTGCATAGTCATGAAGATGAAACCAGATGATGGCCTAGAGACATTAAAATAACAAAAATCACATGAAATATAATAAAAAACAACAATCGCCAAAATTAAATTGATATAGAGATCAAAATAAACATACGATATTTAGTGCTGCGGCAGTAGATTCAAATTCATCTGGATGCATCGTGTCAGTGTTATTGCTTCCTTTGGATCCAAAAGCAACTTTATTTGCGACGTTGTTAACTGGCTCTCCTTGATCCCCAGAAGTCAGGGTAAGCTCGTCGTATTTTCTCTGAATGAACTCCCAAAGAAAAAAGGAGAAGTAGTAAGTACAAAATTACAAATAACTAGAGATGAGAGCTTAAGCTGCAATTTTATAGATACAAAACAGCATTAAGTTGATTTCAAAAGGTTGTATTTGAATGTGAACCACTCTTGATCCTTTCATTGGGGGAAACAATGACAGAAGCGAGAACATAAAGGTCAGAAAACTGTAAGCATATAAACAAGACTTCCTATCTTCTGCACCAACTTTTACTTGATTAAGATTCTAAGAGAAAATCCTATTCCACTCATCACTACCGGTATTTCCTAACTTGTAATACTATCTTTCAGGTAATGTGCGTGAATATTTTCCTTCTTTTAGAATACCAGACCATGAAGATGGAATTCAAATTAAAAAAAGTTGTCCCCGATCACAGAATACTAGGTACAATAGATAGTGAAAAATTATATGCTTTCTTATTAAAATGAAGGAAACAATTCACGGATTAAAATAAATCAATAACAAATAAGGCCTTTGTCAATTGAAAACAATCATTCCATCTACTGAAGCCATGTGCCAATTTGGAAACTAATGTCCCCAAAATACTTACATGAATGTACCAAAGGCTAAGAAGTTAGATATACTTTTAGTTTACAAAAGCACAAATAATGACCTAGGTCTATCTTCATTTCAATCTCGCCGTTTTGATCTCAACCAGCATCAGTATCATTCCATTTCAATTTTCTAATACATAATGGTAAATAAGAATTGGCTTCCCAAATTACCAACCATGAAAATAAAAGTTATTGCAAAATTGAGACTCAGCAGAAATTGTTAAAGAATGTTATATGTATAAAAGTAACATACCTTGATGCTGTAAATTACTTCAAGCAACTTTTTGGGATCTGAACAACCATCTCGAAAGAATTCTGCAATTGCTATATTATGAAGGACCTGAAATATTTGGCAGCATTACGACTTAGAGAAAGGGATTGTGTAAGACAGCATCATAAAAAACACAATGTAAAGATAATGCAAGGCCTGATAAACCCACCAAAACCATTGTCCTTTGCTTTTAGCAAGCTTGAATATGGATGATAAAGAATTTCATTGTACTGTGAACATAATTGAAGACACAAATACCCTCCCAAAATCAAACACATATTGACAATTGAGAACTCTAAACCCTAAACTTGTAAGAGATTCGGGAAATGTAGGAGAGCACAAACACCAGATCCATTAATTCAAAAACACATACATGCACACACAACCAAACAAACAAATGATGATTTCATTTTATTTCTTCGACAACAATCACTTTTGCATCTATACCTACTCCAAGGTTCCTTCAACTATTTAAATCGTATTCATTGTTAGAATACAAAAAGACATAATAAAGGTCTATATGTTGAGAGCTAAAGGCCCAAGACATTTCAAATACGAAATACGTGAAGGATGTGCACAATCTTAACCATCCAAGAAGAGAAAAGTTACAGTGCAACAAATATATTTTCACATGGCTTGCATGGAGATGGGTAAACAGTTTGCAGTTGTAATTTATACAAAGATCATTACTCAGTTTACTACAAAGATCATTACTCAATTTACTACGTTTGACTTAGAGATACACTTTAAGTGAAACCAGTAGCCGTCATATATACAAAAATACCGAAAATCAAGTAGCATTAGCGTCGTTAATAGCAAAACGAAAAAATACGACTTAGAAAAACTGTCCTTAACAAGAAAAAGAGCTCAAAATCCCTCTTCCGGCGTGATCGTCAGATCATTCAAACTTTCTATAGTGGGATCAACAACATCCATAACCACAACCGTTTCATCTCCGATCTAATAAATTTCTCCTGTCGTTATTACTTAAATCACATCACATCAAACAGTATGAAATGAATGAATTCCCACAAACATCTGTTCAACGCGGTTTAAGCAGCTTAAAACAAACTTATCCAACTTATATTCACATACTTGCTACCCTAGGAAATTCATAATTTCATATCAAGTTATCAACATATGAACTTACACACAATTAACATCTACATCCACAGAAAACTCAACTAAACTGCAAGTGCTTACTAGATAACGGTTCTCAGAAAGTACCGAAAATGAAATTTACCAAACCAACAAATCAATCAATTGAAGTATATCAATTACGGTAGAAAACCTAGAATCAAGAACAAACGATAGATAGAAACACAACAAGCATCGAGCAATTCTTGTGGATAACAAAAACAAAATCGGAGCAATCAATACCGAAGGTGAGGATAATTCCACCGATTACCTTCGGATCGTTAGGCTTCTTTTGCAAGAGCTGATTCATGACCTCGACACATTCACCAAACTTGCCAGATTGATAATGCATAGCAGCGTCTTTGGCGAGAGCGAAAAGGCCGTCGTCAACTTCGGCGGCGGCGGAAGGAGCGTCGCGGTTGTTGGTGGAGGGGGAAGAAGAAGGTAACAAATCACGAGATTCCATAGCGAGATCGAGTAATCAGAATACACAAATCTTGGTGTGAAAGGGTTTTGGGGAAGAGCCCTAAAATTGAGTGAGGAAAAAAGTGAAGTGAAATGAATCTAAATCTGAATTTACATTTAAAATTGAAGTGAAAAAGAAAACATGGTGGAAGAGAAAAACCCTTGCTCTTTGTTTTTGGTAGCTTAGATAGAGAAGAAGAGATGAGTGAGAGTCGAAGATTGAATGAAAACCTATACTATACGCCGATTTGGGGCAGGTTCAGATAGGAAGAGAGTGGAAGTTTTTTTTTTCTTTTTCTCTTTTTAATAAATAATAATAAAACGCATAACTTAATTTGCTTTTTTTTTTTCTTTTCTTTCTAATATTCTAAATAATAAAAATTATTTTACAATCTACTCCATTGCAACAAGCAAAACACTCCAAAGTTAAATAGAAAATACGAGAAACTAAACTTATTTAACCAGTAATAAAATAAGTTTAATGAAGATATCTAAACAAATTTTATATTCTCATCTAATAAAAATGTATTATATTATTATATAAATAATTTAAAAATTTTAATTTAATTTGAAGAAATATATAATTGTTATTGATTGGTAATAAAATTAATTTATACTAAACGTCTTTTTTTCTCAAATAAAATTAATATTTAATAAAAAAAATTAATATTTATTTGCAACACCCTAGCAATTTATCACGTAGTTTGCAAGTTACTTGAGTCTTGAAGTATAATATATAAAAAAAATAACAATATTATTAATAATAAATCGATTAAATTTACCTTTTAATGGACAGGGCAATGGCGGAGCGGTGGCGGATTACCAACTTCACTCCTACGTTTCTATATTTTCACTATTCTAAATTTTAATCAAGAGTAACAATTAATTGTTCACTCTCGCCTTTTACAGAAAATAAGTTTTCTTATATCGCTCAACTTTCATCCACATAAACTTTAATTTTTTTAAATGCATTTTCTTTTTAAATTAAAATTAGTTGAAAAATAATTATTATAATACTTGATTATTTTAAAAATAATTATAATCTATCATCATTGTCATTTAATTTATATTTAAAAAAATTAATTTAATGAAAATATATCGATAGTGTAAAAAAATTTTACACTATCATCCAATGAAAATATATCATTATGTCATATAAGTTTTTAAAATTTTTAATTTAACTTGATATAATATATGATTGTCATTTATTGATAATGTAAAATTATTTTATATTGTCGGTGTATATTTTTTTTAAAAAAAATTATTATTATAATAAACTTGATATCTTAAAATTAACAAGAATTAATAAATAATAAATTAATTTAATTAGTGAAATAGAGATGTGGTCAATAGTGATATCTATATTCTCGTAAATAAAAATTTAATTTTTTTATTTATTTATAACAATCGATATAGTCGAGTTAGAATCAGTTTTGACATCAAATAATTTCAATTAAAATAATTTTCCTTCATTAAATTTGGGATAGAGTTGATCAGATTCTTTTTTTGTTTTGTTTTTGTGATGTCTACCATTTAATATAAAATAAATAAACCTTCTTACTTCATGTTTGAAACTTTGATTTTCACAGCATTAAACTTTGATTTTCACAGCATTATGAGTTAAATTTTTAGTATTAAATTAACACTTTAAAGTTGTGACAAGTTTTACAATAATATATAAAGCTAAATAAATTTACTATAATCCAATTCAAGTGCAGTATGAATAAAATAAAGTACATTATACAATCCGTATAAAATGTATCCTTATTGATAGCTTAATAAAGCTGGTAAGTGTTGTCTTCTATATCTTTGAATTTGGACAATTGTGGTTTTAAATGGATGGATATAAGGTGTGTTGGATGATATCTCCATTGCGATGTTGGTTTTAAATGGATATGAGACCCAAATTTGTAACCATTTCTTTACTCCAAATAATACCAAGACAACAATCTTATTTGGACTTAAGATTGAAATATTTAAGTGTAAAAAGAAAACCTTTGCTCATTTTCTATAATCAACTTTTGCAAATATGTGTTTGTGCATGTGATTGGTTACAAAGCATACCTTCTTCGTTTTTTTAACAATGTACTTTGTAGTTCTATAAAATGTTTCTCCTCGTTGGTTGGTCAACATGCTGAGTATCACACTCCTTTGCAACTTCAATTCCACTTAGAAAAAAATCTTCCAATCCAACATAATTTAGTGGTGTACCATCTATCATTTTAATCGTGTGGTTGTTTCTCTTAAAAGATTAAAAATATAATAAAAAATATTTATTGGATTCAATCTATTCATTAACTCATTAGTTGTAGGTTTCATTAATTTATATTTGAATGAATAAATTGATAAGTGGTTAAAACTTTCATCCCAAGTTACATTGCATATATATGCATGTGTACCGGCAAAAATGCAATGGTAATTTCGCGTAGAACTTAAAAGAGAAATTGTGTAGGTTGATGGTGTGAAATTAGTGAGTGATGTTTTCAACTCTAAAGGTTGAAATATTTGTAGACAAAACTGTGGGCTAGATCATGGAAAACAAACAATATTTTTTCAGCTTTCGAACGAGTATGTGAGAATATTGGTGAAGAACAATTTTTCTTTTTGTATTGGAGGAGTGGTTTTCTCCTTTGTATGTATCATTAAACGGGTTCTTTTAAGGACATTTCATCTATCGCGTATTAAAGAGATGAGCTAGTAATGGACATGTGTTCAGGTCGGACGACTAAGCTATAATTGGGCGAGCAGGATTACGCTTGTCTGATTCTTCAATGGCCATTTCATCACTCTTTTGAGTTGTTTAGACAATGGGTTGTTTCCTTTTAGAGTTCAATAAAAGTTATCATAGTCAACAGTCTTTTGAGCGCGAGGTCTGAGAAAGGCAAAGTGATTGAATTGTATGCACGGTGGCCTTTCTGAAAAATAAATAGAAGTGTTTGAACGGTTTAGAACGATATAAGTAATATGTTAGGGAATGTGTGTGATTCATTCATGTAACAACTCTGAACTAACATTGCAACAACATATTTCAAAGAATTGATTATCGATTCTTTTGAGTGTTTACTCCTAAGTACTTGGTGAGAAAACCTTTAATCATTCAAACTAATTTCTATGTCCATAGGAAATTACAAATGAAAATAAGCATCATTATATCAAGAATAATCTGGTTTCTATAGGGTATCCCTAGTCCTAGGTGATATCTACTACAAAATATTCTCACAAAAGGCATTAACAATAGCAGTTCAGCCTAATTATTAATCTTAAGTAGGGGTAAAAATAGACTAGACCGAGCTAGGCTTTCCCAAGCCTGAGCATGACCTGCTAAAAATTTCAAAGCCTAAGTCTGACATGTGGCCTATCAAAGGCTTTTTTTAGGCCTGAGTCCGGCCTTTTCAAAAGTCTGATTAGCCTATTAGCCTACATAAAAGCCTATTTTATTTGAATATTTTAAAATAAGCAATTCAACTAATGTTAAAATAGACTAACAAATTAAAAGATTAATTAGACTATATACTTATTTGCGTTGACTTATTCAAGTTTACCTATTAACATATATTTTGTGATACTATTTGTTTGAGAAAACTTATGAAAATAACTTATGATATTGTTCGTAAGGTTTTTTTAGTGTATTTTTATAAGTCTTTCTAGACATCTAAAATTTATTTTTGTATTTTAATTTAAAATACAAACACCATATAATAATAAAATTATTCATATTTATTTAAATAGGTCATCCTGATAGGCTTAAAAGACTTTTTTTGCGGCTTGTAGCCTAGTATTTTTAACTAAATAGGCTTATAAAAAAGCCTGAGCCTTTTCTATTTAAAAAGGCTTGCTAACCTGTAGACCCCTGTTATTGGTCTGGCTTATTTCTATCCATAATCGTAAATCAAACTTAGTTTGTTCGAAAGAAAAAGCATTATGATCATCATGAGAATAAATCAATTATGATAAAACAAGATTGTCATTGCAATTATAAATTCAAAGTCATTACAATACTGAATCAAGGACACCCCCTAGCATTATTGAGTTTAGCTACTTATAGAAATCAAAAACAACCAGATAAAAGTCATAAATATTACAGATAACTTAATGAATTAGTCTTCAGTCACATAAAGACACTACGCCAAAAAAGACTTACGAAAGCGCTTTTTTTGGCCTTTAAAAGCGCTTAAAAGCGCTTTCGTAGGTGGCGCTGCTATAGGTTTTAGCAGCGCTTTTTGTTTAATGAAAAGCGCTTTCGTAGGTCTACCTAATACAATGTTTTTTTATGAAGAAGCGCTTTCATAGGTCTACCTAAGGCAGCGCTTTTTTCTGGAAAAACGCTCTCATAAGTTTTCTTTTAGCAACGCTTTTTTCTAGAAAAGCGTTGTCTTAGGTAGGCTTTTAGCAACGCTTTTTTCTGGAAAAGCGCTTTCATAGGTGGTCTTTTAGCAGCACTTTTTCCTAGAAAAGCGTTGTCATATGTTTACCTTAGACGGCGCTTTTTGTGAAAAAGCGCTTTCATAGATTACCTAAGGCAGCGTTTTTCTTGAAAAAGCGCTTTCATAGGGTGTTTTTTTTAGAGGTATAATTTATATAATTCATATACCTGTATTGTTTGCAGCACATTATTTATATAAACCAGTTGCCATAACCTGTAATTCATAAACCGCGGTAATGCATTATATACCATTGTAATCCAAAATATATATACACCATTTTTGTACCTCAAAATATATAAAAACCATTGTTATCAGCATTGTAACTCAAAATCAGTCTTACAAAATCAACCCTAACAACAACTAAACCAATCCTATTGTATGAAAGAAACACGGTCAATTATGTATTAAGGTCCTGGTCCTGCGAGGTTTGAACATAATAACACGGTCAATATGGTATTCCATGTACACATGTAACGTATTCATAACACTTTTCACATAATAATGTATTCATACCTTATATGATTCTCTGCTCAATAAAATATTGACACAATTCCTCTTTGATTTCTTCCAACTGAAGTTTCATGTAATATGCACATTTGTATTCATCGAAGTACTACATAACAAAACATAATATGCATGATTTAGTTAAAAGTAAAAAATTATATGAAATATCCGAGAAATAATAAAACAAATCCTAAGTTATAAATCCATACCGTGACTGGAATCTCTATTTGATTCAGTTGAAGGATTTCTTTGATAAACCACATAACGAAGTATCTACAATCTATACCGTTTTGTTGTTGAGGACACTACGTAGAAAAACAAATAAGAATATATAGTTGTATTGTTTTATCAAATAGCATAAATATTATAAGCAAAATAGTGGAAATTAATATACCTGCACTTTGATCCAATTAATGTTGTTTGATTTAGACTGTCGTACCCGAGCTGCTCTTTGACACCGGAATACTTGTATCGCTCTAACAAAATAAAAATATATATTTAGAACAATGTCACCGAAATAATTAAATATATAAATACACACAAATATTTAGAATAATCTCACTTATGTATCAATCATTAACTTCATATCCAGATAATTTGTCCAATCACCGTCAATCGAATTCAGATAATAGACCACTTCTTTTATAGGATCGATAGCAACCAACAACCAGTGACGTCTATAAATTAAAACAACAGTTTAGAAGAAAATTTTCTACACAAAAATTATAAATATTAAAATGAACTTAGAATGAAAATCTAACCCTGTAAGAATAGTATTATACGCCCAAAGATATAAGCTTTTTGTACTGCCAGTTGCCATGAATCTTTCGACTAAGTGCTCTCTTACTGAATCCGGTTCCCTACCAATTGTCGCTCCGCTGACACGGGAGGAAGACACGAAATGGAATTTGTTTGACAATTGATTCCCGCGCATCAATTTGTAATATAACAACCTTAAATAGAAACATAATTAATATTATACTATATTCATTGAAATGTTTTAAAAAAAATTCAGCTAATTACATAATATAAAGATGGGGTTACCGGATGTATGTGTGCATAATACTGACGCCTAATTCTTTATGACGGAAAATATGTTCCACGTCCTCATGTCCAATTATTTCGATGCAAGGAAAACCAAAGATACCTTGATCCATATCCATTTGACGAATACCACCATCCATCAAATCTGTTGTTCCCACTATTGTTTCAAGACACTGCCGGTATCGAGGGAAAAATCTAGTAGGAACCCTTTTCTTGGGTGGTACGCCAACGATTTTTTGGCTCACTTGTTGTGACCCTTGAAAAGGTACCTAAAAATCATATAGACTCAGTTAAATTATAAAATTATGCAACTTTTTATTCAGATCATATAATTAACACTTTAAACGTACCTCTTTTTGTGATACATCAGACTCGTCGTGCCGCAAAATCTCTTTACCCTTAGATGCGGGTTTTGTAGGAGTCTATAATTACCGTGGAAATAATTGAGGTCAGAACTGACAGTTGAAGACTTAAAGATTCATAATAGTTTTCAACATACCTGATCATCTATGAAAATGAGGTTCAATGGCCATGCAACAAAAGATCCTATTGCATCTCACAACAATGTGGTCTCAGCAACAATGTCAGGTACCGGCAGCAACGCATCCATATCTAAAGCAATATCAACCGATACTTTCATGTGTCCATCTGGAAGCGGTCTATGGTGAAGTAAATCTCCCAAAGTGTTATGGACTTTTCCCTTGCCAACTAGTCGATAAGTCGGCGACGATAGGTATAGTTGGCAAGATGAAATTCCCTAAACCAATAATAACCGTTAGAAGTGACTAAAAATATTCTATAATAATAACGGATATATATTGAAAATTACCTCAGGAAATTTATGCTGACAGTTGATACTAGCTTTGTCACTAGTTTCTTTTCCGCCATATATCTCTCTTTATCCTTCTGTAATTCACGGACTTGAGCTTGTAAATCCTGCAATATTTGCATCACTTCTGCATTGCTAGGATTTCTTCTCCTTGGATGCTTATACAAAGAGGTTGGAGTCACACTATGACCTTTACCCCTCACCCGACCCAAATACTCAGCAATATTTAGTGCTCGACTAAGTACGCTCCTGGTATCCTGATCCTCACCTGGGGATACCGATTGCGACAAGGTCTCTTGTAATTCATTTACATATCAAAAATTATTAGTGGAGATAAAAAATTATTTAAATATTAATAAACATTTGATTTAATTAAAGGCACAATCTTATACTTACACATTCATCATACACATGTTGAATATCGGGATTAACAACTTGATCCTTGCCCACACGAGCTTCCTTCCACAACAAATGTGTTGGTAGTGATGTTGCGTCACTTTTCGTCTCTTCTAACTACGCATTGACACAAGTCTTAAGATCATCAATTATAACACATTGAGAGAATTAATAAGATCGTAGAGTTTATATTTACTTACAATTTTTCCTCTAAGCGAGCATATCCCAAACGCCATTTTTTGTATGGATATGCGGGTTTTGACGCTCTCTCGCGATTGATGGCACTCACTTTCTTGAAATTCTCGTCTCTTCTTTGGCCTACAAAACCAACCCATTCTTCAGGTGTAATGAAGTTCTCATATTTCTTTGGACGTTCCGGATCCTCTTCAAGAAAATTTTCGTCATCATCTTTAAGATACTTGTTTGTTAAAAATGTTCTCCACCCTCTGTGTCTTTTTCCAGCCAAACCCATTATATACTTTTTACGGGTATCTTCAATATTAAAAGACCTCTACAAAAAAAAATACGCATAAAGTGTGTTAGTAAAAGCAATTTAAACACATATTATCGTCAAGATAAAGCAAATAACAAAAACCATATATGTACCTTTATCTCAGTCCAAACTTTCTATTTACCCTCATCCAACTCTCCTCTTTTCCATCTAGGAGTGGTGATCGGAATATGTATACGAACAAGCGTACCAATGTAGCTTGTCAACTTTGCAACATTAGACCTAATTAGTTGGTCATTATCATTCCAATCTACATTATATGTTACTCCTCTATCTCTATCACGGATGATTCCCCTCATAATAGTTATACCTCGTGTAATATCTTTTTCTGAAGTCTTTTCTGAAGTATTTTCTGGAGCATTTTCAGGAGCATTTGCATCTTGTGAGTTTTCTTGATTACTAGCCATTTGACCTGTAATAATGAAAAAAATAAAAATGAAATGACAAATATAAAAATGAAATGACAAATAAAAATGAAATGACAAATAAAAATGAAATGACAAATAAAAATGAAATGACAAATTAAATTTTATTGAATGATATAGGCTATAATTATATATACGATTACCTTTTTCACTAAGGTCTCTTTCTTTTCTTGGTAGGAATGTGTTCTACTCGTCTCTTAACAACACAGACAGTTGGATTGATCCAAATACCCTCATTATGATCATTTCTAATACATGATTCATTATCATTTTGATCAGTTATGGTTAAAGATTCAATGTCAACACCAATATCACTTTGATCTCCAACGCTTTCATCAATTACTTTGTTAGATAATAGCATTATAGACCATTTCATACTTGTCGAATCATTGACATAGAACACTTGTTTAGCTTGAGAGGCTAGAATGAAAGGCTCATCTTTGTACCCCACCCTATTAAGATCCACTTGCAAAAAACCTGACTTATCCATTCGTATGCCATTATTATTTTCAACCCACTTGCAACCAAATATAGGAATCTGAAACTTCTCGTAATCAAACACCCAAATGCGCTCGATAACCCCAAAATATGACAGATTTGCAAATTTTGGGTTTAAGTCCTTCACACTTGATATATGCATTGCTTCAGCGATCAAGGTGACACCACTATTTTGCATAGTACTTTTATCATCCTGTTCTTTGGTATAAAATGTGTATCCATTAATTGCATATGCGTTATAAGAAAACACAACTAAACTTGGACTGTATGCTAAACATCTCAATCTTTCTGTTATTGAAGTAGGATCTGAATGATACTTTGAATAAATATGTTCCTTAACCATGGTATGAAACTTCAATTGTGCTCTCGTACAATCCAATTCTCATTTCTATTCGGATTTAAACCTCAAAGAACACCCTTGTGCATTTCAACATACGACTCAACTTCAAGCTCATTGTGCAGAACATACAAATGCACTTGATCCCGTTCGACCATTGATACTGTCACAACTTTATTTCCAATTAGCTTCTTACCTTCTTTTTTTTCAACAACATGAGATTTGGGGAGTCCAATTGATTGAACATTTGACAGATATTCAGTACAAAACTCAACCGCTTCTTCAACAATATATCGTTCAGCAATACAACCCTCTGGTCGACTTCGGTTTGTCACATACCCTTTTAATATTTTCATATAACGTTCAGTAGGGTACATCCATCTCATATAAGTTGGTCCGCACAGTTGTTTCTCTTTGACAAGATGAACGACAAGATGAACCATTATATCAAAAAACGAGGGAGGGAAATACATTTCAAGATCACACAAAGTAACAACTATTTCTTTTTGCAATGTTGGTAAGATCTCAGGATCGATCACCTTGCTGCAAATTGACTTGAAGAAAAAACACAGTTTAGTTATTGCGCTTCTTACTTTTTCTGGAAGAATAGAACGTATACCTATCGGTAGAAAATGTTCCATTATAACATGGCAATCATGCGTCTTTAAACTTTTTAATTTGAGGTCTTACATAGACACAAGTCTTCTAATATCTGATGAGTAGCCTTCTGGAACTTTAACCTTACTTAGGAACTTACACAATATTTTTTTCTCCTTTCTGGATAGAGTGTAAATAGCAGGTGGTAGATATGTTCGTCTTCCTTTTTTCACGGGTTCCAATTCAGTTCTTATTCCCATATCTACCATGTCCTACCTTGCTTTAAGGCCATCCTTAGACTTCCCTTTTATATTGAGTAACGTACCAATAACACTGTCAAATACATTTTTTTCAATATGCATAACATCAAGAAAATGTCTTACGTACAAAGATTTCCAATATGGCAATTCAAAAAAAATCGACCTCTTCTTCCACCCACCTGTGACAACTTTATGTGAAAAAGGCTTACCAAACTGAATACTCACATCTTTCACCTTTTCAAATATTTGATCACCTGTCAATCCAATCGGAGCTCTACGTTGTTCGGTATCTCCATTGAACGCTTTTCTCCATCCACAAAATTGATGTTTAGAATTTAAGAATCTACGATGACCGAGAAAGACATTCTTCTGACAAAGTTTCAATCGCATCGTATTGGTTCCATCTTCACAGATAGGACACGCTTTTTCACCTTTAATGCTATACCCAGATAGATTTCCGTAGGCTGGAAAATCGTTAATTGTTCCAAACAACATCACGCTCAAGTTGAAACTTTCTTTCCTATACCCATCATAAACCTCCACACCGTTCTCCCACGAAATCTTCAAATCTTTGATTAAAGGTTCCAAATATACGTCTATGTCATTTCCTGGTTGTTTAGGCCCAGAAATTAACATAGATAACATCATGTACTTACGCTTCATACATAGCCACAGAGGTAAGTTATAAATCCTAAGAATCACAGGACATGTGTTATGCAAGATACTTTGAATACCGTGTGGGTTCATTCCATCAGTAGACAATGTCAAGCGAAGGTTTCTTGCTTCTTTTCCAAATTCAGGATAATCATTATCAATTTTCATCCACTGTGGTGAATCTGTCGGATGTCGAAACTTTCCATCAATAATTCTTTCATCTGCATGCCAAATTAAGTGTCTTGAATCAGTTTCACTACGATACATCCGTCTAAATCTCGGAATTATAGGAAAATACCATAAGACTTTTGTCGGAGACAACTTTTTCTTATATCGAGGGGCACCGCATTTAGGACACTCATTTAACGATGCATACTCATTTCGAAACAAAACGCAATCTTTTGGACAAGCATGTATCTTGTCATAGCTCATGCCAATAGAGTACAACATCTTTTTGGCCTCATACGTTCGATTGGGGAGAACATTATCCTCTGGTAGCATATCTTTCATAAGGGCTAATAACTCTATGAAACTTTTATCTGACCATCCATTGTCCGCCTTTAAGTTGTACAACTTTAATACCGCAGAAAATCTTGTGAATTTTGTACAACCATTATACAACGGTTTCTCTGCATCGCTTACCAACCTCTCGAACATTTTGGGACAATCATTAAGATCTTCTTCAAGTGCTTCTTCAATCTCTTTAACTCGATCATAATCGTATGTATCTGTGCCATTGTCGTTTGAAGCATAGGTCCTATTATCCCCCAATTCATCATTCCCGTCACTTTTCTCACCATGCATATTCCAACATGTATAACTTCTATCAATTCCATACCGTATTAAATATGATGCCAACTGAACCGCATTAACCCGATTCCCATAACAACAACACAAACAAGGACATGTCATTCGAATGGGGTCTTCGGCGTGCACAACAAAAAACTTAACGAATTTCGATACCCCGTTCTCGTACTCTTTCGATAATCGATTGGAATACATCCATGTCTTATCCATGGTTTACGGTTTGAGTCAATCTGAGCTAAATGATAAATTCGAAAACAAAACCAATACTTAATACTTGCACTTGCTCTTGCACAACCATATAACAAAACCAATACTCAAAACTTTTCACTAAATTCATTTTATTCTATCAACTACTTTAGTACACAAGTATAATACATTCCTACCAAGAAAAGAGATGAGTAGAACACATAAACAAGAAACCATCATTGCTTAAAATCAATCATAAAAAGCACACGAAAAAAACAATATATTAATAGAGTTAACAATACGGCTACCTTTATTAAATATTTTGTTACGCTCTCTATTATTTCTCTCTTAGCTTGTTTTACCAATGCATAACTTGTTAATGTAAATGATGTTTGATAAAATAATTGGACAGAGGAACTTCAATTTTTTTACTTAGTTGGGACCTTGGGGAGACATCAGTTTGAAAATGTGTTGTTTTATATTAATATCAGGACCATAGAATTTAATCGGATTAGAACAGCACGTAAGGAAGCAAATTAATTGTCTGTAAATATAATAAATTAGAATCAAAGCAAGCATAGAACAATTTGTTCATACAAAACTATACTAGAAATTGAAATACCTGGAGCTGAGTTGTGTAACTTTGTGTTGTATATTATTGTGATTTCTGATGCAGCAAACTTTATACTTCTAGTAAAATGATTATAAAGTTAGTTTTACTAGAAATGGTAAGAGAAAAAGTAGTGAGATATGAGAATCTAAATCATTGTAAAAAAAGGTTTGTGTTCCCATCACTGTGTGTTGTTGTTCACATGGCTCCTGAACTTATATCTCATCATTTAGAATTGGGACATGAAGATTCAAGAGCTGAAAAGAAACAATCACCTTGCGGTTCTCCTGTGGCAAGCGGTAGTCCTGTTGTTTTCTTTTCTACAAATCAAACGAGTAACTTCTGACGATTTGACACGTTTGAGTTCTCTCTGCAGATGCTAAAAGTGAAACTTCCCCTTCTGAATCGGAAGGTCCTGGAGAAGTTACAGAAACCAAGGAGGCAGAGGAACTTGCTCCTGAAACTGGTAGCAATGGAAATTCAGAAACAAAACAAGAAGACGTAGAGGATGGGCTTGATCGTGAAGAAAATTTGATTTAGGGTTTTGATTGTGAGCTCTGGTTTAGGGTTTTGATCGTGAAGAAAATCTGACTGAGAATAGAAAAGTGATGATACAAATTTTTGATATTTATTATAAAACTACCTACGAAAGCGCTTTTAAAAGCGCTTTCTAAAGGTCATCTATAACAACGCTTTTACATCAAAAAGCGCTTTCGTAGCATATCCTATAGCAGCGCTTTTAAAAGCGCTTTCTAAAGGCCAACTTTAGCAGCGCTTTGGACAAGCGCTTTCTAAGGCTGACCTTTAGCAGCGCTTTTGAAAAGCGCTTTCTTAAGGTACCCTCTGAAAGGCCAGCTTTAGCAGTGCTTCCCAAAAAGCGATTTCTAAGGGTGACCTTTAGAAGCGCTTTTGAAAAGCGCTTTCTTAAGGCACCCTTTGAAAGCGCTTTTTTAAGCGATTTTTTTTTAAAACCTACAGCAGCGCTTTTTTCCAAAAGCGCTTTCTTTTATGTGCTACTAAAACTTATTTTTGGCGTAGTGAGATTTTAAAGGTCATGATCCACCTTGAAAATATGAGTTTCTCAGCCTTCGAAACATGTCTTTACCGTAAAAAATCATCCAACCTGGTGAAATTTGTGTTTCGGGGTTAAATAGAGCAACTTTGGGCCTTTTTTGTGATTCTGGCTCAGAGTTACTACATTGTTACCTTCAATATGCTCATTTTGTAGAATTACTACTGAAATTCTTTCTTGCCTTCACTTTTTAGAAGAATATGTTATTAAGGATTCAACTTTTAGATTTGATTTTGTTTTCCATATCTGATAACTTCTCCTTCTTCTCGAGTGCCATGATGATTATTTTCTTTTGTTTACATTTATCTTTTTCTCTTTTTTGTCAACTTTTCATCTTCTCTTTTTTTTAGTCATCAGGTGCCCTCATTTGTCAAAATACATTGCACAACTACCCCAACCTTAAATTTTGTTATCCCAACAGCAACCCCAAACTTAAAATGAATATAGATCAGATAACGCATGTAACTACTCTGAGTGAGGTAGGGAAGTGTTTGTAAGAACAAGAAGTGTTTTTTCATCTGGCCTTAAGAATTGGATGATAACTTTATATGGTATCATAAAGAACAATTGTATACTCTAATGGTTCCATTTTAGTGTGTAGCTACTGTTGTAATGTTCTAACTCTGATATCAAGGTGTGTGACATCATCAGATTCGGAATATAACCACTACTAAAAGAAAACATTTGGTTACGTATTACAGTTGAAGTCAAGATTCTGGAATTCGTCTTACGCAACAGTTCTTAGGAATGTTAGTACAAGAGGTTCTGATCGTGACTTTGTGGTTAAGCTTTGGAGGCCTTCTAAAGCTTTGCTTCTATGTGTTCCAAGTTCTGAATATTATGAAGACAAGGTTCTGCTGAACAAGTGTTGATGATCTGAAGAAAAATAATTTCTTACGACCAAGTGCTGAAGACTGATAACACCTGATCGCACTACCTATTTGACTCAAATAACACATGTCTTTAATTATTTTATGTATTTTTTTCTTGCATTATGCTTGTATTTGTCTTGTTTTCAGGCAACTTGCCCATTTAGAGCTCTTCTTGAAGAAACAAAGCGAAAAGGCTAAGAAATCGGGATTTTCAGCAAAATCCTACACATGACGTTCAGCTCAGCGGCCGCCATAGGAGGCGTTGTGGCGTGTCCCACTCCATCAAGGGGATAACTTCCATGTCCCCCACAATCTCTCTATTGGTTCACTCAGCGCCCGCGGAGGGGCCTCGGCGCCCACTGTCTTTGGAAAGCTTCTTCCCTCCCAAAAAGAGTTGGGGGCAATTATGTAAAAGCATAGCCTGGAAAAATTCTATAAATAGTAGTTTTCATTTAGTTTTCAATTATCTAAATTTGTCTTGTAACGCTAAGCCTATACTTACTTGTGTAAAAGCAATATGTGATACGGTGGGAGAACTGACTTGAGGTTTTGCGTTTGTATTTGCACTTGTTCGGTTTAGCAAGAGTCGTCACCGACTTTTTATTTTATCCAATGGAAAGGTCAAAAAGCACAGGAAAGACCTTTGAGATGTTTTCTTGGGTTTGGGGGGTAGATTATGAAAAGGGAAGGTGCTAGCACCCTTTTCATCCATGGTTTTTCATGGGCTCTTAGTTACTTGTTTTAGATCACTTGCCTTTGCTTTTCAATTGTTTGAAATGGTGCTTGGTGTATGTGGTTTTGAAAATGTTTTGAAAAAGATGCCTTGTCTAGGCAACCTTTGTAATGATTCTTGTTTGAATATATACAAAGGTGTGTGTCTTTTTGAAAATATATTTCAATGTTTTGAAAGTTGTCTTGAAATTGTTTTGAAGTTGTGTTGTGAAGTGTGTTTGAAAAATGGCAAGGATGTTTCACAAGATTTTTGATCAAGTAACTAAGAGTTGTCTACCCTATTTTACTCAAATATCTTTCTTATGTTTTTAACCCTTTTTAACAGTGTTGTTTCACCATTGTATTTGGTGAACAACCTGGTGTTAGGATGTTAAATGGCACAGACGCGGGTCATCGTATGCAATCATTGAAGGCAACTTGTGAGACGCTCTAACAATTTTGTAAGGGACGAGATCGTTTTATTGAAGGCAACATCAAGGGTTATTGAGGGACTACGATCTTTGTTTATCGAAGGGACATTTGCTAGAGTGTCTCATACTCGAGGGACATGATTGCATTTTCTGAGGCAACAAGCGAGGTTACCCTAGAGGTGCAAGTGTGAATTGTGTATTGTTTTTCATGCATTTATCTTGTATTAGGTCATCTAGCGATTGATTTCGAATCTTCGCATACAAACCCTAATTACTATACAGTATACTGAAAGCGATAAATTGCGAGAATTTAAAGTCTAAATTATTATAAAACAGTATCCGGGGATGGGGGTACAATTATTTACAAATGGGGATGGGTCTTTATCAGAATAATAATGTCCAAGTATATATTACAACCAAATCGAATCGACGCAATTCAAATATTAACAAATTGTAACAAAACATAAAAAAATAAAGAGAATCAAAAGTATTATGTGATGCATGTGTTTATTTACAAATGAATAAACAAAGATTTAACCTAATAAATTGAGTGTGATTATTATTTATTTTTTGTGTGTTTTATTGATTATGAAGAGAAAAGTTTTAAAAGAAAGAAAAATTATTTTATTTAAAGTTTCTATCATTTTGTATTTTTTAAAGAAAACGAAAATAAAATCTTTATTATTATTGTATTTTATTAAATGAAAACAAACATTTAAAGAAAATTATATTGAGAAAATCAAAATGAAAATTAAGTTATTAATTATTTTTTATTATTAACAAAAAAGGAAATCATTTAGAAAGAAAATAAGTGAAAGAGTATTAGTTTAAAAAAAATTAAAGAGAAAAAAAAAGAGAAAAAAGATAATGGGCCTCATGGAAATGTGGCCCAAATATGAAGAAGAGAGAACTATGAGTCAGAATGAACCAAAAGGGGGGGCGCGCTTAGTAGAAGTATTGGGCTTAGCAATTCGTTTGGGCAAAGGCCCAGCTGAGGCGTACAATGTTTTAGGGTTAATGTCATTTGGTTAGGGTTTGCAGTTTTGGTTACAGCGGCGCCTCCTTTCACTCATCTTCTTCGTTTCTCTTCGTCTTTCTCAAACGAAACTTTGGATTTCTCTCTCACGAGCCTAGCTACCGATGCGTTGCCTCTGCCCTCTCCTCTCCATGACTGTTCAAGGCGATGGTTTGAAAGGTACCGTTTCTTTTTGTTCTAAACGCGTTTTTACAGTTTACATTTGTGTGATTCTTGTACGTTTTATCGTTTGCATGTTTTGATTCTTGTACATTTCACACGTGAGATGCAGAAAAATTGAGGAAAAGGAAACTAATACCTTGGCGTTTTGCTTCTGAAAGAAAGTGATGGAGAGAGAGGGGCATGAGACCGGTGGCGCTCCTTGGTGGTCAGGCGGGGGGAGAGAGTGATGGTAACGCTTCTGGCTTCTGGTACTTTTCTATATATTGATGATGAATCTGAAATTGTTTGTTTCTGATTTTTCGTTGGTGATGTTTGATGATGATGAATACTTCTGAAAACTCTATGTTGTTTGGACTTTTATTGATGTTTGATGATGATTTTGTTCTGAGAACCCTATGTTGTTTTTGCTTCTAAGATTCTTCCTCTTTCTGATGCGTTAATGATGATTACCTCTGAAACTATTTTATTTTGATTTTTGTTGATAGACAAACTGAAACTTGTTTGCTTGCTTCTTCTGAAAACCCTTTGAATGTTGATGTTGAATATGTTTCTGGAGCTCTTTTGAAATTCTTCCTTTCTTTTTGATATTGATGTTTTGATGATGATGAGCTTGTTCTGAAAAACTAGCCTTTGAACTGAGTTTGATGATAATGAACTTGCTTCTGAACTTTTGCCTGTTTTTTGTTGGTTTGATGAGGCTAGACTGTGTTTTTAGGAAATTTTGGTAAGTTTGTAAGCAAGTTATGCTGTTATGAAATGTAGACTTGAGTCGTTTTGGGCAAGCAGGCTTGAGTTGTTTTGGGCAAACAGGCTTGAGTTGTTTGTGTTTGGATTTTTGGTAAGTTGCAGTTTGTGATGCAGGTTTGCTTGAGTTTTTCAAGCTTTGGCCTTTGTTTTGTTTTGTGGTTATTTGGCTTGTAAGTTTGGAGTTTTGGAGGTTATGCAGGTTCTTTGATTTTGGCTTTTTATGGTTGCAGGCAGATCTGTAGCTTTACAGTTTTGCAGTTTGTAATGCTTTGGCTTGTAGGCTTGTTGTGTTTTGCTTGCAAGTTTGTCTTGGGCTTGGTCTGGGTATTTGTTGAGCAGGCTGATGCAGTTTAAGAAGGTTTGCTTGTGTTTGTTGAGCAGGCTGATGCAGTTTGGGTTTTTGAAACAGGCGTGTAAGTTTTGTTGTTTACAGGTTTTTGTTTTTGACAGCAGTTTGAGTTTTTAGTACAGGCAGGTTTGGAGTTGAATTTTTTGTTAAGCAGATTTGCTGTGGGTTATGGGAGGCCGGCTTGCTATTAGTTTCAGCTTGCAGTTTTGCAGGTTGTTGAGTTTTGTAATACAGGTTATGCAATGCAAATTTTTTGTGGGCTCTCTGTCCTCTCTTGGACTGTTATGCAGTCTTGCTCTTTTATGTCCTTTGTATTCTCTTACTGTCTTGAACAATAGCCTGCTTTTGCCAAAACTGCAAACTTTTCACTGGCTCTCTCTTTCCCTCTCTCTCCTCATAAGCATTTTTAATTGCTTATTATATTATAATTCTGAAAAGTTGCTGGCCAGAAAATGATGAGGGCTAGGACAAGCTCTCTTGCTTGTAACTTGGTTTATCTTGCTGCATTGTTGTACTTTCTTTCCATATTTTCTGCATTGTACTTGTTGTGACAGTTTGGCAACTCAATTTGACATTTGGTTAAGGCATTTGAAACTCAGTTTGCAGTGTGTGCAGCCTTGTGCCTTTGCATTTTGAATAAATTGTATGCTTTTAGTTTGACATGCTTTGCATTTTATATATTTTATTTTTCTCTCTGTGAACCAAGAAGAGAAATCTTCTTGTGATTTACAGAGAGGAAAATGAAACATGATGAACATAGCATTTCTGATTCCGGCCAACAGACTTTAATGATGATTTTTCTTTTTATCTGCTTCTGCTTGAAAATTCTTTTCAGTTAATTGCACTGATTCCTTTTTCTTCTGTCTTTTGCAGGTAAGTACCAGTTGAATGATGGAGGACGCAGTAGAAAGTCAAAGATTTTAAGAGATTTAGGCTTAGATTTATTATTTTTTTTCCATTTATTGTAAACAAATATTATTGTAAATACTGTAAGTTGTAAATTTACAATATTCGAATAAAATTTGTAACAACATTTGAAATAAATAAAAAGTCTTTGTCAAAAAAGAATTTTCTACTGTCAAATATTCCAATCTTTTCTTGTATTGTCTATTTAATTATTTAAGTCTCTTCAATCAAAATAACTGGAAATGTATCCCAATAACTTTAATCCAGATGAAATAAATAATCAACAAACTTTGTCGTCTCGCATTAATCACAATACGCCTGGTATTCCAATTAACATATGCGTTGTACAGTTAAACAAACAAGCATTTCATAAACCTTTCACTCCACTGATCAAACAAATGCCTTAATATTCCAAACAAAAGTCTCAGTTCTTATCCCAGATAATTAGGTTTTGAGAAATAACCAGTAATCTTAAACAAGCGTAAAAATAATGTAACAGCCAACTGAACTTCTGAGGATTCAGTTTCTTCTGAGAAATGTGAGCGCAAACCCTAATCCTGGATAGCCAAAGAAAGATCTGTCTGATCGATTCTTGAGTCAATTTTAACAAATCAGAGAGAACCCTAATTCTGGATTGACTGATAAAGAAAAGTCTGTTTGATCAATTCTTGAGTCAACCTTAACAAAATCAGTAAAAACCCTAATTCCGGATTAACTGATAAAGAAAAGTCTGTTTGATCGATTCTTGAGCCAATCTGAAAAATCAGAGAAAACCCTGAGGTGGTGATTTCTTGTGAAAAAAGGAGGGCAAATTTTGGGGTACAGCAGTTGCCCCTGTTCAATCTTCTTGAACCTGAAGAGTTAGATTGGAAAGTTTGTCGTTCGCGACTCGAAGGTAAAAGATGATTGGACACTAGAGTGCCCAAAAATTTGCACTCGCCAAAGCATATCTGAAGGAATGGGCTTAAAGATGCCATTTGGAGATGTGACTGAATCTTGTCGGAGATGGGCTTAAAGATGCCATCCGAGAATGTTTGTTGAACTGTACGTTGTAGGTGAGTGGGTGAGTATCAGAAAGGTGTCCATGTTTGGAACGTCTCTGAGCTGGGGGTCTGAATAAGCAACAGATTAACATCCGTGTCGGGAGGCATCCGTAAATTGTTTTCAGAAATCCTTGAAGTTCGAAACTTGCTAAACTTATCCTACGAAGGGTAAAATATTAGCTGAAACACAAAGTTATGTTGTATGATGCAATGTATGTGTTATATCAATGCTTATGATATATGAATGTAATGAATGTGCATGTAAGCTGATTAGGCGTCTTGCTAAGGAAGATAAATCCTGGATAACGGGAGATAATAAAATCTTTGACTGCCGTTGGGGAAAGTAAATCCTTGACTGCCGCTGGGGATTGAAAATCCTTTGATCATTGAAAATGAGAAGTCTTGGGACCACTGTTGGGGAAATCAGGAGTTTGGGTTGTATGCTAATCTACTGGGGATTCCTGTTTTAAGGAGATCTTCACCAGGGAATATCTGAAAAACTCTGTGAGGAATTGAGAATGAGAGTCTTCATTCTGCTTGGGGAATTAGTGTTGAGGAGCCAAGAACAAGAATCTTCGATCTGCAGGGGATTTGAAATTCTGACAAATTCATGCTGAGAGTGAAGAAAACTCTAGAGAATTAAGGATGAGAGTCTTGATTTTGTTGGGGAGTAAGAACTCTGTGGGGTGATAGCCATACTGTTGCGGAGTGGCTATTCTGTTAGAGAGTAAAAACTCAGGATTCTGGAAAAACTTATTCATGTTTGGAAGAAGTTCAGGTTTAGTTTGTACGCCACTTTGAGAATGAGAATCTTCATTCTGTCGGGAGCAACCGAAACTCAGGTGTTATACCACTTTGAGAATGAGAATCTTCATTCTGTCGGGAATATGAGGAGGTTTAATTGTATACCACTTTGAGAATGAGAATCTTCATTCAGGTCTTGGGTCAGAAGGTTGGGTGTATGCCAATCTACTGGGGTTTCAAGGATGAGAATCTTCATTCTGTTAAGGGTCAGGAGCTTGGGAGTATACCAATCTACTGAGGTTTCAAGGATGAGAATCTTCATTCTGTTAAGGGTATCAAGAGCTTGGGAGTATAGCAATCTCTTGAGGTTTCAAGGATGATAATCTTCATTCTGTTAACGGTATCAGGAGCTTGGGAGTATACCAATCTCTTGAGGTTTCAAGGATGAGAATCTTCATTCTGTTAACGGTATCAGGAGCTTGGGAGTATACCAATCTCTTGAGGTTTCAAGGATGAGAATCTTCATTCTGTTAACGGTATCAGAAGCTTGGGAGTATACCAATCTCTTGAGGTTTCAAGGATGAGAATCTTCATTCTGTTAACGGTATCAGGAGCTTGGGAGTATACCAATCTCTTGAGGTTTCAAGGATGAGAATCTTCATTCTGTTAAGGGTATCAGGAGCTTGAGAGTATACCAATCTCTTGAGATTTCAAGGATGAGAGTCTTCATTCTGTTAACGGTATCAGGAGCTTGGGAGTATACCAATCTTATGAGGTTTTAAGGATGAGAATCTTCATTCTGTTAATGGTATCAGGAGCTTGGGAGTATACCAATCTTCTGAGGTTTTAAGGATGAGAATCTTCATTCTGTTAACGGTATCAGGAGCTTGGGAGTATACCAATCTTCTGATGTTTTAAGGATGAGAATCTTCATTCTGTTAAGGGTCAGGAGGTTGGGAGTATACCAATCTCTTGAGGTTTCAAGGATGAGAATCTTCATTCTGTTAAGGGTATCAGGAGCTTGAGAGTATACCAATCTCTTGAGATTTCAAGGATGAGAGTCTTCATTCTGTTAACGGTATCAAGAGCTTGGGAGTATACCAATCTTCTGAGGTTTTAAGGATGAGAATCTTCATTTTGTTAAGGGTCAGGAGGTTGGGAGTATACCAATCTTCTGAGGTTTCAAGGATGAGAATCTTCATTCTTGAGAGAAACAAAATTTTAGGAGCTTCATTTGCCCATTATTCTGCTGGTGAGTTGTTTCTGTTTGAGGTTTAGGAACTTATCCGTAACTCAACTGAAGTAAAAGCTTTGTCGAAATTTAGGAACTTGTCAGTAATTCGACTGAAGAAAAGCTTTGTCGCTTGAATTTGATTGTACCTCTCCTTTTGTTGGGGAAAATAAATCCCGAGCTGGTGAAGGAGAAAGGAGTTGGATTCTTCATCTCTGATAGTGAAGAGACCAGAATAAATCACTGAGAGATTTATCTGAAATATCAAAAACCCGGAAGGTCTTACATTGGCATAAGAATCAGGGAGATCTTAGTGTCGATCTGACCAAAACAGAGAGGGTCCTGGATTAACTTTGATTCAACCGGATGATGGAAGAATTTCCGACGACCGTAACTTCCAACAGGTGATGAAGGAATTTTTGACGACCGTAACTTCTAACAGGTGATGAAGGAATTTTGATGACTGTAACCTCCAACAGGTGATGAAGGAATCTTCGATGACTGTAACCTCCAACAGGTGATGAAGGAATCTTCGACGACCGTAACTTCCAACAGGTGATGAAGGAATCTTCGACGACCGTAACTTCCAACAGGTGATGAAGGAATCTTTGACGACCGTAACTTCCAACAGGTGATGAAGGAATCTTCGACGACCGTAACTTCCAACAGGTGATGAAGGAATCTTTGACGACCGTAACTTCCAACAGGTGATGAAGGAATCTTCGACGACCGTAACTTCCGACAGGTGATGAAGGAATCTTCGACGACCGATCTGGGTATGTTATGAATGTTATTGAAATGTAATTTGTTTCGGAGAATAAATCCTTGACAAATGTTGGGGAAATAAACCCTTGACTGCTGGTCTGCTAGAGAGGTGATGAACTTCTCGAGGACGCTTGAATTTCTTTTCAGAAAGATTTCGGAGAGATTCGTCACTGCCCCTAGTATCAAATGATTGTGGTACTGCCAGGAAATTTGGACTATATGTGACCCTTTGATGAGATTGACGTTTAAATGTCCCAAGTGATGGTGAGGGAGACTTGCCCCAGGTTAATCTGTAATTGAGAGATTTCTTGAAATCTTGACTGGACTGCCCCAGGTTTAACGAATTTTGAAAGATTTTTGGAAATCTTGACTGGACTGCCCCAGGTTTACTGGATAATATCAAACCAAGTCCCCTTTTGCTGATAGGAGATTTTTTTGCAACGGGAGTATCATCCCTCTTGAAGTGATTTTATTCACTGAGAGAGCTTTCGTTCCTCCGAACATTCATTGTTGTGAATTTCTTCGCTGTCAAATAAATAACCACGTGCAAACAACGATATTCAAATAATGCAAAGTTTATGCATGTCTCGAAGTTTTAAAAAATGCGTTTTTTAGCAGCAAACTTTTTATAAGACAAATTCAACACAAGATTTAGGGCAAAGTCTTACAGGAGTCAGGATACCTTTTGTAACAGTATGCTTTCGAACTAACCCATGCTTTAATTAGGACTTTTGAAGGGTTGTAACGTGGCTTGGTTCGCGGTTTAAGAAACAAAAGATAAAGGCTCAAAGTATATTTGTACCCACCCGCTCTTCAGGATATTCTTTAATCCTAAACTCAGTTAATTGTGCGTCGAACTCTATTCGAGTTTGGAACGACATTTTGGTGATGGTTCACATAAGTTGGATTTTGTGGGAAGGCAGTCATCATTTTTTTGCGACATTTTTCATGTTGTTGAGGATTTATAACGATCTCTTTATTTTTGATTTTGTTATCCCTAATTTTTACCTAACTGTTCTTATTTTTGAGATTACAGTCAGCGGGATGCCCCAGCTTTCTTAAGCCTCCTTCGTAGGTTTTGGCTCAGTGGGTTTTTCTCTTTTGAGAGATCATGACTGCCTATGAGATAAGGAACCATCACTGTCTTTTGATTCCCAAGGAATGTTTTTGATGTCATTCGTTGTATTATGAACTGAGAGTTCGTGACTCGAATGCGCATCTTTTGAATTAACTGAGAGACTACCCTGCCCCAGGTTTAATCAAAGGTTTCAATTTGTGTTTAAAACAGAAAGCTCCTACTTCTTTGGCTCGAAGGGGGTTGACAAGGGATTATCTTCCTTATAACTCAAGTGTTTTAGGGTTTGAAAGAAACGCATGTACATCGTCAGCAAGGTCTGTCCAAAAGCATACTGTATGAGATTATGGCATTGTTTTGTCATCCTCCCTCTAAAGACTTTGTAACTTTCATCAAGAGTTAAATATCATAAAGAAAGTAGGAAGCATAATTCAAGAATAGTGAAAACGAATGGATGAATTCAAGACAAACATATGCGATGCATTAATGAAACAGAGTTTGACATCAACAGATAATTGTTTGAATAACAAAAGAAATTGCAATTTAAGAATTCAAATGGAACAAAAGTCTCTTAGTTCGAACTTTGTCATTTCATGTGGAGAACCCTCAGCAGAAAATTTTCATCTCGCCATCTGGCATGAATTTCAGCACTCAATTGTCAATCAAGTCTTGGATTTTGTTTTTCAAAGCCCAACAGTCGTTGGTGTCATGTCCGGGACTATAGGAGTGGTATACACAAAATGCGTCAGGGTGATAGCTAGGAGCAGAGGTATTGGGCTTCCGAATAGGATCCTTTAAAGCAGTCAGATTGACCTCCAACAAGCATTCCAGTATTAAAGATGATGGTATGTCAGTCTCAGTGAACTGTCTTCCAGACATATTTTGCTTACAACGATTACCCCGTTGACGCTGGCGAGGTTGTTGATGGGCTTGTGACCCTGAAGCAAGTTGAGGAGCTTTTCCCTTGTCTTCTTGTCTCAAAGGAGGTTGAATGATGACTTGATCTTCAACCCTAGTTGTTTGCCCCACTTGGTTATCTTGAAGCAGTTTGTTGACGAGAACCCTGAGCTATTCTTATCTTTGAGCCAGGTCTTGAATGAGAGCCATCTGGCCCACCAGTTGTCCCATCATCTGGATCTTCATTGTTGCCAGCTCAATATGTAGTTCTTCCAACTGATCATTCCTGACGCCGCCTGGATTCCCTAGGACCATGCCCCTTGTGAGGAGAGCTTTCACCTCTTCTTGCCCCTGGGACAGGTTCAAGAACATTTCTTGAAGTTGAGCGTTTTGAGCCTGGATATCTTCAATAGTCCTCTCTAGAGCCATCTCTACTGAAATAAACAGTAGGAGAAATAAGGAAACCTGAAAGGGAAAACCTGTCATGATGTGGATGCATGTTATGTGGATGCATGTTTTCAAGGATCTCGCGGGGTAAACACAAGAAAATGTTAGAGATTGAACTTCGATCAACATATTTGATTGGAGAACTTTGCATTGGTGGATGTCTTTCCACGAGAATCAAGCTCACCATGTCAAGTGGGTCATAGCCCTTGATTCAAGTTGTTGTACTTGATCTTTGACGGCATTTTTTTAGAGGAAAATGAAACCTCTTGCCCTTTGGTAGACGTCTGGTTCAACGTGACCCTGCATCAAAGACCCTCGAGATCCTCGAAATGGTTATTGAAAATGCTATGGTATGATGTTATGATGTTATGTACAGGTATGCAAAAGTAAGCAAGGGTATATACAGATAATCACATTCACACAAAGCAGACAAGTCCTTAGGTTTAGGCTTGCATGGGGTTTGTAGGTAAGTACCCTCTTGAAGTTAGTTGGCTCAACCTGTCCTATAAATAGTAACCGGGTTCTAAGGAGCTCAATATCACTGGATTATTTTCTGTGTTCATTGTTTTGGTTTAGCCACTTAACTGGCGACCAAAATATTCCAAGAAAACAACCCTCAATGAGTGTAGTATCGAGTATCTATCAAATTCGGACTGCACCAAAGCCAGTCATCTCACTACCCCTAATAAGGCCAAGATGGTCAAGTAAGGTTCTAAGAGTTCATTAGTGCTTCATGACATCACTCAGCGGCCCCGTATTCTCTTTGATTGACTCAAAGGCTACCGGTACCCACAAATATGTCACACTAACGTAGCTACTGCTTCAACCATGTCGGTATACCCTGCAAAGTTCCCTCACAGTTTATTGTTACTTACCTAAAAAGGTGTCCCTAAATCTGGGTGTAGGATTTAAAACAAACCCAAACAAAGAACCAAAAAGTAAAGCATACAAGTCAAACAAGATAAGCATGTAAAGGATGATCTAAAACCCTAAGGTAACCCCACGTTTTCAAATATTTCCCCAGCAGAGTCGCCAGTTCTGTGATACGGTGGGAGAATTGACTTGAGGTTTTGCGTTTGTATTCGCACTTGTTCGGTTTAGCAAGAGTCGCCATCGACTTTTTATTTTATCCAATTGAAAGGTCAAAAAGCACAGGAAAGACCTTTGAGATGTTTTCTTGGGTTCAGGGGGTAGATTATGAAAAGGGAAGGTGCTAGCACCCTTTTCATCCATGGTTTTCCATGGGCTCTTAGTTACTTATTTTAGATCACCTACCTTTGCTTTTCAATTGTTTGAAATGGTGCTTGGTGTATGTGGTTTTGAAAATGTTTTGAAAAAGATGCCTTGTCTAGGCAACCTTTGTAATGATTCTTGTTTGAATATATACAAAGGTGTGTGTCTTTTTGAAAGATATTTCAATGTTTTGAAAGTTGTTTTGAAATTTTTTTGAAGTTGTGTTGTGAAGTGTGTTTGAAAAATGGCAAGGATGTTTCACAAGATTTTTGATCAAGTAACTAAGAGTTGTCTACCCTATTTTACTCAAAGATCTTTCTTATGTTTTTAACCCTTTTTAATAGTGTTGTTTCACCATTGTATTTGGTGAACAACCTGGTGTTAGGATGTTAAACGGGACAGGCGCGGGTCATCGTATACAATCATTGAAGGCAACTTGTGATACGCTCTAACAATTTTGTAAGGGACGAGATCGTTTTATCAAAGGCAACATCGAGGGTCATTGAGGGACTACAATCTTTGTTTATCGAAGGGACATTTGCTAGAGTGTATCATACTCGAGGGACATGATTGCATTTTCTGAGGCAACAAGCGAGGTTACCCTAGAGGTGCAAGTGTGAATTGTGTATTGTTTTTCATGCATTTATCTTGTATTAGGTCATCTAGCGATTGATTTCGAATCTTCGCATACAAACCCTAATTACTATACAGTATACTGAAAGCGATAAATTGCGGGAATTTAAAGTCTAAATTATTACAAAACAGTATCCGGGGATGGGGGTACAATTATTTACAAATGGGGATGAGTCTTTATCAGAATAATAATGTCCAAGTATATATTACAACCAAATCGAATCGACGCAATTCAAATATTAACAAATTGTAACAAAACATAAAAAAATAAAGAGAATCAAAAGTATTATGTGATGCATGTGTTTATTTACAAATGAACAAACAAAGATTTAACCTAATAAATTGAGTGTGATTATTATTTATTTTTTATGTGTTTTATTGATTATGAAGAGAAAAGTTTTAAAAGAAATAAAAATTATTTTATCTAAAGTTTCTATCATTTTGTATTTTTTAAAGAAAACGAAAATAAAATCTTTATTATTATTGTATTTTATTAAATGAAAACAAACATTTAAAGAAAATCATATCGATAAAATCAAAATGAAAATTAAGTTATTAATTGTTTTTTATTATTAACAAAAAAGGAAACCATTTAGAAAGAAAATAAGTGAAAGAGTATTAGTTTAAAAAAATTTAAAAAGAAAAAAAAGAGAAAAAAGATAATGGGCCTCATGGAAATGTGGCCCAAATATGAAGAAGAGAGAAATATATGAGTTAGAATGAACCAAAAGGGGGGGCGCGCTTAGCAAAAGTATTGGGCTTAGCAATTCGTTTGGGCAAAGGCCCAGTTGAGGCGTACAATGTTTTAGGGTTAATGTCATTTGGTTAGGGTTTACAGTTTTGGTTACAGCGGCGCCTCCTTTCACTCATCTTCTTTGTTTCTCTTTGTCTTTCTCAAACGAAACTTTGGATTTCTCTCTCACGAGCCTAGCTACCGGTGCGTTGCCTCCGCCCTCTCCTCTCCACGACTGTTCAAGGCGATGGTTTGAAAGGTACCGTTTCTTTTTGTTCTAAACACGTTTTTACAGTTTACATTTGTGTGATTCTTGTACGTTTTATCATTTGCATGTTTTGATTCTTGTACGTTTCACGCGTGAGATACAAAAAAATTGAGGAAAAAGAAACTAATACCTTGGCGTTTTGCTTCTGAAAGAAAGTGATAGAGAGAGAGGGGCGTGAGACCGGTGGCGCTCGTTGGTGTTCAGGCGGGGGGAGAGCGTGATGGTTACTCTTTTGGCTTCTGGTACTTTTCTATATATTGATGATGAATCTGAAATTGTTTGTTTCTGATTTTTCGTTGGTGATGTTTGATAATGATGAATACTTCTGAAAACTCTATGTTGTTTGGACTTTTATTGATGTTTTATGATGATTTTGTTATGAGAACCCTATGTTGTTTTTGCTTCTAAGGTTCTTCCTCTTTCTGATGCGTTAATGATGATTACCTCTGAAACTATTTTATTTTGATTTTTGTTGATGGACAAACTGAAACTTGTTTGCTTGCTTCTTCTGAAAACCCTTTGAATGTTGATGTTGAATATGTTTCTGGACCTCTTCTGAAATTCTTCCTTTCTTTTTGATATTGATGTTTTGATGATGATGAGCTTGTTCTGAAAAACTAGCCTTTGAACTGAGTTTGATGATAATGAACTTGCTTCTGAACTTTTGCCTGTTTTTTGTTGGTTTGATGAGGCTAGACTGTGTTTTTTAGGCAATTTTGGTAAGTTTGTAAGCAGGTTATGCTGTTATGAAATGTAGACTTGAGTCATTTTGGTCAAGCAAGCTTGAGTTGTTTTGGGCAAACTGGCTTGAGTTGTTTGTGTTTGGATTTTTGGTAAGTTGCAGTTTGTGATGTAGGTTTGCTTGAGTTTTTCAAGCTTTGGCCTTTGTTCTGTTTTGTGGTTATTTGGCTTGTAAGTTTGGAGTTTTGGAGATTATGCAGGTTCTTTGATTTTGGCTTTTTATGGTTGCAGGCAGATCTGTAGCTTTATAGTTTTGCAGTTTGTAATGCTTTGGCTTGCAGGTTTGTTGTGTTTTGCTTGCAAGTTTGTCTTGGGCTTGGCCTGGGTATTTGTTGAGCAGGCTTATGCAGTTTAAGCAGGTTTGCTTGTGTTTGTTGAGCAGGCTGATGTAGTTTGGGTTTTTGAAACAGGCCTGTAAGTTTTGTTGTTTACAGGTTTTTGGTTTTGACAGCAGTTTGAGTTTTTAGTACAGGCAGGTTTGGAGTTGAATTTTTTGTTAAGCAGATTTGCTGTGGGTTATGGGAGGCCGGCTTGCTGTTAGTTTCAGCTTGCGGTTTTGCAGGTTGTTGAGTTTTGTAATACAGGTTATGCAATGCAAATTTTTTGTGGGCTCTCTGTCCTCTCTTGGACTGCTATGCAGTCTTGCTCTTTTATATCCTTTGTGTTCTCTTACTGTCTTGAACAATAGCCTGCTTTTGCCAAAACTGCAAACTTTTCACTGGCTCTCTCTTTCCCTCTCTCTCCTCATAAGAATTTTTAATTGCTTATTATATTATAATTCTGAAAAGCTGCTGGCCAGAAAATGATGAGGGCTAGGACAAGCTCTCTTGCTTGTAACTTGGTTTATCTTGCTGCATTGTTGTACTTTCTTTCCATATTTTCTGCATTGTGCTTGCTGTGACAGTTTGGCAACTCAATTTGACATTTGGTTAATGCATTTGAAACTCAGTTTGCAGTATAGTTTGCTTTGTGTGCAGCCTTGTGCCTTTGCATTTTGAATAAATTGTATGCTTTTAGTTTGACATGCTTTGCATTTTATATTTTATTTTTCTCTCTGTGAACCGAGAAGAGAAATCTTCTTGTGATTTGCAGAGAGGAAAATGAAACATGATGAACATAGCATTTCTGATTCCGGCCAGCAGACTTTAATGATGATTTTTCTTTTTATCAGCTTCTACTTGAAAATTCTTTTCAGTTAATTGCACTGATTTCTTTTTCTTCTGTCTTTTGCAGGTAAGTACCAGTTGGATGATGGAGGACGCAGTAAAAAGTCAAAGATTTCAAGAGATTTAGGCTTAGATTTATTATTTTTTTTCATTTATTGTAAACAAATATTATTGTAAATACTGTAAGTTGTAAATTTACAATATTCGAATAAAATTTGTAACAACATTTGAAATAAATAAAAAGTCTTTGTCAAAAAAGAATTTTCTACTGTCAAATATTCCAATCTTTTCTTGTATTGTCTATTTAATTATATAAGACTCTTCAATCAAAATAACTGGAAATGTATCCCAATAACTTTAATCCAGATGAAATAAATAATCAACAAACTTTGCCGTCTCGCATTAATCACAATACGCTTGGTATTCCAATTAACATATGCGTTGTACAGTTAAACAAACAAGCATTCCATAAACCTTTCACTCCATTGATCAAATAAATGCCTTAATGTTCCAAACAAAAGCCTCAGTTCTTACCCCAGATAATTAGGTTTTGAGAAATAACCAGTAATCTTGAACAAGCGTAAAAATAATGTAACAGCCAACTGAACTTCTGAGGATTCAGTTTCTTATGAGAAATGCGAGCGTAAACCCTAATCCTGGATTATTGCCAAAGAAAGATCTGTCTGATTGATTCTTGAGTCAATTTTAACAAATCAGAGAGAATCCTAATTCTGGATTGACTGATAAAGAAAAGTCTGTTTGATCAATTCTTGAGTCAACCTTAACAAAATCAGTGAAAACCCTAATTCCGGATTAATTGATAAAGAAAAGTTTGTTTGATCGATTCTTGAGCCAATCTGAAAAAATAAGAGAAAACCCCGAGGTTATGATTTCTTGTGAAAAAGAGAGGGCAAATTTTGTGGTACAACACAATAATTCACCACAACGGAGGATTATTGTACCGTAGTTTTGATTAGGTTGGAGCATTTCTTTTATTTACAATCTTGGCGCTATTTTACTTCGAGCGTTTACTTTCCAGTTGTACCAGATTTAAAGACTCTTATTTGAAGCAGGTTTCTATTTAAGTTCTTTATTTTATTCAATTGCTTTGTCTCGCACTTGCATTACTTATTTTATTACCTTGCCTTGCCTTTATTATTATGTTTATTTCAGTCAACTTTAATATGCTTGCTTTTATTTCCATGTCTGGCTAATTATTTTAAGGTTGGAATGTAAAGATCATTGTCATAATAGCATTTCAACATTGTATCAGTAGAAACACCTTAGGGGTTGTTTTAACTTTTAACACAAGTTTTCCGCACTTAATATTTTTGGATAAGATCAAAAGTTGTCCATTTCAAAGAGTAAACTTAGTTAGTTTTTAATCGGTCAAAAAGGGCAAAAGAGTTTTGACTGGTTAATTAGGGATCTTTGACACTTTAGAAAAAAATGATTTTGAAACTATTTTCGGACGCGTTTATAGGTTTACAATCTGATTCTCGAGCAAAAGCCAAGAATCTCTTAATGTCAATCATTCTGAGTTGAAACCACTTTTTTACTAAGTTAAGAAACTACTTTCTTAAAAATAGGTTTGCTGCTTTGACGCTTGAAGTGCCCTTTTATAACTGACAATAAAAGGATTTGATTAGAGAGTAAACTCGGTTCTTAGTTAGTGAAAGTGACAAGTTCCTGTCAAATTGTTCCTTTACTATAGTGGGAAATATTTCCCCATGAGTAGTTCTATCAAATACAAATTGAAATGTTATTTTACTAATGTGATTTACATTCTAGCATGTCTTTCATCTGAATTTACTTTATCTATTTATTTCCTTTGTGTTATACTCTGTTGCACCCCAAAATTTGCCCTCCCATATTCTTCAAGAAATTGCCAAGCCAAGTCACAAAATTCCCCAAGGGTTGTGCAGTCCAACTGTCTCCTATACAGTCAAAACTAGGGTTTGGGTTCTGATCAAGAAATTGAAGGTTTCAAAGGCCCAATCAAGTCTCATATGCCTACAAATATGGTCAAGCATCCTCATATCAAGTTTCAAGGCATTCAACTCAAAATTGCACAGTCAAAACCCTAAATTGCACTACAGTCAACTGTAGGGGCAAAATGGTCATTTGGTAGTCAAAAGTTCAAATTTTTGGTCAACATATCATTTTGAAGCCACAAACATCATTTGATCAATGCTTGATCATGATTCTCAAAATTTGGCTCAGAAATCATCAAAGATACAAAAGTTACTATATTTGGACAGCTGAAAAAGTCAACTGAAATTGACCAGGGCATAACTTTCACATGGATTATCAGAAAAATTCCATCCAAAGCTCATTTTGAAGAGAAAGACATTTCCTACAACTCATCTTCATATTCCAAGTCCAAGAAATGCTCTCACAAAAAGTTATCAATTTCAACATTATAGGTCATTTTCAAAAGTCAACAAAAAGGGACTTTAAGTCAAAGGCCATAACTTGAGATTGGTAAATCAAAATGACATGGGACAAAAGGCATTGGTTAAAGGACTCAAAGACCTTTCCAAAATGTCCAAGAACATGAGAAAAGATTAAAAATTGAGCAAGTTATGCCTTGTGGAAGTTGGGAAATTTTTGGATATTTTGAAAAGTCAACATTACTTCAAATGACCTAAAATTGCTAATGGGCCCATTTTTCTTCCATGATTCATCATTCTAAGCATATGCACGACCACTTGGCCCAAAGGGAAGTATTTTCTCATTTTTTATTTATTTATTTGAATTTTTATTTATATTAATTCAATTAAATCAATTAAATACATGAAAAATATCAAACTTGCCTTAACAAATCTTTTTATACATGTTTTAAGGTCAATATTTCGTGTAAAGGCAAATTAGGAAAGATTTGGGGTGATTGGATGCAAATTGATACAAGAACATGTGAAAAAGATTCAAAAAGATCCTTAAGCAAATCAAATCTTCAATCAAAGATTACAAGGGATTCTTATCAATTTTCTTAACCTAATAGCCTCATTACATAAACAGGAATCAAACCCTAATCACAAGACACCCTAAGCTGCGCAGAAGAACAATAGACAAACTTGGAAAATGGTTAAAAAAACTCAAAACTGAAATCATTGATAGAGGGCGATTCAAAGCTTAATTCCTTTTCCAATAGCTTCCTCAAGGTTCCCAGAAGCGATTCCAATCCCTAACATCAACTCAAACGCAAGGAATTGGTAACGAGACCTTCGACTGTACAGCAAAAAACTCATAAACGCATATCATGTTCTAGGCATTTTTTATGAAATTTAATTGTAGATTCTTATTCCTCATGATGTTCTGAAGCTAACCCATGCCCTTAATTTGATTATTATGCTGTGTATGCAATTTCGCCATTGTTGCTTTTCTAGGGTTTATGAAGCTCAAAATTGGGGCTTTTAAAAATAGGCAAAATTAATCCTCCAAACGACCACCATTCAATTCAGCGCTTGAAGACGAAGAACATGGAACCCTCGCGCTCAATTTATGAGCGTCGAGGAGCTAATCGTTATTTTCTCAAAGGACCCATTCTGAAACGCGTGTGAAACCGTGGCCTAAAAGTTCTGCGTTTTAGAAAAGTAGAGAAGACGAACTCGTGGCAAACAGCGACTGGAGCATTCAAATTTCGCGCGTTCCAATCCACTAAACGCGTTGCTTTCTTTATATTATTTAGTTGTTATTTATATAATAAACGCGCAGTAATGGCTTAGTGGCACAGGTATTGCCTTGCAATGTCCAAGACCTGGGTTCGAGTCCCAGGTCTGTATAATATTTCATGTTATTTTTCAATTCAAGTTCCTATGCAGGCATAACCTTAAGGCACACCATGCATCCTCAATAATCAAGCATACACGCATCCAAGAGCATCCAAATCAAAGGCCAGGATTGAAGAACATGCTATGCCCAGGTCAACGTTGATGCATGCAAGCTATGAAAGTCAAAAAGGCCTCAGAGTCATTAGGCCAGAATTTCACACTAAAACCTCCATATTGGGACTGAACCCCTCCCTGGTTTGCACATATTTTTTTTTTTATTGTTTTATTATTTGTTTTGCTTTGATTTAATTAATTGTTTTTTTTACAAAAAATACAGAAAATACATAAAAATTCAGAGGAGATGAAAAATATAATAAATAATATTTATTTTGATATTTTCTTGTAAATAATGCATATAAATGAATTTAGTTTTAAATTAGGTTTGATTTAAATTCTTTTCATAAAAAATCCAAAAATATAGAATTAGGTTAAATTGATAATTTTTATTCCTTTTAAATTTTTTTCCTTTACCATAATATATTTATTTACTTATTTTTATAATTAAATTGTATAAATAACTTAGGTTTAAATTAGGTTAAAAATTCAATATTTTTCTTAATAACTTAAAAATAAATAGAATTAGGGTTTGCATTTTATTTTAATTTTAATTAATTCTCTTTTTCTATTAAACTTAAAAAACACAAAAATATCAAAAAACATTTTCTTTTAATTTTAATTTTAATTCCTCATTAACTTTAATATTTTGCAAAAGGGTCCAACGCCCTCGCTTCGATAATTCTTTTATTGCGCATATTTATTTTATGTCATTTAAATAATTATGTATCTCTCCCAAAGCCATGTAATTCGGACAATTTAACTTCTCGCACTTTTATTTCTTTTGCTTTATTTACTTTCCGTCAAATCGGGTCCGGTTTAATTTTGGCGATATGGACCCGCGCCATTTGTAATAGCTTAGATTTACTTTTCCTCGCAAATATTTTAACTGTTAACCAAGCATGAAAGAATGTATGAACCATAATAAAATCAAGCGTAGATCACAATGAACATGACAAGACAAATATCAATGAACATGACACACGAATCGCACACACCACCCCTAGGGTACGCCTCACTGTTGCCTTGCCTCGAAAGGTGATCGTCGAGTAGAGGATGTTTTAGTAAGTCCTCATGATCCGAGAACCTGGCATGAGGGTAGCTTCTAAGGTATCTTCCTATTGCTCTGGTGATCACCATGTCCCGAACCTTCGAATTGACCCGAACACCTCCAACGGTGGTGCTACCTACCTCTCAATGGTGGGATGGCACTACTTTAAAGGACATTTACACAGACGAATTCCTTAGGGTAGGTAGGTTCTCAAGGATACTTGCTCTAATTTCAAACAAAAATACTTTTCACACCAACACATTTTCAAAAGCTTTCAAAGCAATTTTTTCAAACACTCTGACGTACGAGTCGAACTGAAAATTTTCAAAGAAACTTTTTAAAACCCACAATTGAAAAGCAAACAAACCATTTTTGAAAACACAATGAGCAAGTATCTAAGAGCCCATGGATAACCATGGATAGAAAGGGTGCTAATACCTTCCCTTTCTATAACCTACCTCCCGAACCGAGAGCAATCTCTTTAAGGAATTTTTCTGTGCTTTTGTCCTTTCCATTTGGAGAAAATAAAAGACGGTGGCGACTCTTGCTTCTGCGACATTTTGCGAACCAGCGTTAAACAGTCAGTTCCAGATCCACCGATCACAGAACTGGCGACTCTGCTGGGGACTGAACTTAAAGTGGGGTGTACCTTAGGGCTAGGTCATAACTATGTTTTCAATTGTCTTCTTTGCTTGCTTTATTATTGTGGGTTGCTTGGGAGTTCTATAGATCCTAACCCGGATCTGGGGGATACCTTTCTTAGAAAGTAGCAACAAGGCTGTGAGGGAACTGTGCGGGGTATACCGACATGGTTGAAACAGTCTGCTACGTTGATGTGGCACTTTGGTGTGTACCGGTAACCCTTGAGTTCAGTCAAGGAGAGTACGGGGCCTCCGCGTGGTGTCGTGAAGCATCAACAGACCTTAGGAACCTTAATTGAACTATCTTGGCCTCTTTAGGGTAGTGAGATAACTGACTTTGGTGCAGTCCGAGGTTGGTTGATACTCGATACTACGCTCAATTGAGGGTTGCTTTCCTGGAATATTTCGGTCGCCAGTTCAGTGGCTAAATCGAAACGATGAACAATGAAAGCAACCCCGTGATATTGGGAACCTTAGAACCCGGTTACTTTGATTAGGACAGGTTGAACCCACCAACTTAAAGAGGGTACTACCCAGACCCCATGCTGGCCTAAACCCTAAGGGTTTCTCTTGTGTGACTTGTGTGCCTTTGTACTTGCCTACTTGCATGCTTGTTAGCTGACACATGAACTATTTGCAGGTTTTGTTTATAGTCCTTAACTAGGACTCATGACAGGGTTTACCAAATTTCTTGCAGGTTTTGTTTATAGTCCTTAACTGGGACTCATAACAGGGTTTACTAGATCTCTTGCAGGTTTTGTTTATAGTCCTTAACTGGGACTCATAACAGGGTTTACTAGATCTCTTGCAGGTTTTGTTTATAGTCCTTAGTTGGGACTCATAACATGGTTTACCTACATCACCCCATGCATAGCATGACATCATATCATTGCATACATCCTAACCCATTTCAAGGATCTCAAGGGCTTGTGATGCAGGTCATGATGAACAATTATCCCAGCAAGGGGCAAAGAGGATTTATTTTCCTCTAGCCAAGGTTGTCAGGGGCTATGACCCACTGGATATGGTGAGCCTTTGACCCCTGAAGAAGGGCTCTCTACAACAGGAAGTTCCTTCAATCAAGTTGCCAGTTTCCAACTCTAACAAGTTTCTCTGTTTACCCTGCGAGGTCCTTGAAATCATTACATGCATGTCATACATCTCATTGCATTGCAGGTGTCCCTTTGACAGGTTGCTTACCCTTCTTCGCTGTTTATTTCAGCCGATCGCCATGAATCCTGAATCATCAGCTGAGCAGTCCATCAAGGCCCTCCAGGCTCAGAATGCCCAGTTCCAAGGGTTGATCATGAACTTGACCCAGGGGCAACAAGATCTGAAGGCTCTGCTCTTGAAGAAAGAAAAGAAGAAGAGGAGGACTGTTTTGTTCAGCCCTAGACGCAGATCTGGGAATGCACCGCAGATTGAAACTGAGAGGACAACTCCATCTGTGAGGGAAGGTAGTCATCAGGGGGAAAGGGTTCCCAGTCCAGTGGTCTCCGACAACGAGACAGATTTCAACGACGAACAATACCCTCCTGCCGAAGACAAGTACAAACAGTTGGAGGATAGGCTGAATGCTATGGAGATCCAACAGGTACCTGGGCTGGATTTTGGAGAGCTGGGTTTATCAACTGGTGTGATTATTCCTCGGAAGTTCAAAGCACCATCCTTTACCAAGTATGACGGGGCGTCTTGTCCCAAGTTACATCTCAGGTCCTATGTTCGGAAGATTCAACCATATACGGTGGACAAGAATTTGTGGATCCACTTCTTCCAGGAGAGTCTTTCAGGGACTCATCTCGAATGGTTCTATCAGCTAGATGGGACCAAGGTTCGTAACTGGGAGGAGTTGGCTACTGCTTTCTACAAGCAGTATCAATATAATGCCGACCTTGCTCCTACGCGTACCCAACTCCAGGGTATGTCGTTAGGATCAAGTAAAGGTTTTAAAGAATATGCGCAGAAATGGAGGGATCTTGCTGGAAGGGTACAACCACCTCTGACTGATCGGGAACTGGTCGATATGTTCTTGGGGACCCTGTCTGGTCCATTCTACAACCACCTAATTGGGAATTCGTCTGCTGGATTCACAGATCTTATCTTGACTGGAGAGCGAATAGAAGCTGGCATCCGGTCTGGGAAAATTCAAGAGGGTGCACCTTCTGATAAAAAGCCTCATCATGGAAAGAAAGAATCCAATGCTGTGCACGGTAAAAAGAGCCGTCATGAGGCAGGGGCAATCCAGATCTCCAGTCCCGGACCTGCTCAACAAGGACAGGGGCAGCAGCGCAAGGAGAAACAACAGTATACCAAACTCAACATGTCGCTGGATCAAGCACTGCAGCAAATGTTGAAGGCAGGGCTGATCACCTTAAGGGCTCCTCTTCGGAATCCGAACACTTCTGCTCCCAACTATCACCCCAATGATAGGTGCGCATATCATTCTGATAGCCCGGGGCATACTACGGACAACTGCTGGCCTCTCAAGAACAAAATTCAAGATATGATCGACGCTGGGGAGATTCAGTTTGAAGTGCCTGAGACTCCGAACATAATCACTGCTCCGTTACCCAATCGTTGAAGACCTATTGTTCATTTGAATTTTTGAGTTGTATTTTTCTTTGCTTATACAAACAATTAATGTCATAGCAAACTCTTTTATTCTATTAATGCATCGCATATGTCTGTTTTGGGAATTAATACAATTGTTTTCATTATATTCAAAATTCTTTTCATATTTTTTCTGATGATCAACTCTTGGTTAATAATTCTGAGCCTCTTGAGGGAGGATGACGAAAACGATACCACGATCTGCAGTATGCTTTTGAACAGACCCCGCTGATGAGGTACAAGCATTGTTTCAATTCCTAAACACTGGAGTTATAAGGATGATAATCCCTCGTCAACCCATCTGAGCCAAAGAAGTAGGAGTTTTATTTTCGAAAAGTGAAACCCTTAATCATAACCTGGGGCAGGGTAGGCTTCTCAGTTGATCCAAGTGCACAATGAATGGCACCAAATGAGTTGTTCCAAAAACAAAAAGACAGTGATGGTTCAGAACAATCATAAGGACAGACAGTCATTATCAAAAACAAAATCATAAACGAAAAGCCCATTAAGTCAAAACCCATGAAGGAGACTTACAAAACTGGGGCATCCCGCTGACTGTAATTCCAAAAAAGGAAACAGTTCAGGCAAAAAAGACAGGGATAACAAAATCAAAAAAGCAAGAGGTCTTATAAACCCTCGACAAAAAAGGAATGACTGCCTATTCAAAATAAGTTATCCGCATCCGAATCATCACCAGAAAATCAGAGCAAAGACTCAAACAAGGTCTAACGTATGATCAACTGAGTTTAGGTTTGAAGAACATCACGAAGAGCGGGTGGGTACAAATAAAATTTGAGCCTTTATCCTTTGTTTCTTAAACCGTGAACCAGGCCACGTTACAACCCTTAAAAGTCCTAGCTGAAGCACGGGTTAGTTCGAAAGCATACTGTTACGAAGGTATCCTGACTCCTTAAGGCTACGGTAAATACAAAGTTGACATCATGTTTTACAAACATTCACATGTTCTATGAAAAAATGCATTTTTAAAATCTTCAAGACAGACATAAGCTTTGCATTTTTAACATAACTTTGTTTGCATATGACTTTTTGTTTGAACAACATAGAAATCCGCACGACGAATGCCTAATGAACAGAAGTACTTCCAATCAAGGGGCATGGTATGACTATTGTCCATCATCTGGGGCAATCCAATCAAGATTCGGAAAATCTCTCAAAAGGCCAAATAGCCTGGGGCAAATCTCCACCTGGGTCACTTGGGGCATTCCAACAACGAATCTTGCCTGATCAAACACCTTCTGGTAGCATGACAAAGCACTTCTAACAGGGGCAACTCCCTACTTTCTGAGAACATGGACATAGTCGGAAAAATACTACGCACAATCAAAGACCCGCTAGGTTGACATACCTAGGCAAAAATAAGGGCTTCCCGGCGAACCAAAAGGGTTCGGGCAAAATGAAGGGATGAAATGGAAAAAATCTGTACACCTGGCAAGTCGAAAACCTGAAAAGGCGGCTTGGGCAAAAATGGGTATCCCGGTGGACTGAAAACCCAAAAGGGCGGTCCAGACAAAAGTTAGGGATCAAAGCGTACGACTATGTCCTGTCATCTTGTCACCTGCCTACCTGAAGAAGGTTTGACCCTCAACAATTATCAGCATCCCACAGGTGCCTCCCCCATAGAAACAGGGGCAATAAAGAGTGGTCTAAGCAGTCTGATTGTTCTATCCTCCAAGGTATCAGGGTAGGTTCCGTTGAAGAACTTAACCAATACAGTTCAATACTTCCCCAGGAGAGTCCAATCCAGTTCCCCAGGAAATTTGGAATTCATATCCCCAAGCAGTAAGCTTATCCCCAGTAAATTCTGGAAGCTTACCCTCGCAGAACACGAATGCATCGTCCGGCTTTATTTAAAGAGTTATTTCCTTAACAGGATATAACTGGGTTATCCTCAGCCAAAAGCCACGGAAAGAGCATCCTCGATACAGTCTTCTTACCCCAGCGAAGTCCATCAATACTTCCAACGACAAGGATATCCCCAGCAAACTATTATCAACACTCAACAAGGTATCCCTCTTCCCACAGAGTATTGCTTCCCAGCATGGTCACTAGAGTATCTTTGCTCCCCGCAGAATCTTCCATTTGCCAAGATCATCCCCCAACAGAGTCATCTTCTCCTACCGGTATTCTTGCAGTTATCACCCCCAGTGGAAGCAAAATCTATTCCTCAACATCAGCCCAGGATACGACTTCCTGGCACCCATCAAGGATTTATTTTCTTAGACAAATATACATTCATAAACAATCACATCTTCATACATTATAGCATGCATATGCATCATACTACACGAATCTCATTAATTTTGAAGACATACAGTTCATGCATCATGATTTTGCATACAATTATGTTTTGCCTTTTCAGGAAAAAGATCAACACAAAAATGATTACTATCAACTATCGCAATTCTTCTAGATATAGTCTCAGATATGATCCAGATATGGTGACGTTCTGATGCTGCTTCCAGATTTCCTTCTAGATATAGTTTCAGATATGATCCAGATATGGTGACGTTCTGATGCTGCTTCCAGATTTCCTTCTAGATATAGTTTCGGATATGATCCAGATATGGTGACGTTCTGATGCTGCTTCCAGATTTCCTTCTAGATATAGTTTCGGATATGACCCAGAGATGGTGACGTTCTGATACTGCTTCCAGATTTCCTTCTAGATATAGTTTCGGATATGACCCAGATATGGTGACGTTCTGATGCTACTTCCAGATTTCCTTCTAGATATAGTTTCGGATATGACCCAGAGATGGTGACGTTCTGATACTGCTTCCAGATTTCCTTCTAGATATAGTTTCAGATATGACCCAACGACGGTGACGTTCTGATACTGCTTCCAGACATCCTTCTAGATATAGTGTCGGATATGACCCAGAGATGGTGACGTTCTGATGCTGCTTCCAGACATCCTTCTAGATATAGTTTCGGATATGACCCAGAGATGGTGACGTTCTGATACTGCTTCCAGATTTCCTTCTAGATATAGTTTCGGATATGACCCAGATATGGTGACGTTCTGATGCTGCTTCCAGATTTCCTTCTAGATATAGTTTCGGATATGACCCAGAGATGGTGACGTTCTGATACTGCTTCCAGATTTCCTTCTAGATATAGTTTCGGATATGACCCAGATATGGTGACGTTCTGATGCTGCTTCCAGATTTCCTTCTAGATATAGTTTCAGATATGACCCAGATATGGTGACGTTCTGATGCTGCTTCCAGATCTCCTTCCAGATATAGTCCAGATGTAAACCAGATATGGCAACGTTCTGACACTTATTCCAGTTGAAGATATTTCAAGGCCTTCTCTAGTCCAGCTAAATCGGCTCCCAACAGATTTTTTCTGATAAAGACTCAGTAGAAGTTATCCCAGATGTTTCCCTCTCCGACGATGAGTGTGAGGTGATAGTCTCCTATGGTCCCCTCTCCGGCAAGTGCATGAGGTGGTAATTCCTTCTTCAGATGTTTCCCTCTCCGACAATGAGTGTGAGGTGATAGTCTCCTATGGTCCCCTCTCCGGCAAGTGCGTGAGGTGGTAATTCCTTCTTCAGATGTTTCCCTCTCCGACGATGAGTGTGAGGTGATAGTCTCTTATGGTTCCCTCTCCGACGATATATGTGAGGTGGTAAGTCCTTTTCAGATGTTTCCCTCTCCGACGTTGAGTGAGGTGATTCTCTTTCAGATTATAATGGCCTATGGTTCTCGTCCCGATCCTGCGAAGATGGTATTTCCCACCAAGATTTTCTCAACGAGCGTTGTTGAAGTTAAAATCACCCAAGGTTCTCTTACCATTCATGCTAAAGCAGTAACCATCCCTGGTTCATTCATCATCTTTTGAAGCTCCAGACTCAGCTCCTGTAACCAGGCAGGACATATCTATACCAAGCATCTAAAATCAGCTCCTGCAACGTGTCAGGTACTCATTTTTTCTTTTGCAGGTATGCAGGTTCTCGCTAAGGAATCTCCTACGCGATCAACATCCAGATGGCATCTATAAGCCCATCATCCTATCCAGCAATCTCTAAATGGCATCTATAAGCCCATTCCCCCATCACACTGCTAACATGTGAGCGCAAATTTCTGGGCACTCTAGTGTCCAATCATCTTCTACCCTCGGATTACGAAAGGCACGTCCGCCAATCTGCATCCTCAGGTCTAAGAAGATTGAACAGGGGCAACTGTTGCACCCCAAAATTTGCCCTCCCATATTCTTCAAGAAATTGCCAAGCCAAGTCACAAAATTCCCCAAGGGTTGTGCAGTCCAACTGTCTCCTATACAGTCAAAACTAGGGTTTGGGTTCTGATCAAGAAATTGAAGGTTTCAAAGGCCCAATCAAGTCTCATATGCCTACAAATATGGTCAAGCATCCTCATATCAAGTTTCAAGGCATTCAGCTCAAAATTGCATAGTCAAAACCCTAAATTGCACTACAGTCAACTGTAGGGGCAAAATGGTCATTTGGTAGTCAAAAGTTCAAATTTTTGGTCAACATATCATTTTGAAGCCACAAACATCATTTGATCAATGCTTGATCATGATTCTCAAAATTTGGCTCAGAAATCATCAAAGATACAAAAGTTACTATATTTGGACAGCTGAAAAAGTCAACTGAAATTGACCAGGGCATAACTTTCACATGGATTATCAGAAAAATTCCATCCAAAGCTCATTTTGAAGAGAAAGACATTTCCTACAACTCATCTTCATATTCCAAGTCCAAGAAATGCTCTCACAAAAAGTTATCAATTTCAACATTATAGGTCATTTTCAAAAGTCAACAAAAAGGGACTTTAAGTCAAAGGCCATAACTTGAGATTGGTAAATCAAAATGACATGGGACCAAAGGCATTGGTTAAAGGACTCAAAGACCTTTCCAAAATGTCCAAGAACATGAGAAAAGATTAAAAATTGAGAAAGTTATGCCTTGTGGAAGTTGGGAAATTTTTGGATATTTTGAAAAGTCAACATTACTTCAAATGACCTAAAATTGCTAATGGGCCCATTTTTCTTCCATGATTCATCATTCTAAGCATATGCACGACCACTTGGCCCAAAGGGAAGTATTTTCTCATTTTTTATTTATTTATTTGAATTTTTATTTATATTAATTCAATTAAATCAATTAAATACATGAAAAATATCAAACTTGCCTTAACAAATCTTTTTATACATGTTTTAAGGTCAATATTTCGTGTAAAGGCAAATTAGGAAAGATTTGGGGTGATTGGATGCAAATTGATACAAGAACATGTGAAAAAGATTCAAAAAGATCCTTAAGCAAATCAAATCTTCAATCAAAGATTACAAGGGATTCTTATCAATTTTCTTAACCTAATAGCCTCATTACATAAACAGGAATCAAACCCTAATCACAAGACACCCTAAGCTGCGCAGAAGAACAATAGACAAACTTGGAAAATGGTTAAAAAAACTCAAAACTGAAATCATTGATAGAGGGCGATTCAAAGCTTAATTCCTTTTCCAATAACTTCCTCAAGGTTCCCAGAAGCGATTACAATCCCTAACATCAACTCAAACGCAAGGAATTGGTAACGAGACCTTCGACTGTACAGCAAAAAACTCATAAACGCATATCATGTTCTAGGCATTTTTTATGAAATTTAATTGTAGATTCTTATTCCTCATGATGTTCTGAAGCTAACCCATGCCCTTAATTTGATTATTATGCTGTGTATGCAATTTCGCCATTGTTGCTTTTCTAGGGTTTATGAAGCTCAAAATTGGGGCTTTTAAAAATAGGCAAAATTAATCCTCCAAACGACCACCATTCAATTCAGCGCTTGAAGACGAAGAACATGGAACCCTCGCGCTCAATTTATGAGCGTCGAGGAGCTAATCGTTATTTTCTCAAAGGACCCATTCTGAAACGCGTGTGAAACCGTGGCCTAAAAGTTCTGCGTTTTAGAAAAGTAGAGAAGACGAACTCGTGGCAAACAGCGACTGGAGCATTCAAATTTCGCGCGTTCCAATCCACTAAACGCGTTGCTTTCTTTATATTATTTAGTTGTTATTTATATAATAAACGCGCAGTAATGGCTTAGTGGCACAGGTATTGCCTTGCAATGTCCAAGACCTGGGTTCGAGTCCCAGGTCTGTATAATATTTCATGTTATTTTTCAATTCAAGTTCCTATGCAGGCATAACCTTAAGGCACACCATGCATCCTCAATAATCAAGCATACACGCATCCAAGAGCATCCAAATCAAAGGCCAGGATTGAAGAACATGCTATGCCCAGGTCAACGTTGATGCATGCAAGCTATGAAAGTCAAAAAGGCCTCAGAGTCATTGGGCCAGAATTTCACACTAAAACCTCCATATTGGGACTGAACCCCTCCCTGGTTTGCACATATTTTTTTTTTATTGTTTTATTATTTGTTTTGCTTTGATTTAATTAATTGTTTTTTTTACAAAAAATACAGAAAATACATAAAAATTCAGAGGAGATGAAAAATATAATAAATAATATTTATTTTGATATTTTCTTGTAAATAATGCATATAAATGAATTTAGTTTTAAATTAGGTTTGATTTAAATTCTTTTCATAAAAAATCCAAAAATATAGAATTAGGTTAAATTGATAATTTTTATTCCTTTTAAATTTTTTTCCTTTACCATAATATATTTATTTACTTATTTTTATAATTAAATTGTATAAATAACTTAGGTTTAAATTAGGTTAAAAATTCAATATTTTTCTTAATAACTTAAAAATAAATAGAATTAGGGTTTGCATTTTATTTTAATTTTAATTAATTCTCTTTTTCTATTAAACTTAAAAAACACAAAAATATCAAAAAACATTTTCTTTTAATTTTAATTTTAATTCCTCATTAACTTTAATATTTTGCAAAAGGGTCCAACACCCTCGCTTCGATAATTCTTTTATTGCGCATATTTATTTTATGTCATTTAAATAATTATGTATCTCTCCCAAAGCCATGTAATTCGGACAATTTAACTTCTCGCACTTTTATTTCTTTTGCTTTATTTACTTTCCGTCAAATCGGGTCCGGTTTAATTTTGGCGATGTGGACCCGCGCCATTTGTAATAGCTTAGATTTACTTTTCCTCGCAAATATTTTAACTGTTAACCAAGCATGAAAGAATGTATGAACCATAATAAAATCAAGCGTAGATCACAATGAACATGACAAGACAAATATCAATGAACATGACACACGAATCGCACACACCACCCCTAGGGTACGCCTCACTGTTGCCTTGCCTCGAAAGGTGATCGTCGAGTAGAGGATGTTTTAGTAAGTCCTCATGATCCGAGAACCTGGCATGAGGGTAGCTTCTAAGGTATCTTTCTATTGCTCTGGTGATCACCATGTCCCGAACCTTCGAATTGACCCGAACACCTCCAACGGTGGTGCTACCTACCTCTCAATGGTGGGATGGCACTACTTTAAAGGACATTTACACAGACGAATTCCTTAGGGTAGGTAGGTTCTCAAGGATACTTGCTCTAATTTCAAACAAAAATACTTTTCACACCAACACATTTTCAAAAGCTTTCAAAGCAATTTTTTCAAACACTCTGACGTACGAGTCGAACTGAAAATTTTCAAAGAAACTTTTTAAAACCCACAATTGAAAAGCAAACAAACCATTTTTGAAAACACAATGAGCAAGTATCTAAGAGCCCATGGATAACCATGGATAGAAAGGGTGCTAATACCTTCCCTTTCTATAACCTACCTCCCGAACCGAGAGCAATCTCTTTAAGGAATTTTTCTGTGCTTTTGTCCTTTCCATTTGGAGAAAATAAAAGACGGTGGCGACTCTTGCTTCCGCGACATTTCGCGAACCAGCGTTAAACAGTCAGTTCCAGATCCACCGATCACATACTCCCCCGACTAAATTGATCCGCCTTATATAAACAACTTAACAATAGAGTTGATAGATTGACGATTGGTCTCTGTGGTTCGAAAATCATTTATATCACTTTGATAGGCTGTGCACTTGCAGTTAAATTTTAGACTCTATAAACAGACCGATCAAGTTTTTGGCACCATTGTCGGGGACCACACTTCGTCAAATTTTGTACCCTATTGTTATCCCATTTAGACTAAGGCTTTCTTGGCCGGTAAATGCCCAAGAATCATAGTAGATCCTTTAATAGAACCCGAACGTTACACTCGAGCACGTCTTTTTCTCTGTAAGATAAAGAGAACTATGGCCGAAGATCGTAACCAAAGACCCCTTAAGGAATTTTCCCAACCATCAGACGAGGAGCCTAGTTCAAGTATAGTAAGCCATGCCATCACCACCAATAATTTCAAACTAAATCCCTCATTATTACAATTAGTGCAACAAAATAAATTCACTGGTCTCGCCTTAGAGAACCCAAATTAGCACTTGAAAGTTTTCATCCAATTAGAGGATACTCTAAAGAGCTATGGTGCTTCACCTGAGGCGATTCATCTAATACTATTCCCCTTCTCCTTCAAAGATAAAGCACGTGATTGGTTAGATTCCCTTCCAGCCAATTCAATAGCGACTTAGGAATACCTTAAGAGAGTTTTTCTTGCTAGATATTTCCCGCCAAGCAAAACCGCAGTCCTTAGAAACCTGATCACTAGATTTACTCAAAACTAAGGAGAATCACTTTTCAAAGCATGGGAGAGATATAAAGACCTGTTGAGAGCTTGTCTACACCGTGGCATGGAGCAATGGTTAATTATCCACACCTTCTATAACAGACTCCATTATAACACGAAGATGTCTACCGACGTTGCCGCTGGTGGCGCACTGATGAACAAACCTGTTGTACCCCAAAATTTGTCCTCCCACATTTCTCAATACATTTCAAGTGAGGTCCTCAAATTTCTCAAGGAAATCCAAGGGTTGACCAGACAAACTCTCTCCTAAGGTAGTATACCTCAAATTAGGGTTTCAGTTTACACCAAGGTACTTGAATCCAAAGGATCCCAAATGCTCACCATTGTCCTAATATGTTCTCAAGATCATCCATGTCAAGTTTCAAGCCTTGTAGAGGAAGTTTACTCAGTCAATTGCTCAAAGGGCTGAAAATCGATTGTGTTAGGGCAAAAGTCAACTGTGGCCCATATAAAGTCAAACTTCAAGACTTTTTGTCAACATCCTAATTTTGAAGTATTATTCATAATTTGATCAAGGGTTGATCATGATTCCTCAAGGATTGCTCACAATTCATCAAAACCCAAAAGTTGCTAAATTAGGGTTTTTTAGGAAAAGTCAACTCAACTTTGACCAAGCATAACTTTCTCATACTTTATAATAAATGACCCATCCAAAGCTCATTTTGAAGAGGATGAAATTACCTATAATTCATATTCATCTCATAAGTTCAAAATATGCACTCACAAGAAGATATAAATTTGGACATTATAGGACATTTTGGAAAGTCAACAAAAACACCTTTTTTGTCAAAGCTTCATACATGAACATGGAAGACCCAATTGATATTATGCCAAAAGAGTTGCTTAGAGGACATCTTAAGCTTTCTAAAAAGTCCAAGAACGCATCTCTAGGGTCAAAATTGAAGGAGTTATGCATTGACAAAGTTGACCTTTTTTGCAAAATTGCCAAAAGTCAAATGTGGCCAAAATTGCAATTTTTGTCAAATGGGCCCAACTTTTTATGCTTGCATTGAGTTTGTAACATGACCCACGACCCATGATCCTTCCCATTTGTCTTTGTTTTATTTTTGTCATTTATTTTGATTTTATTTCAATTAAATCAAATAAAAACAAAATAAAATCATGAAAATATCAAAACCAATCAAAGCTTGAGATTTTATGCATGTTTAGGCCTCTTATACAGCTGGAAAGAGAATCAAATCGTGCAAGCTTCATTTGGACACAAAAAGATTGGATTTGGCTAGATTTGGAAATATTTGCACAAGGATCAAATCTTGAATCAATGATCTTAATTGAAGAAGATTTGATTCAAGTTTGCAACCCCAATTCGTTCTAGGGTACATAAGGAAGCATTGCAGACCACAAATACAGAGGCTGGAGGCGTGTAAACAAGAGAGCAAGTTTCAAAAAATTGGAACAAAAGTGGCACACTGATTTCTAAGTTGCAGACCAATTCAAGGCGTTCTAAGCATCCCAAACGTTTTCTAGACGTCCCAGGAACGTGTTGCAACCATTAACGAGCCTCCTAACATCCAGAATCACGTTGTAAGTATCTCACAGTTTTCACATTTTTCTTGAAATTAGATTCAATAATTCTGGCATATTTAGCATGATTCGTTGACATATTTTTTATCCTTGAGTCATTTGCAAACTAATGGTTACATTTAATTTTGTTTTTGCTGACTATACATCAAGATGCCATAGTTAGGGTTCTTGGTTCACTTTTGGGGTTTTTATGCACAAGTACAATTGGCCATGGATAAGGGTACCATGATGCTCGTGGGGTTGCCACGAGTTGATTGATACCACTGGTTGTGATTTATCATGCAGGTATAAGATTTTGGGAAGCCCAGGGTTATACCTATACCCCTTTTCCGTAGGTAAAGGTTCAGAGTTTTAAACGACAGATCCAGGGAAGAAGATGATGGCGTGTCACAACTTTACTGGCCGGTTTAAATGCTGGCGTGTTTATTCTGGCTAGAAGCCTTTAGTTCTGATCTATTTGTTTGTTCTATTGTATTGATAAACTAATACCCATCACAGATGGTCAGAAGAAGGAAGCCAGAAACTCATGATTCTAGGTTCGGTCCTAGGCGTGAACTTTTGGTGTGTTCCCCTTTGTTTTCACCAAATCCAGCGCTTGCGCTTACTGAGGTTCAGCATCTTCTGGTTCCATCAGCGAGAACCAGACCAAGCGTTCTCTGGTCATCTTCTAGATCCATCAGCCAAGACCAGATCAAGCACCCCCTGGGCACTATCTTTCTAATCCATTAGACATGATCAGATCCAGCGCATCATCTTCTGGATCTCAGTCAGAATCAGAACTAGCACATGCAGGCCATCATCTTATAGATCCCACTCAGAACTAGATCTAGCATGTCCCCATCTTCTGAGGGCCACCATCTTCTGGACCATCATCCTCTAATTAGCGCCGCTGATAGCAGACCCTTGGGTTATTTCTTTTTCACCTTTTTTAATTTCATTTTTTTAATTATTCTTTTCTTTACCAATACTAAAATTATTTTTCTAAAATTGACCAATCAAAAAATCACAAAAAGAAAATTTATTTTTCTTAAATAAATGTTGTTAATTAATTATTTGAATTAATTTAAGGCAATTCTAATATCCTTCACAATTAAAATTATTTAAAATTTAGGATTTTCTTTTTTTTACTCAATTATTTCATTACTTTCTCAAAATAACAAAAATACAAAAAATAGTTAATTTAATTATTTTTCTTAAAAAAGTTAATTAGTCATTAGGTTTTCTTTATTTATTCAATTAAACTCTATTTTTCTCAAAATAACGCAAAAACCACAAAAATATGATTTTTCTTTCAATTAGGTTTAGACGGGGTCAAAACCCTAATTTTTCTCGTTCCCGATTCATCGCGCGCATTTATTATTTTTTTACGATATTAATGTAACTGTTCACTGGTATGTAATAGTTTAAATTAGGATTTTCATTTATCGCTTTTCCCCGGTTTTTGGTTATGTAATTAATTCCCCTCCCCGAAGCTTTGTAATAGCGTAGGTTTTACTTTTCCGTATTTTATTTCTCGTAAATATTAATTGTATAGATGTATGTTAATAGGAGGGTATGACAAGAATGCGTGACAAATTAATACAATTAGCAAACCCTAATGTGCAAAGATAATAATTTGAAATCAATCACTCGCACATGTGCACTCTTAGGGTATACTCTCACTTCAGTTACCTTCGGTAAACGATCATTAAGTATAGGGTATTTTAGTGGTCTCCCTCTTATCTAACAAAGATCAAATGTCCCGTTCAGAAAGGTTGCCTTGGAATTTTTGCCTCGAATATGATCTTAAGACATTAGGGTTATTACTAAGACGTCCTAACATTGCTTTAGTGATCGTACGTCCCTTACGAATTGACCCTTACAACTCCAACGACGATGCTACCTCTTTCTCAATAGTTGGATAGTGTTGTCTAAAGGAAATAAGAACATAAATAATCTTTTTTCGAGTAGGTAGATGCTAGTAGGTACTTTCTCAAAATCAAACTTTTCACACCAAACACTTTTCAGACAAAGTTTTCAAAAAACACTTCGTAACACTCTTAAAGATAGAAGCAAGGGTTAAAACGAAGTAAAACAAAACTTTTCAAAACAAACACACACAAGAAATTTTAAAACGATGAGCAAGTACCTAAGAGCCCATGGAAAATCATGGATAGAAAGGGTGTTAATACCTTCCTTTTCGATAATCCACCCCCCATACTCAAAATCTCGAAAAAAGGAATTTTTCTGTGCTTTTGCCCTTTCCAGTTGGATAAAACAAAAGTTGGTGGCGACTCTTGCTTACCGCGACATTTTGCAAATACAAAACGCAAAATGAAAACCAGCATTTTCCAAAACAGTCGATTCTGCCACCGTATCACAGAACTGGCGACTCTGCTGGGGACTTATATGTGGAGTATACCTTAGGATTTAGATCATCATAAATTGCTTCTCTTGTTTGTTTTGGTTGCTTTACTTTTAAGGGTTTTGTATCGGGAGTTACTATAGATTCTAACTTGGATCTGGGGACACCTTTTAGGTAAGCAGAAATAAACTGTGAGGGAACTGTACGGCGTAGATCGATACAGTTGAAGCAGTAGCTACATTGATGTGGCACATTGGTTGGTACCGGTATCCCTTATGGAGAAACGAGGAGAATACGGGTCCGCTGCATGGTGTCGTTAAGCATCAACTGACCTTAGAACCTTTAATCGACCAACTTGGCCATTAGAAAGTAGTGAGATAGCCGGCCTCGGTATAAAGCTGAGAACTGGTTGATACTCGATGCTACACTCATTGAGACCATACTCTCGAGATAGTTCCGGCCGCAAGAAAAGATTGCATAAGCTGAAACCATGACCGGTGAAGGATGGTCAGTGATATTGAGAACCTCTAGAACCCAGTTACTTTTGCTAGGACAGGTTAAAACCAACTGAACTTCAAGAGGGTAATACCTTTGACTCCATACAAGCCTTAAACTTAAGGGCTTTTGTGTGACTTGTTTGCCTTTTCCATGTCTGTTATCTGCTATACCTGTGTTGTTTTTATCATGACATCATACATCATAACATAGCATGCATACTTCATTACACTAACCATTTCAAAGACCGAGCGGATTTATCTTTGTTCTATTTTGCAGATTATGGCTTCCATGCGCAGAAATACCATCTGGGTTAACTTTGTGCAAATACTTGTTCAACTTAAAGAGTTAGCCTCAAGAGTTTCCGAGACTTCTAGGTTCATTAAGAGATATGGTCAGCTTCTTAGCCTGGTCACCTCAAAGTTTGATGAGCAGATGATGAGTGTGCTTTTCCAGTTCTTCGATCCTGTGCATCATTGCTTCACCTTTCTAGATTATCAGTTGGTTCCCACTTTGGAAGAGTTTTCTCACTTATTGGGCATATCCATCCTTGAGCAGATGCCCTTCACAGGTATGGAAGAGACTCCTAGACCAGAAGGCATTGCCTTAACTTTGCATCTGAAACGGGCTGATGTAGTATCCAATTGGGAAACACGAAGCGGGGTCGAAGGGTTCTTAGCCAAATTTCTGATAGATCAGGCTCAACTATTCTGGGATAATTTGGACTTTCAGGCTTTCGAAGACATCTTGGCTCTCCTTATCTATGGTTTGGTTCTCTTCTCGAATCCGGATTCCTTTGTGGATGTGAATGCTGTCAAGATTTTCCTTTCTCGCAATCCTGTGCCTACTCTACTAGGTGATATCTTGCATGCCCTCTACACTCGTATTGTGCGAAGAAGAGGGGATCTTATGTGTTGTATGCCGTTGTTGTCGAGGTGGTTTATTTCGCACCTCTCTAAGTTTGTGCTGAAGAACGAAGAAGGTTTGGGTTGGTCCTACCGGATAATGTCACTTGCCCATACAGACATTCTTTGGAGTTCCCGGGTTATGGAGGACATTGTTGTCATTGATCGCTGTGGGGGATATCCTAATGTCCCATTGCTTGGAATCAGAGGAGGTATAACCTACAACCCTTGTTTAGCTTTGCGACAATTTGGTCGTGCTCGGAGAGACGGTCCCCATGAGCTACTTCTTGAGGATATTGCCTTTGACTACAAGAAAGACATTAAGGAGCATCACCGAAGGTTCATACGAGCTTGGGACATGGTGAACAGATCTGACCCCAAGAGTTGGGACCAAAGACTTCTCTTCTTATGCAGCCTTATCTCCAATGGGTCTGAGCTCGTGCTCAGAAGCTTGGGATGCCTTATGAAGCCGTATTGCCTGTGATTGTGGAGCCCACTAATGAAGAAGGCGTTCCTTACACGGTTCTTTATCCTTACATGCCTATTGACCTTGGGGCATTAAAGAGGTCTTGGATTCAGCTGAAAGAGGAAAGGGATACTTACCGGGAGAAGTACCATGAGCAAGAAAGGAAGATTTTGAAGCTCACCAGGCAGCTCGAGAATGAAAGAACGATCAATGACTATGTCAGCACGAAGGGGAAGCGTCCATGGGATTTTTGCTTTTTGCTTTTCTAGTTTTAGATTTGTTTTTCATTTACTTCTTTGTAACGCCTCAAAATACATTGTTGAACCTTTTACAAGTTATTCTAATAAAGTTTGTTTAATTTTTAGTTTGCAAATTTAAATCTCCCAAAGTCTTTGAAATCATTATATACGCATCCCATTGTCATACACATCATTACAGGTATCATTACAGGTATCATTATAGGTTTCTCATCTTCTTCGCTGTTTATTTCAACATGAAATGTCTTCTGAAACATCTTCCGATCAAGCCATCAAAGCTCTTCAGGCACAGAATGCCCAATTCCAAGAGATGTTCTTGAGCTTGGCTAAAGGGCAAGAGGATTTGAAGACTCTTATTCTGAAGGAGAAGAAGAAAAAGAAGATGAAGGTGGTTCTTCTGAGTATGGGCAAAAGATTTGGGAATAGGTTGCTACAGGAAGATGATATGATCTCTTTGTCCAAGGACGGGGAAAACCAAGAAGAAGAAAAGGGCTCCAGTCTTGTAGTCTCTGATAATGATACTGATTTTGATGATGAGGAATATCCTCCTGCCTAGGATAGGTACAAGCAACTAGAAGACCGGCTGAGTGCTATGGAGGTTCAGAAGATCCATGGCTTGGATTTCGGAGATCTGGGACTGGTATCAGGAGCGGTGATCCCTCACAAGTTCAAAGCTCCAGTTTTTGCCAAGTACGATGGAGTGTCCTGTCCAAAACTCCATCTCCGCTCGTATGTCAGGAAAATCCAACCCCACACTGCTGATAGAAATTTGTGGGTGCATTTTTTTCAAGATAGTCTGTCAGGGACTTAGCTTGAATGGTTTTATCAATTGGAAGGAGCCAACGTCCGAAACTGGGAAGACCTTGCTGCTGCTTTTTATAGACATTATCAGTATAACGCCGATCTTGCTCCCACTCGCACTCAACTTCAGAGTATGTCCATGGGTGCAGGCGAGGGTTATAAAGATTACGCTCAGAAGTGGAGAGACTTAGATGGAAGAGTCCAACCCCCTCTGTCTGACAGGGAGTTGGTTGACATGTTTCTGGGGACGCTATCTGGTCCATTTTTCAATCATCTGATCGGCAGTTCGTCATCTGGGTTTACTGAGTTGATTCTGACTGGAGAGAGAGTAGAAGCTGGTATCCGAAGTGGTAAGATACATAAGGATACTTCATAAAGTGCAGTGAAGAAGCCTTTCACTGGTAAGAAAGAAGCTAGTGCAGTCTACGGCCCGAGGGGCCAAATCAGACCTGAGCACCGTCAAGCAGTAAATGCGATAGTGATATCAAGACCCACAGTTGCTCCACAATGCAACAATCAGCAGAGGGTGGAAAGACCACAAAGACAGTACACTCGGCTCAATATGACCTTGTCTTAAATTCTACCACAGTTATTGAAGACCAACCTGATAACTCTGAGGGAGGCCCCGAAGAACCCCGACACCACTTCTCCTCAATATAACCTGAATGCTCGCTGCGCCTATCACTCCGAAAGCCAAGGTCATGATACAAACAATTGTTGGGTTTTAAAAACAAAGTACAAGACTTGATCGAAGCCAAAGAGATTGAGTTTGATTCTCCAGAGAAGCCCAACGTCATAACTGCTCCCATGCCTAAGCATGGTCACGGAGTAAATGCTGTGGGCGATGATTTATTTGTGACCTATGTGGAAGAAATTTCTACTCCTTTGATGACAGTTAAGAAGAATCTATTGTTGGACGATTTATTTCCGGGTTGTGGCGAAGGGTGCCACATATATTCAATTCTGCCTGCTGGTTGCCACTTTTGAAATCAGATGTGCAGCGCCTGATGGATAATAAAGAGATCCTGTTTGAAAAGACTTTGATTCCGTTGGTTCCAATTCAAGATGTTGCCATCATAACCATTTTCGCCAATCCTTCCAAGGTTTCCTCGAGAAAGCCTGTTAGGATTACATCCATCCCAAGAGTTACTCCGCTAATAATCACCGTTCTTGATCCCATCCCCTACACTTCAGACAAGGCTGTCCCATGGCACTATGGTGCTGATGTGTATTACCATGGAGTTAAACAAGACTTTAAAAATGAGGGAGCTGATATTGATGTTAGCAATATTGTCGGGGCCAGCAAGGTCACCAGAAGTGGAAGACTCTTTTCTCCCGAGATTTCCCCTTCGACTGTTCAAAAACCTGTTGTCATTCCATCTGCTAGTACATCAACTACTATTCCAGTTCTTATTCCAGTTATCACTCCTATTGCCGAGCCATCTGAGACTCGGAGCAAAGAAATCACAGGTGAGCCTGCCCGGACGGAGGCGCCTAGAAAAATTATGTTGGAAGCCTTTAAACAAGAGATAGAAGAAATTCTGAAGATTATCAAGAAAAGCAACTATAACGTAGTCGAGCAGCTGGGGCAGACCCCGTCAAAAATCTCCATGTTGTCCTTATTGTTATGTTCTGAAGCCCATGCAAAGGCTCTAATTTAATTCCTCAAAACTGCGCATGTGCCACAAGAAACTTCAGTCGATCAATTCAAAGACTGCGTAGCTAGTTTGACTGCCGACAATGGGTTGGGTTTCTCAGATGCAGATCTGACTGCTAAAGGAAGAAATCACAATGATGCTCTGCATGTCTCGATCGAGTGAAGGGGCATTACTATGGCCCATGTACTAGTGGATACTGGGTCCTCATTGAATGTTCTGCCAAAGAAAGCATTATACCGTTTGGGCTGTGAAGGTTTGATTCTAAATCCGAGCAATATTGTGGTTAGGGCTTTCAACGGGTAAAAAAGGATGGTACATGGGGAAGTGGACATCCCTGTTAAAGTTGGCTCTCAGACTTTTGGGTCCACCTTCTACGTAATGGACATCATACCACCATATTCTTGCTTGTTGGGTCGTCCTTGGATTTATAAGGCTGGGGCAGTGACTTCAACGCTCCATCAAAAGCTGAAATATCCGGCAAAGAGGAAGATTGTCACGGTACAAGGTGAAGAGGAGTACATGGTAAGTCATCTTAATTATTTTCTCTATGTGGAGATGGATGGGGAGTTCATTGAAACCCCTTGTCAGAACTTTGAAGAAGTCCCCCAGACTTTGGCGTCAACTGAAGTTGCTATCGACAAACCTCTGATGAAGATGGCCTCCTATAGCGGTAGAAATGTTCAAGACTAAGCCATTGGAATGACTAGACTTTATACAAATCAAAATAAAAATCTCCATCGCGCTTTATTATTTCCAAAGGAATGGGAAAAGAGTGAATAACCCAAAAAGGGGGAAAGATTCAAGGTAAGGGGGTTGGTTATGCAAAGGGACGGTATTAGCACCCTAAACATCTACGGTACTCCGCATGAACCTCTTTGAAAAAATCTGTATATTTTGGTTATAAAAATGTGTTATGTATAAAATGGATGGTGGAGGTGAGAAAAGAAATATTTTCATGATTTTTGCACCCGCCGTGGTTGCGAACCTTTAGTGCCTATGTACCACCTTTCGTGCAATAGGGGATCAAGGTACACGTATTTCATCTTTTAAAAATTTGAAACACAAGTGTGTTGGTTAATTTTATGAGATAAGACATCATCGTCATTGTCCGTGTGGAAAACATACTTACTACCCACAATCATGAGAAAGGAGTATTTACATCATTTCAAAGTGGAGGATATGGCTTGGATTTTAAAATCAACAATGCCTCACTCAACACCCAAGTGGGAAATATCTCTCTTTACTACATATTGTAGAAGTATAGTTGTTTGCATCACTACAAGAATTGACAAGAGTCTAATCTTGTAAGAAAAGTTTTAAAATAAAAGCCAAAGTGGCAAAAATGGTTTGAAATGAGCTTGATTGACTTTTAGTCTTCTCACAAAAATGTCAAGATATTATTAAATTGATTGAAATTTATTTATGAAAATATTTTGAAAATGCATGGACCTAAGTCCAAGTTTATTATGAAAGTGTTTCAAGTTTAGAAATAAGAAGAGTTTTTAAAAGGAGGGAGAAGATTTTTGAAATTAAAGAAGATGGGAGGAGATGAAGAGAGTATCCTAAAACATAAGGTAAAAGCTAGGGATAAGAACCATCTAACCAACAAGAAGCCAATACTTGACATTATGAGTCAATATAGAATTCCCATTCTTCGGATTGAAACCAAGCAAGCAAAGATACTAGACCTCTTGAGAGAACCAAATTCAAGTGTATTAAGTCTTCGCAAAAATTGGGCAGAGTAACGACTGTATACGGGTGAATTCCAGATTACAAACAAAGTATGTAATCACAATAACCTGCATACAAAACAAACATACAACCCAATGTCTTGAGGTAAACCTCAATAACTCAAGACAAAATAATGAATTAAGGTCACAAGGTCTCCAAGATAGGCCAAGGTCTCTAAGATAGGCCAAGGTCTCTAATCCTAAGTCCAAGAAGTCCCATGCTCCATAATTCCAAGGATAGTAACCAAATAGTCCAAGTATCATTAAATATTTTTATGGTTCATGTTGATTATTAAGTGTCTTTAAAACGAAAAGAAAAGCTCAAGTGAGCAAAATAAAAATGACATAAAAGTAAATGCTCAAGTGAACAAAATAAAAAATGGCATGAAATGTAAATGCTTAAATTAAATGGTACTTAAAGCATAAAAAATAAAATCATAAAGTAAAGTCAATTGTTATAAATTAGTGGTTAATTGGATGACCATCTTGAAACTTGCATTTGGAACTCATTAGAGGATTGGTAGAACCAAAGCCTCCACACAACAAGTTGCATTTGCTTTTTGTCAAGTATATCATCCATTTCGGAATCCTCAAAAGTAACATTTAACGATCAACGATGTTTAAGTGATCGCGTTGACCAAAGGTGTTGTAGATCCATTAGAGGATTGGTAGAACCAAAGCCTCCACACAATGAATCTCAAGGTTATTAGATCAAAGAGATCAAATTAAAATACTTGGGCTTGCAATCATAAGTTTGGGCCACGAATGATCATTTATTTGAATCGGGACGAAATTTAGTGTTATGTTAAGCAATCGTAAGTGGACTTATGTAGAAGTCACACCTATTTTGAGGCCGGTCAATAGCAATCTATGTACTTCATGTTTGGGTAAATGATATAAAGATAATTATCCTTTAACATGTAGCACAATTTAAAAAAGAAAGAGATAAGATGAAGAGGGAGGGGAATGATAACCTAATTTAGATCACCATTTCAAAATTCTTTCATCTTTAAATTCAACCACTCCTCTTGATGCATTAAAACACTAAACATATCATTAATCCAAAGCACCAAAAATGAATTAAATAATTCACTCTTAGGTAGATTTGAATTGATGAACATTTATCCAACTTCATCTACATCACAAAGTCCATTGAGTTTAAAAACAAATTGGACATTTAAAATTGTAATCCAAATTATCCATCAAAGAGAATGAGCAGAAAAATATTTAAGTCAAAACAGCCCCAAAATAAGGCAGAAAAAGTATTTTTGGCACTGTTACAATCAATTGTGCTTAGACAGCAACCTATTGTATAAGTGCAGTTTTTTTATCAAATCAAATTTTTGTGACAATCAATTGCAATGTTACAAGAATTGATTGCAACCTGTTAAAATCAGTAGAAAAACAATATTTTAAAGATCAAATTCTTGTTCCAACTTTTCATCAAACACCTTATGATCATGGATCCAAATGAGCATGAAAATTCCATCCAATTATGAGAAAATAGCACTAATGGAATCATAAAAACAATGCTCAATGAATCAAAACCAGAAATCTACAAGAGATCACATTGTTAAAGATGATGATCCAACTTACCAAAGGTAGAATTAGAGAATTATCAAACAACTTCAGAATTTGCTTCAATTCAACCACAAGAATCAATTACCACAGCTTAGATGTAAAGAGTTGATGGAGAAAAAGTGTTTGGGATGAAGGTTTAGCTCAAAGATTAGTAAGCTTCAATGCAAAGCTTACTATTCTTTTTTTGAAAATGGAGCTTTGAGTGAATTTGGTAAATGGAGAGAATTGAGAGATTTTTTAGCAAGAAGAGTTTGGCTATCAAAAGCTTGTCATTTGAATGAAATGAGGTCTCTATTTATAGAGTTTTTGGATTGGGATTAGTGGTAATTTGGTAATTGATTCTTGGAGCCAAAATTGAATTAATGATATAATTTCAAATTATGCAAAAAAAATTGGAGCCAAAAAGATAACAGATTGAAATTGCTGGCTTTTCAAAAAAACACGTGCATTTTCCTGTTATGTGTCGATACATGGGTGGTATGCGTCGACACATTCTAGCAGTATAACACAACATGTGTCGATACATGCCTCTATGTGTCGATACATACTGCTTCTTCAACATATTACAGAATCACACAAACTGCATGAGTCGACACATAACACGTATGTGTCGACACATACTAGTTATTCAAACAGGATGAGTCGATACATACATGCATGTGTCGACATATGCTAGTTATTCAAACAGGATGGGTCGATACATACATGCATGTGTCGACACATGCTAGTTATTCAAATAGGATGAGTCGATACATACATGCATGTGTCGACACATGCTAGTTATGTACAAAAGGATGAGTCGATACATACCTTTATGGGTCGATGCATGTTGTCTTTCGCCATAATACAGAATCAAATCAAATTTGCATGAGTTCTACACAAGCCTTCATGAATCCATACAAGCTGCTTTTCGACACAATACAGAATTGATTGCTTTGCATGAGTTCGACACAAGCCTCAAAAATCCTTATTTGTCAGATGCTTCGACTTGGTACCTACAAAACAAAAATATACAGAGACAAAGACAAATATTTTTTTGTATTTTGATTAGAAGTTAGTAAACAACATATATACAAAATACACAATTAAGGTGCTTGGAGATTTCTCAAGAGCAAACTTAAAGATAGGAGATAGAAAAAGAGTAAGAACCAACCCTGATGTGATTTTGTTATAATCCATTTGACATGGTATGATAGGGGAATCTTAGGGGCAAAAATTGGGGTACAACAGCTGCCCTTATTTAAGTGTCTTCTATCCGGAGATACGAAGGTTAAAAATCTTTGTGTCGACGCGATTGAAGATACTTAAATATAAAACAAGCCATATTTTTGTCTCTAAGATGCCATGCAATGCTTATGATTATGAATGCATATGAACAGAACAAAAGAGACGCAAAGTATCACTGGGGATGCCACAAAAATGAAGAAACAAAGGAGAAACCTCACCAGGAAAATAAATCACTGGTGGACCAAAAGAAATGAATTAGAGAGGAGGATAACAAGCATCGACGTTTACTTCCGATGTCTACCAACGTTCACTGAAGGTAGACTTGAATATCATACCACCGCCGTTCACTGACGATGAACTATCAACGTTCACTAATGATAGAAAAAAGATAAGAAACACCGACGTTCACTGTCGATGTACTACCAACGTTCACTGAAGGTAGACTTGAAATATATCATACCACTGCCGTTCACTGACGATAAACTATCAACATTCACTGATGATAGCAAAAAGATAAGAAACACCAACGTTCATTGCCGATGTACTACCAACGTTCACTGAAGGTAGACTGAAAATATCATACCACCGCCGTTCACTGACGAGGAACTATCAATGTTCACTGATGATAGAAAAAGATAAGAAACACCAACGTTCACTGCCGATGTACTACCAACGTTCACTGAAGGTAGATTTGAAAATATCATAGTTTTTCCCAAAATTCAGGTGCTTCACCTAGAACAGGTCTCAACTTCTTCTTTAACCAAGGCACTCTGCCGGGAAAGGGTAATATGTAAGCTTATATCAAATAAAGAGACTTCCACTCATTATCAAGGGGAATTTCAAAGATAAATGACTTTCTGGGGATAGAAATATGACTTCCCGGGGAAAGAGATACGACTTCCTAGGGATAGAAATATGACTTCCTGGGGAAAGAGATATGACTTCCTGGGGAAATGAGATATGGCTTTCTGGGGAAATGAGATATGGCTTTTTGGGGAAATGAGATATGGCTTCCTGGGGAAAGAGATATGACTTCCTGGGGAAATGCCACGTTATTCCTGCGAAGGAGATAAAGTCTTCTCGTGCAAAATAAATGCACAAACCAAAACTCAAAGTTCTCAGAAATCCAAAGTAAATAATATCGCCATGCAACCACGAATCCAATTAGAAACAAACTGGAGCAAGACGGCCAACGAAGATACATCCTTTGAGAAATAAACTCAAAAGGGAAAACCAAATCCACCTAAGCAAAGAGCGCTGCAGGAAGGTTAAAACATAATGCCAATAAAAAAATGATTTGCAGCAATGCATGATGCATGTATGAATGTATGAGTGATATCATGCATATGCTGGTGAAAGGATACATAACCAGTACAAACAAACAAAACCTCCTCAGGTACCAACAACATTGGGCTAAACTTCAACCAGAAAAATCAATCCAAGAAAGGTAAAAGCAACTGCGGAAACCAAACCTATTGCCTGTCCTAACTTCACTGAGGAGAAACATAATCCGGATGTAGCTAAATCAAACAAATACCGGGATATAACATATTTCTTCCGGTTTCATCGGAGAAACCAGTTTTTCAAAAGCAACATACCTACTGGAGATGGCAAGATCATCCTCAAATAAAGCAGACTGACGCCGAGACAATCAAACCTCACTGGGGAATTCAGACCCACCTTGAAGGAGGAAGAACATACAGACTTCACTAAGAGAGACAATGCTTCATCATTGAGACATCTACTGGGGACTTCATGTTGACTTCAAAGGGGAGGTCAAAACCACATCATCGAGAGGCAACCAAGATACGTTCTTCACTGGGGAAACCGGAGATAGGTTCTTCACTGAGTAATTATTGCACCAACTTCTTTGGAGAGAAAGGACTTCTATCAAATAAACGAGGCCTTCACTGGAGAATATTGGATTGAGTCTTGATATCATAAAAACCTATTCCAACAAAATATGCCCTGGTATAGTCTTCCTAGGAAATCAAGAAGTCAACACTAATGCCAATACTGCAAAAAGAGCGTTATCTTAGCACACCAAGGGAATAAAACCTTACATCATATAAGGGAAAACTTCGCTGGGGAGTCCGGGACGGAGGCTTCTGACCATGAAAACCCAAAATCAAAAGTGAACCAAGACTTGGTCGAGGATAATGGGATCACAAACCTAATACTGTACCTTGCACCCACTGGTATCATCTTTAACTACCTGAGAGATACACAAAGATTGCGCACATACCAACAAGATGACCTGAGAAAAACCTTCATGAAGGAAGTAAAAATTCTTAAAACAACCAGAGTTTGTTCATTCCTGGGATTGCCATTTTTGTTGTCATTGTTTCATCATAAATCCCAAAGTAAATTGAATTATGAAGATCTCCCCTTTTTTTTTTGAAAAGTCAATTTTGCTTTTTAATCTTTTTGCTTTAAAAATTATTATTAGTAATAAATGGAGTCTTTGCAAGCTAAATAAAAATAAGAACTCGAAGAATAGGGCAAAACCTCGAATTTCATTAATAGAATGGTAGTCTGCGAATGGAGAGACTCCATGGATAATTACAAAGTTTGGGAAATGATAATATATAATGGAAAAGATACATTGAGATACAATGACCACTATTCCCCCTAACAACTTTTGAAATCCCGAGCAGCAGCTTTTTTTGAAGTATGGTGAGAATCTGAGAAGATCGTTGCTTCAACGATCAAGTCTTGTCTGACGTAGTTACTTGCCAAGAAAATCCTTAACTTTTGCCTAAGCTGCCCTTGCGGGTTTTCAACTTAGCGGGAAATTTATTCTGTTTATGTCTCTAATTTTTGCCTAGACCGCCCTTTCGGGTTTTCAGCCTACCGAGACGCTCCTTTTTGCCTAAGCCGCCCTTTCGGGTTTTCAACTTAGCGAGCTATTCTTTTATTTCTTTAGGCAAAGTATTTCTTGACTGCGTCAGCATTCATGGGACGTGGGAACTCCTCGCCATCCATAGTTTCAAGAATTAATGCACCACTAGAGAAGGCTTTCTTGACAACATACGGGCCTTCAAAATTGGGAGTCCACTTGCCCCTAGAATCAGTGTTAAAAGACATGATCTTCCTGAGCACGAGGTCGCCTTCTCTGAATTCACGAGGTTTGACCTTTTTATCAAATGCTTTCTTCATTCTTTTCTGATATAACTGCCCATGACATAAAGCTGTCATTCTCTTCTCTTCAATCAAGTTCAATTGGTCAAACCTGTTCTGGACCCATTCAGCCTCTGTTAACTTGGCTTCAATTATCACACGCAACGAGGGAATCTCTACCTCAACAGGGAGTACAACTTTCATTCCATATACCAGGGAGAACGGGGTTGCTCTTGTTGAAGTGCAGACATATGTTCGATATCCATGCAGAGTAAAAGAGAGCATTTCATGCCAATCCTTATAAGTAACAACCATTTTCTGGATAATTCTCTTGATATTCTTATTAGCAGCTTCAACGACTCCATTCATCGTTGGCCTGTATGGAGATGAATTGTGATGGACAATCTTGAATTCTTCACACAGTTCTGTCATCATCTTGTTGTTCAAATTCAAGCCATTGTCAGTGATGATTCTACTCGGCACACCATACCGGCATATAAGATTGTTTTTGATGAAACACACACCCACATGTTTGGTAACATTGGCATAAGAAGCAACCTCTACCCATTTGGTAAAGTAGTCAATTGCTACCAAAATGAAACAGTGTCCATTCGAAGCTTTGGGTTCTATCATCCCGATCATGTCTATACCCCACATAGAGAAAGGCCACGGGGAGGAAATCACATTGAGAAGTGTCAGAGGCACATGGACCTTGTCTGCATAAATCTGGAATTTATGGCACTTCTTTGCAAATTTGTAACAATCAGATTCCATTGTCAACCAATAATAACCTTCCCTTAGCATCTTTTTAGCCATCGAATGCCCATTAGCATGAGTGCCAAATGAACCTTCATGAATCTCATGCATCAACATGTCTGCTTCGTGTCTATCCACGCATCTGAGCAAGACCATGTCATAATTTCTCTTATATAGCACATTTTCACTGAGGAAGAAACTGCCTGCAAATCTTCTCAGTGTCTTTCTATCTTTCCTCGACGCACCAATCGGGTATTCCTGAGTCTGAAGAAAATGTTGGATGTCATAATACCAAGGTTTTTCATCTGTTACCTTCTCTATCGCAAACACATGAGCGGGCCTATCCAGCCGTTGAACTGTAATACGGGGTATATCATTCCAAGTATTTACTTGGTACATGGAAGCCAGAGTTGCCAGAACATCTGCCATTTGATTTTCATCTCTAGGAATGTGATGGAACTCAACTTTATTAAAGAAGGGTGGTAATCTTCTAGCATAATCTTTGTAAGGGATCAAGCTAGGGTGACGAGTATCCCATTCTCCTTTAATCTGATTTATTACCAAAGCTGAATCACCATACACATCTAGAATTTTAATTCTGAGATCAATAGCTTCCTCAAGACCCATGATGCAAGCCTCATATTCCACCATATTATTAGTGTAATCAAATGTTAACCTCGCAGTAAAAGGAATATGCGATCCATGAGGAGTAACAATCACGGCACCAATTCCTTTACCATAAGCATTTACAACTCCATTAAATACCATACTCCAACGAGATTCAGGGTCGGGGCCTTCCTCAGGCAATGGTTCATCATAATCTTTCACTTTCAGGAACATCGCATCCTCATCGGGGAATTCATATTCTGCAAATTGATGATCTTCCACCGGCTGGTGAGTGTTGTACCCCAAAATTTTCCCTCCCATATTCTTCAAGAATTGCCAAGTCAAAGCTTCAAAATTCTCCAAGGGTTGCACAGTGCAAGGGTATCCTAAACAGTCAAAATTAGGGTTTTGGTTCTGATCAAGAAAATGAAGTTTCCAAGGGTCCAATCAAGTCCCACATGCCTATAAATATGGTCAAGTATCCTCATACCAAGTTTCAAGACTTACAGCACAAAATTGCACAGTCAAAAACCCTAATTGCACTACAGTCAACTGTAGGGGCAAAATGGTCATTTGACAGTCAAAAGTTCAAATTTTTGGTCAACATCTCATTTTGAAGCCACAAACATCATTTGATCAATGCTTGATCATGATTCTCAAAGCTTGGCTCAAAAATCATCAAGATGCAAAAGTTTCCATATTTGGACAGTTGAAAAAGTCAACTGTAAATTGACCAGGGCATAACTTTCACATGGATTATCAGAAAAATTCCATCCAAAGCTCATTTTGAATAGAAAGACATTTCCTACAACTCCTCTTCACACTCCAAGTCCAAGAAATGCTCTCACAAAAAGTTATCAATTTCAACATTATAGGTCATTTACAAAAGTCAACAAAAAGGGACTTTAAGTCAAAGGCCATAACTTGAGATTGGTAACTCAAAATGACATGGGACCAAAGGCATGGGTTAGAGGACTCAAAAACCTTTCCAAAATGTCCAAGAACATGAGCAAAGCTTAAAAATTGAGCAAGTTATGCCTTGTGGAAGTTGGGAAATTTTTGGGTATTTTGAAAAGTCAACATTGATTCAAATGACCTAAAATTGCTAATGGGCGTCTTTTTCTTCCACAATTCATTATCCAAGGCATGTGCACGACCATTTGGCCCAAAGGGAAGTTTTTCTTCATTATTTATTTATTTATTTGGATTTTTATTATTAATAATTCATTTTAATTAATTAAATACATGAAAAATACTAAACCTAATTTATCAAATCTTTTTGTGCATGTAATAGGTTCAAAAATTCGTGCATGATCAATTAGGGAAGAATTGAAGGTGATTGGATATGATTTGATATCAAAGTGCATGAAAAGATTTGAAATTATTTTGCCATAAAAATCAAATATCCATACATCAATTCTTTGATTCCTTGGACAAGAAACAACCCTAAATCACTCATACATATACAAGCAAGCAAGACCTAATGCTGAGAACCTAAAAGCTGCGCAGAAAACACCACAAAAAAACTTGAAATTTTTCAAGAAAAGTCAAATCTGAAAACCTAGTTCTAGGACGATTCAGGGCCAAATAGTTGTTCCATTAGCTTCCTTGAGGATCATAGAACGTGTTCCAATCATTCCCTAAGTCCCATACTCAAGAAAACACGAAATCACCATTGAAGTTGGTAAGGAAAATTCCAAAATCGTTTTCCATCATTCATGCATTTTTAACATGTTTCATTGTTGTTTTTGTGTTTAGAATGATGTTTGCAAGCTAACTGCATAATTTGATTGGAGTTTCATGCCAAAACGAAGAAACCACCATTGTCATATTTTAGGGTTTCAGGCTTGGAAATTTAGGGCTTTTCACTCAAGGAACAATTGGGGCATGATAATGGCACCATCAGGTTCAGGAGCTTCACGACAATCACATCCATATGTCGCGCCTAATTTCTAATGAGAGGATTCCTGTTCGCTATTTTCCAGAAACGTGCCTAAGGAAATGGTTCAAAAACCGTTGCCTATGTTTTGTTATATTTTCAGGAAAAATAAGCCAAGGAAGAAGAAGGATGCGTGGCCATCAGTAATTGGCTGGTTCAAAAACGCGCGCTAAAAATCCACTAGCGTGTTGTTTTATTTTATATTGATTGTTGGTTATTTAATTTACAAAGAAACAAAGTAGCTCCACTGGCAGGCATAAGCGCTGGTAACGTTCAGGACCTGGGTTCTAGCCCCAGGTCCTCACTCTTTCCATGTTATTTTTCAATAAATGCTTCTATGCAGTTTCAACGTAGTGGACCACCGTACGCCTTCAAAATCAAACGTCCACGCGTCCTACTGGATTCAATCAAAGGCCACGATCTGAGGAACAGGATAAGCTGCAGTCAAAGGTGCCACATGCTATCCACGAAAGTCAATCAGGCCAGGATAGATGGGCCTAAATTGCTAAAGTCTTACCTCCATATTAGGGGACAACACCCCCCTAGGTTTGCCAAATTTTTTACTTTCTTTGTTTTTTTCATTATTTTTACTTTCTTTTAATTATTGTTTTATTAATTAATATTTTCATAAAATATAAAAAAACACATAAAAAAATCAGAAAAGACAAAAAAAATAATAAATATTTTTATTTTAGTATTTTTATAAATAAATTGCATTAATTCACTTAGTTTTAATTTAGGGTTTAATTGTAATATTTTCATAATAAAAATCTAAAATTGATAGAATTAGGGTTTATGATAATTTTTATTCCTTTTTCTTTTCTTCCATAATAATTAAATATTAAATATTTATTTTTGTAATTAAATTGCATGTAAAATAATTAGGGTTAATTTTAGATTAAACTTTAATATGTTTTCATAATAAAATAAAAATTGTAGAATTAGGTTTAATTGCATTTAATTCTTTTTCCCATTAAAATCATAAAATACCAAAAACAATTTCTTTCTTTTTTTTATTAATTAATTTCATCATTTAATTTAATTTTGCAAAAAAGGTCCAACGCCCTCGTTTTAATTCTTATTTAATTCGCATATTTATTTCTTTTTCTTTTAATATTTATGTACCTCTCCCAAGGCCATGTAACATTTTAATCTTTCGCATTTTTAATTCTTTATTTTTCTGTCAAATCGGGTTCAAGAAATTTTGGCGATGTAGACCCGCGCCTTTTGTAATAGCTTTAGAACTTTTACTTCTCGCAAATATTTTAACTGTTAATTGATGCATGCAAGAATGAATGACCATAAATAAAAACAAGCGTAGATCACCTATGACATGAATAAGACAAAATAACTGAAACATGACACACAAATCACACACCACCCCTAGGGTACGCCTCACCTGTTGCCTTGCCTCGAAAGGTGATCGTCGAGTAGAGGATGTCTTAGTAAGTCCTCATGATCCGGGAACCTGGCATGAGGGTAGCTTCTAAGGTGTCTTCCCATTGCTCTGGTGATCACCATGTCCCGAACCTCGAATTGACCCGAACACCTCCAACGGTGGTGCTACCTACCTCTCAATGGTGGGATGGCACTACTTTAAAGGACATCTACACAGACGAATTCCTTAGGGTAGGTAGACGACTCTAGATACTTTCTCTAAATTTCAAACAAAATTCAAAAATACTTTTCACACCGACACCTTTTCAAAAAGCTTTCGAAAGCAATTTTTCAAACACTCTTGAGGACCGATACAAGAGTCGAACTGGAATTTTCAAAGAAACATTTTAAAACCCACAGTTGAAAAGCAAACAAACCATTTTTGAAAACACAAGTGAGCAAGTATCTAGGAGCCCATGGATAACCATGGATAGAAAGGGTGCTAACACCTTCCCTTTCTATAACCTACCTCCCGAACCGAGAGCAATCTCTATAAAGGAATTTTTATGTGCTTTTGTCCTTTCCATTTGGAGAAAATAAAAGACGGTGGCGACTCTTGCTTCCGCGACATTTCGCGAACCAGCGTTAAACAGTCAGTTCCAGATCCACCGATCACAGAACTGGCGACTCTGCTGGGGACTCTTTTAAAGTGAGGTGTACCTTAGGACTAAGATCACTGTGTTTTCAATTGCTTTCTTTGTTTGCTTTATTATTGTGGGACTGTCTTGGGAGTTCTATAGATCCTAACCCGGATCTGGGGATACCTTCTTAGAAAGTAGCAACAAGGCTGTGAGGGAACTATGCGGGGTATACCGACATGGTTGAAACAATCTGCTACGTTGATGTGGAACTTTGGTGTGTACCGATAACCCTTGAGTTCAGTCAAGGAGAGTACGGGGCCTCCGCGTGGTGTCGTGAAGCATCAACAGACCTTAGGAACCTTAATTGAACTATCTTGGCCTCTTTAGGGTAGTGAGATAACTGACTTTGGTGCAGTCCGAGGTTGGTTGATACTCGATACTACACTCAATTAAGGGTTGCTTTCCTGGAATACTTCGGTCGCCAGTTCAGTGGCTAAACCGAAACGATGAACAATGAAAGCAATCCAGTGATATTGGGACCCTTAGAACCCGGTTACTTCTAATAGGACAGGTTGAACCCACCAACTTCAAGAGGGTAATACCCAGACCCCATGCTGGCCTGAACCCTAAGGGTTTCTCTTGTGTGACTTGTGTGCCTTTGTACTTGACTACTTGCATGCTTGTTATCTGACACTTGAGTTTCTTGCAGGTTTTGTTTATAGTCCTTAATAGGGACTCATAACAAGGTATACTAAGTTTCTTGCAGGTTTTTGTTTATAGTCCTTAATTGGGACTCATAACAGGGTTTACCGAGTCTCTTGCAGGTTTTGTTTATAGTCCTTAATTGGGACCCCTAACAGAGTGTACTGAGTTTCTTGCAGGTTTTGGTTTGCAGTCCTTAATTGGGACTCGTAACAGGGTTTACCTACATTACCCCATGCATAGCATGACATCATACCATTGCATACATCTTAACCCATTTCAAGGATCTCAAGGGCTTGTGATGCAGGTCATGGTGAATCAACTATCCCAACAAGGGGCAAAGAGGATTTATTTTCCTCTAGACAAAGTTGTCAGGGGCTATGACCCACTTGATATGGTGAGCTTTGACTCCTGAAGAAGGTTCCCCTAGCCAAGATTGTTTGGAAACCAAAACCAGACATGATGACTAAAGTCAGGGGCTATGACCCACTGGATATGGTGAGCCTTTGACCCTTGAAGAAGGACTCTCAACAACATGAAGTTCCTTCAATCAAGCTAGAAATTCAAACTCTAACAAATTTCTTGTTTATCCCGCGAGATCCTCGAAAACATTGCATGCATATCATACATATCATTGCATAACAGGTACCCTTGTTGCAGGTCACTTACCCTCCCTGCTGTTTATTTCAGCCATGGCTTCCCAACAAGATAACCAAGACCTTCACACTCAAGAGACTCAGTTCAAAGAGATCTTCCTAAGCCTATCCAAGGGGCAGGAAGAGTTGAGGACACTCCTCGTGGGGAATCTGATCAGAAAGAGTCCTGAAGATGACAAGGACGAACAGCTGAAACGTCTACAAGCTGAGGTAGACACATTGAAAACCCAGATGTTGGGGCAAAGGGAACTCATTCAAGGTTTAGCCCAGGAGCAAGGAGAGCTGAGGGCCATGATCAGTCAGCTTCATCAAGACATGAAGCAACCAGCCCAAGTCAGGGACCCAGTCATTAATCAACTTCCAAGAAGTCAAAGGTTTGGGCCTCTCCAAGCTGCTATTACTTCACAGGTCCAACAACGACCCGCCCAGAACAACGGGCTGATCAGAGCAAGCCAGACAAGCCTAAGAGGCAGTTCACCAAGATCAACATGTCACTGGATCAAGCACTACAACAAATGTTGGAGGTAGGGCTGATCACCTTAAGGGCTCCTCTCCAGAATCCAAACATTTCTGCTCCTAACTATCATCCCAACGATAGGTGCGCATACCATTCTGATAGCCCGGGGCATACTACGGACAACTGCTGACCTCTCAAAAACAAGATTCAAGACATGATCGACGCTGGAGAGGTTCAGTTTGAAGTACCTGAGACTCCGAACATAATCACTGCTCCCTTGCCAAATCATGGCTAGGATTGAGAAATTTTTGTTCATTCGAATGTTCAAGTTGCAATTTTCTTTTGTTCAAACATTTACTCATGTTAAACATTGTTATTTCATTAATGCATCGCATATGTCTATTCTGAAACAATATATTCGTATTCACTAAATGCAAATTATTTCCATATTTTTTCTGATGTCAACTCTTGATCTAAAATTCTAAGCCTCTTGAGGGAGGATGACGAAAACGATACCGCGATCTTTACAATATGCTTTGAACAGACCCCGCTGATGAGGTACAGGCATTGTTTCAATCCCTAAACACTGGAGTTATAAGGATGATAATCCCTCGTTAACCCCTCTGAGCCAAAGAAGTAGGAGTTTTTCTTTTCGAAATTTAAAACCCTTAATCATAACCTGGGGCAGGGTAGTCTCTCAGTTGATCCAAGTGCATAACGAATGGCACCAAAGAGGTCCTTACAAAACAAAGAAAGACAGTGATGGTTCCGAATAATCAATAAAGAAAGGCAGTCATTATCTCGAAAAATAAAAAACCCATTAAGTCAAAACCCATGAAGGAGACTTACAAAACTGGGGCATCCCGCTGACTGTGATTCCAAAAAAGGGAACAGTTCAGGAAAAAAAAAGAAAGGGATAACAAAAAAATCATACAAGAAAGAGGTCTTACAAACCCTCGACAAAAAAGGAATGACTGCCTATTCAAAATAAGTTATCAACATCCGAATCATCATCGGAAAATCAGAGCAAAGACTCAAACAAGGTCTAACGTATGATCAACTGAGTTTAGGTTTGGAGAACATCACGAAGAGCGGGTGGGTACAAATATAATTTGAGCCTTTATCCTTTGTTTCTTAAACCGTGAACTAGGCCACGTTATAACCCTTAAAAGTCCTAGCTGAAGCATGGGTTAGTTCAAAAACATACTGTTACGAAAGGTATCCTGACTCCTTAAGGCCTACGGTAAATACGGAGTTGACATCACGTTTTACAAACATTCACTTGTTTTATGAAAAAGAATGCATTTTCAAAATCTTCAAGACAGACATAAGCTTTGCATTTTTAACATAACCTTGTTTGCATATGATTTTTGTTTGAACAGCAGAGAAATTCGCACGATGAATACCTAGTGAACAAAAGCACTTCCAATCAAGGGGCATGGCCTGATCATTGTCCATCATCTGGGGCAGTCCAGTCAAGATTCAAGGAATCTCTCAAGATGCCAAACAGCCAGGGGCAAACCTCCGCCTGAGCCACTTGAGGCATTGGACATGAATTCCCAGCAACAAATCTTGCATGACCAAACATCTTCTGGTAGCGTGGCAACACAATAACAAGGGCAACTCCCTACATCCTGAGAGCGGACATGGTCGAAAAAATACTACGCAAAATCAAAGACCCGCTAGGTTGACACACCTAGGCAAAAATAAGGGCTTCCCGGCGAACCAAAAGGGTTCGAGCAAAAATAAGGAATGAAAAAAATCTGTACACCCGGCAAGTCGAAAACCTGAAAAGGCGGCTTGGGCAAAAATGGGTATCCCGGTGGACTGAAAACCCGAAAGGGCGGTCCAGGCAAAAGTTAGGGATCAAAGCGTACGACTATGTCCTGTCATCCTGTCACCTGCCTACCAAAAGAAGGTTGGTCCATCAACCACTATCAGCGCCTCACAGGTCTTCCTCTCCCACCTCAGAAACAGGGGCAATAAAGAGTTGTCTAAAAGCAATCTAATTGTTCTGTCCTCCAGGGTACCAAGATGGGTTCAACGGAAGAACGTAACCAAATATCTTAATTCCCCAGAGAGTGAGCCAACAAGACAGTATACTCTCCTCAAGCAGTCATACAGTCAAACTTAAGGAAGTTGGGTGTCCTCCAGCAGATCTCAACATTCCCCAACACATCACTCTTAAACAAGCATCCCCGGTAGTCTCGGTCTAAAGATTGCTCCCCGGCGGTATATCAAACATTCAGTGGAGTTACTTCCAATACATCTCAAAACTTCCCCCCAGAGGGTCCAATCCAGTTTCCCCAGGAAAAGTTGGAATCCATCTCCCCAAGCAGTAAGCTTATCCCCATTAGATTCTGGAAGCTTATCCTCGCAGAACACGAACGCGTCGTCCGACTTTATTCAAAGAGTTATTTCCCTACCAGGATATAACTGGGTTATCCTCAGCCAAAAGCCACGGAAAGAGCGTCCTCGACGAAGTCTCCTTATCCCCAGCGAAGTCTATTAACACTTCCAGCACAACAAGGGTATCCCTGGCAAGTTATTATCAACGCTCAGCAAAAGCATCTCTCTCCCCACAGAGTATTGCTTCCCAGCAAAAATCGTTAGAGTACTTTCCTCCCTGCAGAGTAATCATTCGCCAAGCTCATTCCCCAACAGAGTCATCTTCTCCTACCGGTATTCTTGCAATTATCATCCCCAGCAGAAGCAAAATCTATTCTCCAACATCAGCCCAGGAGTGACTTCCCGGCACCCGTCAAGGATTTACTTTCCTAGACGAAAAATACATTCATAAACATCGCACCTCCATACATCATTATAGCATGCATAGACGCATCATACAAATCTCATTTATGTTGAGAACATCATCGCTTGATCCATATCATGCATTGCATATGACTGACCTATATTCTTTTAGGAAAGATTCAGTTAAATTCTCAATCATATTTCAAGACCTAGACCGGTTCAGTTAATCGACTCCAAAGATTTCTTATCCAGTCCAAGGCCTTCTCTAGTCCAGCTAAATCGACCCCAAACAGATTTTTCTGATGAAGACTCAGTAGAAGCCATCCCAGGTTTTTCTCAATGTTTGCTTTTGAGATTATAATTTCCTATGGTTCTCTCCCCAATACTGCGGAGATGATAATTCCATCCCAGGTTTTTCTCAATGTTTGCTTTTGAGATTATAATTTCCTATGGTTCTCTCCCCGATACTGCGGAGATGATAATTCCATCCCAGGTTTTTCTCAATGTTTTCTTTTGAGATTGTAATTTCCTATGGTTCTCTCCCCGATACTGCGGAGATGATAATTCCATCCCAGGTTTTTCTCAATGATTGCTTTTGAGATTATAATTTCCTATGGTTCTCTCCCCGATGCTGCGGAGACGATAATTCCATTCCAGGTTTTTCTCAATGTTTGCTTTTGAGATTATAATTTCCTATGGTTCTCTCCCCGATCATGCGGAGACGATAATTCCATTCCAGGTTTTTCTCAATGTTTGCTTTTGAGATTATAATTTCCTATGGTTCTCTCCCCAATACTGCAGAGATGATAATTCCATCCCAGGTTTTTCTCAATGTTTGCTTTTGAGATTATAATTTCCTATGGTTCTCTCCCCGATCCTGCGGAGATGATAATTCCATCCCGGGTTTTTCTCAATGTTTGCTTTTGAGATTGTAATTTCCTATGGTTCTCTCCCCAATACTGCGGAGATGATAATTCCATCCCAGGTTTTTCTCAATGTTTGCTTTTGAGATTATAATTTCCTATGGTTCTCTCCCCGATCCTGCGGAGACGATAATTCCATTCCAGGTTTTTCTCAATGTTTGCTTTTGAGATTATAATTTCCTATGGTTCTCTCCTCGATACTGCGGAGATGATAATTCCATCCCAGGTTTTTCTCAATGTTTGCTTTTGAGATTATAATTTCCTATGATTCTCTCCCCGATACTGCGGAGATGATAATTCCATCCCAGGTTTTTCTCAATGTTTGCTTTTGAGATTATAATTTCCTATGGTTCTCTCCCCGATACTGCGGAGATGATAATTCCATCCCAGGTTTTTCTCAATGATTGCTTTTGAGATTATAATTTCCTATGGTTCTCTCCCCGATGCTGCGGAGACGATAATTCCATTCCAGGTTTTTCTCAATGTTTGCTTTTGAGATTATAATTGCCTATGGTTCTCTCCCCGATCCTGCGGAGACGATAATTCCATTCCAGGTTTTTCTCAATGATTGCTATTGAGATTGTAATCGCCTATGGTTCTCTCCCCGATACTGCGGAGGTGGTAATCCAAAGATTTTCTCAACGATTGCTGTTGAGGTTAAGGTCATCCAAGGTTCTCTCACCGTTCCTGCTGAGGTAGTAACCACCCCTGGTTCATTCATCATCTTTTGAAGCTCCAGATCCAGCTCCTGTAACCAGTCAGGACACATCTATACAAAGAGTTTGAAGACCAGCCCCGTAACAGGTCAGGTAATCATTTTCTTTTTTGCAGGTATGCAAGTTCTCGCTAAGGAATCTCCTATGCGATCAACATCCAGATGGCATCTATAAGCCCATCATCCTATTCATCAACCTCTAAATGGCATCTATAAGCCCATTCCATCATCACATTGCTACTATGTGAGCGCAAATTTCTGGGCACTCTAGTGTTCAATCATCTTCCACCTTCGGATTACGAAAGGCACGTCAGCCAATCTGCATCCTCAGGTCTAAGAAGATTGAACAGGGGCAACTGTTGTACCCCAAAATTTGCCCTCCCATATTCTTCAAGAATTGCCAAGTCAAAGCTTCAAAATTCTCCAAGGGTTGCACAGTGCAAGGGTATCCTAAACAGTCAAAATTAGGGTTTTGGTTCTGATCAAGAAAATGAAGTTTCCAAGGGTCCAATCAAGTCCCACATGCCTATAAATATGGTCAAGTATTCTCATACCAAGTTTCAAGACTTACAACACAAAATTGCACAGTCAAAAACCCTAATTGCACTACAGTCAACTGTAGGGGCAAAATGGTCATTTGACAGTCAAAAGTTCAAATTTTTGGTCAACATCTCATTTTGAAGCCACAAACATCATTTGATCAATGCTTGATCATGATTCTCAAAGCTTGGCTCAAAAATCATCAAGATGCAAAAGTTTCCATATTTGGACAGTTGAAAAAGTTAACTGTAAATTGACCAGGGCATAACTTTCACATGGATTATCAGAAAAATTCCATCCAAAGCTCATTTTGAATAGAAAGACATTTCCTACAACTCCTCTTCACACTCCAAGTCCAAGAAATGCTCTCACAAAAAGTTATCAATTTCAACATTATAGGTCATTTACAAAAGTCAACAAAAAGGGACTTTAAGTCAAAGGCCATAACTTGAGATTGGTAAATCAAAATTACATGGGACAAAAGGCATGGGTTAGAGGACTCAAAGACCTTTCCAAAATGTCCAAGAACATGAGCAAAGCTTAAAAATTGAGCAAGTTATGCCTTGTGGAAGTTGGGAAATTTTTGGGTATTTTGAAAAGTCAACATTGATTCAAATGACCTAAAATTGCTAATGGGCCTCTTTTTCTTCCACAATTCATTATCCAAGGCATGTGCACGACCATTTGGCCCAAAGGGAAGTTTTTCTTCATTATTTATTTATTTATTTGGATTTTTATTATTAATAATTCATTTTAATTAATTAAATACATGAAAAATACTAAACCTAATTTATCAAATCTTTTTGTGCATGTAATAGGTTCAAAAATTCGTGCATGATCAATTAGGGAAGAATTGAAGGTGATTGGATATGATTTGATATCAAAGTGCATGAAAAGATTTGTAATTATTTTGCCATAAAAATCAAATATCCATACATCAATTCTTTGATTCCTTGGACAAGAACCAACCCTAAATCACTCATACATATACAAGCAAGCAAGACCTAATGCTGAGAACCTAAAAGCTGCGCAGAAAACACCACAAAAAAACTTGAAATTTATCAAGAAAAGTCAAATCTGAAAACCTAGTTCTAGGACGATTCAGGGCCAAATAGTTGTTCCATTAGCTTCCTTGAGGATCATAGAACGTGTTCCAATCATTCCCTAAGTCCCATACTCAAGAAAACACGAAATCACCATTGAAGTTGGTAAGGAAAATTCCAAAATCGTTTTCCATCATTCATGCATTTTTAACATGTTTCATTATTGTTTTTGTGTTTAGAATGATGTTTGCAAGCTAACTGCATAATTTGATTGGAGTTTCATGCCAAAACGAAGAAACCACCATTGTCATATTTTAGGGTTTCAGGCTTGGAAATTTAGGGCTTTTCACTCAAGGAACAATTGGGGCATGATAATGGCACCATCAGGTTCAGGAGCTTCACGACAATCACATCCATATGTCGCGCCTAATTTCTAATGAGAGGATTCTTGTTCGCTATTTTCCAGAAACGTGCCTAAGGAAATGGTTCAAAAACCGTTGCCTATGTTTTGTTATATTTTTAGGAAAAATAAGCCAAGGAAGAAGAAGGATGCGTGGCCATCAGTAATTGGCTGGTTCAAAAACGCGCGCTAAAAATCCACTAGCGTGTTGTTTTATTTTATATTGATTGTTGGTTATTTAATTTACAAAGAAACAAAGTAGCTCCACTGGCAGGCATAAGCGCTGGTAACGTTCAGGACCTGGGTTCGAGCCCCAGGTCCCCACTCTTTCCATGTTATTTTTCAATAAATGCTTCTATGCAGTTTCAACGTAGTGGACCACCGTACGCCTTCAAAATCAAACGTCCACGCGTCCTACTGGATTCAATCAAAGGCCACGATCTGAGGAACAGGATAAGCTGCAGTCAAAGGTGCCACATGCTATCCACGAAAGTCAATCAGGCCAGGATAGATGGGCCTAAATTGCTAAAGTCTTACCTCCATATTAGGGGACAACACCCCCCTAGGTTTGCCAAATTTTTTACTTTCTTTGTTTTTTTCATTATTTTTACTTTCTTTTAATTATTGTTTTATTAATTAATATTTTCATAAAATATAAAAAAACACATAAAAAAAATCAAAAAAGACAAAAAAAATAATAAATATTTTTATTTTAGTATTTTTATAAATAAATTGCATTAATTCACTTAGTTTTAATTTAGGGTTTAATTGTAATATTTTCATAATAAAAATCTAAAATTGATAGAATTAGGGTTTATGATAATTTTTATTCCTTTTTCTTTTCTTCCATAATAATTAAATATTAAATATTTATTTTTGTAATTAAATTGCATGTAAAATAATTAGGGTTAATTTTAGATTAAACTTTAATATGTTTTCATAATAAAATAAAAATTGTAGAATTAGGTTTAATTGCATTTAATTCTTTTTCCCATTAAAATCATAAAATACCAAAAACAATTTCTTTCTTTTTTTTATTAATTAATTTCATCATTTAATTTAATTTTGCAAAAAAGGTCCAACGCCCTCGTTTTAATTCTTATTTAATTCGCATATTTATTTCTTTTTCTTTTAATATTTATGTACCTCTCCCAAGGCCATGTAACATTTTAATCTTTCGCATTTTTAATTCTTTATTTTTCTGTCAAATCGGGTTCAAGAAATTTTGGCGATGTAGACCCGCGCCTTTTGTAATAGCTTTAGAACTTTTACTTCTCGCAAATATTTTAACTGTTAATTGATGCATGCAAGAATGAATGACCATAAATAAAAACAAGCGTAGATCACCTATGACATGAATAAGACAAAATAACTGAAACATGACACACAAATCACACACCACCCCTAGGGTACGCCTCACCTGTTGCCTTGCCTCGAAAGGTGATCGTCGAGTAGAGGATGTCTTAGTAAGTCCTCATGATCCGGGAACCTGGCATGAGGGTAGCTTCTAAGGTGTCTTCCCATTGCTCTGGTGATCACCATGTCCCGAACCTCGAATTGACCCGAACACCTCCAACGGTGGTGCTACCTACCTCTCAATGGTGGGATGGCACTACTTTAAAGGACATCTACACAGACGAATTCCTTAGGGTAGGTAGACGACTCTAGATACTTGCTCTAAATTTCAAACAAAATTCAAAAATACTTTTCACACCGACACCTTTTCAAAAAGCTTTCGAAAGCAATTTTTCAAACACTCTTGAGGACCGATACAAGAGTCGAACTGGAATTTTCAAAGAAACTTTTTAAAACCCACAGTTGAAAAGCAAACAAACCATTTTTGAAAACACAAGTGAGCAAGTATATAGGAGCCCATGGATAACCATGGATAGAAAGGGTGCTAACACCTTCCCTTTCTATAACCTACCTCCCGAACCGAGAGCAATCTTTATAAAGGAATTTTTCTGTGCTTTTGTCCTTTCCATTTGGAGAAAATAAAAGACGGTGGCGACTCTTGCTTCCGCGACATTTCGCGAACCAGCGTTAAACAGTCAGTTCCAGATCCACCGATCACAGTGAGCAAGGTAATCTGCTAATACACTACTTTTGATAGCTTTTTGAGTGCGATACTCAATATCATATTCAGATAACAACATCTGCGAGTGGGAAATTCTCCCAGTAAGAGCAGGCTTCTCAAAAATATACTTGATTAGATCCATTTTGGAGATCAACCAAGTGGTATGATTCAACATATACTGCCACAAACGCTTTGCCGCCCATGCCAAAGCACAACACGTTTTTTCTAGCATGGAATACCGCAACTCACAATCAGTGAACTTTTTGCTGAGATAATAAATGGCAAACTCTTTCTTCCCTATTTCATCCTGTTATCCCAGAATACAACCCATGGATTTATCTAACACTGTTAGATGCATAATCAATGGTCTTCCTTTTACGGGAGGGAGCAAGATACGAGTTTCAAGCAAATACTCTTTAATACTCTCAAATGCCCTTTGGCAGTCATCCATCCACACACAACCTTGATCTTTCTTTAACAACTTAAAGATCGGTTCACACTTTGCAGTCATGTGGGAAATGAATCTGGAAATATAATTCAAACGCCCGAGGAAACCCCTGACTTGCTTTTCAGTTCTTGGTGCTGGCATTTCTTGAATTGCTCTGACTTTATCAGGGTCAACTTAAATTCCTTTCTGGATAATGATAAAACCCAACAATTTCTCCGATCTAACTCCGAAGGTGCATTTATTTGGATTCAAGCGGAGACGATACTTCCTCAAGCGCTGAAACAACTTCAACAAATCTTTTATATGCCCTTCTTCAGTTTGGGATTTGGCAATCATATCATTAACATATAATTCAATTTTCTTGTGCATCAGATCATGGAATAGGGTTGTCATAGCCCTCTGGTACGTTGCACCAGCGTTCTTCAACCCGAAGGGCATCACTCTGTAGCAGAATGTTCCCCAGGGTGTGATAAATGTTGTTTTTTCCATGTCCTCTAGAGCCATTCTTATTTGATTATACCCGAAAAATCCGTCCATGAATGAGAATACCTTGAATTTTGTTGTACTGTCCACTAACATGTCAATGTGAGGCAATGGAAAATCATCTTTTAGAGTAGCTTTATTTAGATCTCTGTAATCTACGCACATGCGGACTTTTTCGTCTTTTTTCGGTACTGGGACAATATTGGCAATCCATTGAGGATACACTGACGTCACAAGAAAACCAGCATTAATCTGTTTTAGGACCTCCTCTTTGATTTTTACTGCTATATCTGGGTGGGTTCTTCTCAGCTTCTGTTTAACTGGCGGACACTCTGGCTTCAAGGGCAAATGATGCTCAACAATGTCTGTATCTAGACCAAGAATATCTTGATAAGACCAAGCGAAAACATCCACATAATCTTTCAACAGCTCAATCAACCCGCTCTTCACATCAGAATGCAACAATGCTCCAATCTTAATTTCCTCCGGATCTTCTTCTGAACCCACATTAATCACTTCCAAAGGCTCCTTATATGGCTGAATGGTATTTTCCTCGTGCTCAAGCAACCGTGATACCTCTTCTAGAATCTCATCATAATCTTCTTCTTTAGCTCCAAACACAGGACAATCAATGTTGGGAGAGGGTGCAGGGTCATTGTATTCAACGGGTTTTTTAATTAATCTGTACATGTGATTTATGATTGCTTTTAGAAACTGACACATATAACAAGTGATCATGCAGATTAATTTTCAGTTATTATTTATTTTGAAAAGGGTTCTTTATTTGATTACCATTTCCCAAGAAAAAGCAGAAAATAAAGATATTTTTTTGGAAGCAAAGGCAACTTTTATTAATGATCTTAGAAATCAAGGCAAACAGATAAACCCATACAATACTTTCACCTTGGGCAGAGTGAAATCTTTTCAAAAGAAAGAAACAGATCAACAAAACAAATTACTTTGAAATATGTATGCAAGAAGGAACATCAATGGTGACCCAGTTCTGAACTCGGACTCCATACGTCACATAATTCGGTACTTCCTGCTCTACTTCACCCTCTTCAACAACATTAATTCCAGAACCAATTGGATGGAGGTAGCCTCTGTTGCGGAAAACATCATGATAACTGTTCACAGAAGACTTTGACTTTAAACCTTCGCCTTTGCCATTCTTCGAAGAGAAACCCAAACCAGTTCTGTTTTTATTCACCGGTGGATCCACAAGTTGTCCCCAAACTGCATTATGACCATTGCGCACAACCTGTTGCGCGTCCTTAAGCGAAACCACATAATTCTCATTCCTCCTTATGTTGTCAATAGATAGGGCTTGGAACTGGATTCCAACAGCAGCCTCATCCGCTTCTACAATACTGAAAGAGGATAGATGGGATATCAACAGCGCCAGCTCCCCATTTATGATCACTACCTTCCCTTCACGCATAAACTTTAACTTCTGATGCAGAGTTGAAGTGACAGCCCCTGCTTCGTGTATCCATGGCTGTCCTAGAAAACAACTATAGGCGGGAATAATCTCCATAACCTGGAAAGTTATCAAGAACAAATATGGTCCTATATGGACGGGCAAGTGCATTTCACCGATGACAGATTTCCTCGACCCATCAAAAGCCTTCACAATGATACCACTCGGGCGCATAGGTGCTCCTTGATACTTTAACTTCATGAGGGTACTCCTCGGTATAACATTCAACGCGGATCCGTTATCAATTAGCACATTGGACAACGAATCATTCTTGCAGTTCATGGATATGTGGAGGGCCAGGTTGTGATTCCTCCCTTCATCTAGTAACTCATCATCGCAGAAACTCAAATTGTTACATGACGTAATGTTTCTAATTACGTTGCTGAATTGATCTAACGACATGTCATTCTCTACAAAAGCTTGGTCTTGTACTCTCATCAGTGATTCTCTATGAGTAGAGGAATTCATCAATAAAGCTAGGATAGATATCTTTGAAGGAGTCTGCAATAGCTGATCTACAATTTTGTAGTCGCTCATCTTAATTATCTTCAAAATATCATCCACTTCTTTATCTAATGTAGATCCACTAGTCTCTCTTGCAGCCTTCTTAGGCTCATCATTCTCAGTAATTTTCTTTCCAGCAACAACATCTCTTCAAATAACCGGCACAAACACACGACCGCTACGGGTCACCCTGCTATTATCAGCTATATTCCCAACATATGGCATTGGCTGGATGGGAATCTCTATCCCGTCTTCTAAGATTGTAGCATTGTATTTGTAAGGCACAACCTTGTTTGATTCATAGGGAACAGGACCTGGCAGACTAATTACCAATGGGGTAACAGCTGGTTTGCTATGGTACCCCACCTCAAGATAAGCGGGTGCACCAAAACAAGGTACAATGACATTTACCCCTTCCTCAACACAATCAACCATCAAAAAGTCATTTCTGGCAAACAAATCTTCGTCTGAAGAGAAATACTCATATGCGGAGGCATACTCTTCCTCTGACTCTTCTTCCATCAAACAAACTTTAACCATATCAATCTCATGATAATCATCTCTCTGGCATGTGATCTTGATAGTTCCATTTTCTAACAACAACTGAACACCTTCCCTCACAATAGAACATCCTCGGGGGTTTTGACAACAAACTATGCAAGATCCATATTGGTGTTCCACCTGACCAGCAGTACGGCAGAAAGTGGCATGCAACTGCACAAGATCCTCATTCAAATGATCCGCATCAAAAATTCTGAATTCACCCGGACATCCAGAAACCATATTCACTTCCTCTTCATATTCTGCCCTAGGCCTGATTATATGGATTAAACCTTCATCCATCATCTCATGTAAATCAGCCTTTATCTTCTCGCAACCCTGTATATCTGTACTGAAAATAGCACAACCGGCATGGTCATGCGTATAATAACTGAATTCATAGAGGTCTGCGTGCATCTTCACCAAATCTCCTCTAACCAGATTAATGTAAAAAATTCGAAAGTCGCCTGGACAACCGGCCACCATATTTACAGCATTCACCCCCCCCCGTGCTTGGGTAGAGGATTGTCTTTCACATTAGGTCCCACGTCTTTGAAAGATAAAATTCCAGACTTCACCAACCTTTGCACTTCAATCCTCAAAGGATAACAATTCTCAACACTATGCCCTGGTGCTCCCTGATGAAAGGCACACGTTTGGTCTGCTTTGTAATACCAAGGCAATGGTGATGGTATGGCGGGAGGTGGTTGTGTCTGGACCAACTTCTTCTGAATCAATGCTGGTAGTAGCTCTGCATAGCTCATGGGAATAGGATCATAATTCTCCCTTCTCTGATTATACCCTTGATTCCCATGCTGGGACGGTTTCTGATAAGCAACGGTAGTTAAAGCGGCATTCATAACAGGAGTAACTGAGGCGACTTACTGATGACGCTGATAATTCTTTCTAGGAGCTTTTACCCTTCTCTCTTGCATAACAACAATTGTATCCCTCTCTTTCTTCTTTGTAAACCCATAAGATTGCTTCTTTACACCTCCAGATCCTTCACCCTTTGTCAAACGGCCTTCTCTTACTGCCTCTTCTAGGCAGACACCCATTCCTACCATCTCTATAAAATCACTTGGGGCACTTGCTACCATTATTTCGTAGTAGAAAGCGCCTAGCGTCTTTAGAAAAATCTTAGTCATTTCTTTCTCTTCCATGGGAGGAATCACTTGTGAAGCCACTTCGCGCCATCTCTGTGCATACTCTTTGAACGATTCTCTGTCTTTCTGAACCATGGCCCTAAGCTGGTCACAGTCAGGCGCCATGTCCATATTATACTTGTATTGTTTAATGAATGCTTCTCCCAAATCATTAAAAGTATGGATGTTGGCGCTGTCTAAACTCATGTACCATTTCAACACTGCGTCGGTCAGACTATCCTGGAAAAAGTGAATAAGCAAATGAGCACGGGGGAAAGTGTTGCCCTTGTAATTCTCAAATTCCGGGACCTTGAACTTAGCAGGCACTTTAACATTCGGGACCAAACACAGCTCATTCACATTCTACCCAAATAGCTCTTTTCCCCTAAGAGCCTTCATCTCTCTTTGCATTATATCAAACTGCTCTTGGAAATCATCCATTCTGTCATAAAGACCCGTCTTCACTCGGCGGAGGGAAAGGACGACACATATCTTCATTAACAAACGGAACCAAATTCACCGAAGGAGGTGCAGCAGGAATAGTATGCACCACATGAGGTGCAGGAGGAACAGTATGCACCACAGGAGGTGCAGGAGTAACAACATTTTGAACCACTGGAGCATCTTGAGGGCCAAGATTGAAACCTTCAGGTGCAAAATTCTTTGGCATTCCCCACGGATAACCCTGAGGCATACGGTTTTGAACAACAACCGGAGTAGCGGATACAAGAACAGTAGGAACTTCAACATTTGCCCTTGTTGGTTGAGGTTGAACACTCGGTGGCTGATTCTGAGCAACCACCAGAGCTTCCATCAGAGCAGTCAAGTTGGCCAAGCCAACCTTCAAAGCGGAAACTTCTTCGTGCAGCTCGCGATTCTCCTGTTCTAAGTTGTCCATCTTCTTTTTGAAATTAGCTCGAGTGTTGTAGTGATGAGTCAGCTTGCTGAACAAAGTAAAGAAGCTGGGTAAGACACCTGGATATGCATAACAAATGCAAGAAATATGTGCAATATGATGCATGATATGCAATGCATATGATTATTTTTACTTTATCATTTAATATTTCAAGGGATTTAAGATTTATAGACATATTGCAAACATCAGAATAATAGCGCATTTGAAACACTGAAAATTTTCATTATAATAACTTCAAAATGGATTACAAGTTTCAATGATCCCAAGTACAAGATGAAAATACAATCCAAAATCCCGAGAAAAAAAGAACTAATGGAGATCAATCTGTACGCTGGCGCTTCCCTGTGAGCCTGGCAATCTGAGCTCTCAACCTTTGGTTTTCTTCTTCATATCTGATGGCAACCTCCTTCCAATCATCTGAAGCAGGAAGTGAGTAATCAAAACCTATTTGAGGATAATGAGAAAATAAATCCCCTTGCCTCTCCATAGACTCCACCGCTCGACTCTCAAGGATCTCGATCAAATCGTCTTTCTCCTTCAGGTATGCTCTGTAGGAACTCTCTAAAGTTTGGAACTTGTTCTTCCAAGCATCCCTTTCATGTTGCATCCTAACCAAAGCAAGCTGAAGCTCCTCTAGATCATCTAATACGGGAGGAGTGGTCTTCATAAAAAATCAGGCATGGGTGTCTCCCGAGTATACGGCATCTTCAACTGAATGGCTCTCGATCGGACCTACTGAAGATATGGCTCCAAAGAAACAGCACCTCTAGGTCCCAAATCCTTCCAACTCTTCTTATGGATGTGACGCCAGGCCTTCGCAATCTGCTCCTTAGCTTCCCTGTGGTCTTCTCCTTCCTTCAGAAAGAAACTACTCAAATGAATACTGTTTGGTTTATCCCTCATCGGGTAACCAAGCTGTCGTCGTGCAAGAACAGGGTTATAGTTAATTCTTCCCTTTGTACCAAGAAGAGGCACATTGGGGAAACTACCACAACTGTCAATAATCTCCACATCCTGGTAAGCTCGATGATACCAATCAATATCCGAGTGAGTAAGTTCCATGATCTTAGGAGCCCAACGGGGTTCCTTCTTGACATCCCAAAAAGCATCAGACTGAGGCATATGAGAGATAAACCATCGGTACAACAAAGGTGTGCAACAGATAATCATGCCCCCATGATAGGAACTCTGAAGATGAACAGAGTAATAAACATCACCCAACAATGTAGGAACCGGGTTTCCAATCATGAAAATCCTAATAGCGTTAATGTCGACAAACTTGTCCACCTTAGGAAACAAGAATAATCTATAGGCGAGTAAAGCAAAGATGGCCTCAAAAGCAACCGTACTCTTCATCCTGGCAAAGTAACAAGCTTTCTCCAATAAGAACTGAGCTGGTAATCCTCTAATCCCTCCTTTGGTAGTCATATGGGATTCCACCTCAGACCTCCCCAGATGAATCAAAGCAGCAATCTCATGTGGTTTTGGCTCACCCTCCAAACCAGTAAAAGGAACATGATCGGTAACAGGTAAATCCAATAGATAGGAATACTCTTCCAGTGTTGGCATCAACTAATAATCGGGAAAAGTAAAGCAGTGATACACCGGATCATAGAATTGGACCAAAGTTGAGAGAATACCCTCCTTCATCTTCAGCTTTATGAGAGGAATAATGGATCCATACTTCTTCCGAAAGTCTGCAGAACACTCGATCTCGGGAACTAGACTGATTAACTCATCTATCTTGGGATCCTTGAAACTGTATTTCTCGGTCTTTCTCTTTCCAGAATCCATGGTTTAAAAGTACCTGAGATATTCACAAATAGTCAACCTTTAAATCCCTTGAAATATTGTTTTCTTCAAAAGATGCTTATGAGTGCATGGATGCATGATGCAACAATCACACACGAAATCACACATATAGGGTTCATAGGTTCAACGTCATGAGCATGAGGTCGAAGGTACTACTCATAAGGTATTGGTCTAAAAAGTTATCACCTGCCGAACAAGGTTCTAAGAGGTTCCCAGAGTCTACATCCTTCCTTCGGATATTACCAACTTCCCTATTAACTCGGTAATTAGTAATATTCTAAAAAACGACTTGTCCGAGTGTAGTATCGCGTGACAACTAGTTCCGGATTACTCCATCATAGCTTCTGCACTACACCTAAAAGGCCAAGATGGGTTAGGTAATCTACGGACCTCAACTTCAGCAGGCTCCCAGGTCGAAAGCAGTACGTCTTCCGATTACTCGGTAAATGACACTACAGTCAAAGGGGCCTCCACATAGTGGGGGATCTCATGCCTCCTTTTTTGGGATTACTCCCTCAAAGTTAACATGATTATACCGCCCGTCCTATCTTAAAGTTTGCCCAAGTCCGGGTATAGGACTTATGAGTAATCACCAAGCACCCTGTAAACCAGGAAAATCCAGACAAACATATATACAAAATATAACATATAAACATAATAACACATATACAGATATAAACAAAGATAGGCTCAACCCACTTAGGGATGTACCAGCAAGAGGTCAATCTTTCCCCAGCAGAGTCACCATTTTTCTGTAGCGGTAGAAATGTTCAAGACTAAGCCATTGGATTGACTAGACTATACAAATCAAAATAAAAATTGCCACCGCACTTTATTGTTTCCAAAGGAATGAGAAAAGAGAGAATAACCCAAAAAGGGGGAAAGATTCGAGGTAAGGGGGTTGGTTATGCAAAGGGAAGGTATTAACACCCTAAACATCTACTCTACTCCGCAGGAACCTCTTTGAAAAAATCTGTATATTTTGGTTATAAAAATGTGTTATGTATAAAATGGATGGTGGAGGTGAGAAAAGAAATATTTTTATGATTTTTGCACCCGCCGCGGTTGCGAACCTTTAGTGCCTACGTACCACCTTTCGTGCAATAAGGGATCAGGGTACACATAGTTCATCTTTAAAAAATTTGAAACACAAGTATGTTGGTTAATTTTATGAGATAAGACATCATCATCATTGTCCGTGTGGAAAACATACTTACTACCCACAATCATGAGAAAGGAGAATTTACATCATCTCAAAGTGGAGGATATGGCTTGGATTTTAAAATCAACAATGCCTCACTCAACACCCAAGTGGAAAATATCTCTCTTTACTATATATTGTAGAAGTATAGTTGTTTGCATCCCTACAAGGATTGACAAGAGTCTAATCTTTTAAGAAAAGTTTTAAAATAAAAAGCCGAAGTGGCAAAAATGGTTTGAAATGAGATTAATTGACTTTTAGTCTTCTCACAAAAATGTCAAGGTATTATTAAATTGATTGAAATTTATTTATGAAAATGTTTTGAAAATGCATGGACCTAAGTCCAAGTTTATTATGAAAGTGTTTCAAGTTTAGAAATAAGAAGAGTTTTTAAAAGGAGGGAGAAGATTTTTGAAATTAAAGAAGATGGGAGGAGATTAAGAGAGTATCCTAAAGCATAAGGTAAAAGCTAGGGATAAGAACCATCTAACCAACAAGAAGCCAATATTTGACATTATGAGTCAATATAGAATTCCCATTCTTCGGATTGAAACCAAGCAAGCAAAGATACTAGACCTCTTGAGAGAACCAAATTTCAAGTGTATTAAGTCTTCGCAAAAATTGGGCAGAGTAACAGCTGTATACGGGTGAATTCCAGATTACAAACAAAGTATATAATCATAATAACCTGCATACAAAACAAACATACAACCCAATGTCTTGAGGTAAACCTCAAGAACTCCAGACAAAATAATGAATTAAGGTCACAAGGTCTCCAAGATAGGCCAAGGTCTCTAAGATAGTCCAAGGTCTCTAATCCTAAGTCCAAGAAGTCCCATACTCCATAATGCCAAGGATAGTAACCAAATAGTTCAAGTATCATTAAAGATTTTTATGGTTAATGTTGATTATTAGGTGTCTTTAAAAAGAAAAGAAAAGCTCAAGTGAGCAAAATAAAAAATGGCATGAAATGTAAATGCTTAAATTTATGGTACTTCAAGCATAAAAAATAAAAGCATAAAGTAAAGTCAATTGTTAGAAGTTAGTGGTTAATTGGATGACCATCTTAAAACTTGCATTTGGAACTCATTAGAGGATTGATAGAATGAAAGCCTCCACACAACAAGTTGAATTTGCTTTTTGTCAAGTATATCATCCATTTTGGAATCCTCAAAAGTAACATTTAATGATCAACGATGTTTAAGTGATTCGCGTTGACCAAAGGTGTTGTAGATCCATTAGAGGATTGGTAGAACCAAAGCCTCCACATAATGAATCTCAAGGTTATTGGATCAAAGAGATCAAATTAACATACTTGGGCTTGCAATCATAAGTTTGGGCCACGAATGATCATTTATTCGAATCGGGACGAAATTTAGCGCTATGTTAAGCAATCATAAGTGGACTTATGTAGAAGTCACACCTATTTTGAGGCCGGTCAATAGCAATCTATGTACTTCATGTTTGGATAAATGATATAAAGATCATCATCCCTTAACATGTAGCACAATTTAAAAAAGAAAGGGATAATATGAAGAGGGAGGGGGATGATAAGCTAATTTGGATCACCATTTCAAAATTCTTTCATCTTTAAATTCAACCACTCCTCTAGATGGATTAAAGCACTAAACATATCATTAATCCAAAGCACCAAAAATGAATTAAATAATTCACTCTTAGGTAGATTTGAATTGATGAACATTTATCCAACTTCATCTACATCACAAAGTCCATTGAGTTTAAAAACAAATTAGACATTTAAAATTGTAATCCAAATTATCCATCAAAGAAAATGAGCAGAAAAATATTTGAGTCAAAACAGCCCCAAAATAAGGCAGAAAAAGTATTTTTGGCACTGTTACAATCAATTGTGCTTAGATAACAACCTATTGTGCAGTTTTTTTTAATCAAATCAATTTTCTTTGGCAATCAATTGCAATGTTACAACAATTGATTACAACCTGTTAAAATCAGTAGAAAAACAACATTTCAAAGATCAAATTCTTGTTCCAAGTTTTCATCAAACACCTTATGATCATGGATCCAAATGAGCATGAAAATTCCATCCAATTATGAGAAAATAGCACTAATGGAATCATTAAAACAATACTCAATGAATCAAAACTATAAATCCACAAGAGATCACATTGTTAAAGATGATGATCCAACTTACCAAAGGTAGAATTAGAGAATTATCAAACAACTTCAGAATTTACTTCAATTCAACCACAAGAATCAATTACCACAGCTTGGATGTAAAGAGTTGATGGAGAAAAAGTGTTTGGGATGAAGGTTTAGCTTAAAGATTAGTAAGCTTCAATGCAAAGCTTACTATTCTTTTTTTGAAAATGGATCTTTGATTGAATTTGGTAAATGGAGAGAATTGAGAGATTTTTTAGCAAGATGAGTTTGGCTATCAAAAGCTTGTCATTTGAATGAAATGAGGTCTCTATTTATAGAGTTTTAGGATTGTGATTAGTGGTAATTTGGTAATTGATTCTTGGAGCTAAAATTGAATTAATGATATAATTTTAAATTATGCAGAAAAAATTGGAGCCAAAAAGATAACAGATTGAAATTGCTGACTTTTTCAAAAAACACGTGCATTTTGCTGTTATGTGTCGATACATGGGTGGTATGCGTCGACACATTCTAGCAGTATAACACATCATGTGTTGATACATGCCTCTATGTGTCGATACATACTGCTTCTTCAACACATTACAGAATCACACAAACTGCATGAGTCGACACATAACACGTATGTGTCGACATATACTAGTTATTCAAACAGGATGAGTCGATACATACATGCACGTGTCGACACATGCTAGTTATTCAAACAAGATGAGTCGATACATACATGCATGTGTCGAAACATGCTAGTTGTTCAAACAGGATTAGTCGATACATACATGCATGTGTCGACACATGCTAGTTATGTACAAAAGGATGAGTCGATACATACCTTTATGGGTCGATGCATGCTGTTTTTCGCCATAATACAGAATCAAATAAAATTTGCATGAGTTCGACATAAGCCTTCATGGATCCGTACAAGCTGCTTTTCGACACAATACAGAATTGATTGCTTTGCATGAGTTCGACACAAGCCTCAGAAATCCTTATTTGTCAAATGCTTCGACTTGGTACCTACAAAACAAAAATATACAGAGACAAAGACAAATACTTTTTTGTATTTTGATTAGAAGTTAGTAAATAACACATATACAAAATACACAATTAAGGTGCTTGGAGATTCCTCAAGAGCAAACTTAAAGATAGGAGATAGAAAAAGAGGAAGAACCAACCCTGATGTGATTTTGTTATGATCCAGTTGACATGGTATGATAGGGGAATCTTAGGGGCAAAAATTGGGGTACAACACCTCCCTTAAAGATGCCAAGGCTGTAATTGAAGAAGGTGGGTATACCAATTGGGGTCGGCTCCCGGATTTCACTCACAAAACTGACAAATTTGGTTTGGGCTTTACTACAGGAGCTCAAAGGGCTGTTAGGCGCGCACGGATTGGAAGACCTCCTATGCACATCAGCAATCAGGGAGTTAATGCAATTGAAGATGATGAAGAGGATTCAGATATCGACAGCTGGATCTACCCTACAACCAATGGTGGATTGAATAACTGGATGGCGAATGACTTCATACATGTTTCTTTTATTCCACAGTAATTGACTTTTGTTTTAAGATTTGTAATAAATAGTTTGAAACTTTACGGCCTGGTGCCTTGCCCGAGGCACCTTGGCCTTGCTTGTGAGGGCTTATTATTTGTCATTTTCATATATCATTAATAAAACATTAGACGTTTCTTGCATTACAAATTTTGCGCTCCTTGTTTTTCTTTTCTGTCTCTCACTCTATTAAAACAGTTATGCTCTTACACACACCCACGTATCATAATGCAGATCCATATCCACTCTGGATCCCATTGATAACAACTCTGCTACTGCCAGTTATAACTTCGAAAATCCGATCAACCAAGCCGAGGACGAAGGTGAGGATGATTGTGAAGTGCCTGGGGAACTTGCTAGACTGTTATAACAGGAAGAGAGGGCCATACAGCCTCATGAAGTGCCAGTGGAATCAATGAATTTGGGTACAGAGGAAGACCGGAAAGAGGTTAAGATAGGTGTGAATCTGGAGCCTAGTGTCAAGCAACAGTTGATACAGATGCTACACGACTATGCTGAGATCTTTGCCTGGTCCTACGAAGATATGCCTGGTTATGGTTCATCGCTTGCCGACTAAAGAAGACTGTCCTCCGGTAAAGTAGAAGGTTCGCCATATGCGCCCTAAGATGTCTGAGAAAATCAAAGCTGAGGTCATGAAACAATTTGACGCCGGATTTCTGGCTGTTACTTCTTATCCGCAGTGGGTTTCCAACGTGGTTCTGGTGCCTAAGAAGGATGGTAAGGTACGGATGTGTGTGGACTATAGAGATCTGAATAGGGCAATCCCAAAAGATGATTTCCCACTTCCTCACATAAAATCTTCTCCTTTATGGATGGTTTTTCTGGTTACAATCAAATCAATATAGCTCCCGAAGACATGGAGAACACAACCTTCGTTATGTAGTGGGGCACCTTTCTCTACAAGGTAATGCCTTTCAGGTTGAAGAATGTTGGGGCAACTTATTAGCGCGCCATGGTCGCTTTGTTCCATGACATGATTCACCATGAGATTGAGGTTTATGTTGATGACATGATCGCAAGGTCCCAGACTGAGGAAGAACACCTTGACCATCTACAAAAGCTATTTGACAGGTTAAAGATGTACAAGCTAAGGTTGAACCCGAATAAGTGCACCTTCGGGGTAAGGACCGGTAAGCTGATGGGTTTCGTCGTTAGTGATAAAGGTATTCAGGTGGACCCTGCCAAAGTAAAAGCCATATAGGAAATGCCGTCTCCCTGCATATAAAGGGAGGTTAGAGGCTTTTTGGGACGTCTGAACTACATCGCCCGAATTATTTCACATCTGACTGCTACTTGTGAACCAATCTTCAAGCTCCTGAAGAAAGATCAAGTGGTAAAAAGGAATGATGAATGTCAGACCGCCTTCGAAAGGATCAAGGAATACCTTTAAGAGCCACCTATCCTGATGCCTCCAGTGGAAGGAAGACCTTTGATCTTATATTTGACAGTGCTGGATAATTCAATGGGGTGCGTGCTGGGGCAGCATGACGAGTCTGGCCGAAAAGAGTATGTTATTTACTACCTTAGCAAAAAGTTTACCGACTGCGAGACCCGATACTCGTTGCTTGAGAAAACTTTCTGCACTTTGGCATGGGCTGCTCGCCGGCTGAGATAGTGTATGTTGACTCACACCACCCGTTCTTCGTGATGTTCTTCGATCCTAAACTCAGCTAATCGTGCATTGGATACCGTTTGAGTCTTTGCTATGATATTCCAGTGATGGTTCAGATACTGACAATTTATTTTGAACATGCAGTCATTTTTATTGAGAGTTTGTAGGACCTCTTTCTTTTTGATTTTATTATCCATGTCTTTTGCCTGAACGGTTTGTTTTTGTGATTACAGCCAGCGGGATGCCCCAGTTTTTCTTAAGTCTCCTTCATAGGTTTTGACTTAATGGGCTTTTATTTCTGAGAGATAATGACTGCCTGTCCTGACGATTATAAGGAACCATCACCATCCTTTTATTTTGGAAGGACCTCTTTGATGCCATTCATTGTGCGCCCGAATTAACTGAGGAACTACCCTGCCCCAGGTTGTGATTAAGGGTTTTAATTTGTGTGAAAAGAAAAACTCCAACTTCTTTGGCTCAAAGGGGTTGACTAGGCATTATCTTCCTTATAACTCCACTGTTTAGGATTTGAAACAACGCCTGTACATCGTCAGCGGGGTCTGTTCAAAAGCATACTATATAGATTTTGATATCATTTTCGTCATCCTCCCTCTAAAGGCTCAGAATTTTTAATCGAGAGTTGAACATCACAAAAAGGAAATATGAAGCAATTTAAGCATAGTGAAAACAATTAATTCAAAATAGACACGTGTAATGCATTAATGAAATAAAAAAGTTTGACATGACAATAATTGTTTGAATAGGCAAAGAAAAATACAACTTCAGAATTCAAATGAACAAAAATGCTTTCAATCCTAGCCATGTTTTGGAAAGGGAGCAATGATCACATTGGGAGTCTCAGGAGGGTCGAATTCGATCTCCTTGGTGTCAATCATATTCTGAATCTTGTATTTCCACGCCCAACAATCGTTAGTATCGTGCCCTGGGCTACCAGAATGATAAGCACACCTTGCATCTGGGTTGTAGTTGGGAGAAAAAGTCTTAGGGTTCGGAAAAGGGTTTATCATCGTAATCAGATTCATCTTCAACATGTGCTGCAATGCTTGTGACAATGGCATGTTGATTTGGGTTAACTCCCTTTGAAGTCTTTCCCCCCCTTGGTTGATTATTTCGTTGTTGTGGTCGTTGTGTGCGTGCCGAATTAGAGATAAACATTGCCCCCACAGATTGGTGGTAGTCTGCCTTGCCATGCCTCTTCTGGTCGTGCACAGCACTGGCTTCCCTCTTGCCACCAAATTACTTCTTCTCTGTACTCGAAGAGGTATCCTTCTGGATCTTACCACTCAGGATCCCAGCTTCTACTCTTTCTCCAGTCAGAATCAGTTCGGTGAAACCCACTGACGAGTTGCCGATCAAATGATTGAAATAAGGACCAGACAAAGTCCCAAGAAACATATCCACCAACTCCCTGTCAGATAGAGGGGGTTGGACTCTTCCAGCAATATCTCTCCACTTCTGAGCGTAGTCCTTAAAGCCTTCGCCTGTACCCATACACATACCCTGAAGCTGAGTACGCGTGGGAGCAAGGTCGGCATTATACTGGTATTACTTGTAAAAAGAAGCAGCAAGGTCCTCCCAGTTGCGGATGTTAGCTCCTTCTAGTTGATATAACCATTCAAGTTGAGTCCCTGACAGACTATCCTGAAAGAAATGAACCCAGAGATTTCTATCAGCAGTATAAGGTTGAATTTTTCTGATGTATGAGCGGAGGTGTAGCTTCGGGCAGGATACCCCGTCATACTGAGCAAAGACAGGAGCTTTAAACTTGTGAGGGATCACCACCTCAGATGCCAATCCCAGATTTCCAAAGTCCAACCCATGTATCTTCTGAATTTCCATTGCACTGAGCTAGTCTTCAAGTTGCTTATATATATCCTCAGCAGGAAGATACTAGTCTTCATCAAAATTAGTGTCATTGTCAGAAACCACAGGGCTAGGACCCTTTCTTTCCTCTTGATTCCCTCCAGATGAATGGGACAAATCAGTCTCTTGTCGCGACCTATTCCCAAACCTGTGACCCATATTCAGGAGGACCACCTTCTTCTTCTTTTTCTTCTTCTCCTTCAAGATGAGAGACTTCAAATCTTGCTGCCCCTTGGCTAAGTTCCGAAACAACTCCTGGAATTGAGCATTCTGAGCTTGAAGAGCCTTAATAGCTTGATCAGTAGGTGTTTCAGAAGACATGATTGCTGAAATAAACAACAGAGAAGATGAGAGACCTGTATTGGAAGACCTGTTATGCAATGATATGTATATATGTGATGTTTTCAAGGATCTCGCGTAAACAAGAAATTGTTAGAATTTGAATTTTATGGTTTTGATTGAAGAAACTTCGTGTCGTCAAGAGTCCTCCTTCAAGAGTCAAGCTCACCATATCGAGTGGGTCATAGCCACCGACTCAAGTCATTGTGTTTTGATCTTTAGACGACATTGGCAAGAGAAAAATAAATCCCCTTTGGCCCCCTGCTAGACGTTTGATTTACCATAACCTGCATCACAAATCCTTGAGATCCTTGAAATGGTTAAGGAAATGCTATGGTATGATGTTATGATGTGTATGTTGTGCGTTTAAGAAAAAGTGCGAGGTGATGTAAACAAGTACATCTGGCAAGAAATCCAAGTTATTGGATAAGGACCGTAAACAAAACCTACAAGGAACTCATGTTGTCAGATAATAAAAATGTGCAAGTAGTTCAGGTTTGAAAGCACACAAGTCACACAATAGCCCTTAAATTTCAGGCTGGCATGGAGTTTAGGTACTACCCTCTTGCAGTTTAGTGGGTTCAACCTGTCCTAGTAATAGTAATCGGGTTCTAGAGGTTCTCAATATCACTGACCATCCTCCATCGATCATGGTTTTAGCTCACGCAATCTTTTCTTGTGGCCGGTACTATCTCGAGAGTATGGTCTCAATGAGTGTAGCATCGAGTATCAACCAGTTCTCAGCTTTATACCGAGGCCGACTATCTCACTACTTCCTATGGCCAAGTTGGTCAATTATAGGTTCTAAGGTCAGTTTATGCTTAACGACCCATATAGCGGCCCCGTATTCTCCTCGTTTCTCCACAAGGGATACGGGTACCAACCAATGTGCCACATCAACGTAGCTACTGCTTCAACCGTATCGGTCTACGCTGTACAATTCCCTTACAATTTATTGCTACTTACCTAAAAGGTGTCCCCCAGATCCGGGTTAGGATCTATAGTAACTCCAATACAAAGCCCACAAAGATAAAGCAATCAAATCAGACAATAGAAGCAATATGATGAACTATTCCTAAGGTATACCCCACTTATTTATCCCTAGCAGAGTCGCCAGTTCTGTGATACGGTGGCCAGAACCGGGACGTTTTTAGGAATACTGGTTTGCGTTTTGCGTTTGTGTTTGCAAAATGTTGCGGTAAGCAAGAGTCGCCACCAACTTTCATTTTATCCAACAAGGAAAGGAAAAAAAGCACAGAAAAATTCCTTTTTTGAGATATTTATGAGTACGGGGGGTAGATTTATAGAAACACTAGTGCAGAAATGACTTTTTACATCGGGTAAAATTGACTTTTTACATCGGTTTTGGATCCGATGTAAAGTCAGGTGATATAGTAAATCAGGGACTTTTTACATCGGTTCTGGGACCGATGTAAAAAGTCCCTTTTTTACATCGGTTATAATATTAGAACCGATGTAATAACCTGTTATTATGCACATTTTTTAAAAAATTGATCCAGTTTTTTACATCGGTTGGAAGTAATACCCGATGTAAAAAGTACCCTTTTTACATCGGTTATAATATATGAACCGATGTAAAAAACAATTATTATGCACATTTTTTTAAAAAATTGATCCAGTTTTTTACATCGGTTGGAATTAATACCCGATGTAAAAAGTCCCCAGTGACGCGACTTTTTACATCGGGTATTACTTCCAACCGATGTAAAAAGTCCCTTATTGAAAGTTTTTACATCAGTTTTACTAATAACCGATGTAAAATGTATGAATTTTTTTTGGAATAGATTATTTATTTTCTGGGTTTTTCCCTATACAAATATAATTTGTACCCATTTTTTCATATTTTTCCAATATCAAACAGACTATATTTATGTCGCTATATAGATTTCATAGCTTTCCAACATCACATTTAGGACGATGTTTTCATATTTTTCACAACAAACTTACAAATTGAACAAACTTACAATTACAAACTTGTATTGCAAACTTGTATTGTATTACAACATACAAACTTACAATTACAAATTCTTAACAAAATATAAAACAATATTCAACTATTTATAAGTCTTTTTCAAAACTTACAATTACATAATATTCACAAAATATACATATACTAAAATATTCAACTATTTCTAAGTTTCCAAACTTGAATTACCAATATAAAATCTTCGGTAGACAACACCAAAATCATATTGCCTGACAATAAATAATAACAATTAACATCAGCAAAAAAATCAAGAAACTCAACACATGAGCAAAAATCACATGTATTGTGCAAAAACCACAACTTATACAATTCTATAAAACTCACCAGCTAAACTTAAGTTCCATGTAAGTCAAAGAAACATTTTGCCCAACGAAGTCGCAAATCATACAAATCATCTGGTGTTAATTCTGTTGGGTCATCAAATACCTATAATACATAAATATAACAATATAGAGTTATTTTTTAAAAATTCATATTAAGTCGAAAAACAAAAAGTAAAGAACAAAGTAAAGTTATTTTTAGTACCTGCATCCAATTCTCGGTTATATTAGCAGAGACAATATCCAACATATTTTTCATCACATAGTATCCACAATCATTAGAGTTATGTTGTTGCCTTGTCTACAATTGAATGACATAATTAGTGAATATTTATCGTATATATTTAACTATAGAATTATAATTTACATCACACTTACATTGGGATGAAGCCATGTAGCCTTTTTTCTATTTCCATTTGCCATTTGATGAATCCCAAAAGAACTGATACAGAAAGATATAAACATCACATAACTAAATATACTCGCCAATGAAAAATCCCATAACTATTAGTTGTCAATGAAAGTCATATGAAAGATAAACTTACTTTGTAATAATTTTCTTCGTGTTCTGGTCAATTTCCCGATGAAGTGAACAAAATACGACAACTAAATTGTCTCTTGGACACATGACTATTAATTGCCAATGTCTCCTGTACGTGTGTGTGGAAACAGAAAAGTCGCATAAAATATATATGTTATCAAAATCAAAATTAAATAACATAAAACACAATTTCATAAAAATTCTTACCCATGAATTAATGGTAGTAAGTGGCACGCTCTGTTTTCATCACGTAACTTTTCTAGCACGTAATTTTTAACATCTTCTTGAGATTTCGCTACATTATCATTATAAATACACCTAGCAGGGTCCATAAATCCATATAATTCTGAAACGGAATTCTCAAGACAAACACGATGAATATACCTGAATAGTTTTAAAATTAACATTAGAATCAAAGTGATGAGAGATATAACATATTAATAGAGATTGACTTTAATAAAACAATAAAATTTACTTACGTGCACCAAATTTGAAGAATAGACACGTCAAGCCAATGACCTAAACCCACCAATAACTCTCTGATACATTTAGCTGAAACATAAAAATTAGAGACACTCGCACAATGACTTAATTGTATTGCCAAATGGTTATCATCCAATTTCAAAACCATGAGTAACAATCTCTGAACATCATCAACTTCCACGTCTTTTGTGCTCTCTTTTGTGCTTCCCTTTGCAGCTGAACAACTTCCTTTTCCGCTTCCATCAATAATTTCCAATTTTTGAATGCATTTAATATCACCTGTGCTTTGTGATAAACCCATAGACTTAAGTGTCTCCATTAATGATTGCTGAAACATCTTACGCTCTTCAACCAACTTTTCTTCAAGTTCAGCTCTAAGTTTTGTTTCCAATATTGCAAGTTGTTCATTTACGTCGATATGTTGACTTTTTCTTCCAAAGTAAGTGCTTTGTTTATGGTGTTTTCCAACACCACGGACACGACCTCCATGCTCAGATGTTCCAATGGCTAATGATAAGATATCGTTACGTCCATCTGGAACAATTGCACCTTTTTCAGCTTCTTGAACAAGAGAATCCTACAAAATGCAAAAACATCAATTAATCAATCACAAATATAATTATACTTTGTAATAATTTTTCGTTGTTTACTTACAATTTTTTGGGCAACCTCTTGTGTAGATTTTGATGTGTATTCTCCTCCTTTCTTTTGTCGTGCTCTCTTCCATAACTCATGGCGTGATGGTGGAGATTGACTATCATTATCATCTAATGTGGAATTATCTCTCGATGATGACTTTTCTTTCATAATTTTCTCCTCAAGTAAGCGATACCCTCCACGAGACAATACATGTGGGTATAAATTCTTGGCCACATTATCCTTACCCTTCTGACTTTTTTCCTATTATAAACTCAAACAAATAATTAATCACTAAATATAATAAAAATGTTATGCACACAAAAATATATAACTCCTACTAACCTTAAATTCAGGGGTATCTCGAATCTTGAGAAACTCTTTCCAGGCGTCTTCTGTAATAAAGTTATACTTGACATATGGAGGAGGATCATTTTCTATGGGATGATGAATATATCTATCTGTGAGTTGTGTCTTAAAACCTCTCCATCGCTCTCCCGCATATTTAATCCATTCTTTCTTCAACCTATCATTCTTTGGATCTTTACATTCTGGAATAGTAAAATGAGCCTACAAATGTAGTATATGTCATATGTTGTTAATTAGTATATGATTATAAAATATAATAAAGTATTGTATTTAAAATACCTGAATATCAGTCCAAATAGCATCTTTTACGCCTTCATCTACTTCTTTCCAATCATTTTTCACAATGCTACAATACTGTCGAGCAAGAGATGCTATATAACTCTTGAAATTTGTAGCATTTTTACCAACACCAATACATTCATAGGTTCTTGCATTAAACTCGACCTTTATCTTTTCACCTGTTTGATGAACTTTGTCAATTTGTGTCATTAAAGTGGGACCTCTAACTCTTCTTTTATTGGGGTTTGAATCACCCATGTATCTGTTTACACAAAACAAAAATAATTAGAAATAATATTAATCACAAAATAAAAACAATTAGAAATAAAATTAAGCACAAAATAAAAACAATTAGAAAATAAAGTAACATGGAATTAACTTATACAAAAAATCTTACTAGTCCTCCCATATCCCTTCTTCATGGTCCATGCGAATAGCATGCACATCATCCCCTTCATTTTCTTCAGTGAATGTAGTCACATTTGTTGAGAAAGGATGAGTTTCAGAAATATCAAGGTTCTCATCATGATTTTCGTCACTATCATGGACCTTTCCTTGTAAAACCACTGACCACTTTTTATTAGAAGGATCTGTGACATAAAACACTTGTTTTGCTTGAGATGCCATGATGAATGGTTCGTTCGCATAAGCTAACTTGCTAAGATCAACCAGTGTAACTCCAAATTCATCGATTCTGACACCACTGTTGATATCAATCCATTTGCATTTAAATACAGGAACTTTAAACACAACATAATTAACTTCCCAAATCTCTTCAATCACCCCAAAGTACGGTGTAGATGCCATAACCGGGTTTTTATCTTTAGCACTAGAGAAGTGCATGGACTCGGCCACAATCATTACCCCACTATTTTGCGTAGTACTACGGTCATCCTTTGACTTTGTATAAAAAGAGGTTTTATTAATATCATATCCACTCCAAGTTATTAGGTTACATTTAGGCCCATAAGACAACCACTTAATTGTATTAGAAACACTATCTTCATTAGCAATTCTTTCTTTAAACCACTCAGTGAAACTCTTATTATGCTCTTTTAACAACCCTCTTTCATTCATCTTGGGGTACTTTTTCTTTACGATGCTTTTGTGAGCAGATAAGTAAGGTTGAACTTCATCTATGTTATTCAATATATACAAATGCGCTTGAACAACCACATCAATACTTAAGCTCTTGACTTTTAAACCTTGTGTACCCACACCCTCATATCTTCCATCATGACGAGACTTAGGAACCCCTACAACATCCACTCCTGACAAATAGTTAGAACAAAACTCAATTGCTTCTTCTGCAATGTACCTCTCAATAATCGATGCTTCCGGACGGTGTGGGTTTTTTGTATACCCTTTTAGAATCTTCATGTATCGCTCTATTGGATACATCCACCGTAAAAAAACTGGACCACATAATCTAATCTCCCTTACTAGATGAACAATCAAGTGAACCATAATGTCAAAAAATGAAGGAGGAAAATACATCTCTAATTGGCACAAGATAACTGCAGCCTCATTTTCCAAATCGTCTAACTTTAGTGGATCAATGGTTTTACAACAAATTGCATTGAAAAATAAGCATAACCTAGTTATGGTCTTCCTTACGTTGTTAGGCAATATCCCACGAATAGCCAATGGTAGTAGTTGTTGCATTAAGACATGACAGTCGTGAGATTTTAAGCCAACTAATTTAAAATCTTTAACTGATACAAGCCTCTTGACATTTGATGAGTAACCATGCGGCACTTTGATACTTTGTAAACACTCACAAAAACTTGTTTTCTCTTTTTTAGACAAAGTGTAGCAGGCAGGAGGCAAATATGTCTTGTTACCTATATATTGTGGGGTTAACTCTTCTCGTATACCCATCAAACCCAAATCCAGACGAGCATTAATACCATCTTTTGTCTTGCCTTGAATGTTGAGAAGTGTTCCGATTACACTATCGCATACATTTTTCTCCACATGCATCACATCAATACAATGTCTTACATCAAGACTAGACCAATATGGAAGATCGAAGAAAATCGATCTCTTTTTCCATACATTTTTCACAGTAGATCGTTTTTGGTACTTTCCAAAGATAACATCAAGTCCCTGTTGTCGCTGATAAACTTCCTCTCCAGACAAGGGCTTTGGAGCAACACCATGCTCTTGTTCCCCATTGAAAGCTTTCCGCAATCTATGATATGGATGATAACGTTTTAGAAATTTTCGATGCCCGAGATAAACGGTCTTCTTTCCTTTTTCAAGCTGATGGTAACAAGTGTCTTTTTCACATATAGGACATGCATTATGCCCTTTAACTTTATACCCAGACAAATTACCATATGCCGGAAAATCATTGATGGTGCAAAACAACATGGCACGCATATTGAACTGTTCGCCAGAATACGCATCAAAAACATCCACCCCTTCATCCCACAACACTCTTAAATCATCAATCAGTGGACTTAGATAAACGTCTATGTCATTTCCTGGTTGTTTTGGGCCCGATATCATCATCGATAACATAATATATTTACGCTTCATGCACAGCCTAGGAGATAGGTTGTAAATCATCAAGAGAACAGGCCAAGAACTATGGTTAGTACTCAGATTACCGAACGGATTCATTCCATCAGTAGCAAGTCCAAGTCTAAGGTTTCTCGACTCTTTGCCAAAATTTGGAAACAAAGAATCTATTTTCTTCCATTGCAAAGAATCAGCTACATGACGAATTTGTCCATCATATTTTCTTTCTTCTGCATGCCATCTAAGATTCTTTGCGTCATCTGCATTGGCGAATAATCTCTTGAACCTTGAAATTATTGGTAGGTACCATACCACTTTCGCAGGAGGACCCTTTTTTACCACCTCATCATCAATTGACTCACCATCTTTCTTTTTGTAGCGTGAAGCCTTACACTTTGGACAATGATTATACTTTTCATACTCTTTTCTGTATAATATGCAATCATTAGGGCATGCATGTATCTTTTCATACTCCAAACCCATTGGACACAATATTTTCTTCGCCTCGTAATAACGACTTGGCATTACATTACCTTCTGGAAGCATTTCGGTCAACAATTCAAGTAACTCGGTAAAACTTTTGTCAGTCCACCCATTCTTTGCCTTCAGATTAAATAATTTTAACACGGCTGACAGACGTGTAAATTTTTTGCATCCCGGGTACAATGGTTTATCCTTGTCATTGCATATAGTATCATACGTATGTGCCCTCTTAAACGAATCTTGTCCAATATCACGCATCATGTCTTCTAGATGATCATCCATTTCTACACTAACACCATCTCTTTGAGACACGTTTGACTTTGCTACTACTTCACCGTGCCATATCCATTTTGTATAACTTTGACAAATCCCTACACAAATTAGATGATCCATGATTTCTTTCTTACTACGTTTTGGTTCTTTATTTGCACAACGAATACATGGACAGAGAAAAAGCGTAGGAAGACTTTTGTCAGCATTACTTTCAGCAAACTGTAGAAATTCCATCACTCCATGTTCGTACTCGTCACTTAATCGATTAGCTCTCATCCAACTACGATCCATAACTATGTTCACACGGAGGAAGGTCTGACGAACGGTGTGTCCGCGGCTGTGCTACTTCACGGAGATTCCGAGATTGCAAGTTGCGCTGCTTCGCGGAGAAAGACAAATAGAATCAAATTTCAATGGCAAGGTGATAACTCTATTAACAATTTATTACTAATTGTTATTATTTTTACACTTTGCACCACTAATACATAACTGATTCTCACTGGTTTCCTTTTCTAATAATTTCAAAACGATCATCATATATTCAATTTTTGTCTCAGAACCTGTAAATACTTAATAATATAACAATCTTCATGTTTCACTCTTCACCATCATGATCATGAAATTTCACACTGCACAAACACTAACATACACCATATTTTCTTGAAACAAGTAGCTTGTTGCATTAGTTAAAGTTACTAAGTTTAGTATCTATAAACATGTATAACTTTATCTTAAGGAAGAACCATAGAAATTTAAACTATCGTATACTAGCCAACTGCATAATATTGATATGTAATGTAACATAGCGTAAATGCATAAAAATGCTGAAATTGTAATGAAAAAGAAAATGCAAAAAAAAAAAAGAAATAGAATTAGAACGAACCCCAGAATGATTTGCAGAATGATTTGCAGAAGACGGGACTGATGAATCGGCGACGAGGAAGCAGTAGAATGGGTGTTGGAGGCGGTATGCGTCGCGGAAGTGGTGTTGGCGGCGACGGTGTAGGCAGCGACAACTATTTAAAATTGTTATCGCAAAATAAAAATTGATTAAAACATGAACAAACCCCCACAAGCAAGAATAACATATTAACATGATAATGACATTGAAACTTCAACCAAATTAAAATCAAGTGAACATATTATTAAAATCTCATTCAAATTTAAAACAAGCGAAAAAACAACCTCGCAACACGATCACAAGCACATTGACAAACCGAAACTCCATTATCAACTTCAAAATACCGATGTCAAACTATAATTATCATATCATCAAAGTTTATCTTTCGATTCCAAACCAAAAATCTCACAAATATATGAATAGAAATGAAATGTATGATCAGAAATGCAGCAAAACTTCCACTGTCAACTAGCATCCTAATGTCATTAAAGTCAAGGTAAACTAGTACTAACTCAAGTTACTACCCAATTCCACTTCAAAACATGAAAACCATGTTTCAAAATAAGCTTTAATCACCTAAATCAAAAATCGGCCAGCGACAACACATACATAATTATGCCAAAAAATTCAACTCAAACATATTTGAAACCAAAGAGAAACACCAAAAATATATTAACTCGACAACCCTACTCTCTTCATAGACAACCTCTCAATAATGTCTTCACATCGACTAACAACCTCTGCAAATAATTTCATCCACAATATCAACCTTTTAAAATCTCTGAAAGAAACAACTCCTTACGAAGTTTACTATTATTGCACGAAGGCTAAAAAATTGAACATTTGTAAAAGATTATAAAAAAAATTAAAAAAATAATTTGCTTTTTTAAATCATTACCTTAATGACATTACATATTCAAATAAAGAGTCACATCTTCCTTATATCTTTCTTCCATATGAGTAATGAGTTCTTTGTATTGTTCTAATTCATTTTCAAAAGCTGAGTCACAGCAATAGCATAACATCCAGAGATGCACATTCCCTTTTGGCAGTGACAGTAAAAGAAGAAAAAAGTTCCAATCTCTCCATTCAACTTTTACTTTAAGCTCTCATTTCTTTCAATATGACAGCACATTTGTATGAGTTGTAAAGAGTACTACTGCATATATTTTTTCTTTCATTTTCTCTTAATTCTATTAACTTTGAAACTTTAACTCCCACACTGCATTCTTCACCTCATACCACTAAATAATAATACAAAAAAAAAATCTCTAAATTCTTCACATACTATTTAATATAACAACGTGTTTGTCACAAACACTTGAATCAAACAACAAATTTTATTTTCCTATACTTAAAATATGTGAGGTTCACTTCCACTTGAGTTTTCCTATCTCAGAAATCTGATACAGTTTTTTCTGTCAGAATAACAATCCAATTCTACTTTTATTTTCATAATTTCCAGAGTTTTTTTTTATAGATTTTATTTGTTTTTTAATTGAATAAATGCGGCATCAATATCAAACCCTCCTCGAAACTAACACGGATGTTAAACTTCAACCACAATTAAAATCAACACAGTGATACCATTATTCAAGTTTCAAACACAAATAACACGATGTTGACTGCAATCAAAATTAACAATAATGCAGTGTCAAAATTAACATTTCAATCCTTATCCCGACACAATCAGAGAACAGTAAACCAGAAATTTACCACGTTTTAAACCGCGAATTCGAAAACACATGATCACTGAATTTTATTCAGAACTCATTACAAATTTGGACGTTACCACGAACTGGAAAACTCAACACAATATCAAACTGTTTTTTCACAGAAGAAATTGTCACAATACCCTTCAGAGCATAACAGACTAACACATCAAAACAAAAACATTATCAAACTATTTCTCACAGAAATTAACACAGCAGCAATTCTTACCTCAAAACTGTCAAACACAACTGTGGCGGCGAAACGTTGATGTCGAAGCTAGGCTGTATTGCGAACTTGAGGTTGATGAGGATGAATGTGAGATGAAGGGAGGAAGTAGTCGCAAGGTGGAGGCGGTGTAGTTCGGTTGACTATTGGCGGTGGTGTTTGGTCTGAGAGGGTGCGGGTAGCTGTACGGAGACGGAGCGGAGATGGTGATGATGGGCTCGGAAACGGGTTCGTGTATGAAGGTGGTTCAACAGAGTTTTAAAAGGCTGTGGATATTAGGGAACAGTCGGAAATGGGTCGGCGAAAATGGGAGGGATGAAGCGGCGGTCGGCGAAAATGGGTCTGAAAATGGCTAATGAACAGTTTTTTGGAATAAAAGAAAATTCTGTTTATAAGTTTTTACATCGGTGGAATATTTGACCGATATAAGGGGACGTCTTTTACATCGGTGGAAACTTCCACCGAAATAATAGGTCTTTTTTTTTTTTAAATAATCGTCTTTTACATCGGTGGAAACTTCCACCGAAATAATAGGTCTTTTTTTTTTTTAAATAATGACTAGGCTTTTACATCGGTGGAAACTTCCACCGATTTAATATGTTTTTTTTTTTTTTTTAAAAATAATTCACCGATTTAATATGTTTTTTTTTTTTTTTTTTCCACGTTTTTATTAATTTTCAATATAATTTATATATTAATTCAAAGAATCATTTTTTACATCGGTTTGTCTTTAGACCGATGTAATAGCTTTCTTATATTTTTTTTAACTTTTTTGTCACCTTGTTTCTTATTTACAAAAATGCCACCGTGTTTTTTTTCTGGAAATCTTTTACATCGGTGGATGAGATTACCCGATGTAATAGGTGACGAAAAAAAATTTTTCCCTTATTTTTTATATCATTGGAAATAAATACCTGATGTAAAAAGTTTGTTAACTGTATTTTTTACATCACCTATTTTGATACCCGATGTAAAAACCTTTTCTCAAATGTCTTTTTTTTTAGTAGTGAAAGGGAAGGTATTAGCACCCTTTCTATCCATGGTTTTCCATGGTCTCTTAGGTTCTTGCTCATCATTTTCAAAATTGTTTTCTTTGTGTTTGTGGGTTTTGAAAAGTTTTTGTTTTAACTTCGATTTAACTCTTGCTTCTATTTTTCAAGAGTGTAATGAAGTGTTTTTGAAAACTTTGTTTGTAAAAGAGTGTAAGTGTGAAAATTTTGTTTGGAATGAGCAAGTACTTAAGAACTAATCTACCTACTCGAAAAAAGAATCGTTTTATACTTGTTTCCTTTAGACAGCGCTATACCACTATTAGTGAGTAGGTAGCACCGTCGTTGGAGTTTTGAGGATCAATTCGAAAGGGACGTACAGTCACTAAAGCAATGTTAGGACGTCTTAGTAATAACCCTAATGTCTTAGATCAATTATCCGAGGCAACAATGTCCGAGGCAACTTTTCTGAGGCAACTTGATCTTTGGACAAAAGGACGACCACTAAAACATCCTATACTCAATGACTGTTTACCGAAGGCAACCAAGTGAGAGTGTACCCTAGGAGTGCGCATGTGCGAGTGATTCAATTTCAGATTATTTATCTTTGTACATTTAGGATGATCTAACTGTTTTAAACTTAGTCATACATTCTTGTCATGCAAACCCTAATTATTCACATATCTAGCAGTTAAATAATTGCGGAAATTAAAGTGAGGAATTTAAACTAAGCTATTACAAGGCTTCAGGTATTTACATAGCCAAAAACAAACCCTTTGAAAATTAAAGCGATAAATGAAAAGTCCTAATTAAAACTATTACAAACTGTGAACAAATACAATAATTGGGTAAAAGTAATAATAAAGCGCGCGGAGAAAATTAGATCGACGAGAGAATAGGGTTTTGACCCTTCTATCCTAAAAAAGAAAAATGTTTTTTTTTAAATGTTTTTTAAGAAAAGAAACTAGGTGTTTAAATAAAATGCAAAATTGATTGGTTATTAAATTAATTAATGAAAATAATTAAATGACATATTTTTGGGTTTTTGTTATTTTAGGAAAGAAATAAAATAATTAAGTTAGTAATAAAACCTATTTATTCTAATAAATTTTAATTATTTGCAAAATAAATTAAAGTTATCTAATTTAATCAAACCTAATTAAATTAATTAATTTATTGATGAAAAATAATATTCTAATTTTAATTGGACATAACAAATTTTTTTTGGTGATTTTTTGATAAAAAATAAATAATTATTGGTTAGTAAATAAATAATAAATAATTAAATGAAAAATAAAAAATATATAAGATGAGAGATGGGCCTGAAAAAAAATGGGGGTGCCAATAGTCAGAATTCTGGGCCCAAATAGAGGTCCACGTTGACCTTTGAAATCCGGTGTGTACGCGTTTGACTTGGTCTATTGTGTTCCTTCCTGGATGGCCATCAAATTTGGCCATCTAGCCACTTGGCATGACTGATGACGAGTGCACACGGTGGACCTCTGGTGGGTAAGCACGCTGGATAACCTGAAAGAAAATAATATAGAGAAATAGGAGGACCTGGAATTTGAACCCAGGCCCCAAGGCAAATTCCATGCTACGCTTACCACTGGACCATTTGCTGCTTGTTGTACAGTAATGAGACAATAATAATAATATGCAATAAACAAATGTTAGTGGAAAACAAAAGAAAAAGCGCGCTGCACATTTGAATGGCCCATTGGGGGAGTGACAACTCATCGTCTCCTTCCTCTCTCTGTGGGTAAAAGTCTCAGACTTTTACCTACGGACATTTTGTCCGTCGCTATAGGCAGTGCTTGCTCCAAAATCTTCCATGGGCTAAATAAAATGACACCCAACACCATGGTTGAGTTTGTCTCATCCTCCTGAACCTAATAGCACCATTCACGAGTGCCAATTTCACCTGCAAGCAAAATCCCTAAAACATACTCTAAAATCGTAACAATGGTAATTCACGATTCATTCCATTAAAATGCAATTGGCTATTGTAGAAAGTTTGCAAACATGATGGTGATCAAGAATGTATAATTATTTTACGCTATAAGTGCAAGAATAATGCTAATCGAATTCAAGAGTATAGCAATACCGTGACGGACTTACAGTGTGTTGTAGGGCTCGAAAACGCGTGATTTTGATGGCTTTAGCTTACTGAGAGTACTAGGAGTCGATTGGGATCGTTCAAAGGTCCTGAAACTGCCTCCAAATGGGATTTCGATCTATCACTTTTCTTGCTTTTTTTTTCTTCATATTTTGTTCTCCCTCATACGCCTGTCTCCAACCTCTTTTTAGGTCTGCCTCGCCTCCTTATGTACCAAGGACTGAGTTAGGGTTGATAACTGCATCCAAATCTTCCTCCTTCAATGATTTTTGATTTGATTTGATTCATCTTTAAAACCTTTCCAAACATGGCATAAATAAATCTTTTTGTTCACACTAGGAATTTACACGAGTTTGAATGATTGGTATCTGTAATTTAAGACCTAAAACAACCATAAAATCTCTTGTTATCAATGTTTTGGATTTTATTTAATTTGTTTTGATTTAAATTGAATTAATTCAAATAAAAATAAAAATAAATAATAAAAATAAGATATGGACAAGTGTAAAAGGCTAGAGCTCGTGGGCTATGTTGCCAACTCAAAACAAGTGAAAAATATTGGGCCCATTTGGCAAAATTTGAAGTTTTGGGCATAGTTGACTTTTGACAATTCTGCAAAAAAGGTCAACTTCACCAATGCATAACTTCCTCAATTTTGACTCTTTGGAGATGTTATTGGACTTTTTAGAAATATTGAGATGTTCTCTAAGCAACCCTTTTTGTATCATCTCATTTTGATATTCCATGCTCCCGTATGAAGCTTTGACAAAAAAGGTGTTTTTGTTGACTTTTCAAAATGACCTATAATGTCCAAATTCATAACTTCTTGTGAGTGCATATTTTGAACTTGGGAGCTGAAGATGGATTGTAGGTAATTACATCCTCTTAAAAATGAGCTTTGGATTGGTCATTTCTCATAAAGTATGAGAAAGTTATGCTTGGTCAAAGTTGAGTTGACTTTTCCTACAAAGCCCTAATTTAGCAACTTTTGAGTCTTGATGAATTGTGAGAAATCCTTGATGAATCATGATCAAAACTTGATCAAATGATGAAATATAATTCAAAATGAGTATGTTGACCAAAAATCTTGAAGTTTGACTGTATGTAGGCCACAGTTGACTTTTGCCCTAGCATAGTCGATTTTCAGGCCTTTGAGCAATTGACTGAGCAAACTTTCTCTGCAAGGCTTGAAACTTGACATGGATGATATTGAGAACATTTTAGGACATTGGTGAGCATTTGGTATCACTTGGACTCAAGTATCTTGATGCAACATGAAACCCTAGTTTGGGGTAGACTGCCTTAGGAGAGAGCTTGTCTGGCCAACCCTTGGACTACCTTGAGCAACTTGAGGATCTTTCTTGCAAGGTTTTGAGAAAAATGGAAGGGAAAATTTTGGGGTACAACAGCTGCCCCTGTTCAATTTTCTTAAACCTGATGATGTAGATTGGCTTTCGTGCCTTTTGTGATCCGAAGGTGGAAGAGGATTGAACACTAGAGTGCCCAGAAATTTGCACTCGCATGAAGTGGTAATTGTCTTGTGATGTCGGGAATACGCTTACAGATGCCAATCGAAGGAGTGTCGATCGTATAAGAGATTCCTTAGCGAGAGCTTGTATACCTGTCGTTGAGGAAGATTCCACTGGGGAAGTCAGATCTTTGTTGAGAGAAGTAGAATTTTAGGAGCTTCGGTCATCCGTATTCTGCTGGTGAATCGTCTCTGTTGATATTTAGGAACTTTGGTCGTTCGTACTCAACTGAGGAAACATCTCTATTGATATTTAGGAACTTTGGTCGTCCGTACTCAACTGAGGAGTCGTCTCTATTGATATTTAGGAACTTCGACCGTCTGTGCTCAACTGAGGAATCATCTCTATTGATATTTAGGAACTTCGATCATCCGTACTCAACTGAGGAGTCATCTCTGTCTTGAGGAAGCGGAAGTGAACTGCGTATCTAGCCATGTACATGCTGCATCATGACCTACTAGGGAAAGATGAAACCGATAGTGTTTGATAGGTCTGGGTCTTACATTGTTGCGGACTGCTGTCTGGAGATAAGGGAAAAGAAACCTGGATAGTAGGGCTTATGAGAAGGAACCTGGGTAAGGTTGCTTCGTGAGGAGTTTGGATAAAACTGCATCTGAACCGAGCATGAACCTGGGTAAGGTTGCTTTGTGAGGAGTTTGGGTAAAACTGCATCGGGAAAGAGAAGGAACCTAGGTAAGGTTGCTCCAGGATGAGTCTAGGTGAAACTTCATCGGGAAAGAGAAGGAACCTAGGTAAGGTTGCTCCAGGATGAGTCTAGGTGAAACTACATCAGGAAAGAGAAGGAACCTAGGTAAGGTTGCTCCAGGATGAGTCTAGGTGAAACTACATCAGGAAAGAGAAGGAACCTATGTAAGGTTGCTCCAGGATGAGTCTAGGTGAAACTACATCGGGAAAGAGAAGGAACCTAGGTAAGGTTGCTCCAGGATGAGTCTAGGTGAACCTACATCGAGAAAGAGAAGGAACCTAGGTAAGGTTGTTTCACGAGGAGTTTAGGTAAAACTACATCTGAACCAGGAAGAAACCTAGGTAAGGCAGCTTCATGAGGAGTTTAGGTAAAACTGCATCTGAACCGGGAAGAAACCTAGGTAAGGCTGCTTCAGGATGAGTCTGGGTAAAACTGCATCTGGTGTTAAGTTCGTGTAAAACTTCTGGAGGAACCTGGGTAAGGTTACTTTGAGATAAGTTTGTGTGAGACTTCATTTAGGAGAAACCCGTGTAAGATTGCTTCGTGACAAACCCGTGTAAAGTCTGTTTAGTTTCCAGAGTTAATTTTGAACTTGCAGGAAGTTTGTTGATGATAACCATCTTTCTTGAAAAGGTACATAATTAATCATATATGATGCATGACATGCATTGTATGATGATGTTCTCAAAATAAATGAAATTATGCTGTATGCAATATGTATGCGCACGTCATGATATATGAACATGAAATGCTATTGTGGTACGTTCAAGTTCGGGAAAATAAATCCCTGACTGTTGTTGGAGAATAAAGAGTTTTGCTCGCTAGAGATAACGACCGAAGATGATTAGGAGAATAATCCTGCAGGAGAGAATAACTCCGATGGGGAATATATTGACGAGGAAATGACTCTGTGGGGAGTACATACTCTGCTAGAAGATCTGCTAATTTGGAGAAATAAAAACTCAAATGGGGATGAATTACCGTTGCTGGTGATAGTGAACCCTGTTGGGGATTGTTTTCCAATGGCGACTTCACTGAGAATAATCTTTTAGACTCTACTGGGGATAATCTTCCAGACTCCACTTGGGATAATCTTCCAGTGCTGGTGATAGATAAACTCTTCTTGGGGGAATCTTACCGACTTATTCGTGGTTGCGAGCCTCAGCTGGGGAGAATTAACATCACTGTCCTTTTCTTACTCCGCGGGGAGTGAATGTTACTGGGACACGTGTTGAGGATATGCCGATGGCTTTGCATTAAGACTTTTCTGCCCCTGTATCTGCGGGAGAAAGTGCCTGCGGAGGCCTAGTGGATCGAGTATTATCCCAACCTATGAGGTGCTTGGTATCTTTCGATCGAAATGACAAGTCTTCTTCTGGTAGGCAAGTGACGAGATGACGGAACATAGTCGTACGCTTTAATCCCTAACTTTTGCCTGGACTATCTTTTCAGATTTTCAGTCCACCGGGATACCCTTTCTTGCCCAAGCCTCCCTTTCGGGTTTTCGACTTGCCGGGTGTACAAATTTTTTTCATTTTTTATCCCTAATTTTTGCCCGAACCCTTTTGGTTCGCCGGGAAGCCCTTATTTTTGCCTAGGCCAGTCAACCTAGTAGGTCTTTGATTATGCGTAATATTTTCTGACTATGTCCATGCTCTCAGAGTGTAGGGAGTTGTTAATGTCGGTAGTGTTGTGTTGCCATACTACCAGAAGAAGTTCGTTTGATCATACAAGATTCATTGTTGGAATTCATGTCCAATTCCCTAATTGATTCAAATGGAGATTTGCCCCTGGCTATTTGGCACCTTTGAGAGATTCCTTGAACCTTGACTTGACTGCCCCAGATGATGGACAATGATCATGCCTTGCCCCTTGGTTGGAAGTGTTTTTCCACTTGAGGTGATCCTTTTTATTGAGAAGGTTTTTTGTTCACTAGATATTCGTCGTGCGAATTTCTCTGCTGTTTGGACAAATAGTCATATGCAAACAATGTTATTTTACGAATACAAAGCTTATGTCTGTCTTGAAAATTTTTTGAAAATGCATTTTTCAGTAAAACATGCAAATTTTGTAAAATGTGATGTCAACTCAGGATGTACAGCAAGTCCTACAGGAGTCAGGATACCTTTCGTAACAGTATGCTTTCGAACTAACCCATGCTTCAGCTAGGACTTTTAAGGGTTATAATGTGGTCTGGTTCACGATTCAAGAATCAAAGGATAAAGGCTCAAAATGTATTTGTACCCACCCGTTCTTCGTGATGTTCTTCGATCCTAAACTCAGCTAATCGTGCATTAGATACCGTTTGAGTCTTTGCTCTGATATTCTAGTGATGGTTCGAATACTGACAATTTATTTTGAACAGGAAGTCATTTTTGTTGAGAGTTTGCAGGACCTCTTTATTTTTGATTTTATTATCCCAGTCTTTTGCCTGAACGATTTCTTTTTGTGACTACAGTCAGCCGGATGCTCCAGTTTTTCTTAAGTCTCCTTCATAGGTTTTGACTTAATGGGCTTTTATTTCTGAGAGATAATGACTTCCTGTCCTGACGATTATAAGGAACCATCACCATCCTTTTATTTTGGAAGGACCTCTTTGATGCCATTCATTGTGCGCCCGAATTAACTGAGAAACTACCCCGCCCCAGGTTGTGATTAAGGGTTTTAATTTGTGTGAAAAGAAAAACTCCAACTTCTTTGGCTCAAAGGGGTTGACTAGGGATTATCTTCCTTATAACTCCACTGTTTAGGATTTGAAACAACGCCTATACATCGTCAGCGGGGTCTGTTCAAAAGCATACTGTAGAGATTTTGATATCATTTTCGTCATCCTCCCTCTAAAGGCTCAGAATTTTTAATCGAGAGTTGAACATCACAAAAAGGAAATATGAAGCAATTTAAGCATAGTGAAAATAATTAATTCAAAACAGACACGTGTAATGCATTAATGAAATAAAAAAGTTTGACATGACAATAATTGTTTGAATACGCAAAGAAAAATACAACTTTAGAATTCAAATAAACAAAAATGCTTTCAATCCTAGCCATGTTTTGGCAAGGGAGCAGTGATCACATTGGGAGTCTCAAGAGGGTCGAATTCGATCTCCTTGGCGTCAACCATATTCTGAACCTTGTATTTCAACGCCCAACAATCGTTAGTATCGTGCCCCGGGCTACCAGAATGATAAGCACACCTTGCATCTGGGTTGTAGTTGGGAGAAGAAGTCTTAGGGTTCGGATGAGGGTTTATCACCGTAATCAGATTCATCTTCAACATGTGCTGCAATGCTTGTGACAATGGCATGTTGATTTGGGTGAAATCCCTTTGAAGTCTTTCCCCCCTTGGTTGATTATTTCGTTGTTGTGATCGTTGTGTGCATGCCGAATTAGAGATCAACACTGCCCCCACAAATTGGTGGTAGTCTGCCTTGCCATGCCTCTTCTGGCCGTGCACAGCATTGGCTTCCCTCTTTCCACCAAATGACTTCTTCTCTGTACTCGAAGAGGTATCCTTCTAGATCTTACCACTCAGGATCCCAGCTTCTACTCTTTCTCTAGTCAGAATCAGTTCGGTGAAACCCACTGACGAGCTGCCGATCAAATGATTGAAATAGGGACCAGACAAAGTCCCAAGAAACATATCCACCAACTCCCTATCAGACAGAGGGGGTTGGACTCTTCCAGCAAGATCTCTCCACTTCTGAGCGTAGTCCTTAAAGCCTTCGCCTGTACCCATAGACAAACCCTGAAGCTGAGTACGCGTGGGAGCAAGGTCGGAATTATACTGGTATTGCTTGTAAAAAGCAACAACAAGGTCCTCCCAGTTGCGGACGTTAGCTCCTTCCAGTTGACAGAACCATTCAAGTTGAGTCCATGACAAACCATCCTGAAAGAAAAGAACCCAAAGATTTCTATCAGCAGTATAGGGTTGAATTTTTCTAACGTATGAGCGGAGGTGTAGCTTCGGGCAGGATACCCCGTCATACTGAGCAAAGACATGAGCTTTAAACTTGTGAGGGATCACCACCTCATATGCCAATCCCAGATCTCCAAAGTCTAACCCATGTATCTTCTGAATTTCCATTGCACTGAGCCAGTCTTCAAGTTGCTTATATATATCCTCAGTAGGAGGATACTGGTCTTCATCAAAATCAGTGTCATTGTCAGAAACCACAGGGCTAGGACCCTTTCTTTCCTCTTGATTCCCTCCAGATGAATGGGACAAATCAGTCTCTTGTCGCGACCTATTCCCAAACCTGTGACCCATATTTAGGAGGACCACCTTCTTCTTCTTTTTCTTCTTCTCCTTCAAGATGAGAGACTTCAAATCTTGCTGCCCCTTGGCTAAGTTCAGGAACAACTCCTGGAATTGAGCATTCTGAGCTTGAATAGCCTTAATAGCTTGATCAGTAGGTGTTTCAGAAGACATGATTGCTGAAATAAATAGCGGAGAAGATGAGAGACATGTATTGGAAGACCTGTTATGCAATGATATGTATGTATGTGATGTTTTCAAGGATCTCGTGGGGTAAACAAGAAATTGTTAGAATTTGAATTTTGCGATTTTGATTGAAGAAACTTCGTGTCGTCAAGAGTCCTCCTTCAAGAGTCAAGCTCACCATATCGAGTGGGTCATAGCCATCGACTCAAGTCACCGTGTTTTGATCTTTAGATGACATTGGCTAGAGGAAAGTAAATCCCCTTTGGCCCCCTGCTAGACGTTTGATTTACCATAACTTGCATCACAAATCCTTGAGTTTCTTGAAATGGTTAAGGAAATGCTATGGTATGATGTTATGATGTGTATGATGTGCGTTTAAGCAAAAGTGTGAGGTGATGTAAACAAGTACATCTGGCAAGAAATCCAAGTTATTGGATAATGACCGTAAACAAAACCTGCAAGGAACTCATGTTGTCAGATAACAAAAATGTGCAAGTAGTTCAGGTTTGAAAGCACACAAGTCACATAATAGCCCTTAAATTTTAGGATGGCATGGAGTTTAGGTACTACCCTCTTGCAGTTTAGTGGGTTCAACCTGTCCTAGTAATAGTAACCGGGTTCTAGAGGTTCTCAATATCACTGACCATCCTCCGTTGGTCATGGTTTCAGCTCACACAATCTTTTCTTGCAGCCGGAACTATCTCGAGAGTATGGTCTCATTGAATGTAGAATCGAGTATCAACCAGTTCCCAGCTTTATACCGAGGCCGGCCATCTCACTACTTCCTATGGCCAAGTTGGTCAATTATAGGTTCTAAGGTCAGTTTATGCTTAACGACCCATATAGCGGCCCCGTATTCTCCTCGTTTCTCCACAAGGGATACTGGTACCAACCAATGTGCCACATCAACGTAGCTACTGCTTCAACCGTATCGGTCTACGCTGTACAATTCCCTTACAGTTTATTGCTACTTACCTAAAAGGTGTCCCCCAGATCCGAGTTAGGATCTATAATAACTCCAATACAAAGCCCACAAAGATAAAGCAATCAAATCAAACAATAGAAGCAATATGATGAACTATTCCTAAGGTATATCCCACTTATTTATCCCCAGCAGAGTCGCCAGTTCTGTGATACGGTGGCCAGAGCCGCGACGTTTTTAGGAATACTGGTTTGCGTTTTGCGTTTGTGTTTGCAAAATGTTGCGGTAAGCAAGAGTCGCCACCGACTTTTATTTTATCCAACAAGGAAAGGAAAAAAGCATAGAAAAATTCCTTTTTCGAGATATTTCTGAGTACGGGGGGTAGATTTATAGAAAGGGAAGGTATTAACACCCTTTCTATCCATGGTTTTCCATGGGCTCTTAGGTACTTGCTTATCATTTTCAAAATTGTTTTCTTTGTGTTTGTGGGTTTTGAAAAGTTTTTGTTTTAACTTTGATTTAACTCTTGCTTCTGTCTTTCAAGAGTGTAATGAAGTGTTTTTGAAAACTTTGTTTGTAAAAGAGTGTAAGTGTGAAAATTTTGTTTGGAATGAGCAAGTACTTAAGAACTAATCTACCTACTCGAAAAAAGAATCGTTCTATGCTTGTTTCCTTTAGACAGCGTTATCCCACTATTAGTGAGTAGGTAGCACCGTCGTTGGAGTTTTGAGGGTCAATTCGAAAGGGACGTACGGTCACTAAAGCAATGTTAGGACGTCTTAGTAATAACCCTAATGTCTTAGATCAATTATCCGAGGCAACAATGTCCGAGGCAACTTTTCTGAGGCAACTTTTCCGAGGCAACTTGATCTTTGGACAAAAGGACGACCACTAAAACATCCTATACTCAATGACCGTTTACCGAAGGCAACTAAGTGAGAGTGTACCCTAGGAGTGCGCATGTGCGAGTGATTCAATTTCAAATTATTTATCTTTGTACATTTAAGGTGATCTAACTGTTTTAAACTTAGTCATACATTCTTGTCATGCAAACCCTAATTATTCACATATCTAGCAGTTAAATATTTGCGGAAATTAAAGTGTGGAATTTAAACTAAGCTATTACAAGGCTTCGGGTATTTACATAGCCAAAAACAAACCCTTTGAAAATTAAAGCGATAAATGTAAAGTCCTAATTAAAACTATTACAAACAGTGAACATATACAATAATTGGGTAAAAGTAATAATAAAGCGCACGGAGAAAATTAGACCGACGAGAGAATAGGGTTTTGACCCTTCTATCCTAAAAAAGAAAAATGTTTTTTTGTTGTTTTTTTAATATTTTTTAAGAAAATAAATTAGGTTTTTGAATAAAATGCAAAATTGATTGGTTATTAAGTTAATTAATGAAAATAATTAAATGACATATTTTTGGATTTTTGTTATTTTAGGAAAGAAATAAAATAATTAAGTTAGTAATAAAACCTATTATTCTAATTAATTTTAATTATTTGCAAAATAAATTAAAGTTATCTAATTTAATCAAACCTAATTTAATTAATTAATTTATTGATGAAAAATAATATTCTAATTTTAATTGGACATAAAAATATTTTTTTGGTGATTTTTTGATAAAAAAGAAAATAATTATTGGTTAGTAAATAAATAACAAATAATTAAATGAAATATAAAAAAATATAAAAGATGAGAGATGGGCCTGAAAAAAATGGGGGTGCCAATAGTCAGAATTCTGGGCCCAAATAGAGGTCCACGTTGACCTTTGAAATCCGGTGCGTACGCGTTTGACTTGGTCTATTGTGTTCCTTCCTGGATGGCCATCAGATTTGGCCATCCAGCCACTTGGCATGATTGATGACGAGTGCGCATGGTGGACCTCTGGTGGGTAAGCACGCTGGATAACCTAAAAGAAAATAATATAGAGAAATAGGGGGACCTGGGATTCGAACCCAGGCCCCTAGGCAAATTCCATGCTACGCTTACCTCTGGACCATTTGCTGCTTGTTATACAGTAATGAGACAATAATAATAGTATGCAAAAAACGAATGTTAGTGGAAAACGAAAGAAAAAGCGCGCTGCACATTTGAATGGGCCAGTGGGGGAGTGAAAACTCATCGTCTCCTTCCTCTCTCTGTGGGTAAAAGTCTCAGACTTTTACCTACGGACATTTTGTCCGTCGCTATAGGAAGTGCTTGCTCCAAAATCATCCATGGGCTAAATAAATGACACCCAACGCCATGGTTGAGTTCATCTCATCCTCCTGAACCTGATAGCACCATTCACGAGAGCCAATTTCACCTGCAAGCAAAATCCCTAAAACTGACTCTAAAACCCTAACAATGGCAATTCACGATTCAGTCCATTAAAATGCAATTGGCTATTGTAGAAAGTTTACAAATATGATAGTGATCAAGAATGTATAATTATTTTACGCTATAAGTGCAAGAATAATGCTAATCAAATTCAAGAGTATAGCAATACCGTGACGGACTTACAGTGTGTTGTAGGGCTCGAAAACGCGTGATTTTGATGGCTTTAGCTTGCTGAGAGTACTAGGAGTCGATTGGGATCGTTCAAAGGTCCTGAAACTGCCTACAAATGGGATTTTGATCTACCACCTTTCTTGCTTTTTTTTCCAGATTTTGTTCTCCCTCATACACCTATCTCCAACCTCTTTTTAGGTTTGCCTCGCCTCCTTATGTACCAAGGACTGAGTTAGGGTTGATAACTGCATCCAAATCTTCCTCCTTCAATGATTTTTGATTTGATTTGATTCATCTTTAAAACCTTTCCAAACATGGCCTATATCAATCATTTTGTTCACACTAGGAATTTACACGAGTTTGAATGATTGGTATCTGTAATTTAAGACCTGAAACAATCATAAAATCTCTTGTTATCAATGTTTTGGATTTTATTTGATTTGTTTTGATTTAAATTGAATTAATTCAAATAAAAATCAAAATAAATAATAAAAATAAGATATGGACAAGTGGCAAAGGTTAGAGCTCGTGGGCTATGTTGCCAACTCAAAACAAGTGAAAAAGATTGGGCTTATTAGGCCAAATTTGAAGTTTTGGGCATAGTTGACTTTTGGCAATTTTGCAAAAAAGGTCAACTTCACCAATGCATAACTTCCTAAATTTTGACTCTTTGGAGATGTTCTTGGACGTTTTAGAAAGCTTTAGATGTCCTCTAAGAAACCCTTTTAGTCTCATATAATTTTGATATTCCATGCTCCTGTATGAAGCTTTGACAAAAATGTGTTTTTGTTGACTTTTCAAAATGACCTATAATGTCCAAATTCATAACTTGTTGTGAGTGCATATTTTGAACTTGGGAGATGAAGATGGATTGTAGGTAATTGCATCCTATTCAAAATTATCTTTGTATGGGTCATTTCTCATAAAGTATGAGAAAGTTATGCTTGGTCAAAGTTAAGTTGACTTTTCCTACAAAACCTTAATTTAACAACTTTTGAGTCTTGCTGAATTGTGAGCAATCCTTGATGAATCATGATCAACCCTTAATCAAATGATGAAATATACTTAAAAATGAGGATGTTGACCAAAAATCTTTAAGTTTGACTGTATGTCGGCCACAGTTGACTTTTGCAAGCAAAGTCGATTTTCAGGCCTTTGAGCAATTGACTGAGCAAACTTTCTCTGCAAGGCTTGAAACTTGACATGGATGATCTTGAGAACATATTATGACATTGGTGAGCACTTGGGATCACTTGGAATCAATTATCTTGATGCAACATGAAACCCTAGTTTGGGGTAGACTGCCTTAGGAGAGAGCTTGTTTGGCCAACCCTTGGACTACCTTGAGCAACTTGAGGATCTTTCTTGCAAGGTTTTGAGAAATATGGGAGGGTAATTTTTGGGGTACAACAGGGCTGTTGAAGAGGCTAACAAGAATATCAAGAAGATTGTGCATAAGATGACAGTGACATACAAAGACTGACATGAGATGTTACCATTCGCTCTTCATGGGTACCGTACCTCAGCACGAACGTCAACAGGGGCAACACCCTACTCTTTGGTGTATAACATGGAGGCAGTCCTACCCATTGAGGTCTAGATACCCTCTCTCCGGATTATGAAGGATGCAGGTTTAAGAGAAGACGATTGGATCCATACTCGGCTTGATCAGCTGAACCTAATCGACGAGAAGAGACTTACTTCTATTTGTCATGGTCAGACGTATCAAAAGCGGATTGTCAAGGCTTTTAACAAGAAAGTCAGACGACAAGATTATCAAGTTGGGGATCTGGTGATCAAACGCATCATACTGCCGCAAGGTGATCCCAAGGGCAAATGGACCCCCACATACGAAGAGCTGTTTGTGGTTAAGAATATTTTCTCGGGAGGAGCTATGATTCTAACCACCATGGATGGTGACGACCTTCCTCACCCCATCAATGCAGAAATAGTTAAAAAATACTACGCATGATCAAAGACCCGCTAGGTTGACCGGCCTAGGCAAAAATAAGGGCTTCCCAGCAAACTAAAAGGGTTCGGGAAAAAGTAAGGGATGAAAATGAAAAAATTATACACCCGACAAGTCGAAAACCTGAAAAGGCGGCTTGGGAAAAAAAGGGTATCCCGATGGACTGAAAACCCGAAAGCACGGTCCAGGAAAAAATTAGGAATTGAAGCGTAACACTATGTCTCATTGGATCGTCTTGCAACTAGACTTCGGTGTCGACTATCAAGCTCGGACGGCGCCAATCAATCTGATCTACCTTTAACCAAGTAGCAAAGTGATGAGATGCTCGAAGATATAAAGGCAATAGCAGAGTTGGAACCCAGTGGGATTGTTCACATAGCTGTTTTATTTGTTTTTCACAAATTGTATAATTTCTATCTTTCGGTGGCGTTCTCTTACTAGGACGTCAGCCTCTTCTACAAAACGTCTATTATAGGCTAACTTCAAGGATCAATACAATTCATTTTACAATAGATTTCAAAAATTGTTTTTCTTTTCATGTTTTATTTTGTAAGGACGTCCAATGATTCATTTTTGATATATGCATTTGAAAATAATTGCTGCTCATAAATATTTACATGCGAAACAAGAGATAATTACTCGTAATTCCAGGAACAGGGGCAAACAAGAAATGTCCAAACCTTACAGTTGCTCTACCCACCAGGTACAAGGACATAGTCAGCTTGAGAATATGACTAAAGGTACATACACTCCCCGCAGGTAAAAGGTATCTAAAGACAGTGGTGCTAGCTCTCCCCGTCCGAAGTTTATAATCGCGAATGAGTCGGCAAAATTCTCCCCAAGCAGTGTTTATCTATCACCAGCACTAGAAGATTATCCTCAGTGGAGTTTATTTCTTCCACAAGCAAAAACTCAGTCCCCAACAAGGATTCATTATCACCAGCAACAGTAATTCATCCCCAGCCGAAGTTATTTCTCCAAATCAGCAGATCTTCTGGCAGAGTATCTCTCTTCCCCACATAGTCATTCTCTCGCCAGTCTATTCTCCAGTAGAGTCTCTCCCGGCGGAATATTCTCAAATAGAACAGACGCAAGTCTCTGGCTAATCATCTTCGGTCGTTACCCCCAGCGAGCGCGAAGAACTCAACTCCTTATACTCTCCAACAACAGTCCGAGATTCATTTTCCCAGCTAGAGAATATCATAAAAACATTGCATATCCATACATCATGGCATACACATATACATCATACAACATAATCTCATTTATTTTGAGAACATCATTACTCGATGCATGTCATACATCATTACATACGACTAACTCTTTACCTTTCAGGGAAAGATACAATCAATTTCTCACGAGTTTTCTCTAGTTCAGTTAAATCAATGCTAAGATTTCTATTCCAGTTCAAGCTATGAAGCCCGGATCTGACCGGATAATATCTTGATTTCTCCATCATACAGTGAAGCCTGGAGAACAACCAAATAACAGTACCAAAATACTACGAAGCCTGGAAACGACCAGATAGTGGTATCTCTTAAATTCAAGTTATGAAGCCCAGATTCGACCTGATAGTATCTTGATCTCTCCAAAACACCACGAAGCCTGGAAACGACCAGATAATGGTATCTCTTAAATTCAAGTTATGAAGCCCGAATTCGACCGGATAGTATTTTGATCTCCCCAAAACACCATGAAGTCTAGAGTCGACCAGATAGTGGTATATCATAAACACAAGCTGTGAAGCCCGGAGATCGACCAGAAAACAGCTTGACCCTCAACAAGTTATTGTGAAGCCTAGAAATCGACCCCATAGTAATACAAGATACCGTGAAGCCTGGAATTAACCAGATAATGGTATAAGACGTTGTGAAGCCTGGATTACGACCAGATAACAACAAAGAATACTACAAAGCCTGGAATCGGCCAGATAGTGGTATATCTTTAATGCAAGTTATGAAGCCCGGATTCGACCGGATAATATATTAATTTCTCCAAATACCATGAAGCCTGGAATCAACCAGATAATGGTATAAGACACTGTGAAGCATGGATCACGACCAGATAGGATCAAAGGACACTAAAGCTTGGGATACGACCAGATAACAGCATAAGGCACTGCGAAGCTCGGAATTCGACTGAATAGCAGCTTACCTGGCCAATTAATAAGAAGCCCGGATTCGACCGGATATTAGTGTTGCCTTAAAATCAAGTTGAAGCCTGGATGCGACCGGATAACAACTTAATTCCTTCTGAAGCCTGGAGTACGACCAGATAAGAATTGAGAAATTGTGAAGCCTAGAGAACGACCAGATAGCAAGTTTAATCTCATCCCCCCATTAAGTCACTGTGAAGCCTGGAGTACGACCGGATAGCAGTCGACCTTATTTTCCTCAGCAAATCACTGTGAAGCCTGGAGCATGACCAGATAGCAGTTCGTTTTCGCCTCTTCAACTAAGAGATGATTCCCCAGTAGAATAACAGACGACTGAAGCTCCTAAAATTCTATTTCTTCTAAGACAGAGACCAACATTCCTCAGCGTAGTCCTCCTCAACAACAGGTATACAGACTCTCGCAAAGGAATCTCTTATGTGCATTTTATTTCTCGTAAATATTAACTGTATAGATGTATGCTAATAGGAGGGTATGACAAGAATGCGTGACAAATTAATACAATTAGCAAACCCTAATATGCAAAGATAATAATTTGAAATCAATCACTCGCACATGTGCACTCTTAGGGTATACTTTCACTTCGGTTGCCTTCGGTAAACGGTCATTAAGTATAGGGTATTTTAGTGGTCGCCCTCTTGTCTAACAAAGATCAAATGTCCCGTTCGGAAAGGTTGCCTCGGAATTGTTGCCTCGAATATGATCTTAAGACATTAGGGTTATTACTAAGACGTCCTAACATAGATTTAGTGATCGTACATCCCTTACGAATTGACCCTTACAACTCCAACGACGATGCTACCTCCTTCTCAATAGTTGGATAGCGTTGTCTAAAGGAAATAAGAACATAAATAATCTTTTTTTCGAGTAGGTAGATGCTAGTAGGTACTTGCTCAAAATCAAACTTTTCACACCAAACACTTTTCAGACAAAGTTTTCGAAAAACACTTCGTAACACTCTTAAAGACAGAAGCAAGGGTCAAAACGAAGTAAAACAAAAATTTTCAAAACAAACACACACACGCAATTTTAAAACGATGAGAAAGTACCTAAGAGCCCATGGAAAACCATGGATATAAAGGGTGCTAATACCTTCCCTTTCTATAATCCATCCCCCGTACTCAAAATCTCAAAAAAAGGATTTTTTCTGTGCTTTTGCCCTTTCCAGTTGGATAAAATAAAAGTCGGTGGCGACTCTTGCTTATCGCGACATTTTGTGAATACAAAACACAAAACGCAAACCAGCATTTTTCAAAACAGTCGGTTCTGCCACCGTATCACAAAACCTTACCCTAAAGCTTGTGCTCTGATAGAAGATATGGCCCAAAACCATTATCAATGGGGAGCGGAACGAGCAATAATAGTTTAAAAGGAGGACCAAGGAGGAGTACATGATATAAGTTTCCTAGACATGGTGCAAGCCAAAATGGACGCTCTTGCCTTAAAAGTTGAAAACATGTCTCAGATCCCAAACACTGTAGCTGCAGTGCACTCAGAATGTGAACTTTGTGGGATCCAAGGACATCAAACTTCAGACGGTAACCTGTTGAATCAATCTAGCACAGACCAAGTCAACTATACCCAAGGAAACCCATTCTCGAACACTTACAACCCTGGATGGAGGAATCACCCAAACTTTTCCTATAAAAATAACAACCCGATTCAGAATTATGCGCCTCCGAGACCCCAAGGTTTCTAAGCCTAAAGACCAAATCAACCTATGGAAGTTGTACCACCAAAACCAAACCTTGAGAAAATCATGGATAATTTCATTTCGGCCCAGACTCGATAAAATAAAGAGTTCCTGAATCAGAACATTCATATAAATAAACTGATCACATAATTAGGAACAAAGGTTGACCAGATAGTTACTCATAACAAGATGTTTGACACCTAGATCTCTCAAGTAGCCCAGACACAAGCTCCTCAAACTGCACCTGGAGGATAATTCCTTGGACAACCTCAACTGAATCCCAAAGGGCAAGCTAATGCCATTACTTTACAAAGTGGGACTGCTTACAATGAACCAACATGCCCAACATTAAGCGTACCCAAACAACCCAAGGAAAGTTTAGTGCCTTCAGACCAAGTAGAGGAATAAGAAGAACCTGATAAACAAAAAGACTCAGGAATCGAAACTAAAGATAAAACTTATACACCGCCACCCCCATACAAACCTCTGATCCCATTTCTGCAAAGACTTAAACAAACCAATATTGATAATCAATATCAAAAATTTATAAAAGTTATAGAGAAGCTCCATGTGGAGATTCATTTTACCGAAGCTATCACTCAGATACCATCTTATGCAAAATTCCTAAAAGACATCTTGACCAATAAACGTAGATTGGACAATTATAAACCTTTATAGTGCAATTTTATTTTCGAAAATAAACTTTACAAGAAAGAAAAGGACCCAGGAAGTTTTTCCATACCTTGTATCCTAGGAAATCACATGGTTGATAAAGCCTTTTTAGACCTAGGAGCTGGCGTCAGTCTAATGCCTTTGGAAGTTTGTAAGAGGCTTAACTTAGGAGAATTGCAGCTGACTAAAATGTCTCTTCAATTGGCCGATAGATCAGTTAAATATCCTATAGGCATACTAGAGGACATACTAGTTAAAATAGGTCAGCTATGTATCCCAACAGATTTCATAGTCATGGATATTAAAGAAGATGACGAAATCCCAATATTTCTAGGTAGACCATTCATATCAACCGCAAGAGCCATAATAGATGTTAAGAAAGGAAAATTGACTTTTGAGGTAGGTGATGAAAAGATAGAATTTATTCTTTTGAAGCTCTTAATGGCACGAGTCATGGGAGATGCATGTTATGCCATTGACGTCATTGATGAGTACATATTAGAACTAGATCAAGAAGAACCTGTCGAAACTATCAAGTTACCTTCAACCCACATTTGGGAGGATGATGGATTTGAAAGACTAGAACCCTACTTTGATGACAACCTCTATGAATGTTTATCCCTTACCCCATATCCTATGGCTTTCCCTTAGAAACCATCTTTAAAACTCAAATAACTACCCAAGAATATGAGATATGAGTTCTTAGATGAAGAAATGAATCGTCCTGTTATAGTTAGTGTTACCTTAAGTCAAGACGAGACAAAACAACTCTTGGATATCTTGCAAAAATATCCCTCAACCATAGGGTATAACATCTCTGATTTAAAAGGGATAAGTCCATCTGTGTGCATGCACCGGATTATGTTGGAGGAAGATTCTAAACCCTCTAGAGAACATCAAAGGAGGATAAACCCTATAATAAGTGATGTTGTTAAGAGAGAGGTTCTTAAGTTACAAGAGGATGATATAATTTATCAAATTTCAGACAGTAAATGGGTAAGTCCTATACATATGGTACCTAAGAAAGGAGGCATCACATTCACGGAAAATGAGAAAGGTGAACGTGTTGCCAAGAGAACAGAAGGAGGTTGGCGTATGTGTATAGATTACAGAAAGTTAAACAAAGCAACTAGGAAAGATCATTTCCCTATTTCCTTTATAGATCAAATGCTTGAGCGTCTAGCTAGACACTCGTATTTTTGTTATCTAGGTGGGTACTCGGTATTTTTCTAAATCCCTATTCACCCTGAGAATCAAGAAAAAACGACATTTACCTGTCCTTATGGAACATTTGCCTATAGATGAATGCCCTTTAGACACTGTAACGCGCCAGCCACTTTCCAGCGTTATATGATGTCAATTCTCACAGACTATCTTGATGGAATTATGGAAGTATTCATGGATGATTTCTCGGTATATGGATTCGATTTTAAAGACTGTCTCTCAAACCTTGAGAAAATCCTAGAAAGATGCGTTGAGGTAAACCTTGTATTAAATTAGGATAAGTGTCATTTTATGGTTAAAGAAGGTATAATATTAGGACACATTATCTCTGAAAAGGGCATTGAAGTCGATAGGGTCAAAATAGAAGTAATAGAGAACCTCAAGCCACCTAAAACTATTTGGGAAGTTAGAAGTTTTCTTGGACATGCTGGTTTCTACCGGCGTTTTATCAAAGGCTTCTCCAAAATAACAACACCTTTAACTAATCTTCTAATGAAAGACGTCGAATTTATTTTCGATGAGAAATGTATTGAAGCCTTTGACCTTTTGAAGCAAGCACTAATTTCGGCTCCAATCATGCAACCTCCAGATTAGACACAACCTTTCGAAATCATGTGTGATGCTAGTGATTATGTTGTTGGTGCTGTTCTAGGGCAGAGAAAAGATAAGAAATTACATGTCATATATTATGCTAGTAGAACCCTAGATGCTGCCCAACATAATTATGCAACAACAAAGAAATAATTGCTAGCTATGATTTTTGCAATTGATAAGTTTAGATCCTATTTGGTTGGAGCTAAGATTATTGTTTACACAGATCATGCTGCTATTTGTTACATGCTAAACAAAAAGGATGTTAAACCTAGGTTATTTAGATGGATCATTTTACTCCAAGAGTTTGATCTGGACATTAGAGATAAAAAAGGCATAGAGAATGTAGTCACTGACCATCTCTCTAGGTTAAAATGTTTGAAACCTGACTTATTGCATATAAATGATGATTTCACCCATGACAGACTAGTAGCTAAGATAGACAACTTTGAGCCTTACATAAATGAGAAAGTTTCAATATTAAGAAGTGTACCTTGGTACGCTGATTTTGTAAATTATCTAGCTGTCGATATCGTACCCCCTGATCTGAACTACCAATAGAAAAAGAAGTTCTTCAACGATGTTAAACATTTTTATTAGAATGAACCACTCCTATTTAAGAGAGGTGTAGACAATATCTTTAGACGTTTTGTCCAAGAAGAAGAGGTAGAAAACATCATTAAACACTATCACTTTGAACCATATGGTGGACATGCAAGCACGTCCAAAACATGTGCTAAAATCCTTTAAGCAAACCTCTACTGGCCAACTTTGTCCCGAGATGTTCATACCTACATTATTAAATGTGACCGGTGCCATCGCACTGGGAACATATCAAGACGTGATGAAATTCCCTTAAGGAATATCCAAGAAGTGGAACTTTTTGATGTATGGGGTATAGATTTTATGGACCATTTCCATCCTCCATGGGAAATAAATACATACTGGTAGTTGTGGACTGCTTGTCCAAATGGTTTGAGGCTATTGCATCACCCACAAACGACACCAGAGTAGTAATCAAGTTATTTAAGAACAACATATTTCTAAGGTTTGGAATACCCCACCTTGTCATAAGTGATGGAGGATCACACTTTATATCCAAAATCTTTGACAAGCTTTTGAGTAAATATGTAGTAAAACATAAAGTAGCAACACCATATCACCCGTAAACCAGTGGTCAAGTTGAGATGTCCAACAGGGAAATAAAACAGATCTTGGAGAAAAGCGTCTCAATATCCATAAAGGATTGGTCTGAAAAACTGAAAGACGCATTATGGGCTTACATAAAAGCCTATAAAACCCCCATTAGAACTACCCCTTACCAGTTGGTTTACGAAAAGTCATGTCACATACCTTTTGAATTAGAGCACAAGGCATATTGGGCTATAAAAACTTTGAACTTAGACTACATAGCATTCGGAGAAAAACGTATCCTCGATATCCATAAACTAGAGGAACTCTGATTGAATGCCTATGAAAATGCCATAATATATAAAGAAAGAATAAAAATATGGCATGGCAAGAGAACCGTTAAAAAAGACTTCAACATAGGCGATCTTGTTCTTCTTTTTAACTCCAGGTTGTGGCTTTTTCCTGGTAAGCTACATTCAAAATGGACCGGTCCCTTTGAAATATCAAAGATCTTGAGATCTGGGGCAAGTGAAATCAAAAATAACTCTTGTACCCCCTTCATGGTAAATGGACAAAGATTGAATCTTTATAAAGGAGGAGACGTTTCAGTTGAATACTCCAACCACACATTGATAAACCCACTAATGCATGCTTCCTAAATGTGAGATCTAATCGTCGAGCTAATGGCGTTAAATAAGCGCTGCATTAGAGGCAACCCATGGTTTCCTTTTTCATTTATTTTCATTTATTTTATTTTTATCACAAATTAATTTTATGTGGACTAATATTTATAATATTTTCAGGTCTAGATACTCTAACTATACTTTTCAGGATGATGCACTTTGATGACATGCACGTGGTTTTTAGAGATGATGCACAAAGGAGACGCTATGCTACCTTAACTGCATGTCGAATGCTACCTACCCGGTATCTTGACCCCAACTACATGGAAGCACTAGGAATTGAAGCAAGTGTGAAATACCTGTGCAACCAGCTTCAGTGGGAGGAGTATAGTTATGATGACAATGTGGCCTACAAAAACCTCACCTTGGAGTTTCTTAGCTCACTCGACTATGAGTCATACGTGAGTAACGGAGATGACAGAGGATGCATCAGTTTCCGGCTATTTGGGACCAAGTACTCTTTCACCATGAAGCAATTTGGTGATTTATTGAGTTTTCAGAGTGGTCCAGACGATATCCCTAAGCTTCCTTTGAGTTATTACATGAATAGAAGCATAGACAGGTTCTAGAGCGAAATCTCTAGTGGAGGTAGCCCTGATCCTTCTACTCAGCTGTTCAAGAAGATTCATAACCCAACTTTCAAGTATTTTCAGATGTTCCTTTGCCATTCCTTTTTCGAAAGAAATGATGCTGACGACCTTATTAGTGTCGAAGAGCTGTTATTCTTGTTCTATACCAGCCAGTCTCGCTCTATAGCCAGTGCTAACTTCTTGATTAAGAGATTGCACATGACTGGTAGATCTTCCGAAGGATCCATACATGCGGGTGGTAACGTGACTCAGATAACATATGATTTAGACTTGGATATCAAGTTATACCATTTGACCTCCTTCTGTGGTAGATCTTTTATGGATATCGACTTTTGCTTGGATCATAGCCTGATAAGGCGGGTCTTGTTTCACCTTCACCAGTACAGACTCATAATCAATGACGAGATTGTCCACTATTTCACCTTGCCAGATCCTCCGATGAATTGTGTCTACAACCCAGCAAATAGAGCTTACTCTTTAGAGGGATGGATAGAGACTGTTGATGGGCCTAGAGAGCCTTTTATTCTTTAGTATACACATGCGTCAGAGGCACCCATGATCACTTTGTATTCTATCAATTTTTCTTTACATGAACCAAATATTCATTCACAGCTTGCTGCTATACATACTGAGTTAGCCGCACATTGTCAGGAGGTTGCCGATCTGACTTTGCACATTGAGGTATGTAATGCCACTTGTTACACAGTGGCAGAACCGACTGTTATATACTACTGGTTTTGCGTTTTTTGTTTGCAAATGTGCGGTAAGCAAGAGTCGCCACCGTCTTTTCTTTTATCTAAATTAAGGAAAGGGTGAAAAGAACAGAAAAATACCTTTTCGAGATGTTTTCTGAGTAAGGGGGGGGGGGGGGGTAGATTATGGAAATGGAAGGTGTTAGCACCCCTTCCATCCATGGTTTTCCACGGGCTCTTAGAGGTTCGCTCATTTTTAAAATGGTTTTGTGCTTTGTGTTTGAAAATGTTTTGGAAAGCCTTAGTGTCACGATTTGCTTTGTGTTTAACTCTTGTATCGGTCCTCAAGAGTATTAACAAAGAAAATGTTTTGAAATTGGTTCAGTTTAAATCGACCAATGATTTATCATGATTCTGTTTCGGTAGACACTTTCTCTGGTTCAGTTAAATCGCTCAGAAGATTTATACTGATTCGTTATCCAGTTAAATATTATTCAAGACCTCTGCTGGTTCAGTTTAAATCGACCAATGATTTATCCTGGTTCCGTTATGGTAGACACTTTCTTTGGTTAACTTAAATCACTCCGAAGATTTATGCTAATTCATTATCCAGTTAAAGATTATTCAAGACCTCTGCTGGTTCAGTTCAAATCAACCAATTATTTATCCTAATTCTGTTCCGATAAATACTTTCTCTGTTTCAGTTAAATTGCTCCGAAGATTTATACTGATTCGTTATCCAATTAAATATTATTCAAGACCTCTGCTGGTTCAGTTTAAATCGAATAATGATTTATCCTGATTCCGTTCCGGTAGACACTTCCTCTGGTTCAGTTAAATTGCTCCGAAGATTTATACTGATTCATTATCCAATTGAAGATTATTTAAGACCTCTACTCGGTTCGGTGTAAATCGACCAAAGATTTATTCTGATACTTCTTCCAATCAACAATCACTTTGGATGGAATCTATAATCCCATCTCCGACAACATTCCATCACTCTCCAAATGGCATCTTTAAGCCTATTCTCGACACAATCAACCAACAACATTATTTTGTGCAAGTGCAAATTTCTGGGCACTCTAGTGTTCAATCACCTTCCACCTTCAAGTTACGAATAGCGAACCCGCAAATCTAACTCTTCAGGTTCAAGAAGATTGAACATGGGCAGTTGTTGTACCCCAAAATTTGCCATCTCCTTTCTCAATACATTTCTCACAAGATCTCCAAAAGCTCAAGTTTGCACAAGTGTTGACTAGGTTAAACCATCTCCTAAACACTGATGCCTCAAATTAGAGTTTTGATTTTCAAAAGGATAATTGGACTTCTAATGCCTCAAACGGCCTTCATGGATCATTATAGACCTCTAAGAATATTCATGTCAAGTTTCAAGTCTTGAATCACAATTTTGCTCAGTCAATTGCTCAAGATGACTGTAAATCAATTGTATTAGGTAACAAGTCAATTGTGGTCAACCTACAGTCAAACTTCATGATTTTTAGCCAATATCAATATTTCAAAGTCCCATTCATCATTTGATCAATTATTAATCACAATCTCTCAAGAAAAGCACTCAGTTTACCAAAAGGGCAAAATGGTCAAAATTAGGGTTTTGACTGTAATTGGCTGATCAATAATTTTTTAACTAATACATGACTTAATGGCTTGAAGCATGATCTAGAGGATTCAAAAATAACATGTTGACCTAATTTCATGGCTCAAAACATTTCTCAATATTATTGAATTGATAGTTAAAATTTGATCAACTGATGAAAAGTCAACTGATGCACAAAAAGTAAAACTTTGACTTTTTAATCAAGATTTGATTTTAAAGATCATAATTCATCAAGGAACTAAAAAAAAATGAAACTTGATCATCAAAAAATCAAGAAAATCAAAAGTCAATGTGAAAAGTCAAACTTTTCAAGACTTAGAAATTTTTCTAAGTGTTTTTATATATGACAATTTCACTACTTCATGTCAATTTTTCACCAAGATGCAAGATAATTAAATTTCAAAATGAAAGTTGTAGATCTTGATGAGATCTAAAAATTTGCTTTAATGATCAAGTCCGAGAATTTCTTGTATTTTGAGTTATAAATTCATGAAGTCATGCACTTTTTCTAAAAACACTTAGTGAAAATTTGACCTAGTTTAGGCAGATTTTTGACCTAACTTCTTGGCCAATTTTTACAAAGCTCCAAGATGATATTGTCAAATGTTTAACATGAAGGTTTTAGAGGATGTTTCAAGCTTTCCAAAATGTCCCAGAAATTAAAGAGATCATTTTTAAGCTAGGAGAATCGAAGAGAAGAAGTTGGCATGATAAACTTGAATTACAAAGCATTTTCATGAAGAACACATAACCTAATCACATAGCTATGCTGCATGATCTTGCTTTGCAGGCCTTCTAACTTGAAAATAACTCCATAATTAAATGTTTACACAATTGTTTGAGCCATTGTCCAAGACAATTTTCTATTTTTGGCACAAAGTTACCATTTCCATTCTTGTAAAGCAAGCTTTATGCATAAGTCAATGCATTGAGCCTCTCACTTGTTTCTTCTGATCACACTCCATTGTAAAGTGAAGAAGCAACCTCCATGCACCCAACAAACTCAGACCATGCTTGTACTTGAACCTTGGAACTATGAAAATCCATTCAACTTGATTTCTCATTTTTAACCAAACCATAACATGTTATCTCAAAATTCTGGTTACTTCAAGATGTCAAACCTCTTACCTATAAATAAAGAGGTCATTTAAAACCTAACACACGAATTCAATAGTCCTAAAACCCACTCAAACTCCTTAGAACTCAGAGTTGTATCCAAGCCTCTATAACTTGTCATTTCTGGCTAAAAACTTCAATCTCATAATCCACTCGTGCGTTTTCCCTCTAAATTATTCTCAAAGCTTCTATACATCAAACATAATCCATTACAACACCTGTTACACAATTGTAACTCCATCTTCATTATCCTCCTTAACCAAAAACAAGGTGTTGCACATTGACTTCTCCAGCACGATTCAGACATCCTTAATTCAAACTAATCATTGCATTAGATTCGTAGAGGTTCAAGGAAGCTAACCATATCATTACAACACCTTGAAAGTTGCTCAAACTCATAACATGAATTCCATTTCAAGGCGAGTTTTCTGACTTTGAACTCTTCATATAGGCATCATTCAATTTCCATTTGTGAAGATAAAATGTAGACATCATAGCCATGAAACTAACCATGTCCTTAGTATTCATTTATATTGCCTGAGTAGTGTGAATTTTAGTTTTGAACATTCTGAAAAAATTAGGTCAAATTTGGTACCAAGATAAATTCATATTCATCTTTGATCTATGGTTTAAGTTAGTTACATATTTGGAATCGTGGTTAAATTTCAAGCAACTTTCATGTTTACATTTTCCATTTTGGTTGAGAAATGAGGAAATTACAAATTTGAACAATGGTGATGAATTTTTTGGCGCGAAGAAGAAGATGAAGTCATCTTCAGAAACGTGTTTCAAATATATATGATTGGTTTTGTTTATAACACCAGATGTATAGTCACCCCAGTGGTAGAAAGCGTACACATAAGGATTGGAACTATAGGGACCTGGGTTCGATCCCCAGTGGTACCCTTTTGTATTTTTCTTATATTTTCTTTACAGATTTTGTGCAAGCAAGCCTGACGCGTACATGGTACACCTCTCCCCTCAGCCATTTGATCATCATCAAATCAAATCCAACGCTCCTGGAAGTTGTCTCCATGATACACCATCAAGTGTCATCCCCACTGAATCATCACAGACGATGGGCTCACTGTTTTGGACCTGGGATTTTGCTATTTTCTCACCCTCCAATTTCTTTTTACACACTGGCCCAAACATTTTTCTTTTTATTATTTTTAATTTATTGTTTTTGTTTAATCATTTATTTTATCAAAATAAAAATCATACAATCATGAAAAATTAGATTTAAGTTTTTTCTCATTAAATAATTTAATTTTTCACAAATAAAAATTAAATTGATTTAATCACTTGACTTTATTTCATTAATTAATTTGTAAATTAATTGGAACTAGGTTTTATATTATGTTTCTTTACTAAAATAAAACTCCAAAAAGATTTTCTAAATACTTAGATTATTTTAGATTCATTAATTAAATTTATTTTCACAAATAAAATTGGTTAACTTAAATCACACTTTATTTTCATTTTAATCAATTTTTAAAGAAAAATAGAATTAGGTTTAAACTTCTAATTTTTTTCATTTCTTTTTTAAATATTTTTCTCAAACAAAAAAAAACAAATTTCTTTCTTAAAATACTTAAAACTTTTAGGGTTTATCATACTTTTCCCTTTTCTATCTTTATACATTTATTTACCTTTCATTATTATTTTACAATTGTTCAATATACAAATTTGTAATAGTAAATTAAGTTTTAATTGCTTTCATCCCCCATTTATAAATTGTATCCCCATCCCCTAAAATGATGTAATAGCGTAAGACTTTAGATTTCCGCAATTTATCATTTTCCTATTATTGCTAGTAATTATGGTTTGTATGGCAAGATAAAATCAATCTTAAAAAACCCTAATTCAAGATAAAATAATTGAATCAAACACACTTTGCACACTTGCACCTCTAGGGTAACCCACACTTATTGCCTCAGATATAAATAGTCATGTCCCTCGAACGTGGATTGTTTTAGCAAAAGACCTTCGATTATAAGATCATAGTCCCTCAAATGACCCTTCAAAGTTACCTTCGGTAAATGATCTTAGTCCCTTACGACAATTGCTAAAACATTCTATAAGTTGCCTTATATGACTATACGATGACCCATGTCCGTCTATAAGAACAAATACTTTTTGAGTAGGTAGGACGTTCGTAGTTGCTTGCTCACAAACATTTCAAAACATCTTTCAAACATACCAACACTTTCCATGAAATATTTTCAAAAGTCAACACTTTGTATACATTCTTATAGAGACGAGAATCATTAAAAAGTTTGCCTAAACAAAGGCACTTTTAAAAAATACTTTCAAACTATCACAAACACATTTCAAACAAAGTATTTCAAAGTGAGCTAGCAACTAAGAGACCGTAGATAACTACTGATGAAAATGGTGCTAACACCTTCCCTTTTCATAACCTAACCCCCAAACTCAAAAAAATATCTCAAAAGGTATTTCATGTTCTTTTCACCCTTTCCTTTATTGGATAAAAGAAAAATCAGTGGTGACTCTTGCTATCCGCAATAATTGCGATAAAACACAAAACACCCAAGTCAGTTCTCCCACTGTATTACAGTAACAATCTCAAGAGCATGAACATTGTTGATAAATCATGGGATGTGGTCAAACCAAGAGTTCATGTTGACCTGCATAGTGTAAAGAATCAAATGAGACCAATTGATGGATATCCTATCTTCACTAAACTTGATCCACCAGAGATCATAGATGATTATCTCAAATGTTTTACAGCTGAAGGAGTTGATATATCTGCAATCACTTATGATTCTTTTATGGATAAACCGCCTTCCCCATACATAAGGAAGTCTAGTTCAACTTTGAAGAGGAAGAAGACTTAAGTGAAGAAGCAAATAAATTCTGGAACCTGGAGAATTTGGAAACGTTATTCAGAAAGTTGTTATTGTAGCTCTATATGGTAAGTCTTCTAACCTTATTACTTTTGGTTCTGATTTTAGAACAATTACTTCATCGATTCCCAAACCACCTCCACAAACTATGACCACAGTTACAACTATCTTCATTCCACCTTCATCAATCTTTGGTTCTTCTCCTTCTAAAAAATCCAAAATGATAACCTCATCTTCTCCATAAATCATATATAAAACAACATCCACCTCAGAAACATTCTCTTCTACAATTACTTTCAAACCTTCAACCTGTATACATCAAACCTTCACACCTCCCTTAACTGAATCACTACTCTCATTTGCCTTCTCAATTTTCGCTAACATTACCTCCACTTCTATTCCAAAAACATGTATTTTCACATATCAACCAATAACCATCAGTCCTACAGAAATTCTATAAATTGTCATCACATCCCTACCAACCTCTGAATCAGTTACCATAGAAGCCATTCTAACTTCTGACAATCAACCTTCTGAAGTTATTATTTCAGATGCTCCCACGACCTCAAACAATCCACCATCACCCACGCTTTCTATTTCCACAACCAACACCACTCCATCTCTTCAAAACTTCACAAACACTTCTGAACCATCATATCCTGATACCCCTCACCCCAAATAATGAAGTCACCATCACATATGGTTCTGAAGACTCTGATGAAACCATTTCTCGTAAAAATGGTTCTGGTGAGGAAACCAACCCTGACCATCAAACATATAACACTAAAAATCCTAGATTTAACCTTGATTAAGTAATCTCTAATTTCAAGGACAATGCAGTAAGGAGAGTTAAAAAGCTGTGTAAGGAGTCTAGCACCAACTTTAATTCTCCTAGTATAAATGCTAGCTGGAATAGATTTAATAGATGGATGGATATTGAGGTTCTCAAAAACAAAAACATGTTAGTCCAAATCAAAGATAAGAGTGTGAAGGAAGATGAAGAAAGGTATCAGGTGTTAGAAGCTCAAAAGGCCACTGAAAGAGAGGCTGCTGAGAAAGTTGTCGCTGAAAAAGCAGTTGAGGAAGCTGTTATAATCACAGCTGAGAAGGAAATCGAAGCGACTTCTAAGGATTCAGAGAAAAATGAAATACTTCCTCTTATAATAAAGACTCTTGAGGAAATGCAGAAATAACAACAGTTGGTTAGAACAAGGCTTGACAAACAAATGAAGTCAACAACATTATTCAAAGCATGTTAGCCCAACTCCTTGCTCAGGAAACCACAACCTCCTCTAACCCTTAGACACTTTAGATTGTCTTTTGAATATTTCTTTAAAATCCTTTTGTTATTTTCTCTCTCTTCTTTATCGGTTCCTTTTCATCAAATGAAAATTTCTTTGCGTTAAAAATTGTATGATATTCTTTTTCGTTTCTAGAATTAGAGAAAGTGTGCTAATTTTTTCTCACACCTAATGTTTCTAAATTATTATTTTTGAAAAATATTTTTCATTATGACAAAAGGGGGGAGAAAAATAGTGATGACTTTAATATATATCTAATCCTCTAAATCCCATTCCTTACATTCTAACAAAATATATATGCAAGATTGTTTTGAGAATGTTGTTTTAGGAACACATTGATAAGAAAATGGATCAAGTTCAAACTATTTAGAAGGTTATGATAAAGAACTTATAATGTTTCATTGGTTATGATAAATCAGGCTCAGATTTAAAAACTTCTATCATTTAGAAGATTATGAGAAATCAAGCTTTGATAAATTTCACTTTATGATCAAGTCAGGCTCTAACAAGCTAACAATGCTCAAACATCCCTTAATCTCTAAATTGTTATAAATAATAGACTCAGGGGGAGCTTGTTTATCTCAGGGGGAGTTTTTATAAACTTGCTCTGATACTTCTTATGATATTACCTTGTAAAATTGTTCCATCAAACATGGTTTTTGTCATCATCAAAAGGGAGAGATTGTTAGAACAAGATTTGGTTCTGCGTCTAATCTCTAATTTTGATGATAACAATGCATATATTTTATATGTAACAATTTTATGTTCTAATAGTTTCTTTAAGTGTGCATAAATAATATTCTATTTGATTCAAGATAAGATCATTCGGATAATTGTTGGCACCATCAAAAGAACTATTGTATTCACTTCTCCAAGAAACATCAGCAGTTCTGATGAATTTTGAATATTTTGTAGAATATAATATATGTGTTTACTCCAGATCAGAAACCAAGATGTGCTTCTCAGATAAGATTTTGCTTTCATCTCAAAAGTGAAGTTGTGTTTCTAATAAAATTATTTGTATATAACCTTTTGCTTCCAGCTCAGAAAATCAAGATGTGCTTCATCAGATAAGCTTTTGCTTCCAGCTCAGATATCAAGATTTGTTTGTCAAATAAGTTATTGCTCCAAGTCTAAAGACAAGATTCTGATTCTCAAGACTCTGATACTTTTGGGAACATTACAATGAAATATCTTCTGAAATATTTATCATTTCACATAATAAATACTCCATCAGAATATTAAGAACAAGAATATGATCTATTTTTTACTCTCTTTACTACTTCAGATCAGAAGTATCTCATCAAAAGAAAAGATCAGAAATTTGAACAAGAATAATATAGTACAATAGTACAAGACCTATTCACTATGGTGAAGAATTCATTGTATAATTAAAGATTTATTATGCTCCTGTCTCCCACGATCTCATGCTACTGTTATGGCAGTTGGAAAATGAAAGTGACATTTTATACTATCTAACGATCTACTTTCTCAGTCTATATAAAAAGATGACTACTTCATTGAAGATACGGCGGAAAATGAACAATATAGAAAAATGAATTCAGCATCAAGAAATTGAAAAGAAAAATCTAATGTGCAAAGAAATTCAAGAGAGAAAATACTTAAGAGGAAATTACAACACAAAAGTTGTTGCTCATTTTTGTGTTAACTTTTATTCTCTAAAAACACAAAGAGTTGTTGCTCATATTTATGTTTTTATTATCATTGTGTATACACAAGAGTTGTTGCTCATGTTTGTGTGTAAATATTTGTTCTTCATTGTAGTGTTAAATCTGATTTTTATAAGCACTATTCTAAACACTGTTTGATTATAAATCTGTTGAGATTTGTTTCCTCAAGTGACTAAGTTGTAGTCTGTATAATTGAGAGGGCTAAGATGTTTTTATAAACTCTTAGACATTTTTTATAATCTTTCAATATTAGTGGATTAAGTCCTTTTTGAAGGCAAAATCATCTTAGCGGGTGGACAAAATTAGCCTTGTTTAAGGTGAACTTGTATAAACCAATTATGTCATTTTTCCTTCTTACATTGTCTATCTTGATCGTTTGTGAAAATCATTTCTAAAGAAAGTTTTTGAAAATCCAATTCAAACCCCCATTTCTTGTATTTTTCTCTACCTTCATGATCCAACCAAGAAGATGAAAGATCCTTTTGATAATTGCGAACACTTTTATGTGAATTCTTGTTTATAATGCACTAACTTTGCAATTGCAGGAAATAAAATGCAAAAAAGCTAAAACATTTGAATAGTTAAAATAGGAAAATAAGACTCAGAAAAGGGAAGAGATAGTTATTATACTAAAAGAATACAATAATCTAGTAGGCAAAAGGTTTCACCAAATATGTCTAATCACTCACACGCAACACTTAAAGAGTTTAGATTTCCAAAAATCGTAATGATGATATTTATGAAAAGACATTTTGAAGTATAGTGCATTAAATGCATGTGTTGTACCCCAAAATTTTCCCTCCCATATTTCTCAATACATTTCAAGTGAGGTCCTCAAATTGCTCAAGGAAGTCCAAGAGTTGACCAGACAAACTCTTTCATAAGGCAGTCTACACCAAATCAGGGTTTCATTTTGCATCAAGATGTTTGAGTCCAAAGGATCCCAAATGCTCACCATTGTCCTAATATGTTCTCAAGATTCAACTGTGGCCCACATACAGTAAAACTTCAAGATTTTTGGTCAACATTCTCATTTTGAAGTTTTATTCATTATTTTATTAAGGGTTGATCATGATTCTTCAAGGATTGCTCACAATTCATCAAAACCCAAAAGTTGCTAAATTAGGGTTTTGCAGGAAAAGTCAACTCAACTTTGACCAAGCATAACTTTCACATACTTTATAAAAAATGACACATTCAAAGCTCATTTTGAAGAGGATTCAATTCCCTACAATTCATATTCATCTCCCAAGTTCAAAATATGCACTCACAAGAAGATATGAATTTGGACATTATAGGTCATTTTGAAAAGTCAACAAAAAACACCTTTTGGATCAAAGCTTCATACATGAACATGGAAGACTCAATTGATATGATACAAAAAGGGTTGCTTATAGGACATCTTAAGCTTTCTAAAAAGTCCAAGAACATCTCTCTAGGATCAAAATTGAAATAGTTATGCATTGGCCAAGTTAACCCTTTTTTGCAAAATTGCCAAAAGTCAAATGTGGCCAAAATTGCATTTTTTGCTAAATGGACCCAACTTTTTATGCTTGCACTGAGTTTGTAATGTGACCCACGACCCAAGAGCCTTTCAATTTGTCATTCTTTTATTTTTGTTATTTATTTCATTTAAATCAAATAAAATCAAAATAAAATAATGAAAATATCAAAAACTAATTAAATCTTGAGATTCTGTGCATGTTTAGGTTCATTACACAGCTGGAAACAAGATCAAATCGTGCAAGGTTCAAATGGACACAAAAAGATTGAATTTGCTTGATTTGGAAAGATTTTGCACAAGGATCAAATCATGAATCAATAATCATAATTAAGAGAGATTTAATACAAAATTGTAACCCTAATGCATTCTACTATACGTAAGGAACAAGTGCAGACCAAAAACAAGAGGCTAGAGGCGTGAAAAGAGAAAGAACCACAAGCTTCCTCGTGCTCAGAATCAAACTGTAAGAGTTATACGGTTTGCACATTTTCTTGAATTCGAAAACCTTAATTCTGGCATATTTAGCATGATTAATTGACATATTCTTAATCCTTGAGATTTTTGCAAACTATGGTTATGATTAATTGCATTTTTATTGAATGTATACCAAGATGCCATGGCTAGGGTTCATGCTCCATTTTTAGGGGTTTTTCATGCAAGAACAATTGACCATTAATAATGGTACCATGATGCTCGCGAGGTTGCAACGAGTTGATTGGTACCATTGGTTGTGATTTATCATACATGGACAGGATTTTGGAGTGGACAAGGGTTGTACCTACGCCCAATGTCCGTAGGTAAAAGTATTTGATCTAAAACGACGGAGGCAACGAGGAAGATGATGGCGTGGTATGCTGTGAATGGGCAGTTTGAATCTGCGCGCGTTTTAAGAATTGATATTTTGGTTTTATCATATAATAATTGTTTGTTATTTGTACAACTAACATGGCTAGTTCATATGGCAAGCGCGCAGTGTGATAATGTTCAAGGAACTGGGTTCGATCCCCAGGTCCCAACAATGCTTCATATTATTTTTTCTTACATATTCAGGCATGCTAGCATCCCACGAGTCTACCATACACCATCAACGTCCAACCATCTGATCATCAAGGCTTCAGATCCAACGCCTTCTCCCTGAAGGACTACCATGCGCTTGAGTTAAGCTGACATACAGGATCTGGCAAAGTCAATAGAGCCCAAGAGCATTGTTGGGCTCAGAATTTCCAACCATACCCCCTTTCTTGCTAAACAACAATCAAGCCCATTCTTATTCTTTTTTCTATTTCCTTTTATTTATTTAATTTGCTTAAATTATTTGTTAACCAAAATTAGTTTTTTTTTCTTCAAAAATTCATAAAATCAAGTTTCACAAATTTAGAATTAGTTTTTTTTTTAATTTTATCAAATTTAATTTAATATTTAGTTTAAATTTAATTTAGGGTAATTCTAACTTTTTATATATAATTAAAATCAATTAGAAAAATTAGGGTTAGCTTGTGATTTAATTTTTATTTCTTTTTCAAATCAAATAAAAAAAATACAAAAATAGGTTAATTCAATTATTTTTCTTAAATTTTAAATTAATTAGTAATTAGGTTTTTATTTATTCAATTAAACCTTATTTTCTTAAAATAGCACAAAAACGACAAAAAATGATTTTTCTTTTAAATAACAATTAGGTAGTTGGGGTCAAAACCCTAAATCTCTCATTGTCGATTCATCGCACGCGTTTATATTTTTTTTCAATATTAATGTAACTGCTTACAGTATGTAATAGTTTAATTAGGATTTTCTTTATTTATTGTTTTTACGGGTTTTTTGGCTATGTAATTAATCCCTACCCTGAAGCCTTGTAATAGCGTAGGTTTTATTTCTCACATCTTAGTTCTTGCAAATATTAACTGTTAGATGTATGTTAATAAGATTGTATGACAAGATTGCATGATAATTTAAAACGGCCAGAAAACCCTAATTTGCAAAGATAATAACTGAAATCAAATCACTCGCACATGTGCACTCTTAGGGTATACTCTCACTTCGGTTGCCTTCGGTAAACGGTCATTAAGTATAGGGTGTCTTAGTGGTTGCCCTTCTGTCTAAACAAAGATCAAATGTCCCGCTCAGAAATGTTGCCTCGAATATGATCTTAAGGCTCTAGGGTTATTACTAAGATGTCCTAACATTGCTTTAGTGATCGTATGTCCCTTTCGAATTGACCCTTACAATTCCAACGACGGGGCTACCTATTTCTCAATAGTAGGATAGCGTTGTCTAAAGGAAACAAGAATAGAAATGATCTTTTTTCGAGTAGGTAGATGCTAATAGGTACTTGCTCAAAATCAAACTTTTCACACTTACACTTTTTTCAAACAAAGTTTTCAAAAACACTTCGTAACACTCTTGAGGACAGAAACAAGGGTTAAAATGAAGTAAAACAAAAATTTTCAAAACAAACACACACAAGCAATTTTAAAAGATGAGCAAGTACCTAAGAGCCAATGGAAAACCATGGATAAAAAGGGTGCTAATACCTTCCCTTTCTATAATCTACCCCCCGTACTCAGAATATCTTGAAAAAGGATTTTTCTGTGCTTTTTTTCCTTTCCGGTTGGATAAAATAAAAGTCGGTGGCGACTCTTGCTTACCGCGACATTTTGTGAATACAAAACGTAAAACGCAAACCAGCATTTTCAAAACAGTCGGTTATGCCACCATATCACAGAACTGGCGACTCTGCTGGGGAAATAATAAGTGGGGTATACCTTAGGATTTAGTTCATCATAAATTGCTTCTCTTGTTTGTTTTGGTTGCTTTACTTTTAAGGTTTTTTGTTTGGGAGTTACTATAGATCCTAACCCGGATCTGTGGACACCTTTTAGGTAAGTAGCAATAAACTGTGAGGGAACTGTACAGCGTAGACCGATATGGTTGAAGCAGTAGCTACGTTGATGTGGCACATTGGTTGGTACCGGTATCCCTTATGGAGAAACGAGGAGAATACGGGGCCGCTATGTGTGCCGTTAAGCATCAAATGACCTTAGAACCTTTAATCGACCAACTTGTCCATTAGAAAGTAGTGAGATAGCCGGCCTCAGTATAAAGCTGATAACTGATTGATACTCGATGCTACACTCATTGAGACCATACTCTCGAGATAGTTCCGGCCGCAAGAAAAGATTGCGTGAGCTGAAACCATGACCGATGGAGGATGGTCAGTGATATTGAGAACCTCTAGAACCCGGTTACTTTTTCTAGGACAGGTTGAAACCAACTAAACTTCAAGAGGGTAATACCTTTCACCTCATGCAAGCCTTAAACTTAAGGGCTTTTGTGTGACTTGTTTGCCTTTGCCATGCCTGCTATCTACTATACCTGTTATTTTAATCATGACATCATGCATCATAACATAGCATGCATACTTCATTACACTAACCATTTCAAAGACCGAGGGAATTTATCTTTGTTCTGTTTTGCAGATTATGACTTCTGTGCGCAGAAATACCATCCGAGTTAACTTTGTGCAAACACCTGCTCAACTTAAATAGTTAGCCTTAAGAGTTTCTGAGACGTCTATGTTCATTAAGAGACATGGTCAGCTTCTTAGCCTGGTCACCTCAAAGTTTTATGAGCAGATGATGAGTGTACTTTTCCAGTTCTTCGATCCTGTGCATCATTGCTTCACCTTCCTAGATTATCAGCTGGTTCCCACTTTAGAAGAGTTCTCTCATTTATTGGGCATATCCATCCTTGAGAATGTACCCTTCATAGGTATGGAAGAGGTTCCTAGACCAGAAGACATTGCCTCAGCTTTGCATCTGAAACGGGCAGATGTAGTATCCAATTGGGAAACACGAAGCGGGGTCGAAGGTTTTCTCGCCAAATTTCTGATAGATCAGGCTCAGCTATTCTGGAATAATTTGGACTTTCAGGCTTTCGAAGACATCTTGGCTCTCCTTATCTATGGTTTGATTCTCTTCCCGAATCCGGATTCCTTTGTGGATGTGAATGTTGTCAAGATTTTCCTTTCTCGCAATCCTGTGCCTACACTACTGGGTGATATCTTGCATGCCCTCTACACTCGTACCGTGCGAAGAAGAAGGACTCTTATGTGTTACATTCCGTTGCTGTCGACGTGGTTTATTTCGCACCTCCCTAAGTCTGTGCTGAAGAACAAAGAAGGTTTGGGATGGTCCTACAGAATAATGTCACTTGCCCATACAAACATTCTTTGGTGTTCCCGGGCTATGGAAGACACTATTGTCATTGATAGTTGTGGGGGATACCCTAATTTACCCTTGCTTGGAATAAGAGGGGGTATAACCTACAATCCTTGTCTAGCTTTGCGACAATTTGGTCGTGCTCGGAGAGATGGTCCCCATGAGCTACTTCTTGAGGATATTGCCTTTGACTACAAGGAAGATGTTGACGAGCACCGCCAGAGGTTTATACGAGCTTGGGGCATGGTGAACATGTCTGATCCCCAAGAGCTGGGACCAAATACCTCCCTTCCTATGCAGCCTTACCTACAATGGGTTCGAGCTCGGGCCCAGAAGCTTGGGATGCCTTATGAAGCTGTATTGCCAGTGATTATGGAACCCACCAATGAAGAACGCGTTCCTTACACGGTTCTTTATCCTTACATGCCCACTGATCCTGGGGCATTGCAGATGTTGTACCCCAAAATTTGCCCTCTCATATTTCTCAAAACATTTCAAGAAAGATCCTCAAATTGCTCAAGGAAGTCCAAGGGTTAACCAGACAAGCTCTCTCCTAAGGCAGTCTACCTCAAATTAGGGTTTCATGTTGCATCAAGATACTTGATTCCAAGGGATCCCAAATGATCACCATTGTCCTAATAAGTTCTCAAGATCATCCATGTCAAGTTTCAATCCTTGCAGAGGAAGTTTGCTCAGTCAATTGCTCAAATGCCTGAAAATCGACTGTGCTAGGGCAAAAGTCAACTATGGCCTACATACAGTCAAACTTCCAGATTTTTGGTCAACATCCTCATTTTGAAGTATATTTCATCATTTGATCAAGGATTGATCATGATTCATCAAGAATTGCTCATAATTCATCAAGAACCAAAAGTTGCTACATTAGGGTTTTATAGGAAAAGTCAACTCAACTTTGACCAAGCATAACTTTCTCATACTTTATGAGAAATGACCCATCCAAAGCTCATTTTGAAGATAATGCAATTATATACAATTAATATTCATCTCCCAAGTTCAAAATATGCACTCACAAGAAGTTATGAATTTTGACATTATAGGTCATTTTGAAAAGTCAACAAAAATACCTTTTTTGTCAAAGCTTCATACATGAACATGGAATACCAAATTGAGATGAGACCAAAAGGATTGCTTAGAGGACATCTCAATATTTCTAAAAAGTCCAAGAACACCTTCAAAGAGTCAAAATTGAGGAAGTTATGCATTAGTGAAATTGACCCTTTTTGCAAAATTGTCAAAAGTGAACTATGCCTCAAATTGCAATTTTTGCTAAATGGGCCTAACTTTTTGCACTTGTTTTGAGTTGGAAACATGGCCCACGAGCCCTAGCCCTTGCCACTTGTCATTATCTTGTTTTTATTATTTATTTTGATTTTTATTTAAATTAAATCAATTTTAATCAAAACAAATCATGAAAAATCCAAAACATTGAAATCCAAAGATCTTGTACTTGTTTCAGGTCCTACATCCAGCTAGCAATTGATTGAAATCGTGCAAAGCCTTGGTGTGCACAAAAAGATTGAATTTGGCCTATTTTTGGAAAGATATTCAAAGGAATCAAATCAAAATTAAAAGCCATGATTGATAAAGATTGAGCACACTTTCTCAACCCTAATTCATTCCCCAATACATAAGGAACATTGGCAGACCTAAAGCAAGGCTAGAGAGAGGCACAAGAACAAGAACCAAACTTGAAAAAACACAAAAAAAGTGCAGACAAGATTTCATATTTCCAGGCATCCTCAAGACCTTCTAGCCATCCCAATCGCTTCCTGGGATCACAAGGAAACTATACCAATCAAGAACAAGTCTTTTCCAGCACCAAAACACAATGTAAGTCAGCCACGACCTTGGGTTATTTTTGAAATTAAATTGTGTAATTCTGGCACTTATAACATGAAATAATTATACATTCTTGTTCCTTAACACATTTGCAAGCTATCCATATCATCCAATTGCATTTTTGTGGACTGATTCAAGAATTGCCATTGTTAGGGTTTGTGTTTTTGTTTTAGGGTTTTTGTGTGCAGGAAAAATTAGTCTCCATGAAGGGTATCATGATGTTCAGGGTGACAAGACGGTTCGATTTATGGCATTAAAAGTCATTTATCCTGCCCATGGAGGATTTTGAGAAGAACAGGGTTGTAGCTATGGACAAACGTTCGTAGGTAAAAGTCCCCGTATCTTTTAGCCACGGTGCAAGAAAGAAGAAGATATCGTGGCAAGCAACCATTCGCCTGTTTAAAAATGCGCGCGCTGAATTAACATATTATGCCTTTTTAATATTTAATTATTGTTTTGTCTTTGATATACAAATAAGACGCACAACTCAGTTGGTGGCCAGGTCATTGGAAAGTGCTTTGGGGTCCGGGTTCGAATCCCAGGTCCCCCTAATTCTGTCATATTATTTTTCTTTCAGTGATCCAGCACGCACACAAGGCCAAGGACCACCATAGTCCTTCATCATCCAATTTGCCAAGTGGCCAGATGGCCAGATCCAAAGGGCCATCAACGAAGGAGCATCATAGGCTTCAGTCAACGCGTAGCACTGGATCCAGCAAGTCAACAATGGATCAATTCTTCTTGGGCCAGATTGCTATCCACACTCCCTCAATTTACTTTTTCCGAGCCCAACTTTCTCTTCTCTATTCTTTTATTTTTTCTTAATTAATTAATTTATTTATATTTACTAACAAATTAATTATTCTTTTTATCAAAAAAATCATAAAAATAATATTTTTCATCCAATTAGGTTTAAGTTTATTTTTTATCAAAAATCTAATTAATTAATTAGGTTATTTGATCTTAGATAACTTTGATTATTTTGTAAATAAATTTAAAAATAATTAGAACAATTAGGGTTTTGTTTATAATTTAATTATATTTTATTTTTCTTAAAAATAGCCAAAAACACAAAAATAGGTTAAAATTAGTTATTTTCTTTAATTAATTTAATTACTAATTAATTTTGTATTTAATTTAAAAACCTAATTCTTTTTCTTAAAAATAATTAAAAACAACAAAAACAATTTTTTTCTTCCAATTAGCTTAGACGGGGTCAAAACCCTAGTTCTCTCTCGTTCTTAATTTCTTCGTGCACGCTTTATTATTTATTTTTACCATATTAATGTAATTGCTCACAAGTTGTAATAGATTAATTAGGGTTTTTACTTTCATTTATCGCTTTATTTTTAAGGGTTTATTTTTGGCTATGTAAATACCCGAAGCCTTGTAATAGCGTAGCTTTACTTTCCGCACTTTAAATTCCGCAAATTATTAACTATTAGATGTATGAATATTAGGGATGCATGACAAGAATGTATGTAACTTTAAAACAGTTAGCAAACCCTAAATGTGCAAAGATAAATAACTTGAAATTGAATCACTCGCACATGCGCACTCCTAGGGTATACTCTCACTTCATCTGCCTTCGGTAAATGGTCATTAAGTATAGGATATTTTAGTGGTCTCCCTTTTGTCCAAAAGATCAAAGTTGCCTCGGAAAGGTTGCCTCGGAATAGTTGCCTCGGATATTGATCTTAAGACATTAGGGTTATTACTACGACGTCCTAACATTGCTTTAGTGATCGTACGTCCCTTTTGAATTGACTCTCAAATTCCAACGACGGTGCTACCTACTCATTAATAATGGGATAGCGTTGTCTAAAGGAAGCAAGAACAAAAACATTCTTTTTTCGAGTAGGTAGATGCTAGTAGGTACTTGCTCATAATAAACTTTCCACACTTACACTCTTTTCAAACAAAGTTTTCAAAAACAACTTCGTAACACTCTTGAAGACAGAAGCAAGAGTTAAATCGAAGTAAAACAAAAACTTTTCAAATCACAAAAACACAGAAGCAATTTTTAAAATGATGAGAAAGTACATAAGAGCCCGTAGATAACTACGGATAGAAAGGGTGCTAATACCTTCCCTTTCTATAATCTACCCCCCGTACTCAGAAAATCTCGAAAAAGGAATTTTTATGTGCTTTTTTCCTTTCCTATTGGATAAAATAAAATTCAATGGCGACTCTTGCTTACCGCGACATTTTGTGAACACAAACGCAAAATGCAAACCAGCATTCCTAAAAAACAGTTCCAGTTTTGGCCACCGTATCACAACAGAGGTCTTGGATTCAGCTAAAAGAGGAAAGGGATAATTACCGAGAGAAGTACCATGAGCAGGAAAGGAAGATTTTGAAGCTCACCAGGCAGCTCGAGGAAGAAAGAGTGATCAATGACTACGTCAGCACAAAGAGGAAGCGTCCATGGGATTTTTGATTTTTGCTTTTCTAGTTTTAGATTTGTTTTTCATTTACTTCTTTGTAACACCTCAAAGGCATTGTTGAACCTTTTACAAGTTAATCTAATAAAGTTTATTTATTTTTAATTTGCAAATTTAAATCTCCCAAAGTCTTTGAAATCATTACATATGCATCCCATTATCATGCACATCATTACAGGTACCATTACAGGTTTCTCATCTCCTTCGCTGTTTATTTCAACAGAAATGTCTTATGATCAAGCCATCAAAGATCTTCAGGCATAGAACGCCCAATTCCAAGAGATGTTCTTGAGCTTGGCTAAAGGGCAAGAGGATTTGAAGACTCTCATTCTGAAAGAGAAGAAGCTGAAGAAGAAGAAGGTTGTTCTTCTGAGTATGGGCAAAAGGTTTGGGGATAGGTTGAAACAGCAAGCTGATCTGATCTCTTCATCCAGAGAAGAGGAGAACCAAGAAGAAGAAAAGGGCCCCAGTCCTGCAATCTCTGATAATGATACTGATTTTGATGATGAGCAATTTCCTCTTGCCGAGGATAGGTACAAGCAACTAGAAGACCGTTTGAGTGCCATGGAGATTCAGAAGATCCATGGTTTGGATTTCGGAGAACTGGGATTGGTATCGGGAGTGGTGATCCCTCATAAGTTCAAAGCTCCATTTTTTGCCAAGTACGATGGAGTATCCTGTCCAAAACTCCATCTCCGCTCATATGTTAGGAAAATCCAACCCCACACTGCTGATAGAAATTTTTGGGTGCATTTCTTTCAAGATAGCCTATCAATGACTCAGCTCGAATGGTTTTATCAACTGGAAGGAGCCAATGTCTGAAACTGGGAAGACCTTGCTGCTGCTTTTTATAGACAGTATCAGTATAACACCGACCTTGCTCCCACTCGTACTCAGCTCCAGGGTATGTCTATGGGTGCAAGTGAAGGTTTTAAAGGACTATGCTCAAAAGTTGAGAGATTTGGCTGGAAGAGTCCAACCCCCTTTGTCTGATAGGGAGTTGGTTGACATGTTTCTAGGGACGCTGTCTGGTCCATTCTTCAATCATTTGATCGGCAGTTCGTCATCTGGGTTTACTGAGTTGATTTTGACTGGAGAGAGAGTAGAAGCTGGTATCCGAAGTGGTAAAATATAGAAGGATACTACATTAAATGCAGTGAAGAAGCCTTTCACCAGTAAGAAATAAGCTAGTACAGTCTACGGCCTGAGGGGCCAAAGCAGACCTGAACACCGTCAAGCAGTAAATGCGGTAGTGATATCAAGACCCACAGTTGCTCCACAATGCAACAATCAACAAAGAGTGGAAAGACCACAGAGGCAGTTCACTCGGCTCAATATGACCTTGTCTCAAATTCTACCACAATTATTGAAGAACAATCTGGTAACTCTGAGGGAAGCCACAAAGAACCCCAACACCACTTCTCCCCACTATAACCCGAATGCCCGATGCGCCTATCACTTCGAAAGTCCAGGTCATGATACAAACAACTGTTGGGCCTTGAAAAACAAATTGCAAGACTTGATCAAAGCCAAAGAGATTGAGTTTGACGCTCCCGAGAAGCCCAACATCATAACTGTTCCCATGCCCAAACACAGTCATGGAGTAAATGCTGTAGGTGATGATTTATTTGTGACCTCTATGGAAGAAATCTTTACTCCTTTGATAACAGTTAAGAAGAATTTGCTGTTATCCGGTTTATTTCCGGGCTATGGTGAAGGTTGCCACATGTGTTCAATGTTGCCTGCTGGTTGCCACTTATTAAAATCAAGTGTTCAGCGCCTGATGGATAACAAAGAGATCCTGTTCGAAAAGACTGTGATTCCTTTAGTTCCAATTAAAGATGTTGCCATCATAACCATTTCCGCCAATACTTCCAAGGTTTCCTCGAGAAAGCCTGTTAGGATTACACCCGTCCCAAGAATTACTCTGTTAATAATTACTGTCCCTGGTCCTATCCCATACACTTCGGACAAGGCTGTCCCATGGAACTATGGTGGTGATGTGTATTATCATGGTATTAAGCAAGAATTAAAGAATGAAGAAGCTGATACTGATGTCAGCAATATTGTCGGGCCAACAAGGTCACCAGAAGTGGAAGACTCTTTTCTCCCAAGATTTCCCCTCCGACTGTCCATAAACCTGTTGTTATTCCATCTACTAGTACATCAACTACTGTTCCAGTTCCTACTCCAGTTATCACCCCTGCCGCCGAGCCATCTGGGACTCAGGGCAAAGAAATCATAGGTGAGCCTGCCCGGACAGAGGCACCTAAAAAGATCATTGTAGAAACCTCTAAGCAGGAGACAGAGGAAATTCTGAAGATTAACAAGAAGAGCGACTACAACATAGTCGAGCAGCTGGGGCAGACCCCGTCAAAAATTTACATGTTGTCCTTATTGTTATGTTCTGAAGCCCATGCAAAGGCTTTAATTGCATTCCTCAAAACTGCGCATGTGCCACAGGAAACTTCAGCCGATCAATTCAAAGATTGCGTAGCTAGCTTAACTGCCGACAATGGGTTGGGTTTCTCAGATGCAGATCTGACTGTTAAAGGAAGAAATCATAATGACGCTCTGCACATCTCGATCGAGTGCAGGAGCATTACTATGGCCTACGTACTGGTGGATACTGGGTCCTCATTGAATGTTCTGCCAAAGAAAGCATTAGACCGTCTGGACTGTGAAGGTTTGATTCTAAAGCCGAGCAATATTGTGGTCAGAGATTTCGACGGGTCAAAAAGGATGGTGCACGGGGAAGTGGACGTCCCTGTTAAAGTTGGCTCTCAGACTTTTGCATCCACTTTTTATGTGATGGATATCAGACCATCATATTTTTGCTTGCTGGGTCGTCCTTGGATTCATAAGGCTGGGGCAGTGACTTCAACGCTCCATCAAATGCTGGAATATCCGGTAAAGGGGAAGATTGTCACGGTACGGGGTGGAGAGGAGTACATGGTGAGTCATCTCAGTTCCTTTCGCTACATGGAGATGGATGGGGAGTTCATCAAAACCCCTTGTCAGAACTTTGAAGAGGTCCCCCAGACTTTGGCATCAACTGAAGTTGCTACCGACAAACCTCCGATGAAGATGGCTTCTCTCAAGGATTCCAGGGCTGTAATCGAAGAAGGTGGGTGTACCAATTGGGGTCGGCTCCCTGATTTCACGCACAAAACTGACAAATTTGGTTTGGGCTTTACTACAGGGGCTCAAAGGGCTGTTAGGCGCACACGGATTGGAAGACCTCCTCTGCATATCAGCAATCAGGGAGTTAATTCAATTGAAGATGATGAAGAAGATTCAGACATCGACAGCTAGATCTATCCAACAACCAATGGTGGATTGAACAACTGGACGGCGAAGGACTTCATACCTATTTCTTTTATTCCACAATAATTGAATTTTGTTTTAAGAGTTGTAATAAACAGTTGAAACTTTACGGTCGGGTGCCTTGCCCGAGGCACTTTGGCCTTGCTTGTGAGGGCTTATTATTTGTTATTTTCATATATCATTAATAAAGCATTGGACGTTTCTTGCATTACAAATTTTGCGCTCCTTGTTTTTCTTTTCCGTCATTCACTTTATCAAAATAGATATTCTCTTACACACACTCACATATCATAATGAAGATCCATATCCACTCTGGATCCCATTGATAACAACTCTGCTACTGCCAGTTATGACTTCGAAAATCCGATCAACCAAGCCAAGGACGAAGGTGAGGATGATTGTGAGGTGCCTGGAGAACTTGCTAGACTGTTACTGCCGGAAGAAAGGGCCATACAGCCCCATGAAGAGCCAGTTGAATCAGTGCATTTGGGTATAGAGAAAGACAGGAAAGAGGTTAAGATAGGTGCGAATCTGGAGCCTAGTGTCAAACAGCAGATGATACAAATGCTACGCGAAAATTTTGAGATCTTCGCTTGGTCCTACGAAGATATGCCTGGTTTGGACACCGATATTGTGGTACACCGCCTGCCAACTAAATAAGACTGTCCTCCGGTAAAGCAGAAGGTTCGCCGTATGCACCCCGAGATGTCTGAGAAAATTAAAGCTGAGGTCATGAAACAGTTCGACGCAGGATTTTTAGCTGTCACTTCTTATCCGTAGTGGGTTGCCAACGTTTTTCCGGTGCCTAAGAAAGATGGTAAGGTACAGGTGTGTGTGGACTATAGAGATCTGAACAGGGCAAGCCCCAAGGATGACTTCCCACTTCCTCACATCGATGTTCTGGTCGACAACACCGTGCAGCATAAGATCTTTTCCTTCATGGATGGTTTTTCTGGTTACAATCAGATCAAGATGGCTCCCGAAGACATGGAGAAGACAACCTTCGTTACACAGTGGGGCACCTTCTGTTACAAGGTAATGCCTTTTGGGTTGAAGAATGCTGGGGCAACTTATCAGCGCGCCATGGTCACTTTGTTCCATGACATGATTCACCATGAGATTGAAGTTTATGTTGATGATATGATAGCAAGGTCCCAGACTGAGGAAGAGCACCTTGACCATCTCCAGAAATTGTTTGACAGGTTAAAGACGTACAGGCTGAGGTTGAACTCGAACAAGTGCACCTTCGGGGTAAGGCCTGGTAAGCTGATGGGTTTCATTGTTAGCGATAAGGGTATTCAGGTGGACCCTGCCAAGGTAAAAGCCATACAGGAGATGCCGGCTCCCCGCATAGAAAAGGAAGTTAGAGGTTTTTTGGGACGTCTGAATTACATTGCCAGGTTCATTTCACACCTAACCGCTACTTGTGAGCCAATCTTCAAGCTGCTGAAGAAAGATCAAGTGGTAAAGTGGAATGACGAGTGCCAGACCACTTTCGAAAGAATCAAGGAATATCTTCAAGAACCGCCAATTTTGATGCCTCCAGTTGAAGGAAGACCTTTGATCTTATACTTGACAATACTGGATAGTTCAATGGGGTGCATGCTGGGGCAGCATGATAAGTCTGGCCGAAAAGAGCATGCTATTTACTACCTTAGCAAAAGTTTACCGACTGTGAGACCCGATACTCATTGCTCGAGAAAACTTGCTGCGCTTTGGCATGGGCTGCTCGTCGGCTGAGACAGTATATGCTGACTCACACCACCTTATTGATATCAAAGATGGATCCAATTAAGTATATCTTCGAAAAGCCTGCCTTATCCGGAAGAATAGCAAGATGGCAGATGATCTTAACCGAGTATGACATCTAATACACAACCCAAAAAGCAATCAAGGGGAGTATATTGGCGGATCATTTGGCGCATCAGGCCGTGGATGACTACCAGTCCATGAATTTCGAGTTCCCGGATGAGAACATCATGTTGGTGACCGACTGTGAAGAACCTGGACCAGATGAAGGACCCGAGGAAGGATCCCGATGGTCTATGTATTTTGACAGAGCATCAAACACGTTGGGTAACGACATTGGCATTATAATCATATCTCCTGAGGGCTGTCGTACTCCGTTCACCTCCCGATTATGTTTTAACTGCACCAACAATATGGCAGAGTATGAAGCATGTATCATGGGTCTTCGAGCTGCTATTGACCTGAGGATTAAGTTCTTGAGTGTATTCGGAGATTTTGCTCTAGTGATCAGTCAGATCAAAGGCGAGTGGGATATGAAGCACCCAAATATCATTCCTTACAAAGATTATGTATTGACATTGCTCCCACACTATGAGGAGATAACCTTTGAACACTTCCCCAGAGAAGAGAACCAGTTAGCGGACGTGCTAGCTACCATGTATTCTATGTTCAAAGTCAGGTGGGACAATGAAGCTCCCCAGATTACCATCGAGAGGTTGGACGAACCCGCACATTACTGTAACATTGAGACTGAAGAGGTAGAAGATAAACCCTAGTTTCACGAGGTAAAGAGGTATCTTAAGGCTCAATAATACCCCGAGGGTGCATCTGTTAATGATAAGAATTTCTCGAGAAGGTTCGCCGCAAAATTCTTCATCAGTAATGGTATCCTTTACAAGCGTAACCATGATTCAACCTTACTGCGATGTATGGAAAAAAGCGAGGCGGAAAGTATCATGGCAGAGTTACATGAAAGTACCTTCGGAACTCATTCCAGTGAACATACCATGGCAAAGAAGATCCTACGGGCTGGATATTATTGGTCCACTATGGAAGCTGATTGTTATCAGCATTCTCAAACCTGTCGTAAGTGCCAAGTCTATGCTGATAAGGTACATGTACCTCCAGTTCCTATGAATGTTTTGACAGCTCCTTGGCCCTTTGTAATGTGGGGCATCGACATGATTGGCGAGATCAGACCTACTGCGTCTAACGGGCATCGCTTCATTCTGGTAGCAATTGATTATTTCACAAAGTTGGTTAAGGCAACTTCCTTTGCTACAGTAACCAAGAACGTCGTGGCGTGGTTTATCTGACACAATCTGATCTATCGATACGGTGTACCGGAGAGGATCATCACGGACAATGGTACAAATCTCAACAATATGATGATCGCCGAGCTCTGCAAACAGTTCAAGATACAACATCATAACTCTTCTCCCTATCTGCCAAAGATGAATGGGGTTGTTGAAGCAGCTAACAAGAATATCAAGAAGATTATACAGAAGATGATAGTGACATACAAAGACTGGCACGAGATGTTACCATTCGCTCTTCATGGGTACTACACCTCAGCACAGACGTCGACAGGGGTAACACCCTACTCTTTGGTGTATGGCATAGAGGCAGTCCTACCCATCAAAGTCCAGATACCCTCTCTCCGGATTATGAAGGATGCGGGTTTGAACAAGGACGACTGGATCCAAACCCGGCTTGATCAACTGAATTTAATTGATGAAAAGAGGCTTACTGCTATTTGTCATGGTCAGACATATCAAAAGCGAATGATCAAGGCTTTTAATAAGAAAGTCAGGTGTCAAGAATATCAAGTCGGGGATCTGGTGATCAAATGCATCATTTTGCCATAAGGTAATCCCAGGGGAAAATGGACCCCCACACACGAAGGGCCATTTGTGGTTAAGAACATTTTCTCGGGAGGAGCTATGATTCTAACCACCATGGATGGTGACGACCTTCCTCACCCCGTCAATGCAGGCATAGTGAAAAGATACTACGCATAATCAAAGACCCGCTAGGTTGACTAGCCTAGGCAAAAATAAGGGCATCCCGGCGAACCAAAAGGGTTCGGGAAAAAGTAAGGGATGAAAATGAAAAAAAAACTGTACACCCGGCAAGTCGAAAACCTGAAAAGGCGGCTTGAGCAAAAAAGGGTATCCCGATGGACTGAAAACCCGAAAGGGAGGTCCAGGAAAAAATTAGGGATTGAAGCGTAACACTATGTCTCATTGAATTATCTTACAAATAGACTTCGGTATCAACTATCAAGCTCAGACGGTGCCAATCAATCTGATCTACCTTTGACCAAGTTGCAAAGTGATGAGACGCTTGAAGATATAAAGGCAATAGCAGAGTTAGAACCCGATGGGATTATTTCACATAGCTGTTTTCCTTTCTTTTACACAAATTGTATAGTTTCTATTCTTCGGCGGCATTCTCTTACTAGGACGTCGACCTCTTTGTATAAAACGCCTATTACGGGCCAACTTCAAAAATCAATATAATTCGTTTCCACAAGTTCCAAATTGTTTTTCTTTTTCTGTTTTGTTTTGCAAGAACGTCCAATGATTCATTTTTTATATATGCATTTGAACATAATTGCTGATCATAAATATTTACATACGAAACAAAAGACAATTACTCGTAATTCCAGGAACAGGGGCAAAAAAGAAATGTCCAAACCTTACAGTTTCTCTACCCACCATGTACAGGGATAGAGCCAACTTGAGAATATGACTAAAGGTACATACGCTCCCCACAGAGTAGGAAGTATCCAAAGATAGTGTTGTTAGCTCTCCCCAGCCGAGGTTCATAATCGCGAATGAGTCAGCAAAATTCTTCCCAAGCAAAGTATCTATCACCAGCAAGAGGAGTTCACCACCAGCGGAGTTTATTTCTCCAAATTAGCATATCATCCAACAAAGTATCTCTCTTCCCCATAGAGTCATTCTCCCACAGGGTTATTCTCAAACGGAGTCTCTCCCAACAGATTGTTCTCAAGCAAAATAGACGCAAGTATCTAGTTAATCATCTTCAGTCACTATCCCCCGCGAGAACGAAGAACTCACCTCCTTATACTCTCCAACAGCAGCCCGATCTTTATTCTCCCCCAGCCGGAGAATATTACAAGAACATTGCATATCCATACATTGTGGCATGCGCATATGCATCATACAACATAATCTCATTTATTTTGAGAACGTCGTTACTCAATACATTTCATACACCATGACATTACATACGACTAACTCTTTACCTTTCAGGGAAAGATACAATCAAGTTTTAACAAGTTTTCTCTAGTTCAGTCAAATTGATACTAAGATTTCTATTCCAGTTCAAGCTATGAATCTCGGAAATCGACCGGATAATATCTTGATTTCTCCAAAATACTACGAAGCCTGGAATCGACCAGATAGTGGTATGTCTTAAATACAAGCTATAAAGCCTGGAAATCGACCAGAAAACAGCTTAACCCCTTAGCAAGTTATTGTGAAGCCTGGAAATCGACCAAATAGCAATACAAGATACCATGAAGCCTGGAATCGACCAGATAACGATATAAGGCATTGTGAAGACTGGATCACGACCAGATAGCGGCAAATAACACTGAAACCTGGGACACGACCAGATAACAGTATAAGGTACTGCGAAGCTTGGAATTCGACCAAATAGCAGTTTACTTGGCCAATTACTATGAAGCCCGAAAATCGACCGGATGTTAGTATGCCTTAAATTCAAGTTGAAACCCGGATGCGACCGAATAACCACTTAATTCCTTCTGAAGCCTGGAGCACGACCAAATAAGAATTGAGAAATTGCAAATCCTGGAGGACGACCATATAGCAAGTTTTAATCTCATCTCCCTAGTAAGTCATTGTAAAACCTGGAGCACGACCAGATAGCAGTCAGTCTTATTTTCTTCAGCAAATCACTGTAAAGCCTGGAGCACGACCAGATAGCACTTCATTTTCACCTCCTCGACTAAGAGATGATTCCCCAGTAGAGTAACGGACAACTGAAGTTCCTAAAACTCTATTTATCTCAATATAAAGAACAACATTCCCCAGCGTAGTCCTCCTCAACAACAGGTATACGGGCTCTCGCAAAGGAATCTCTTATGCGATCGAAACTTCTTCGGATGGCATCTTTAAATCCCATCTTCCATCATTGACTTCCAAATGGAATCTATAAGCCCATTCCCGATACCGCCAAACAAGTACCACTTCATGCGAGTGCAAATTTCCGGGCACTCTAATGTTCAATCATCTTCAACCCTTAGATCACGAAAGGCAGACAAGCCAATCTACATCCTCAATTTTAAGAAGATTGAACAGGGGAATCTGTTGTACCCCAAAATTTTCCCTCCCATATTTCTCAATACATTTCAAGTGAGGTCCTCAAATTGCTCAAGGAAGTCCAAGAGTTAACCAAACAAACTTTCTCCTAAAGCAGTCTACCCCAAATTAGGGTTTCATTTTGCATCAAGATGTTTGAGTCCAAAGGATCCCAAATGCTCACCATTGTCCTAATATGTTCTCAAGATTATCCATGTCAAGCTTCAAGCCTTGGAGAGGAAGTTTGCTCAGTGAATTGCTCAAAGGCCTGAAAATCGACTATGCTAGGGCAAAAGTCAACTGTGGCCCACATACAATCAAACTTCAAGATTTTTGGTCAACATTCTCATTGTGAAGTGTTATTCATCATTTGATCAAGGGTTGATCATGATTCTTCAAGGATTGCTCACAATTCATCAAAACCCAAAAGTTGCTAAATTAGGGTTTTGCAGGAAAAGTCAACTCAACTTTGACCAAGCATAACTTTCTCATACTTTATCAAAAATGATCCATCCAAAGCTCATTTTGAAGAGGATGCAATTACCTACAATTATTATTCATCTCCCAAGTTCAAAATATGCATTAAAAAGAAGATATGAATTTGGACATTATAGTTCATTTTGAAAAGTCAACAAAAAACACCTTTTGAGTCAAAGCTTCATACATGAACATGGAACACTCAATTGAGATGATACCAAAAGGGTTGCTTATAGGACATCTTAAGATTTCTAAAAAGTCCAAGAACATCTCTCTAGGTTCAAAATTGAAAGAGTTATGCATTGGCCAAGTTGACCCTTTTTGCAAAATTGCCAAAAGTCAAATGTGGCCAAAATTGCATTTTTTTGCTAAATGGGCCCAACTTTTTATGCTTGCGCTAAGTTTGTAATGTGACCCACGACCCATGAGCCTTTCCATTTTTCATTATTTTATTTTTGTCATTTATTTTGATTTTATTTCATTTAAATCAAATAAAATCAAAATAAAATAATGAAAATATCATAAACTAATTAAATCTTGAGATTTTGTGCATGTTTAGGTTCATTACACAACTTGAAACAAGATCAAATCGTGCAAGGTTCAAATGGACACAAAAAGATTGAATTTGCTTGATTTGCAAAGATTTTGCACAAGGATCAAATCATGAATCAATAATCATAATTGAGAGATTTGATACAGAATTGTAACCCTAATGCATTCTACTATACATAAGGAACAAGTGAAGACCAAAAGCAAGAGGCTAGAGGCGTGAAAAGAGAAAGAACCAGTTTCAAAAAATTCAAGAAAAGTTGCAAATTGATTTCCAGGTTTCAGGCCACCTCAAGGCATTCTAGTTACACCAATCGATTGCTGGACTCCCCAGGATCAAGATTCAATCGCTAGCAAGCTTCCTCACGCTCAGAATCACACTGTAAGAGTCATACGGTTTACGCATTTTCTTGAATTCGAAAACCTTAATTCTGGCATATTTAGCATGATTAATTGACATATTCTTAATCCTTGAGATGTTTGCAAACTAATGGTTATGATTAATTGCATTTTTATTGATTGTATACCAAGATGCCATGGCTAGGGTTCACGCTCCATTTTTAGGGGTTTTTCATACAGGAACAATTGGCCATTAATAATGGTACCATGATGCTCGTGAGGTTGCAACGAGTTGATTGGTACCATTGGTTGTGATTTATCATACATGGACATGATTTTGGAGTGGACAAGGGTTGTACCTAAGCCCAGTGTCCGTAGGTAAAAGTATTTGATCTAAAACGACGGAGGCAACGAGGAAGATGATGGTGTGGCATGCTGTGAATGGGAAATTTGAATCTGTGCGCATTTTAAGAATTGATATTTTGGTTTTATCATATAATAATTGTTTGTTATTATTTGTACAACTAACATGGCTAGTTCAGATGGCAAGCGCGCAGTGTGATAATGTTCAAGGATCTGGGTTCGATCCCCAGGTCCCAACAATGCTTCATATTATTTTTTCTTACATATTTAGGCATGCTAGCATCCCACGAGTCTACCATACACCATCATCGTCCAACCATCAGATCATCAAAGCTTCAGATCCAACGCCTTCTCCCTGAAGGACTACCATGCACTTGAGTCAAGCTGACATACAAGATCTGGCAAAGTCAATAGGGCCAAGAGCATTGTTGGGCTCAGAATTGCCAACCACACCCCCTTTCTTGCTAAACAGCAACCAGGCCCATTCTTATTCTTTTTTCTATTTCCTTTTATTTATTTAATTTTCTTAAATTATTTGTTAACCAAAATTAGTTTCTTTTTTTTTCAAAAAATCATAAAATCAAGTTTCACAAATTTAGAATTAGGTTTTTATTTTATTTTATCAAATTTAATTTAATATTTAGTTTAAATTTAATTTAGGGTAATTCTAACTTTTTATATATAATTAAAATCAATTAGAAAAATTAGGGTTAGCTTGTGATTTAATTTTTATTTCTTTTTCAAAACAAATAAAAAAAATACAAAAATATGTTAATTCAATTATTTTTCTTAAATTTTAAATTAATTAGTAATTAGGTTTTTATTTATTCAATTAAACCTTATTTTCTTAAAATAGCACAAAAACGACAAAAAATAAATTTTCTTTTAAATAACAATTAGGTAGTTAGGGTCAAAACCCTAAATCTCTCGTTGTCGATTCATCGCGCGCGTTTATATTTTTTTGCAATATTAATGTAACTGCTTACGGTATGTAATAGTTTAATTAGGATTTTCTTTATTTATTGTTTTTACGGGTTTTTTGGCTATGTAATTAATCCCTACCCCGAAGCCTTGTAATAGCGTAGGTTTTATTTATCGCATCTTAATTCTTGCAAATATTAACTGTTAGATGTATGTTAATAGGATTGTATGACAAGATTGCATGATAATTTAAAACGGCTAGAAAACCCTAATGTGCAAAGATAATAACTGAAATCAAATCACTCGCACATGCGCACTCTTAGGGTATACTCTCACTTCGGTTGCCTTTGGTAAACGGTCATTAAGTATAGAGTGTCTTAGTGGTTGCCCTTCTGTCTAAACAAAGATCAAATGTCCCGCTCGAAAATGTTGCCTCGGAAATGTTGCCTCGAATATGATCTTAAGGCTCTAGGGTTATTACCAAGACGTCCTAATATTGCTTTAGTGATCGTATGTCCCTTTCGAATTGACCCTTACAATTCCAACGACGGGGCTACCTATTTCTCAATTGTAGGATATCATTGTCTAAAGGAAACAAGAATAGAAACGATCTTTTTTCGAGTAGGTAGATGATAATATGTACTTTCTCAAAATCAAACTTTTCACACTTACACTTTTTTCAAACAAAGTTTTCAAAAATACTTCATAACACTCTTGAGGACAGAAACAAGGGTTAAAACAAAGTAAAACAAAAAATTTCAAAACAAACACACACAAGCAATTTTAAAAGATGAGCAAGTACCTAAGAGCCCATGGAAAACCATGGATAGAAAGGGTGTTAATACCTTCCCTTTCTATAATCTACCCCCCGTACTCAGAATATCTCGAAAAATGATTTTTTCTGTGCTTTTTTTCCTTTCCGATTGGATAAAATAAAAGTCAATGACGACTCTTACTTACTGCGACATTTTGCGAATACAAAACGCAAAACGCAAACCAACATTTTCAAAACAATTGATTCTGCCACCGTATCACAGCATGGTTCCTTGGAGGAACTGGAGCGGTTCTGAGCTACCTGCCTTAAAATTAATCAGGAGATGGTTGGAATTCAGGGTTGAAAAGTCAAGCCCCCAACTTACTACATGAAGACAAGAGTTTAGAGGCAACTGTTCTGAGCTGATCAGATCGACCTCAGATGCGCTCATACCGTTTATACAGATCCTGATTAAGTAGTCGAATATGGGTTCCATCCTTTCCATAATCTTCCTAATTCACGAAGATTATACTTCTAGTGATCATATAAGATCCCAACCGTAAAACATCTAATGGTGCTCCGTAATTCGCTTCTAACTAATAGTAAGTTAGTTATTCTCTCTCTATTATATATAGGGAATGCGCCAAAATTAGGTAATAAATTTCAAATACAATTTCATTTCACTCTTCTTATTCATATACTGACTTGAGTGTTTGATTTCTAACCTTTTAGGTCCTCTCACTCCACCGCCTAGGAAGCTACAATTCGTCATCACCTTCGTTCACCTTCTCATTTCTGGTTTATGAACGGAAGAAAAACTTAAAGAATAGGGAAAACTGTACTGGTCAAAAAGTACATGTGAGCATAACACCCCTTCAAGGGCAGGGGCACTCAGATGCCTTAGTTATAACAAATAATAGTGGTTAGGGTTTTCCTATGGCGAAGATAAGCCTTGTACGGTGGTGTTTATGATAGTTTTGAAGACCTGCTCATGTTAGGTGAGAGGCTCAATATATGTTGGGTGCTTAGGTGTAAGCGTTTGAATTACAAGAGCATAAAAAGTATTCGTTCAAGTTTGATATTTCTTACCTAATATTTTATCTTGTAACTGATACATTATAAGAATATATTTCACTTGGGATTGCAATAAAATTTTGCATTTGATCTCCACCAAAGTTCAAAATGATGATAAAAAAACAAGATTTAGAATTTATCAACAAAATTGTACTTATAAATTGAAATGAAAATAATGTGAAATTAGAAAATTTTGTATGTTAATAAAACTATATATATATATATATATATATATATATATATATATATATATATATATATATATATATATATATATATATATATATATATATATATATATATATATGTGTGTGTGTGTGTCACATTAGATATTTTTTCAATCGAGATGAAAAATAGTGTGTTACCAAAACAATCTGAAAATATTTTTAGTGGAGAAACATTTTATATTTTCAATGACACTCTTCTTTATCTCACCTAATAAATCAAAGTAAATTTTTTTTCAATTAAAATAAAATCAGTTCTTTCTTAGTAGTCAGTAAAATTAACACCATAAACATCTATGGAAAGAGATTTCTTTAAGGACATAGTGATTCAAAATGAAATAGAACTTTATTAATTCATCTTATGTGTTAAGATATTCTAAATTGTTGCGGTGGAACTTATTACAATATTCTAAACATAATTATAATAAATAATTCAAAAATTTACAAATTAAAAGATAATTAAATATGTTTGGACTAAAATTGTGGGCAATATATATATATATTGGAGTCTAAATAACAACAGAGGATAAGTGCAATCATTATTCATTGATAAATTCAGTCCATGATAAAAAGCCATTAGTTCTGCATAGGTGTATTTGAATTCTCTGTAGACACTTGAATAGGCTTCCATGAGTTTTTAAGCACATGATAGATGTAGCAAGAGAAAACATTTCCATGCAAGTCACAAGGTCCTTATAACAAAACTTCTAGTAATACCAACAAATATGCTCATAGGCATTTTCTAAGATATTTTATCAAGCAACATCACCATTTTTCTTTTTAAGACTTAAGCATGGAATGAATGATCTTTTGAAGAACTATAGCACTATAGCAAGTGCACTTCCTTGGTAGGATACCACTATTGTATAGGCCAACAATGTCCAACCAAGAGGGTCTCATTTTAATGGCTAAGTCTTTGAAAATTACATAAATTAATAGACATAAAATCTTTGAAATGTTTAGGACAATCAACTTTTAGAATTAGAGAGTTTCAGAAAGAAAAGGATTGAACGAACCGGTTTCAAGAGCTTGGATAACAAGGTTGCACACATCTTCACCAATAATATACCAATATTGTTCAAAAAAGACTTATCGAAAACCATCAGATCCGAGAGACTTAAAAAAATACATTGAAGAATGCAGATCAAACAATTATTTCAACTGGTATATATCTGTTAAATTCTAAAATATTTACAGCTACTACAATTTCTGCATCACCACTCAGTAGTTGTTACATAACAATATTACAATCCCATATATAAGCCTAATGAATTTTCAAAGTATACCACAAATTTTCAATATCTACTTGAAAACTACTCTTGTTCTTTACATTCATGATCCTGCAAGAATAAACCTGTACATATAGGGCATGATGGATCGCGTAGTTCTTGGAGGCTAGTTCTTTGCTCGAGACAATCCGCATGATAAACATGACCACATACTAAAACTGCTACAACTGCAAGTTCATTGCAAGACAGTGAGTTCGCCATAAAATTAAATTTCTGTCTCAGTGGCTTCTCACATATCATGCAAACCATCTTCACGACGTCCTGTGATACTGAATCCATCGTGAAAGAACTTGATCGGATTCTCTCTGGCCTAGAACATGTCTTCTCTCTATACTCTAAAATAAATCGGAAAATAAACAAGAAAAGCTTGAATAATAATGAATAAGCAATCTTGCTAGTAAAATTCAATGCACAAAAGGCACACCTGTATGTTGTCTGGGCTGTGAGTTGGGTTGAGGAGCCAACTTGAAGGAAAGGCTGTCATCGAATGAGGAAGAACCTTTGCTGCGAGAAGACGATGCATTGGCATGATTGGCAGAGTTACGTCGAGAATACTGGTGGCCATAGTAATACCGTGATCGTTTCAAAAATATAGAACGACCAAGATTTTGAGAATGATGATGATGCATCATAGCAGGATGGGAATTTATCAGCTTCATAGATCCATCTGTTATATCCAATACAGATGGAAGAGCGAGTGCACCTTGATCACCGGAATACAAAGGGTTCTGGCAAATCAGATAAGTTAATCCATATCTATGAGATCAAAAGAAAACAACTGGCATTGCTTGAGGAATGAGAAAAAGAAAGCCAACCTCGTCTGACAAGAGCTCCATCTTGGAAGAGCATCGAATGGCTTTTGCAATAAGATGAATGATCCGTTTGGAAGAGAGAGAGAGAGAAATCAGAAATTCGTTTCCGTTTATCCATTATTATTGATTGAAAGAAATAAGGAAAAGGGGGTTTTGATGGCTGAGAATGAGTGACCAAATGGGGAGGGCTTTGCTATATCTGTGGTGGCTATGCGGCGTTAAAGCATGAAAAGAAAAATAGCTTTAATTATGGGATGAATTAACGGTGAAGAAATGATTTTAGATTGAATTGGAGCAGTTTATTTATGACTTTCTGGTGTCAAATGAATGAAAAACATCTATGTACTTTGTGCAATGCAAATGGAGAAGAGAGAAGTGGAACACGTCATCATAGTCATCTTTGAGAAAGCACAAACAAACAACCTTTTATGTGACTCATTCACTATGTTACTTGATTTTAGTCATAGCATTGGCCATGGCATCCATCAAATTCCGGACTAACTAGTTTAGGACGCCTATTTTACTTACTTAGAGGATAACATGTTGGGTCATCACTAGTAGTAATCACATTCAGGTTAAGAGCGATATATAATTGAAAGAGATATTATATATTCATTCAAAATTTTAAAGTGATAAGAGTGTGTTATCTTATTTAAAAAGTGTTCAATCAGATTCTGATATCAATTGTTAGGAAAAAACAAACAAAACATAGAGAAAAAAGAGTAACACAAACACAACATAAGAACATAACGTGAAAATTTTAAAGTCGAAGAAAAAATCACGCTCGTTGTCAATAGACAATTAGAGAATAACACTATGCGAAAATCTTTACAACACATAATATACTCTCAACTAACTCAGACTCTCAGTACACTCACAACCTCCAAAACAAATATTTAACTACATCTCTAGTCAATGTGACACTTTATCATTTTCACACTTGAAATCCAACAATCTCTCTTACAAGTGTGATTCACCCACATCACTAGCCTTGATTCGCACTATAGGTTCCACTTCTGCTGCCCCATCGGACCAACCAAGCTCTGATACCACTTGTTAGGGTGTCCGGGGAACGAGATCCAGAAGTGTTAATGGGTCAAATATTCCGGATTACAAGAGGCCTTGACGCCACATATTCACCCAAAACCTTAATGTTTTGAGTTGTGATGTGCTCTCTCTCTCTCTCTCTCTCTCTCTCTCTCTCTCTCTCTCTCTCTCTCTCTCTCTCTCTCTCTCTCTCTCTCTCTCTCTCTCTCTCTCTCTTGTGGTTCTGGAGCATTAGTCTCGTTGGTGCTTTCGACTCTCCCGAACTCCCCAATATAACACTCTCTACTCGAGTTCTCTGTCGGCTTTTCTTCTCTCTCTTTTAAGGATAAAGTGAAGTATTGATTCTTAATGAGTTTATTTTATTTTATTTTTTATAAATCGATATCTTTTTCATGCAACTATATACATTAATTCTTCAACTCATAAACATCGCAGCGGACGATAAAGTTCTTCTTCTAAAAGACTATATCAATTTTATTCGAAGGTATATTATAACAATATATTATTAGATTTTAATATTAAGTATATGAGTTTGACTCATTTGTCTTTATTATGTATTACTCTTTTAATCTAATAATATAAATATGAGGGCCACTATACATTATAGTCTATTTGATTGATTATTCATATTACGTGTCACTTTTGACATGATATCTAGTGCTTACTAGGATTCAAAAAAATTTATTGTCGTAAAAAAAATCCAAATAAAAACTTAACCCTTCCAGCAACTTTAGAGAAGGGCGATTAAGCATGATGGAGGGGTGAAAAATTATTTCGCCAATCGAATCATGAAGGAAATTGTTGATTTGCGAAATTGCAATTTTTTGACGTTTTTATATTTGATTTGAAATGAACTTTTTCGGCAGTAAATGGTTTGTGATTTTAGTACAATGGAGTGTTTTTTAAATTTAATAAAAGTTCGGTGGTTTTATCGATTATTTGTGGCATTTTTGTGGTGTTCTACATTTGATATAGTACGTTTTGTGAGGTTTCAAGTCAAAATTGCACGTCCTTTTTGTGTTCTTGGTTAAGCAATGTCGTCAAGAATTGAAAATAGTGTTGAATGAAGTTAAAAGAAGCTCATTACCGATTTTATTACTATGTCCACAAAACTCATTAACATCAAGAATGAAGGAGATGGTGAGATCTATGTGGAGAAGAAGTATCTAGTAGTTGTTAATCACAAAGGAATGGGAAATGATGAACATATAACAAAAACATGTCTAAAAGAATCAAAAGCATCAACAATATGGAACAAAGAATAAACATATTTATGTCTTGTTTGTGAGTTTTGTTGATAGGTGAGTTCAATATGTTATAAATCACTACAAGATTATGAAAAAAAATTGGGATTTTTTGAAATCTGATTTTGGTAAATCTGATAATGTGAATCACATTATTTCTCTTTTGCAAGAGATTTTTCATCTCAAACAGGATAGACGTAAGTTGATGAATTATTTTCTAGAGTTTAAGAAATATAATGATGAGATAACTTCTGTTTCAACATATAGATTTTCAAAGTGATATTAACTTAGGAAAAGAAGGTCATAGCCGTGAGTTGGATTTCTGGTGTTTATTCAGAGTATGAGGGTATTTGATCTCATATCTTGTCTAGTAAGCGGGATGACAACCTAATTAATGTATTCTCATGGGTTATACAGTCATCCTTTTTGGAATCACGCCCTACTATTATAGATAGTGATTCCACTGACCGCCTAACTTTAGTTGTGAACATGGAGATCGCATTGGTTTTCATAATTGAGGTAAAGGAAGTCGCAGTGGTAGTGATCATGTGGGTAGTAGTGTTATCTAGTGTTTTGATTATGGATAATTTGGTCACTACCGAAATCGTTGTTCCCATACACTGGCTAATTCTCACTTTACTAATACTGTCTCAGCCAGGCCCTCTAAACCTATAAAATGAAGGGAGTACGATAGTTATGAGTGATGAAGAATTTAACATATAAAATAGTTTCATATTTCCTAACAACCATATATATCTTAAACCACAACCACATTTGTCTAAACAAGTAATCCTACTTTGTGCTTGTCCTTTATTTCTCAACATCGAGTTTTTGATTTCAGCGGCACTAATCATATGATAGAAGATTCATATATTATTTTTTTCATTTTAAAGTCATTCCACTAATGTCACACTCTAAATTTTATCCAATTGTTCATCTGCCTTTGTCTAAGTCAATGAATTGGTACTTCACCTAAGTCACATGTCTTATGTTTGTGTCTCTGTCTTTGTGTTTAAGTGAAACAAGTTAACTCAATGCATTTGTCTAATCCTAGTTAATCTCATATGATACATTGCCTTAGTTTAAGTCAGTTTTGTCTGAGTCACTAGAACTTTGATTAGGTCACTTTGATTTTATCCGAGACATATGCTTTTATCTGAGATTTTGTATACCTTGGATTTCATCTGGGACACTTTCATCTAAGTCTCGGGTCAACCCCATTGACCCAAAAGTCAAAGGGAGACCATTTTGACTTTTGTCTCTTTTAATGGTTATTTTTTATATCTTCAATTTCGTTTACATTTTTTAATATTATTGTCATTATTAGTAGTAGTATTAATATTATTATCATTTAAAGAGTCTGTTTATTATTGAGTCAGATCCATATTTATTTTTAATTATTTTCTTTTATTGAGTCATCCAAGAGTCAGTTGTCCATTAATTATTTTAATTATTATTATTTTATTAATTGAGTCAGCAAGTCAACACGGGTCAAAGGGTCTAGCCCAAGGTTCAATATCCCAAGATGCAAACCCTAAGTTCACGCCAAACCAGAAGGCCGAAAATGCAAAAATGAATAAAATCAAATCATGCACAAATTGGATATTTTCATTGATTGATACGATGATTACATACATATTTGATCCAAAAATTCCAGAAGCCCAAAATGTCTAAACCTAATAAAACCAAATTACAAAGATAATAGAGAGCACGCCCAATCTTTCATAATTCATCTAATCTACAATAAAATCAAACCCTAATGATAACAGTATAAAAGATAAAGACCTAATGAACAAATTTTTCTTAGCCACGATTTACAAAATAAAACCCTAAAGTTATTGCTTTTCACATCGAAGAACAACAACATTAACCCTAAGCTTCAGGATCATGCATCCATTGCCAACAATACCTCACACAAACAAAATAAAAGAAGTAAGAAGAGATAAGGAAAGGATGTTAAAAGCATAAAAAGGTAAAAACTAAAAGAGAAGATCAGCGTTACCTTTTGCTCACCATGGAATTTCTCCTCCCTTTAGGTTGGTCACATCCACTTTCTTTTTATGATTTCTTTTTTATTTCTCTTTGCATGTGTCTATTGTGGCATGTTTAAGGTTTGATGGCTTCTTTTTTGGTTTAAGTTTAGGATCACAGGTACTCAGATCTAAAAAATTAGGGCTTGTGTTTGATTGGTGTTTGGGGGGATTTGAGGTTTGAATTAGTATTGGGTGTGGTTCGATCTATGTTTTGGTGGATGTTTTGAGTTGCTTGGGTTTGGTTTGGTCGTGTTCTTGGTTTTGGTGGTCGAAGGTGGATCAGTAAATATGAAGATTCATTTTCTTTGATGAGGGTTGTGGTTGTCTACAGTGGGTTTCAGGGTGGTAGGTTGTGTCTTGTTTGAAGTTAGGTTTAGAATTCTAACACTTAGGGTTAGAGTTCTTAAAACTCATGTTAGTGTTCAAGTTTTAAACTTAGGGTTCTTGGAGGTTGAATGAAGGAGGTTATTTAAAAGGTTGAAGGTGGTGGTCTACAGAGGTTCAGATGGTGGCGTAGGGGAACCACAAACGAAAGCGATTTCAGGTCGGTGGTGGGTTCTAGAGAGAGTTCAGAGGGTGATGGCTTTATAGAGATAGAAGAGAGTGCGAGAAAGGGAAGATAAAGAGAGAGATGGTGGAAGGGTGAAAATGATAAAATTCTAAAGGAAAATGGAATAAGAACCCCTCATCCCCTTGTGTCAATGATCAACCACATGTGGCTCCCTTAGAGCCATAGGATCCTCGTACTTTAACTTATCGCATGCGCACACATACACCATGAGTCCTTGGTTGACTCACTACCTTAGCCATTGATCTCAATGACTCATATTGGTAGTGTACATCCTAGAATAAATATGTTGGGTCGGGACCTTTAGTCGGCTTAAGAAGGATGACGAGAAGGCAAGAAAGTGTGGATACGTGTGTACATCCAGTTATTATCCTTAGAACTAGAGGGATATGTCATGTCCTATCCCCGGGTATCTACATACAGGTAATGCTCTCCAGGATGCGACCCAGCAGGATACGAAGAGTCATTGTGAGGACCTGGCCGTAGCTCCATAAATGGTCACCATCTATTAATCATCAGTTGGTACCCTAAGTTAAGTGCATCAATGATGGCTGGCGGCGGATGTTTCAGGGTAATGGTAATGTGAGGAACTCCAAGGGTGTGCCTTAAAGGAGGCTATTGGAAGTATGATGGAGGCTATATATAGGGGCTCCCGCAAGAGGGATAAGCAAGACATTCATTCTTAAGACAATACACACTACATGCGTAGCTCTCAAGTCCTCAATCATACTTACAAAAATCTACCTTTGAGGCTCTCCCTATTCCTATAGGGAAGTAAACCACTTAGTGTTCCTACGCAAGAACATTTGGCGTCCAGCATAGGGCCTCGGTAAAACCGTCCTAGGCCACACAACAAACTACATTCAATAGAATGTCAACTGATGAGAACCCCCAGATATGGAACAAATATTGTCCATAGTGGAGGCCCTCAGGCAACAAAATGATACCTTGTAGGATAGTGTAGCAGACCTACAACAAAAGAGTTAGGGGGACGACCCTTCGGAAGAGGAGCTTATGGAGCCTCAACCATTCTCACAGGAAATCTGGGATGATCAAGTCCCTGACAACTTGAAAGCACCATCACTCACAACTTATAATGGCAATTCTAATCCTCAAGAGAATGTTATTGCTACCAACAATCAGATGACAATAATAAGCCCTATTGATTCCCTGAAGTGTAAACTCATGGAGGGAACCTTCAAGGATGTATCCTTAAGGTGGTATATGAGCCTACCCGAGATATCTGTGGAAAGCTATGTTGATCTGACCAAGAAGCTGGTACAACACTTCTCGGCCAACAAACACTGTAAGGCGTCAACCACTACCTTGTTTAATGTTCGACAGAGGCTGTCAGAATCCTTGTGAGAGTACTTGGCAAGATTTATTAAAGACAATAAGTCACAATACAAGAACAGAGATTCTCGAAGGGATGACTCAGGACCTGATGAGTCTTCTCACGAGAAGGGGAAAGGTCCAGAGGAAGTCCACGAAACAAAATCGGCCCGCCATTACTCTCAACACCATCACTGGCGAGTTTGTTAGAGGTGGAGAAATGAGTTCAACTAGGAATAGGTATACCCGGGCTGTGATGCACGTGTCATAAGAGTCACCCATCAGTTAGGAACGTGACTTGAATCCGGTGAGCTTCTCTAAGCTTGATGTTGTGGGAATTCTTGCCCATGAAAATGATCTTATGGTTATTAAAGTCCAGATCCGTGATTGAAGTGTGAAGAGGGTACTGGTGGACCCGAGAAGCTCATCCGATGTTCTATATTGGGAAGCTTTCAAAGGAATGCAGTTCGACACAGATGAGTTGCTACCCTTCAACTGGACCTTGTTCGGATTCTCAAAAGAGCATGTGCAAGTGCTAGGATACTTTCCAGTACTAATTACCTTTGAGAGTGGAGGGAATACAGAGGAAATAAAGGTAAGATACCTTATTGTTAATGTTGCCTCACCTTATAACATCATCATGGGAAGACCATCTTTCAACTTCCTAGAGGCTGCTTTATCCACCATGTACCTCACCATGAAGTACCCGTTGGGGGCGATCGGGTAGGGATGATCAAAGGCGACCAGGGATTAGTGCAAAAGTATTATAAGTATAGCTTAAAGTTGAAGAAGAAAGGCCAAACTGAAGAACTCGACTGCTCACATGATCTTAGAGTCAACATGGTTGACATTGATCCACGAGATAACTCAATGAAGGATGGCTTGTCTCCTCATGAAGAAACTAAAAAGGTCCAAATTAGGAACATACCCTATGAGATAACCTATATTAGAACCTGCCTTTCTCTGGAAGAAGAGAAGGAGATTACAACAATATTAAGAGAGAATGTTGACTTATTTGTCTGCAAGCCATCAGACATGTCGAGGATATACCCAAATTTCATGTGTCATCACTTGGCTCAGAACCCGGATACTAAATCGATTTCTTAGAGGAAACTTAAGGGCGGTGACGAGAAGAGGAAAAATGTTAGAAAGGAGGCCGAGAAATTACTAGATGCTAGTTTCATTAAGGAAATCAAGTACCTGACCTGGTTGTCTAACATGGTGATGGCTAAGAAGAAGAACGGGAAATGGTGGATGTGTGTTGATTTCACATATCTCAACAAAGCATGTCTCAAAGATCCTTACCCTCTGCCTTAAATAGACAGACTCATTGATGAAACCTTCAGGTACCAGTTACTCAGCTTTATGGACGCTTACTCCGGGTACAATCAGATTTGTATGAGCTTGATTGACGCCCCAAAGACAACTTTCATGACAGATAGAAGCAATTACTACTATGAGGTAATGCCTTTTGGCCTCAAGAATGTAAAGGCTACTTATCAGAGGTTGATGGATAGGGTTTCGCTACCTAAATTGGAAGAAACCTTGAAGTTTATGTGGATGACATGGTGGTAAAAACCACCTCGGAGAAACGACATATTGTGGATCTCATGGAGACTTTTGCATCACTAAGAAGTTACAACATGAGGTTGAACCCGGATAAGTGTATCTTTGGGGTGCAAGCTGGAAAATTCCTGGGATTTATGCTCACAAACCGGGGGATTGAAACTAATTCAGACAAGTTCCAAGCAATTATAGACATGTGAAGCCCATCTTCAAAGAAGGAATTCAACAACTAACAGGGAGGCTATCTGCCTTATCTCAGTTTTTGTCTTGTGCGGGTGATAAGTCTATTCATTTCTTTGCAACTCTCAGAAAGTATGAGGAGTTTGAGCGGACATCTGCATGTGAAGAAGCCTTCCAAGGCGTGAAGAATTTTTTATCTTCTCCTCCTATCCTGGAAAGCCCTAAAGAGAATGCGCCATTGATCTTGTACTTGTCCATATCTGATAGGGCCATGAGCTTCGTCCTCGTACAAGAAGGGAAGATGGGGAGAGACCAGTATATTTTGTTAGCAAGGTTATAAAAGAAGTCGAGCTACGATACTAGAAGATTGAAAGATTGGTATTAGTGTTGGTGGTAACGACAAGAAAGTTGAGGCATTACTTCCAGGGTCATCCAACAATAATAAGGACTAACTACCCAATAAAATAAATATTGAAGAAGCCAGACTTAGCCGGGAGGATGATTACATGGTCCGTGGAGCTATCCGAGTATGACATTGAGTTTACTCCAAAGACAAGCATCAAATCACAGGTATTAGCTGACTTTCTTGTTAACCTAAGTAAACCATCACCAGAGGAAAGCCCGTCCAGATGGGTCCTTCATGTGGACGGGTCATCAAACCTAAAAGGAAGTGGAGCTGGAATCGTCCTCGAAGGGCCAAGGGAGTTCATACTGGAATACTCTTTAGGTTTCAATTTCTAAGCTAGTAATAATCAGGCAGAGTATGAGGCTCTGATAGCAGGGATGAGGTTGGCCAAAGAGGTTGGAGTAACTCATCTAACGGTCAAAATGGACTCATAACTTGTATCCGGGCAGATAACATGTAAATATGAGACTAAGGACCCTACATTGCTGAAGTATTTACAGATAGAATTGGTGGTATCCAAAGCTTTCTCTGAGTTTGAGATCAAACACATACCAAGAGATGAAAATGTACGAGCTGATGTGTTAGCCCGGCTCACCAACACTAAAGGGTTAGGGCTAAATAAAAATGTGATACGGGAGATCCTAGAAAATTGAGTATCGAGCAGGAGGAAACTATGGAAATTGAAGATCTAATCGGTTGAATGGCTCTAATAATCCAATCCTTAACAAAAGGAATTCTATCGGAGGAAATCAATGAAGCAAAATGCATAAGAAGAATATTTGCACACTATCTTATAGTAGCTGAAAAGCTATACAAGATGGGAAGATCGACACCCATGTTGAGATGTGTGTCAGAAAGTGAAGTTAAATTGATAGTCAGAGAAGTCTATGAGGGAGCATGCGGCAGCCACATCGAAGTAAGGGCTCTGTCAGGAAAAATCCTCAGAGTCGGGTACTATTGGCCTCGCATGTTACAAGACTGGACAGGCTTTGTGAGTAAACGTGAGAAATGTCAGGTATATGCACCATTCATACACTCACTAGTTGAGTTGTTGTACTCCATCTTTTCAACATGTTCATTTTATCAGTGGGGTGCAGACATATTGGGTCCATTCCCCACTGCTTCGGGTCAGCTTAAGTTCTTAATAGTTGCAGTCGACTACTTCATGAAGTGAGTGGAAGCAAAATTTGTACCATGTATCACGATTGAGAGGGTGCGAGGATTTTACTGGAAGAATATCATATTCAGGTTTGGTCTACCAAGAGTCATTGTCTCTGGCAATGGAACACAATTCACAAGTGCTTATGTGATAGAATTCTGCAAAGACCTGGGCATCCTGAACAAGTTTAAATCGGTGGAGCATCCTCATGAAAATGGGAAGCTGAAGCAACAAATAAGATAATCCTGGTTGAGATGAAAAAGAAACTAGATGAAGCCAAAGGCATGTGGTCTGATTACCTACATGAAATTATGTGGTCATATCACACAACACCGCATTCAACTACCTAGGAAACCCCTTTATAGATGGTTTATGGCTCTAACGCAATGATACATGTAGAGATCAATACTCCAACATGGCGGTGAGAACACTTCAGCGAAGATGTCAACAGGGAAGACTTGAAGAGCTCGACCGACTTACTTGATGAGGTTAGAGAAACCGCCCTGATCAGAGAATTTGCAGCTAAAGATAGATTGGCCAAGAGGTTTAATCTGAAGGTGAGACAACGGGGATTTCAAAGAGGCAATCTAGTCCTTAAGCGAATCACTGATTCAAAAAATAAGGGAAGTTGTCTCCCAATTGGGAGGGACCATTTTGAGTCCTACAAAAGCTGAATAATGGGGCTTACAAGCTCAAAACTTTAGATGGTATATAAGTGCCTAGGACTTGAAATGTATATAATCTTAGGACTTACTTCAGTTAAAGCTATGTAATACAAATATAAGGGATGCACTATTTTCCCCTGCAAGAGCATGGGTTTAATTAGGCACCCAAGTTTGAAAAATCTTTGTAACACTTTGATAAAATAAAGTCCAAGCTTACTTCAAGCCTCAAACATAAATACGTGGTCAACCTCGCCTTTGACAAAGGGGTTCTGCACCTATTCAGTTCAACCTCGTCTCCGGAAAAAGGGGCTCTGAACCATAAACGAGGTTAACCTCGCCTTTGATAAAGGGGCTATATACATATTCAGGCCAACCTCATCTCTGGAAAAAAGGGGCTATGAACCATAAACGAGGTCAATCTTGCCTTTGACAAGGGTATTTGCACCTATTCAGGCCAACCTCGTCTTTGGCAAAAGGAGATCTGAACCATAAACGAGGTCAACCTTGCCTTTAAAATAGGGGCTCTTCACCTATTCAGGTTAACCTCATCTCTGGCAAAAGGGGCTCTATTTGGCTTCAAATACCTATGCAACCCGGCCATAAATGTTAGGGGCTTATCAAGCGACTTAAAAATTTGATAAGGCATACACCTAAAAAGGTGTGTGATCCATAACTAAGATCTTAATTAAAGATAACAAAGATTCCAGAGGCAAAAATAGCCTAACTGTAGTCCAGAAACCTTCGAATGCGTCTGAGTTAGCACCATCAGTCTTCAAACACGAATAGCTATCGCCCATATTGGCTTGGGGTTCAGCTTGGGGCTTACTACCAAGCCACTTGAGAGATAAGAAAAGTGATGAAATGAAGTAAGACAAGTGAATATTTGCTTGGGGCTCTTAAAGTTCAGAAGCACTAAAGATCATGGGTATTGCAAAATCGGAGCAATTAAATTACCTCAAAAAGAGAAGCCTATAAATAAAGATAGTAAAATACTATGAATCCAATAGGCGGATCAGTTAAAAATAAATCATAGAATTTCATGATCGGACACTTAAAGTTCTATAGAATTCGTGCCCTATGGGCTAGAGTACATGGATTATATTTTCAAATCAATATGGTTAAAAATTCAGAGAAATAAATTAGTGAAACCAGGTGTAATACGGCGGGAGAACTGACTTGGGTGTTTTGTGTTTTAACGCAATTATTGCGGATAGCAAGAGTCGCCACTGACTTTTCTTTTATCCAATAAAGGAAAGGGTGAAAAGAACAGGAAAGACCTTTTGAGAATTTTCTTGAGTTCGGGGGGTAGGTTATGAAAAGGGAAGGTGTTAGCATCCTTTTCATCCTTAGTTTTCTACGAGCTATTAGTTTCTAGATCACTTTGAAATTCTTTGTTTGAAATGTGTTTGTGATTATTTTTGAAAGTATTTTTGAAAAGTGCCTTCGTTTAGACGAACTTTGTAATGATTCTCGTCTCTATAAGAATGCTTACAAAGTATTGACTTTTGAAAATATTTCATTTGAAAGTGTTGGTGTGTTTGAAAGATGTTTTGAAAATGGTTGTGAGCAAGCAACTATGAACATCCTACCTACTCAAAAAGTCTTAATTATTTTCCTCCTCCTTTAGATATTGCTATCTTACCATTGATTGATAAGAAGCCCTATCATTGGATATGAAGGGACAGGCGTGCATCATCGTACAGTCATAGAAAGAAATATTGTAGAATACCTTAGCAATTTGTTTGTAAGGGTCTAAGATTGTTTACCGATAGCAACGTGGAAGGGTCATTGAGGGACTACGATCTTGTTTTTGATTGTTTTTGCTAAAGTACCCCACGTTCGAGGGACATGACCGTTTATTCTCAAGGCAACAAGTGAGGTTAACTCTAGAGGTGCAAGTGTGCAAAGTGTTTTGATTTCATGCATTTTGTCTTTGGATTAGGGTTTTCTACTTGCTGATTTTATGTCTTTCTATACAAACCCTAATTACTAGTATTTATATCTAAAGCGATAAATTATGAAAATATAAGATTCTACGCTATTACATCGTTTGGGGATGTGGGTACAAATTTACAAATGGGAGATGTAAGCAATAAAGTTCTAATTATACTATGGAAAGCAATAAAGTTCTAATTATACTATGGAAAGCAATAAAGTTCTATTTATACTATTACAACCATATTGAATATTGCAAGATAAAATGTGCAATAATATAAAGGTAATATGAAAGGAAAATAAAATTGTTTTTGTTTTAGTTTTGGTATAAGAGGGTTTAACTTAATTAAATTAAAAGGGAAAATAACTAATTAGTCTAAGTTAATTTAAGAAAAGTAAACCTAAGTTATTTTGAGAAACAAGAAATTGAATTAATCAAGAAAGCAATTTTTTAGGGTTTTTATGAAATGGTTTTATCTTAATTAAACTAGCATAAAAAAGTTAATTAATTAAAAATCCTAATAAACTAATTTTAATTAAAAAAGAGACTTAAAAAAATAAAATAAATCTAATCTAATATTATTTTAATTAAAAAAGAAATTTGTAAAAGAAGATAGTATTGGTCTTTTTGCTTTAAAAGAAATAAAATACTAATACTAAATATTCTAAATAAAATATAAAAACATTTTTTGGGATTTTTGATTAATAAAAATAATAATAATAATAATAATAATAATAATAATAATAATAATAATAATAATAATAATAGAGAAAAGAGAAAATAAAATAAAATATAAAAATAAAGTTAGGGGTGTAAAATGGGAAAAATGGTTTAGAAGTAAAAACAGTTTTGTTTTATACTAGGCCCAATGTATATTTTTGTAGTCAGAAAAAAAAATAAAAAAAATGAAATGAAATGGGTTGCGTGGTTGGAAAGCAAATGGGGGGTCAGGTGGAGTGAAAAGGGTCAGGCCCAAGCGCTAGCTGTTTCAAACAAAAAAAGAAATGAAAATAATAGAGAAAAATGCAAAAACGGACGTTGGGGCTCGAACCCAGGTCAAAGAGGTAACGGGCGTGCGCTTTAACCATTGGGGTAGTGATACATCCGTTTATTAATACAAAACCATAAATATATTACAAAATCAATCCTAGGCATGTGTCATATTCAAGCTCGCGCCAGACTTGTTCTTCACCATTTTTGAATCCTGTAACTTTCTAATTTCTCAACAAAAATTAAAATTGTAAACATGAAAGTTGCTCCATTTTTCGTCACGATTCCAGAAAAATGTAAATAACTAAAACTTTAAATCAAAGATGAGCACGAATTTTGAATGGTACCAAATCTGACTTAATTTTTTCAGAAAGTTCAAACTTAAAATTCTCAGTACTCAGGCAATATAAATGAATTCTAAGGACATGGTCAGCTTCAGGGCAATGATGTCTACATTTTATCTTTGAAAATGGAAAGCTAACAATGCATATATGAAGAGATTGAAAATCATAAAACTTACCTCAAAACTGGATTTTATGTTTTGAGTTAGATCTCACTTCAAGATGTTTTAATGGCCTGATTAGCTTCCTTGAACCTCCAGGAAGCTATTCCAATGGTTACTTTGAGCTGAGAGTGCTTGAACTGTTCTAAAGAAGTCTGAGTGTATACCTCTATTTTGAAAATGGAGGGTAGTGAAAATGGTGTTACAGTTTGAAAACAGGTATTGGGATGGCTTATATTTGAGATTGGGAAGCTTTTGAAATGGTTTGGCCAAGAAACACACAAGTGAAATGGAAGTTTGATGTGTAAAGTCAAAATCTACACAACAATGGTGTTTTGGGGAAATTTCTGACTTGAGGGAGTTTTCAGGCTTGTGATCTCGTGTGTCAAGTTGTATAAGAGTGTCTTAGCATATAGGAAAATGTTTGGAGACTTGTAGAAGTCAGAAGTACAAAATCACATGTTTGTGGATTTTGACTTATTTTTGAAGCAACATGGACAAACATGGTTTCAAGGCAAGGTATGGCGGTTGAGCACTTTAAACATACTTTTTCTGATCTTATAGACTTAGTGTGTGCAAAAGGAACAACTACAAAGCTCAAGGAGAGTGGACTTTGTGATTAAAGCCACTTTTCCAAAATAGAAGTATGAACTTTCTTCCATTAATGGCAATTTGGTTTGGATAATGCTTGAATCAATTAGATAATGGCTCAATCATTTGTGTAAACCATTAATTATGCAATGAAACACAAGTTTGAAGTCTTCAAAGCAAATATTATACAACAAGGTTTGAGATTTGATTATGTGTTCATCACAAAATTGACTTGTAGTTCAAGTTTGAAACCCCAACTTCATCTCTCTGATTCTCCTAGCTCAAGAATGATCTCATTGAGTTCTTGGACATTTTGGAAATATTGGAAAATCCTCTATAACCTTCATATTTTTAATTTTTGAATAATACTAGTGGAACTAGGTGAAAATTTTCCATGAAGTTGGTACCAAAAATCTGCCTAACTAGGTCAAATTTTCACTAAGTGTTTTTATACAAAGTGCGTGACTTTGTGAATCTGTAACTCAAGATACAGGCATTTATAGAATTTTATCAGTAAATTAAAGTTTTAGATATCATCAAGATATACAACTTTCATGTTTAAATTTTTCTTTGAATCATCTTTCATCTTGGTGAAAAGTTGGCATGAAGTTATGAAAAATAAGACTTAAAAACACTTAGAAAAATTCTAAGTCTTGAAAAGTTTGACTTTTTAAGATGAATTTTGACTTTCTTCATTTCTTAATGATCAAGTTTAAAATTTTTGAATGTCTTGATGAAATGTGATCTTTGAAACTCAATTTTGATCAAAAAGTCAAAGTTTGACTTTTGGTGTATTAGTTGACTTTTCATCAGTTGACTGAATTTCAACTATCAATCAATTAATCTTGAGAAATGAATTGAGATGCGCAATTAGGTCAATATGTTGTATTTGAATCCTTGAGATTGTGCTTCAAACCATTGGATCATGTATTAGGTCAAAAACCCTTGATCAGTCAAATACAGTCAAAACCCTAATTTTGACCATTTTGCCCTTTTGGTGATTTGAACAATTTTCTTGGGGAATTGTGATCCAAACTTGATAAATTGATACATATGACTTCAAGATTTGATATTGATCCAAAATATTGAAGTTTGACTGTAGGTTGACCATAGTTGACTTTTTACCTAATACAATTGATTTTAGATCATCTAATCAATTGATTGAGCAATTTTGTGATCAAAGGCTTGAAACTTGATATGAGCAATCTTTAGGGTACATAATGATCCATGAAAGTAATTTGAAGTATTTGGAGTCCAATTGTCCTTGTGTAAACTTAAACCCTAATTTGAGGTATTAGTGTGGAGGAGATGGCTTGACCTAGTTAATACTCACTTGTACAAGCTTGAACTTTTGAAGATCTTTGTGAGAAATGTCTTGAGAAAAGAGAGGGTAAATTTTGGGGTACAATACCAGGAAATATCAATGTAAATTCACAAAAGTAAAGGAGTTTTTCAAAACATATTGCCTGAAGGCAAAGATTAATTACATGAAGGGGGGACGAGACCACACTCCCCAAAACAAAACAAAATTACATAAGTGCATCCTTATCGGATGACTGACAAAACCAAATGGAAATAAGTAGCCGACTTCTCCTGATGGTTGTCACTGTTGTTGTTCTCCATACCAGAAGGGTTATCATGATCCTATGGAGGAGTTTGAGTCTTCTCCCTCATCCTCAAGATCTAAAAGACGGCCATCCTACACCACCTTGAAGTAGTCCATCTCGGACAAGTCCATATTCGGGTAAAGGAATAATGCCTGATATTTATCCCAATCAAAGGCTTTATTAATAACAGAGAGGGCATCCATCTGGGACTTCTTGATAGCCTCTTGAGCTCATCATTTTTAGTCTTCGCAGACTTGATCTTATCGGTGAGCAGAGTGAGGGATTTCCTGCTCTCCATCTCTAAGGTGTCCCTTTGAGTCTTCTCTTCTGAAAGGCTCTTCTCCAAAGCATTGATCTTGTCATATTTGACCTTCTAGTCACCCTTCAAGTTGGTAATCTCCTTCTAGAGCTTCAAATCATTATGTTCATAGTCACCGTTGGACTCAAACAAACCCCTTGACAAAAAGGCACACCTCATGAGGTAGGAGCTGATATTCTGAAACATCTCCCGACGTCCTATGGATTTCACCTTCTTAACATCCTCATCCACTTTGAGGTGGTCATAAAAGAACTTTATCCCATAAAAGTTGTTTGACCAAAACTTAAACTCCTCAGTCGGGTTAGAAACACCCTCCCCGTAGTCTTTTATTAACGAGTTGATTTCCATATCAGCCTGACAAACATCGCTACTCATCAAAATCTTCAGTTTCTTGGGAGTGCCCTGAGGAACCTCCTTAGGAACTTGGGGACTTGAAGGATGGAGCTCGGCTGAGCCCGAGGCCGCCTTGGTACCCGTGACCTTCTTCCTTTTTAAAAGACAAGTTTTGAGGCCGATGAGATTATATTTGGATGGGGTGGCTCCTCTGACTCCCTTCCTTGCAGCACAGGCATCCATCATCAACTTCTTCTGCTCGGAGACACTGAGATCAGTTAACTTATCTACAAAAAAGAAAGATAAGAAGAAATTAGGCACTTAACAATATAAAGCTTATGGTATGTCCATTAAGGGACTAATTTCAAGACATTTACCAAGGAAAGCAGGAATTTCTTTATCACTAAGAGGCGTCAACTCCTTCACCCTCATCATTCGAAAGGAGTCAAGAAATTCCAGAAATTGGATCTCCAATTCACTTAATTTCTCAAAAGAGAAACCGGAAATTGAAAGGGGATCCCAGGTCCAGTATTGAGCGAAGCGGGGGTAATCGTATGGGGCCAGCAACACTTGTGGGCACCACGACCGACACTTAACCCGAACGAAGAAGTATTTAAACCCTTTGTGGTTGTTGGTGTAAACTTGGAGAAAACTCTTCTAAGAGATTCCAATAATATGAACCCAGCTACGCTTATGAACTCCCTTTACCTCGAAGAATGAAAAGAACAAGCCCACAGTAGGGATAATTTTCAAAGCGTCGCAAACTCTTTCAAAGGCCTTTATGAAGCCCCAACTATTAGGTCGGAGTTGAGAAGGGGCCACATTCATGATCTTCAGAATGTCTGCTTCAAAATCTGAGAAAGGGATACGAACTTGAAAATCTCCCAGCACTCTTGGATAGAAATAAAAGAACTCCTCCTTGGAACTTTCAGGGCAGAGAATGCACACTTATTCTTCAGGATTGCAAGCCTCCAAAATAAATTCATCCTCGTTCCCGGTGGAAGAGATGTTCTTTAGAGACCGGAGTTTCCCTATCTCCATTGCATCAAAATACTATTATTATAGCCCCTTACTTCTAGATCAAAGGGAGCAGAGGTTTCCATCACCATCTCCACGAAACTTGAGGATGAAGAGGCGTAGTTAGAATCGCTTTCAGTAGTGAGGATTTCGTTATAAACCTTGTTCATGACTCGAGTATACTTTTATATGCTTAAGACAATTTGCATCTCTCGCATGCACTCATCCCACAAGGCTTTTCTTTCCTCAGCATTTTTGGGTTTTATAACGTTTCCAGCACTATCACACTCTCTTATGATAACCATTCTTATAAAAATAGAAGGAAATAGGAATAAAGTAAAAATAATAATGAAGAAGAGGGGAATACCTAGTTAAAGCGTGTTTTGCGCTTGAGAAGGATTCACTGATGAAAAGAGTGTTACGAAATTTGAAAACGGTAAGAATTAATGAAAAAAGGGAGGAAAAATAGGGCTTAAATAAAGATCCCTTGTAAATGATAGTAGTAGTATGGGAACATGCACCTATAATGAAGTCTCCATAAAAGGTCATCATTATACTAGGGAGAAATCACTCAAAAAAATTGCCTCTCTGTTGCTTGCCACGTGTGTGAAAAGGTTCAAACATGTGAATATTTTCTGGGTTCAAACTAGAAATATTTCTGGCTCATTTATGACCGAACACCACGCCCTGATATCGACATGTATGTTTGGGGGGCTTATGTACGTTACAGAATAAATATGTCGGGTCAGGACCTATAGTCGGCTTAATAAGGATGGAGAAAAGGCAAGAAAGTATGGATATGTGTGTACATCCGGTTATTATCATCAGGACCAGGGGGCTAGGTTGCTTCCTATCTTTGGGTACCTATATCCAGGTAATGCTCTCCAGGATGTGATCCAGCAGGATACGAAGAGTCATTGTGAGGACCTGGTCGTAACTCTAGAAATAGTCACCAACTATTAATCAGCAATTGTTACCCTGAGTTAAGTGCAATAATCATGGCTGGTGGTAGACGTTTCAGGGTAATGATACTGTGGGGAACTCCAAGGGTGCGCCTTAAAGGAGGCTCTTTGAGGTATTATGGAGGATATATATAGGGGCTCCCGCAAGAGGGATAAGCAATACATTCATTCTTGAGACAATACGCACTGCAAGCGTAGCTCTCAAATCCCCAATCATACTTACAGAAAACTAACTTTAAGGTTATACCTATTCCTATAGGGAAGCTAATTGTTTAGTGTTCCTATGCAAGAACAGGTAGTATCATCCAATGATCAAGATTAGATCAGTTGACTCTCCAGTCAACTGATCAAATGCCAAAAACTAAGAGTACGCCTTTGACTCTTCTCTGATTCCTACACTAGCGCCTTGGCTTTAATGCATATGGGCCTTTCCTAATTTCTTTTCTCACACCCTTTTTTTACTAGCCCAGTAGATAATGCACCTCCTTATTTTTTATTTCATTTATTCTTCTTTCTATTTTCTTAGTTGTATTTTATTTTAGTTTCTTAGGTTATTTATTTAAATGGTTTAATTAAGTATGTTAATTAGTTAATTTAGTTCATTAAGTTAACTAATTTATTAGTTAATTAAATCATTAACTTGTACATACTTTCCAGGTTTCCTCAATTAATTAAACGTCTTTGCATCACTTGTAAATAATTTATAAACCTGTACATAGGTCATCAATACAAAGGTCAAATATCAAACTTTTTTCTTTCGAATCAAATTAACTTGATCTTTTTTCAAATAATTGGATAGGTGGATGAACATCCACACTTTTCTCAAGTAACTGATTGGTTTGCATACACCGTATCATTCGGTCATTCAAACTTAAAAAACTTAAAATGAATCTCAACACACTCAAATCAATCTTTTTCTACCACCGTGCATCGAAACATTTTCAAAAATTAAAAGCAACCAATAAACACTCATTTTCTCCCAGGAATCATGAGGCTCTGAATTTCCCATTGCACCCGGCGGGAATACGTGGGCACAAGGTTTCAAAGTCTCAGTGAGCACAATAATAAAAAACTAACATTTCCTTCTTTTATCCCTTGTGTAAATATTTTAGAAATAAATATATAAAACTGTAAACATTCCTTAGCAAACACTTAACCCTAACCTATTAGGAGGTTCCCGTTGAGTACAACGAATGCGAGGGGTGCTAATATATTCCCGTTGGATAAACAACTCCAGAACCTAATTTGTTTACGGTGACTATTTCCTTCTTAAAATGGTTTTATCAGCATCTCCCTTTAAATAAAATTTCGGTGTCGAATATGTAGTTATTTCGAGTGTTAGTGCACTCAGGTATTTTTGGCGCCGCGACACTAATCATTCTTCTGTTTCCCTTGCTAATGTTTTAAACTCCATGTTAAAGGAAATGAGTGTACTACCTCAGTTTCTACCTTACCTTTTTATTGTGTCTTATACTTGCCTTAGTTCCCCTTACTATTCTTTCAATTAATCAAATAACACATTCGATAATTTTTTAGTAAATTTTTTCTGACTATTATGTATTTGTTGATACAAAGGAATATTGGTATAGGATGAGAATCCAATGGGTTGTATATGCTTGAAGAAGGAGTTTCACAAGCATCAACATCTTCCAAAACTTTCAGCATGTCTTCATTTCAAATTAATTGTCAACTTGGGCATCCATATTTAGAAGTTCTTTAAAGATTGTGTCCCTAATTAAAGTTAATATCCAGTTTGTCTTGTGAGTCTTGTCAGTTTGTTAAACATCATTATAGTGTTTACTTACCTTGTCTACATAAAAGGCCTCAATCTTTATTTTACATTTTTCATTATGATGTTTGGGGTCATCATCCTCCCTTGTTGTGTCATCTTCAGTCCTAACTTTCCATTTAACCATCCACTATTTTTTCACATGACCCCTCACCATGATTTCTCTAGATGCTAGAAGTTACTCAGGGAACTCAAACTCTTCACATTTGACCTTCATTCCTTTAGGAAGCTTCAATTTAGTAGTTTAGTTCTCAATGACCTTCTTTAATTGGGATATATGAAAAATGGGTGAACTCGTGCATCATCTAGAAGTTTTAATTTGTAAGATACGACTCCAATCCTTCCCCCATAGAGAATGTCCAATAAGGTCTAACATCTGATTTATCCTCCTAACCATTATTTGTTGCTGATGTGGCATCAACTTGAAAAAGACCCAATCTCATACTTTCAAGGATATATTTTTTCTCTTCTTGTTTGCAGACTTTTCCATTGCCTCATGTGCTCTAATATGATAATGTTTCATCTATTGTCATGTTGTTGGAACATGCACAAAATAAAGTTGGTGAATTAATGGTGAAAATGGTTAAATGGAGAAGATGAAGTTGAGAGAGAAAGATAGAGATTATGAGAGAGAGAGAGAGAGAGAGAGAGTAATTGAGGAGAAAATTATAAATTGGCATTAACTACAACATATTACAAGAGAGAGTATTTATAATGTGCATAAAACAAAACACACAAAAAACTTCTACAAACAGCAAACAAAAAAACAGAAATTCGCGACAGAAACCGGGTTCCTCTTCAAAAGTTTCAGTTCCAGCAAAGGCACAAAACAACTTTTTCAGATAAGCTATTTTCTAAAACAGCTTCCAGAGGCTTCCAAACAGCATTTGACTTAAACATAACATCCAATACACCACCTTAAGTCAAGTGCTCAACATTCCTCATGCTTAAACTCCTCACAAGCTTCTTGATCACATCATTTGTCACACCTTTCGTCAATAAATCCGCAAGTTGTTCTTCGCTTCGACAGTATCCTAACTTCAGCTGGCCTTCACAAACCAACTCCTTTAAGTAATGAAATCTCATCTCTATATGCTTGCTCCTCCCATGTGCAATGAGATTCCTTGCAAGGTTAATAGCTGAAATATTGTCAACCAAGAGTGTAACAACATTTTCTTCATTGCTACCCAGCTCCTTTAGCAGATTCATAAGCTACAAAGCCTGACACACACACATCGACGCAGCGGTATACTCGGCCTCACAAGAAGAGATTGCAACCACGAGTTCATTTTTAGAGCACCAAGAGATTGGAGCACCGCCGAACATAAATATATAACCAGCCGTAGACTTTCGATCGTCCTTATCTCTACACCAATTAGAATCTGTATAACCGATTAACTCGCAATTTCTGCCTGTATCTGCTGCGAGAAAGAGAATTCCACAACTGAGATTTCCTCTTATGTATCTTAAGATCCTCTTAACTGCTTCCAAATGAGAAACCTTTGGTTTCTCCATGAATCTACTTGCAATACCGACACTAAACGCCAAATCTGGCCGCGTATTGCATAAGTAAGGCAATGATCCAATCGACCTCCTATATTGAGTTGGATCCACATCTTACTCATCTTCACTTTTGGACAGCTACAACCTTGCTTCAGTCGGTGTTATGACAACATTAAAATGCTTTATATCACACTTTTTCAAAATCTCAAGAGCATACTTTATTTAATGCATAAGAAACCCCAATTTTGACTTATGGAACTATCTGCCAAGAAAGTAAGTCATGATTCCAAGGTCGCTCATTTCAAAATCTTCCATAAGCTCACTCTTGAACTTAGAAATATTCACTTCATTGGTGCCTGTAATTAATAAGTCATCCACATATAAGCAAAGTATAATCACTTCTTTGCTTGCATCCGTCTTCACATAAACACCATGTTCAGATACACACTTCCTAAAGCCAACCTCAACTTGATACACATCTATGCGTTTGTTCCAAGCTCTAGGTGATTGTTTCAAACCATATAGTTCCTTCTTCAATTTGTAGACTCTTCCCTCTTTAATCTTTACCAAAAAACAAGAGGGCTGCTCTACATAGACTTCCTCCTCAAGTAGACCATTCAAAAGTGAATATATTACATCCATTTGATACATGGACTAATTATTGCTATTTGCAATACCAACAACCAGTCGTATAGTCTCCCATCTAGTCACCGAAGCAAATACCTCATCATAGTCTATACATTCTCTTTGCAAAAATCCCTTCGTAACTAATCGAGCTTTATGCTTGATAATTTCGCCTTTTGGGTTTGCCTTCACTTTATAGACCCATTTCACTCCTATTGGCTTTTTCCGTTTTGGTATATCAACCAGCTTCCAAGTACTATTTTTCTCAATCGATTTCATCTCTTCTTTCATCACACACACCCACTTTTAATTGCTTAATGCCTTCTTCGTGCTCACGGGCTCGGATTCGTCCATAAGTGTAAAGTGAATAAAATCACCATCATTGTTGATCTCATTATCATGGAATACTTCACAATCTCTGAGCCTTTGAGGTAGACCTTTGTGTCTTATTGGTCGTCTATTGGATTCACCATTTTAAAATTCGACCGGTTGCAAAACTGTTTTTGCAGGCTAATGACCTTTTGTATTTTCTGCATTTTCTGGTGGAAGTCGGTTTCCAGGAACAGTGGAACCAGTTTCTGCTTCTAGAAATTCAATTTCAGCAGCTTCAGAATGTAAAAATCGCAAAGGAAACTGGTTTCCTTCTATTGGGAAACCAGTATTTTCTAATGAACTGTGAGTTTTTCGGCTGTCAAACTGTCTCAACTTGTCCACGAACATATCTCGACTGATCACAATATTCTTGCTACTCACATCAAATAATTTGTAGCCACTGGTAGGATGATAACCAACGAGTAACATCATCTCCCCTTTGTCATCCAACTTCTTTCAAAGTTGACTTGGAATATGTCAAAATGCTATTGAATCGAAAACTTTAAAATGACTCAAACTTTGTTTAGAACCAGACCATACCTCTTATGGATTCACTTTGTCCAGCTTCTTTGTAGGGCATATATTCAACAAATAGGCGGCTGTAGACACGACTTCTCCCCACAACTCTTTTGGTAAATTTTTGCTCTTCAACATGCTACGAACCATATTCATTATCGAACATTTTCTTCTCTCGGCAACAACATTTTGTTGAGGCGTATAAGGTGGTACAACCTCACGCACTATACCCTAAACATCACAATAATTCGCAAACTCACTCGAGGAAAACTCGCCTCAACCATCAATTTTGAGAATTTTTAACTTGTGACCACTTTTCCGCTCCGCCATGGATTTAAAATGTTTGAACACATAAAACACATCATTTTTCCTCTTGATTGGGTAAATCCATAGCTTCCTACTAAAATTGTCAATACAAGTGACAAAGTACCTATTTCCATCATAGGAGTCAACTTGTATTGGTCCGCAAACGTCCGAACACCACCTCAAGATGATGTTTGGTTCTATGGCCTGCATTTTGCTGAAACTACCCTTGTGATGCTTCCCTTAAACACACTCATAACATATCTGAGCTGGAACATTGATATTTAGCAGCCCGATAACCATACCATTCCTTTGCAACGCGTCGAGATCACAAAAATTGAGATGTACAAGATGGTAATGCAACAACCACTCATCATGACTTGCTGTTGTAGCAAGACTCTTAGGCTCCAACACTTTCAACTCTTTCTTGAAAGTACGATTTGCAGCCATGGGTGTTCTAAGAATTAAGACTCTATTTCGGTCCAAAACACACAAAATCTTGTTTTCCATGCGAATTATATAATTCTTCTCAAACAATTATTCAATGCTCAAGAGATTACGTTTAATTCCAGGAATGTATAACACATAATTGATAAAGGAGTGACTCCCATCCTTTTTTATGATCAAAACATCACCTACACCATCGGCCGCTAAAGTGGTGTAATCCGCAAATTTTACACTATTTTGTGGCGTGATTGATTTTGACAAACCAATCTTTTCTACCAATCATATGCATTGAACAAACAGAATCCAAGTACCACGCATCACTGCCTTGAGCTCCTTCTCGAACAGTATCATTGTGTTTCGCTCTGAACGCGTTTCTGCCGAATTTTCTGCATTGTAGACATTGTTGCCCAGATTTGTACAACTGCTACTGCTGCTGTCCAGCAACTTTTCCATGCCATAATTATCCTATGTAATCATGACCAGAAGTGTATTATCATCATCCACCTCCTGTCTTGCTACCTTAGCCTCATCACCTTGATTTTCCTTCGATTTTGCATTACATTCTCTTGTGAAACGTCCAACATTGTGACAATTGTAACACTTTACACCACTCTTGTCAATCTTTTTTTGGTGTAGTTACCTTGACTACCACCTTTGGAGATGCTCTCCCCCTTTGCACCATCAAAGCCTTTAAATTTTGTGACTCTTTGCCACCAAAATTTCTGAGAATTTGTCTTTCCTTTTGAAGACCATTTTCCTTTTGATCTCTTGTTCTTCTCATTGAACCGTGCTTGTAACATAATCTACGCTTTGTCCTTGTAACTTCCTCTTTCATCCATCCTTTGTTCATGATCCTCTAATGATCTTTGAAGCTCCTCCTTGCTCGTTATAAGAAGATACTTTAATTCTTATATTGAAACCATTATGTTATCAAATCTTAGAATTAAAGAATGCAAGATCTTTACTACCATATTTTGCACCGTCACGGTTTCACCACAAGACTTCATTTGATTCACCAAACGCGTTATACGCGTAATGTGATAATTTACCAATTCCTTCTCTTCCATTTGCACTAATTTGAACTACCTCTTATGAGTTTGTAACCTCACAAACTTCTCTTTATCAGTCCCTTCATAAGCTTTCTTCAAGATCTCTCAAACTTGCTTCGTCAATGTGCAATCTCCAACCTTTTCAAAGTTATCGTTGTCGACGCAAGAATATATCAAGAAGAGTGCTTTATAGTATTTCTTCTTCTCTTCCTTGAATGTAGTTTGTTGTGTTGTTGTAGCTTATACCCCCAAGAGGTGTAACGCCATCCTTAACGAATTCGAGAACTTCTTGATACCCAAACAAAACTTTCATTTGTTTCCACCATTTGTCATAGTTCTTGGAAGTTAGAATTGGAATGTTGGTAGGGATTCGATCACTGAAAATGGTAGACATAATTTGCAGCGCATTAATGGATCAGAACCAGGGAGAGAGAGAGAGAGAGATAGATAGAGAGAGAGAACAACAAACAGAAAAACTTCTAACACACAAAAAACTGCTACAAACAGCAAACAGAAAAACATAAATTCGTGGCAGAAACCGATTTCCATAAATGAGGAAACTCGTTTGCTCTATGAAAATTTCAGTTCCAGCAAAAGCATATTACAGTTTTTCAGATAAGTTGTTTCTAAAACAACTTCCAGAAACTTCCAAACAATATTTGACTTAAACATAACATCTAATATATTCCACTAATTCTTCCGACAATATTGCCACTTTAGTTTCTTCTTGCATGTATTTCACCATCAAAGGTGGCTTTCTTGTATAAACAGTTTTAAAGGGTGACTGACAAATGAAATTTTGAATTATACCATAAATTTTTCCATCATACCTACTGAACCCAAGTCTTGGCTGCTCTCATACAAAAGATCTTAAGTACGCTTCTAAGAAACGGTTGACTACCTCAATTTTCCCATCCATCTCGGGATGATATGATGAACTCATATTCAAAATTGAACCCTACAAATAGAACACTTATTTCCAGAACAAGCTGATGATCCCTACGAAATCCCTAACTTTTGCCTGGATTGCCCTTTCAGGTTTTTAATCCACCGGGATAATTTTTTTGTTTATATGCCCCTAATTTTTTCCTGGATTGCCCTTTAGGGTTTTCGATCCACCGGGATGCTCATTTTTGCCTAAGTCGCCCGTTTTAGATTCGAACTTAGCGAGCTTCTTATACATAGTATTATTGACTATGTCGGAATTTTCCGGATGAGGTAGTTCTTCCCCATCCATTGTTGTGGGGTTAAGACTACCACCGGAGAATGGTGTTTTGATTATGTATGGACCTTTGTAGTTGGGTGTCCATTTACCATGTGAATCGAGGCGAGGTAACAGAATCTTATTAAGTACTAGACCATGTCATGGTTCATCTTGTGCAGTACATCATTACTATGAAAGAATTCTGAGGCTAATTTCCATAGAGTTCATTTGTCGATGCTGGAGGCATTTTCTGGATGTCCTAAAACCAAGGCTTGTCATCATGTCCTTCTTTGATAGCAAGAATAAGTGTGGGCTCTTGACTGTGTCTGTTTGTGATGCGCGGTTCGTGGTTTGACCAAGTTACTTTGAACATAGATGATATAGTTGTCAAGGAATCTGTCATTTGATTTCCTTTTCGCGGGATGTGACTGAAAGTGATCTTTGTGAATTTCGCAGACAGTTTTTAAAACATGATCCCGATATGGAATCAGTTTTGAATGTTTAATATCCAATTCGCCGTTGACTTGGTATATGGCTCGTGAGCCCTCTTTGGAGAAGCCAAAACTTCCCCTACATCATGCCCTAGTGTATTTGAAGCCTCGTCGAACGTGAATGTCCAATGTGCCTCTGGCTCGGGTTTTTCGTCAGGTCCTGGTATTTCGTAGTCGGTTATTTTTGCCTAACTGGAGAACAACCTTCTTTGAAGAGGTGATCTGTCCACCATCATGTTTGTATCTAACCTTGGCCTGTTTCTGTAGGAACAAGCAAATATGTGCAATAATTTGATCAGCTTCTTTGTGGCTCCGCTCTAACATTGCCCCTTAGCTTGATTTCTTCCTTTGTACCTAGATTAACGGCCTTAATAGCCTCTTGATACAGTTGTACGTTGTCGGCCTTTTGCTCTATTTCCCTCGCCATTTTCTTAGAGAGTTCAAGATCTTCATCACTTTCCTCTTCGGCTTGGTTGATGGGAGCATCAAAATTATATCGGGTCGCAGCAGTAACATTATCAGTGGTTCTGGGCATGAATTTGTAGACTTATCATGTTTTGGTGCAGAGTTAGTATATGAAATTTGAAAATGCATATGCATAGAAAGTATTGCCATTTTTAAATTTACGGAATAAATGCAAGAGAAAAACAAGGATCTTAATTGAAAACAAAATATAAATTTTATTAATTGCAAATATTGTTTGAAACTAAACGGGGGAACCCTTACAATTAACCCCTATGCCTCGGGCTTGACATATGTTCTTTCAAAAAACAAGAAAAATTACTTAGGAAAGAAAAAAGATCTCAGGAATCTCCACGGTCGTCCATCTTTTGAGTTTTTCTCCTGGGGTGCATTCTCGAATGAAGTCATTGGACCCTTTTGGTATTGACTTTGTTGGATATCTTTGCCACATGCCCGCCCTGCTCTATTCCCTTGTTAACAAAGGTTTCTTGGATTGGAGAGACCCATGCTTTATCCCTTAGAGTAGCTATGTATTTCTCTTCAAGGTATTGTCCGAACTAGACTATCCTATGGTCCACTTGTTTTAGCAGAGTTTTCTCGAAGGCTTCATTATGCTCCAATAGGAATCCACACTCCCATAGATATTCCTTCAACAAGCTTATCGGGCCTTTTGCTTGTCTAGTTGCTCCGAAGTCGGCGACTACTTCAATTGCCTTTATTATTGGTCCACCGTGTGGAGGCATATGGTTTAATTTGATGTTAGGTCCCTCAAAAGTGATGTCTTGTGATTCTAACAAGTCTTGTACCTTATGCTTAAATGCCCAACATTGTTCTATGGTGTACCCCAGAGAGTTAGCGTGGTATTCGCATTTGGCGTCGGCATTGTATCTTCGTGGGAGTGGCCCGACTAGAGGAGCTAGAGGCTTGATTTCCACCAAGGATGCCTTAACCAGCTGTTGCAATAACTGGCTAGGTGGCATAGGGAGCGGATCAAATTTTTTGGGTGGCCTTCTGCCTTGCTGCTATCCTTGTGGGATCACTAATGGTCGTGGTATCCTAGCTTGTGAGGCTACGACATTATTTTCTCCCTCTTGTCTCTTTGGGGGTCTGAAATAGGCCTTTTTGGATTGAGGGGTCCTGCTTCTGGCTCTTTTCTTAGTTGGTGACCGCTTGATGTACCAATCGTTTGAGCTACTTCTTCAAAAGCTACCCTGGGGATCTGGTCTTGTTTGTCAATGAAGTTCTTTAAGGCTAGGAGAACTTGACTCAGGTCTCCTTTCATAGAACTCACATCACCTTTGACTTGGTCTAGATCTTCCTTGAATGTAGCCTCGTTTTCCTCGCTCTGTTCCAAGGTTTTTTGTTGATAGGTTCTTACTTGATATGGAGGCCAAGGAGGTGGTGATCTTCTTCTATCCATGGCTTAACTGAAGAGATTATTTTTCAAAAAATGAGTTTTGATATAATATGCAGGTGTTTATGAATGCATGCATGCGAATGAATATGTATGAATATGAAATTGTTACTTGTTTTGAATGTCTTATTCACTTGGGTATGTATTTGTCTTTTGCTTATTATTTTACTTGGTTACTAGCTTTAAAATAGATACGCCAATGAAATATGGAAACAAAAATGCCTTTACTGAAGGTAACATAATTCAGATATTGAAAAATATTACAACTTTAAATCGAAACTTTATTTGCGTGAAATCAAGCAAAGGGAAATAAGTCTTATAGGTGTGCCTGCAGATATCTGCTCTTGAAACCATCCACCTTTGCTTGACAAAGCTTGAGAAATTCTTCAGCATATTATTTCCCTTTTGTGGCTTTGATTTCAGACATGTTTGGCGCACTTACGCGGACAAGTTATTTCCTTCGGTATCCATTTTTAAAGACAATCACTGAGATCTTGAGTTTATTATTATCTTTTATACCCCCTGTGAATAAGACAAATAGAAAGAAATGGGTGACGAATACATGAAATATATGACGAATATATGAAATGTATAAATGCATAGGTGTAGGGTTAAGTGACAGAATTTTTGTAATAAGTACCCCTATAAGGTAGGGATGTATGGTTCAGTGACGGGGTTTTTGTGATAAGTACCCTTAGAAGGTAGGCTCCTTAATTTTGACCTACGATTAGTCTACTTAAAATCTCACGACGAGACTTTTCACGACTTTGAGACGAAAGTTTCAGTCCGTAAAGAGGCTCCACCTAAGGGAGTCCCTTGTGCCTTTTCTCTCTGGTGTTATTCATGATACCTTTAAGGAAACCACCTTTTGGGAGGTTAAGGCCGTTACAAAGAGTCATGGGTGACCTTCCAAAGTCCAACTGGTCAAGAGGATATCTCTCGATAAGTATTCCTTTTTCGGAAGTTCACCGACTCTAGGTGAAGTCGTCACATAAACTTGCAGGGATGTTGTACCCCTTAAGCTAATAGACCAACCTTTTTTCTAAGGGTTATCGAAAATATTTTTTTGAAATAAAAACCCGCCGCATAGTAAATATATAATAATAAAGAAAAATAGATAGGAAATAAAAAAATGCAATAAATAAATTAATGCAAATAAATAAATAAAAATAAAAACCCCAAAGAGACCTAAAACCTAGGGTTAAAGAGAGTCCACAACAGAGTCGCCAGCTGTAGCAACTGGTTTTTAAATCTGAGCCGCCACTATTAGTTTTTATCCTATGGAAGGGAATCTAACAGAAAACCCTAATTCACAGACAGAGATTCTAGGTTTCGGACTTCTTTAGACGAAAGGAAGGTGTTAGGCACCTTTCATCTACCTTGTTCACAAGGATACTAGGTTTTAGGTTTGAGTTGGGGTAAACAAGGTTTTAAGTTTTAATTAGGAGGACTCGCCACGATTTTTGATCGTATGCCTACGTTTCCTCTTATGAGGAATCAAAGTTCCAATTCGTAGTTCGTATGTGGTTGGTGTTTTTTAGGGGTCATAAACGTACTTTGAATCACCTCGCATTTTGACCGGGAGTAGTGATTGCGAAGATTTTGGCTAAATGTGCGGTTAGTCAAAATCTGTTTGAAACCCTTTTGCAAAAACAATTGATTAGCTTAGTTGATTGCGGAAAATAGTTTTTTATTTGTTGAGTATTTTTTAATCGTATTAATTGCAAAAAAATCTTGTTAATGCATGATTAAAAAATATTTGATGCAAATAATATAAGAAAATAATATGCATTTTAGAATAAAACAATTTAAATGATATAATAATATTAATATTCACACATGGATAAGAAATAAATAATATTTACATAGTAAATAAAATAATAGTAAATAGAAAAAAGAAATTAATAGATAATAATTATAATAGTAATATTAAAAAAAATGATAATTAATATTACTAATAATAATAATTATAAATAGAAAATAAATAATATGAGGGAAGATATAATTAAAAATAAAAAATAAAATAATTTAATTATGAACTAGGGGTGTGTAAAAATTAGTTGGGCCTGGCCTATTCAGTAAATTGAGAGGGCCGGTTGGGTTACGTGGGTGAGGGAGCATCGAAGTTACGATGGAACTTGGCCTGTGGCCGTCCGATCATGATCTAGCGGATGATAACGATGGAGTATGATAATTAGGATATATGCGCATGTACTAGATTTGAACGGAACATAAGTTTGTTTTTATCTTTTACATTTTATTCATTTGTTGCTTCAGTTCACATCCTTCTCTCTCTCTCTCTCGCGAATAACAACCCTCTTCTCTTTCACTCCCAAACCCTAAATATCCACCCACGGCGGCGGCTCACCAAACCCCTTTCCTAAATCCCCAATCAACAATAAATAAAAAGAAAAAACAAGCTAAGTTACCCTCTGTAGCAATTCTGATATTGTCTTGGATCCGGTACTAATCTCTTTTCCTTCTTTGATTTCGTAGGTCTTGCGAGCGGTGGTTCCCGGTGATGAGAGGTTGAAGATGATGGTGTACGGCAGAAGCGGCTAGCAACGACGATTGTGGTTTCAGATAATGAAACCCCAATCGTCCTTCTCTTCTTCAATAATGGCACTGGATATTCCCCCTCTGTCTTCAAGCTTTCGCCTCTTTCTCAATTTTGTTCAAATCCGCGGTTCTGTTCTTCAAACTCCCCCCTCTTTTCTCAGTATTTGGTTCTTGTATTTATAGGCTTAGTATCTTAGGATTGTTACGAACTAGCCTTAGTTTTAGGGATTAGAGAATGAATTAGGGATTTCAATTATTGTAATTGATTCTAATTGATATATTTGTTGTATTGGATTTGTTCTATAAATTGTTTTCTGTAATATATTTGATTTTGTTTTAGTGAAGATTGAGATTTAGTTTTCTATAGTATTTAGATTTGATTTGGTAATTGATTCGTAATATTGTCGCCGAAAAACATTTGGTTTTTTTAGTGAATTTTTAGACACTTTTTTATGAAAAATGCATAAAATAAATTAAATATTATTATTAAAAATTGCCTAAAATAGAAAAACGAAAATAATATTTAAATAATAAAAAACATGATTTTTGGGAAGATTTGAATGTAACTTGAAAATAAAATTAACAAAAATAGAATAAAATAAATCATGAATCCAAATAATTAAAACCCAAAAGAAATCAATTTTTTGGATTTATAATTATTGTAACCAATTACATTGATTCTCTCCTAAAACAAATATTACTACCTAAAATACAAAAGATAACAAAATATTTTTTAATCTTTTTGTATTTTAGATTTTTTTTTGGTTATTTTTAGAATAAAAGGTGGAAAAAAAATATTTTTTTAAAATTCATTATTTGAAAATACAAAATTTAATATTTAAATATTTACAAAATGATATTTTTAATGGTTTTTATAAATGGAAATAAAATTAGTAACAATAAACAAAGAAATATAAAAAATATACCAAGTGAGATTTGAACTCATGACCTTATGCTTTCAAGCTATGTTTTCTTACCAATTGTGCTATGTTATTTGTTTGAAATAAGAAGTCAATTGAAAGTATACGAAGACGAGCAATTATTTGCTATTTTAAAAATACAAATAATTATTATATTTTTACACAGACTTGAAAGCGAATATTTATTAAAAACCCCAAAATATTAATGCAATTAAACCAAATGAATTTTATCCTGTAAAACCCAAGTTCGAAAATAACTTTGACGGTAGCACTAAGGCGGATAAATTTGGGGTATGACACTACCCTTGTGCTGCTCCCCTTGAACACACTCATCACATATCTGAGCTGGAACATTGATCTTTGGCAGCCCGGTAACCATACCATTTTTTTGCAACGCGTCGAGGTCACGAAAATTGAGATGTCCAAGACGGTAATGCCACAACCACTCATCACGACTTGCTGCTGTAGTAAGACTCTTGTGCTCCATCACTTTCAACTCTTTCTTGAAAGTACAATTTGCAGCTATGGATGCTCTAAGAATTAAGACTCTGTTTCGGCCCAAAACACATAAAATCTTGTTTTCCATGCGAATTATGTAATTCTTCTCAAACAATTATTCAATGCTCAAGAGATTATATTTAATTCCAGGAATGTATAACACATATTTGATCAAGAAGTGACTCCGGTCCTTTTTCACGATCAAAACATCACCCACACCATCGGCCGCTAAAGTGTTGTCATCCGCAAATTTTACTTTATTCTTCTTGGTGTGATTGATTTTGACAAACCAATCTTTTCTATCAGTCATATGCGTTGAACAAACAGAATTCAAGTACCATTCATCACTGCCTTGAGCTCCTTCTCGAACGGTTATCATTGTGTTTTGCTCCGAACGCGTTTCTGTAGAATTTTCTGCACTGCAGACACTGCTGCCCAGATTTTGACAACTGCAACTGCTGATGTCCAGCAGCTTTTCCATGCCATAATTCTCCTTTGTAATCATGACCAGAAGTGTATTATCATCATCCACCTCTTGTCTTGCTACCTTAGCCTCATAACCTTGATTTTCCTTCGATTTCACATTACATTCTCTTGCGAAATGCCCAAGATTGTGACAATTGTAACACTTTACACGACTCTTGTCAATCTTTTTTGGTGTAGTTACCTTGACTACCACCTTTGGAGATGCTCTCCCCCTTTGCACCATCAAAGTATTTGAATTTTGTGACTCTTTGCCACCAAAATTTCTGAGAATTTGTCTTCCCTTTTAAAGACCATTTTCCTTTCGATCTCTTGTCTTCTCATTGAACCGTGCTTGTAACACGATCTACACTTTGGCCTTGTCACTTCCTCTTTCATCCATCCTTTGTTCATGAGCCTCTAATGAGTTTTAAAGCTCCTCCTTGCTCATTATAAGAAGATCCTTTAATTCTTCTATTGCAACCACTATGTTATCAAATCTTGGCGTTAAAGAATGCAAGATCTTCGCTACCATATTTTACACCGTCACGGTTTCACCGCAAGACTTCATTTGATTCACCAAACGTGTTATACGCGTAATGTGATCATTTACATATTCATTCTCTTCCATTTTCACTAATTCAAACTGCCTCTTGTGAGCTTGTAACCTCACAACCTTCACTTTATCGGTCCTTTCATAAGCTTTCTTCAAGATCTCTCAAACTTGCTTCGTCGATGTGCAATCTTTAACCTTTTCAAAGTTATCGTTGTCGATGCAAGAATATATCAAGAAGAGTGCTTTGTAGTATTTCTTCTTCTCTTCCTTGAATGTAGTTTGTTGTACAGTTGTAGCTTCTATCCCAAGAGGTGTAACGCCATCGTTAACGACTTCGAGAACTTCTTGATACCCAAACAAAACTTTCATTTGCTTCCACCATTTGTCATAGTTCTTAAAATCAAGAATTTGAATGTTGGTAGGGATACGATCACTGAAAACAGTAGAGATAATTTACAGCGTATTAATGGATCAGAACCAGAGAGAGAGAGAGAGAGAGAGAGAGAGAGAGAGAGAGAGAGAGAGAGAGAGAGAGAGAGAGAAGCAAACAGAAAAAATGCTAACACACAAAAAACTGCTACAAACAGCAAACAGAAAAACATAAATTAGTGGCAGAAATCGGTTTCCATAAATGAAGAAACCAGTTTGCTCTACGAAAATTTCAGTTCCAACAAAGACACAAAACAACTTTTTCAAATAAGCTATTTCTAAAACAACTTTTAGAAACTTCCAAACAACATTTGACTTAAACATAACATCTAATATATTTCACTCATTCTTCCGACAATATTGCCACTTCACCTTTGACCATCAAAGGTGGCTTTCTTGCATAAACAAATTCAAAGGGTGACTGACAAATGAAATTTTGAATTATACCATAAATGTTTCCATCGTACCTACTGAACCCAATTCTTGGCTGCTCTCATACAAAAGATCTTAAGTACGCTTCTAAGAAACGGTTGACTACCTTAATTTTCCCATCCATCTCGGGATGATATGATGAACTCATCTTCAAAATTGAACCCTTCAAACAGAACACTTATTTCCAGAACAAGCTGATGAATAATGGGTCTCTACAATGGATTGAGAAATTCCATGTAAACGCATAATTTCTTTGGCAAACACTTCTGCTATTGTTCTGACCGTATATGGTTGTTTAAGGGGAATAAAATGGTTGTTTTTGGACAATCTATCCACCACAACAAACACTGCTTCATATCGCTTAGATTTTGGCAACTCAGTGATTAAATATAGGTTTTCTGCTACTGTCTTATATGTTATGAGGAACCTAGAATGATCTACTACTAGTGTCGAATGAAACTCCTCCAATAATATGGGAATCCAATTATCTTATAATCATCTTTGCAATTAGCATTGTGAATCATTTTTTAATTAATAAATAATAAAATTATTTTACTAATAGATTTTTTAAAAGAGTAAGAGCTATAGATAGGTGATTTAAAAAAAATATTTATTTTATTTTATTGTATAAATTATGTACGTAAATTTTTACGTAGAATTAAAATGATCGGATAATAAATCATTGATGTATGTCGAAATTAATAGTATATTATTTAATATAAATCATTTTAGAAGAAAAAAATTATATCATAATATAAGTTATTTTACAATTTTATTGAATAATTAGTAATATTTTTTTTATTATATTTTTTTAAATATTTATATTTCTCTTTCTTTTTAATTATATAAATTTATCTTTTACATCTCATTAATAAATGATAATTTTATAAAAAAAATTATAATTTTTTTTATAGAATAATTATTATTTTTCTTAATATATGTGAAAAGTATAAACGTCTATCCATTAAAATTATTATTTTTTTTTAAATGTCTATGAAAAATATACACATAAATAAATTTGTGAAGTACCTAAATGTTATAGCAAATATGAAAGTGTAAATAGCCATTATTTGAATCACTGAGCAAGTCCAGCTTAATCTCTTTCTTAACGGAGAGAATTTTTAGTGACACTCTTGCGCTTAAATTTGATACCCCACATTTTTTTATAATATTTACATTATCTGTTAAACTTTTATTAAAAAAGATTGTACAAAAAATCTAATAATTTAAATAAAAAAATCCATATAAAACAAAAAATTTGATAGCGTAAATGAAAAATTTGTTATGCATTTATATCAGTTTTTTTCAAATGGTGTGTGAAAAAACATATTGGTTTTTTTTAAAAAATATTATGGTTTATCAATTTTTTTACTAGATATTAAAAATTTTAATGGTGTAAAATCATCAATTTTTTAAAAAGCCCATGCAATATCAAGTGGCTCATCAACAATAACTCTGGTCCATCCATCAACTCTAACTATTTTATGTAAGGTGGCGTGTGTGATCCTGCTCATCCATTCGTCTCCTATGAGAATCAATTGGAGCAATTCTCTTCGTTCAAATATGCGAAGCCTCTACGTCAATGACTATGGCACGAGCCTTCACTATAAATCTGTCCCGATACTTAGAAACAAAACAATCGTGTCATCTGATCCTCTAGTCATCACTGCAAAAAAAAAAAAAGCAAAAAAACAAAAACTACTGAATTTTGAAAAAATATCCGAAAATCGACATGACTTTATTGGATATTTGGAAAAATCCAACAAACCATCTCAATTATCTGTTATTGGATATTTCAAAAAATTCGATATATTTATATGCTTTTTAGAATATTCGATAAAAATAAATACATATATTTTTACTGTATTTTTAAAATGTCCTTAACTGAGAGTCTAGCACAACAGGAAAGGCCCAAATTGATTTTTCAGGATTTGGCCCATTCTGACTGAAATGCCTTATTGGATTCCATATCTTCAGAGATAAATACAAACATCTTTCATTTTTTAATCACTTCATTTTCAATTTAGTAAAAAAAAAAATCACTTCATTTTCAAAATTCGAGATACACAAAAAGGTTTGTGATTTTGTTTTGACTGAAACAAAATTTTTTATTTCAAATAACGAATGTTAAATTAAATTTATGGATAAGGAGAGCAGATCAAATTAAATGTTGTAATACTTCTTTCAATTATTGTTAGATTCATGTATTATATAGTCGCAGATTGGAATAAAGAAAATGTTTTTTTTTATAAATAATTTAAGAAGTATTTCTAATGAAACATTAAGATTTTTAGATAAAAAATATATATTTTTAAATAAATTAATTATTTAATTTTGAATGCATTAAATAATAAACATATATTTTTGTTTCTTAAAAAAATCAATTATTTATATTTTCAATGTATTAAATACAAGTATTTTAAATAAAATATATATTTTTAAACTCTTAAGTATTACCTCTGTGACATTCATTAATATCTCCTTAAATAATTATTATCTTCGTTTTTTATTATAAATTATTTTAGACTTTTCACATATATTAAAAAAAATAACGATTGTTGTATGAAAATGAGAAATTGTGAAAGTTTTTATAAAACTGTCATTCATTAATGATATGTGTTAGTTAAATTTACATAATTGAAAAGAGAGAAATAAATATTTAAAGATGTAATAGAAAATATGTTATTAATTATTTCATTAGAATTGTAAAACGAGTTATATTGTAATACAATTTTTTTTCAAAATGACTATAATAAAAAATAGAGGAAATTTATTTAAAGACAGAAGAGTACATGTTAGAAAAACTCAATTTATTTTAACATTTCAACGTTTTTATATGTGTTGTGTCAAAAGAAACATTTGACATTTATAAGGTCCCAACAAATGATTTATTAGTTACAATTGGGCGAGAAATCTTTCTGTCATTCTTATTTTTAAACCTGACACCCCTATAATTCAATAATGGACAAGTTATATTTTGGACAAATAAGGTCAAAATTTTTAGACGAATTATCTGATAGTTTAAATTATATATTCAAAACTTCCATGAATGTTCGGTAGTGTATACGAAATATCCATTGCATCGGATATTTCAATATATTCGGAAACATTTTTGATGTATCTAGTTTTTAAAAAATTTGGAAACTACCGGATTTAGTTCATTATAGAACTGATAGTTGTAAAAGGATTCACAATTGAACGACTACGATTTTGCCGATACTTTTTTACATATATGATTGCACCGACCGTATTCTGTGATCCAAAATAACTTTAAAGTTGTATAAATAGGGGTCATGTGATGATGTTCAAATAATATCTTACAATGTCTCTTCCTCAGTTTTTTCCTAAGATATAAGTGTACTTCAACGGAGTAGAAACTCCCGCAGAGTTTCAGATTCTAACAGGTAGCGTGTGTTTCATCATCTTGATATCCAACCTGAATGGTTTATTGCCCGACACGAATAACAGAAAGGTGAGAAAGATCAAGTTTTGTGAAGACAGATTGATACCAATTGAAGGGTGAAATACAACCTTATTGAGTAAAATACCGATGAAGATTTAAAAGCTATGCGAAAATCATATCACAATAGGCTAACTAAGGGACCGATCGAGTTTGATGCAAACATTTCTAGATCTATGGATGACATAATCAAGATGTTGAAACATCCAAAATCATCTGGTAGTGCCTAGGTTTTCATGTTCTTTATTATTATTTTATGTTTGTTGTAATGTGTTAAGTTATGTTCATCTTCCAAAGATGTAATCGATAAAATATTATGTAATAAAAAGTATGATGCTAAATAGTCTGAGTCACAAAATATTCAAATAATACAAATCTAAAATTAAATATCTAAATAGGCACACCACTGGCAATGTGTGTTGCCTATGCTGCCAAACTATACACCTCATCATTTGGGTTCATCAAACCCATAAGCTTATCCATAAACACTACTATCACCTGCAAGTAATGAGCGTTATGTGCTCCATGAGGAGGCGGTGGAGGCGGCGTCATGTCATCAAAAGGTACCCAAGCATCAGCATGAGAAAATCCATCATGTGAAGATCCAACACGAGAAGGTACAACATCATCCCCATGTTGCCTGTGTGCGATGTTGCAAGGGTGATACAGTAAGTATCATTCCAAATATTCATCTACACACTCCGCATGGAACTGAGCCTCCACAATATGATCTCTAATGGAATGTGCATAACTCATAATGCTACCACAAAACCAGCTATCAATGCCCCCAGATGGAATGGTAGGAATTGATAGTGGGATAGCCTGGACATATATATACTGGCACATACTCCTCTCAGGAAAATTCCTAGCCACTAACCCCTCCCAACACAGGTAACTAGAAAAAAGTATAGTGTCATCTATCTCCTCTTCTGCTCTATGTAGGGTGTCCAGATGATGTCATCTATAGTTAACGCATTAAGCATCTTTCTATACTCCATAACACATCCCAGATATGCATGCCCGTTCCTCCATCTCTTAGCCCGTGGGGACCCAACAGTGGTAGCAACAACCCGTCTGTCACAAATGGACGGGAAATGCTCGTAAATCCAGCACTGTACAATAACAAAGATTTATATAACCAGAGATAATACGATAAATATAACTAACGCAATAAGAAGTAATAATTTACACCTTAAACAAACTCACATAACCAACAAGATGTCTGGTCTCAAAAACAACCACCTCTCCAAGGGCAGGATATAGAGTCGTCAAGGCATCACACCCTCATGCCCAACTGCAATGCTCAAGGCTGTTAAACATCCACATATACTTTGCATAGATGTATACATGAGACTTATCCGCTAAGATAATACATCTTATAAGAAGTAGAATGTATACCCCAGTGGACGCTTCAAACATACCCTGGCCCACTAGCTCGCCACACATATCCTACAACCAAGATAGGTGAAAGTGAGCACCACTCATAAAACTAAACACCTTAAACATATTCTCCTATGTAACCCATAAGTACTCTACAACAGTCAAGTGTGCAGTCTCTTGACTAATGATAGAAGCGATGAAGAAACTACTTACCAGCGGAATATGGAAAAACGACGAGACATCATCCACTGTAATGGTCATCTCATCAAATGTAAGATGGAATGAAGATATCTCTTTGTTCCACCGCTCAACAAAGGCAGTCAAAAGTGAAGCATTGAACATGGTAAGCGAACTGTCTGTCAAAGGAAGGAGACCACACTCCTCAACTATCGCCATCACCTTCGGTGGTATCACAACATCACAAAACTTCTTCAGCTTCATCTCGTGGCTAGGCACCTTAAGCGGAATATTATCCTGTAGCAAACAAAATAAAAAATATCAGTTAATTCTAAAGTATCATTAATAAATAATGTAACATCAAAGGTATATCATATGCATACATTTAGGGTTATAACCTGAAATCCACATGATTCACATATCCTGTGAGAACAGAAATGTTAATGGACCCACCAGGAAACCCCCACAAGTGTGTACTATGTACAGACGGGTCTATTGAAGTAACTACAATGATATCATCAATATGTCTCTCAACAGATGGAGTAACCTCCACATCATCAGTATGTGGCATCTCATAAACAATGTGCCGAGTATGCGCCTCAATAATTGTCTCTGGAGTAACCACTTTCTCATAAGTATGAGGCACCTTTGTTGGATGTGGCACATTTACCTCTACCTATATCTCAATGTCCTCCTGAACCAGTGTAGAGGGTGCCTATCCATCAACTGGCTCATCCTCATCCTCATCCTCTACGTCTAATCATACGGGGTGCACAAAGCTGAAGCTGATCATCCATCCGCCTCCTATGAGAGTCAGTCAGTGACACCCTCCCTGCCCTGAGTTATAATTCATCCATATTAACCACTCACAACAGTTGTAAAATCATGTCGTCTACCGGAAATAGAACCATATGTGCATCTAGTCTTCACTGCAAAAAAATTGTATAACCTACTAGTCTTTTAAAAATATTCAGAAAATTATGGAACTTCCAGATATTTCAAAATATGCAGTTACAAACAAAATGATGTTTTTGGATTTTTCTAAATATCTGGCTTCAAATCCAGATCTTTTAAAAAATTTAATTGAATCTATGAATTTTTACCAGATATTTTGGAAAAATACGGTTAATCTTATCGGTTGATCAAAATCTGCAAATGGGCCGAAGGATGATATCTGACTTACTGGAAATTTGAGGAGAAAGAGGGGTTTTGCTTAGAAGGCACTCTGATGATCAAGTAAAAATGGGTGCAAAGAGATACGAGCATAATATTAGGATTTTAGGTTTTAATATTAGATACCTGGCCCTCACATGTGTGAGGGTTTATATAATTCCGCAGACGCTTGACCATTGGTTCCTATTTTTGGGCCTAGATATACGGGTCCACAAAAATAGGTAACTGCCAGGACTCGGTCAAAACGGGTAGGTAGGATCATAACTAGCCGTTGGATCTAAGGAGGAGGAAAATTATGGATAGAGAGGCGTTCTGTTCATTTCCTGGTTGTCTGCTCGACATGTGTCAGGTTGATAGGGAGATAACCGCTGATTGGGTTAGGTGCACGTGTCGGGCATCATTGGTCGTGCTCCTAGTGGCATGGTCGACCGGGATGATGGGCCACTGTTATTGGGCCATGTTAGGGGTTAAGCGGATTGGGCCAATCCTAGTCATTGGGTCGGTCTAAAATAGGAGCCCCCTAAGTCGTTGCTCTGGGCACAAGAGTGATGACTTAGAATCAGCCCACGAAACGGGGGTGCTTCTCGGTCGATTTCGTATGAGGAGTACGAGTGATGCTCGTTGTGTTCATCTTGTAGGGAGAGGAACAATTGAGTGGTTTCGAGGAGTTGTCGGGCTTTGAGGGGAAATTTCGTATGAGTGGTCCAAAAACTGCTCAGTGTTCGTTTTACAGGGAGAGGAATAGTTGGTTGGAGTCCAGAGAGATTGTGTGTCACGCTTGTATCGAGCCACATGACGTCAGAGAGGTGTGATGATGGCTAGCCTAGGGACTAGGGTGTAATGATGATGTATTTTAGGGTTCCCTGGGCGCGTGCTCTCCCATGCACTGGTGAGTCCAATCTATAAAAGGGAGGAAAGGAGCTTCATTTTCACTTTTCGCTTGCTCTTCCTCTGCTCGTTCACTCCATTTTCTGCTCGACTTCATCGATTTCTTGCTCGACTTTATCAATTTCCAGAGTTTCCGCTTATTCCGTCATTCACCATCGTATGTTTTGCCATTCCTTTATTGATATGGTAAGTTTCCTTGATTCCCCTTGCTTTTATGGATTTAGTTTTTGTCATAGCTTAGATTTTGAAGTTTTTCTATTAGAGACACATGTGGTTAAGGTTTAAGGTAACTTATCGCTTAGAAATCCCGGCAGAATGTTGGTTGGAGATGGTGGTTTCGCCAAGTGAGACTATCGGTGATGCCATGCATTCTTCCTAGGGATTTTGGAATTGCAGTGGTGTTAGATGAATGTAGATGGTTTTTTGTGAATTTAGGCCATTTCTGTCGTTCACCAAACGTTCTAGGTGAGTCCAGCCCATTTAGTCGGGGATAGTGATGACCGTCTAGTAGTTGTTTAAGCGAGGGCTCTGGTCAGGGACAGGGTCCTCGTTCCTTGGCTCCCTTTCACTTAATTAGTGGTGGAAGAGTGTATTTGACATTGATGGCGAACTCACTGTTATCCTCTGCTTTTCACGTACAATGACTACTAATATTGACGATGAGTTTATGAACGAGCCTAGCGATTCTGCTTAGAGTTCCATTGAGTGTACATCTAGCGGGACGAGTACCTCAAGGGCGTACGAGTCTGCGTCAGGGGCATGAGAGCTAGGGTTTCTCGGGAAATAAGTCACTGAGGCGTACGTAGAGATGGTTCCTACTGATCGAGTAGGTCCAAGTGATCTCGTGGTCGAGGAGGATCCATTGGCTTGGGTCGCACCGAGCCTGCTGAAGTACGTTTCTCACTTCATCGAGTATCCTGATGATATCTTTACATTGGTGGACCCGGAGATGGATCACGAGGGTGCCAACGAGCAGTGTGCGATATACATCCCCAATAAGAAAAGTCGGGTCTGCTCGAAGTTTGAAACTTGCTGGTTCCCTATGTATGATATCTCATTCAGGGAGATGGGTTTTTTTCTTCCCTTCTCGGATTTCCAGGTGGAGGTCTTCAGGCATCTTCGTCTTTCTCCGTCCCAGATGCACCCGATTAGATCTCCTTCTTGCGAGATTTCGAGATCATGTGTGACTATTTGGGCATTGGGGCCATTGTTCCTATGTTCTTCCACTGTTTTCATCTTCAAAGGCAAACCTTAGATGTCTAGTTTGGTTGGGTTTCCTTGAAGCAAGCGAACATAAAATTGTCCAAGGAGTATTTAGAGTTTATCCGTTTCTTCAAGTACAAGTACATGCTTATTCAGCCCATCTCGCAGAGGGAATTATTGAACATCTTTAGGGTTGCTCCAGCGTACGACGAGGACAGGGCTCATGTCTTTAACAAGGAGGGGAGGCACATGAATAAATTGGTGCCCATGTTCCCCTTTCACTGGACCAAGAAGTACTATTATAATGGGATGGAGGTTTATGTCTAGAAGAAAGGTCAGCTTGGTGTCGAGGACCAGGCAAGTTTTGATTCCCTCATTGCCTTTGTCGCGGGGATTCCTCATGTCCAACGTGTGGGCAGAGGGGGAAATGGTTGTCGATAAGGATGGGAAGGTGGTGTACGACCTTGGTTTGATAGGTGTCAAGGATCTCTTCGAGAGCGAGGATCCTGTGGCATATCTGGGTAGTTACTTTATGATGTGATTTTCTTTGTATGTATGACATATTGTTTGTTTGATGACCATAATTTGTTGTTTCCTCGCAAATAAGATGAATCGTGCTCAAGACCGTTTGGCCAAGACGGGTGATTCCAACTCGAAGAAGGTGCCGAAGGGTGATAAGTCCTCTCTTTCTGACATGGGGATGGCTCCTATGTCGGACTCAGGTGCTTTGTCGATAGGGCCAGTGGTCGGGGCTCTCTCTCTCTTACAGGTGTCTTCGAGGCTCAAAAGGCAGCGCAACGAGGGCATCGTTGATTTGACCGGGGAAAAAGAGAAAGGGAAATACGAGATGCCCCCCTGCTGGCATGATAGGTCCTTCTTTGAGGGTTCTTCCTTATATATCCTTCGGGGCGAGTCTCTTTTTCTCGAGGGGTTGGATCATCCGGCCAAGCGGACCATGTTAGCTCAGGATGTTGGGGCTGTTATGAGGGTCTTGGGGATGGCCATTGCGTACATCGAGGGTGGATCATCTTAAGAAGTTGAGATGAGAAAATTGCGAGCTAAGCTGGCCGAGATTGAGAGGGAGCACGCTGATGAGGGGGTTGTTCGAAAGTTGGCCGAGGAGAGCCTGAAGAAATTGACCAAAGAGCATAAGACATTGTTGCTCGAGAAGAGGGCTTCTGATGAACAGGTAACATCCCTGACGGTCGAAGCTACCCCTACCAAAGATGAGCCAGAATAAGCTCAAGGCTTAATGACCCGTGCAGAACTGGTTGCTAGCCTTCAACTGGCAATGGATGATGCCATGGCTGCTACCGAGGGGAGTTTTGACCACACGGTGAAGCAGCTAAGGGTCCTGAATCCTGATGTCGAGCTTAATACGGCCGAGATGGGACTCCATTACTATGTGGCTGACAGAAAGAATGTGATCCGTGAATATCTCAAAGATGTTAGGGGTACGCTTGTCAGAGAGTCGTCTCGTTAGGAGCCTGTCATCGAGGAGGAGCCCCAGCCTGATACTTGATTATTTCGTCTTTTTATCTTGTTTCGGCCTATGCGTCATTTTGATGTAATTCTATTTTTCGGGCTTTAGCCCGTTTTTATGTAAGTTTCGAACAACTGTGGTCCTTGTGGCCACATGATCATTTTGTTGGATGGGGGCCTTGGGCCTCCTTTTTGTAAAATCTTGTAGAATTGCGACCTTGGTGGTCGTCCTTTAATTTCATGACTGTGGTGGTCGTTTTGCTTTAATTTTCCCTACTTAAGTTTTTATGACTTTACTTCGTGCATGATTGCGTTGGTTTTCTAAAGTGTTTGCATGTTTTTTGTATGCTCGTTTATTTGAGACACTTTATGTTGGTCAAGAGTTTTACGGGGTTTTTCTCATTAGTTTATGAGTTCTCCAGTGTGGGGAGACTGGACAAAACGGCCAGGATTGGTTATCGGGCATGATCCAGAACTCAAGTCTCGTTTCAAGGACCCAAGCTCGGCGGCATGAAATTCCTATTGCGAGTTGGGTGTTCTGCCGGTGTGGTACAATAAAGCGGAGTCTTTCCTCTTTGTTTAATTTAAAGTGTCATGCTTGTACCTAGGCATACACGTGTAGTCGGGAAGTGATGTGTTCATCGTGCCGACGAGACACACCGACTATTTTCAGCGTCTTAGCTGTAATGTTATTTTAGCTTTTTAGTGTCCCAAGGTCGAGCAAGTTGTTCCCCATTTAAATTTTCTAAGTAGTAGGCCCCGGTCCCTGTTTTTTCATGGACGCGATAGGGGCCTTCCAAGTTCGCGGAGAGCTTACCTTCACGAGATTCTTTGTGATTCCTCTTAAGGACGTGGCTGCCGACTTCGAATTCACGTCGTATAACCCTGGAATCGTATCATAGGGTGATCTTTTATTTGAGAGAGGCTTCTCATAGGGCTGCTCCAGTGCAGATCTCCTCGACAAGGTCAGATCCTCTTGTAAGCCCTCGTTGTTCATTTCTATGTCGAGAGGAGCTTCCGTCTGTCTAGATGGTTCTCTTATTTCAATGGGGATGATGACTTCGGTTCCATAGGTCAATCAGAAAGGAGTCTCTCTGGTTGATGAATGGAATGTTGTTCGATAGCCCTAGAGCATGTTGTGCAGCTCCTCGATCCATATTTTCTTAGTCTCGTCTAGTATTCCTTTGAGACCTCTTAGGATTACTCTGTTTGCAGCTTCAGCCTATCTGTTCGTTTGTGGATGCTCGACGGAGGCGAAGTGCCGGATGGTGCCTAAGTTAGCTATGAATTCTTGGAATTTCTGGCCTGTGAATTGTGTCCCGTTGTCGGTGACAATGGCTTGGGGAACGCTGAATCTCGCGAGGATGTTTCTTTTGAAGAAACGAAGGACGTTTTGAGCCGTGATTCATACTAGTGCTTCTACCTCTATTTATTTTATGAAGTAGTCGACAGCCATTATGAGATACCTATTTTGGTTGGTTCCCATCACAAAAGGTTCGAGGAGATCCATGCCTCACCATGCGAAGGGACACGGGGATGATAGGGACTTGAGCTCACTTGGACGAGCTAAGTGCATGTCTCTATGACATTGGCACTTGTCTCATTTCTTTACATGCTCTTTGGTGTCTTACTGTGTGGTAGGCCAGTAGTATCCTTCCTGTAACACTTTCTTAGCGAGGGACTTCCCACCCATGTGTTGGGCATTGATTCCCTCGTGGATTTCACGTAGGATGTAGGGGAATTTGCTTTCATCGACACACTTGAGAAAAGGGATGGAGAATCCTCTCCTATACAATTTTCCTTTGACCAGAGCATAGGAGCAGGCCCTTCGCTTGATTATGACGACCTCCTTCTGGTCGGGTGGTATCTTCTCGCTCGTGAGGTAGTTGCATATGGGAGTCATTCAGCAGCTTTCGTCGCTAATGGCGAGCACTTCTAGAGTCGAGGGAGGTTTTTCTATGCTTGGTCGGGGAAGTATCTTTTGTATTACCGACTTGTTCCCCCCTTTCTTTCTTTGTGCTTGCCAATTTTAACAAGATATCTGCCCGAGCGTTATGTTTGCAAGGAACATGTTGTATATCCCCAAAGTTGAATTCCTTTTTTTTTGCAGACTAGAGTCCAATATTCTGATAGTTAGTCGGTTTTGACCTGGTATTCTCCTTGTACTTGAGAGGCGACGAGTTGGGAGTCTATGAAGTGCTTTACCTTCTCTTCCCCTAGGTCTTCAGCCAAGAAGAGTCCTGCGAGGAGAGCTTCATATTTTGCATGGTTGTTTAAGGTTGAGAAGGATAGAGTGAGGGAGACTTCAACCGTTATTCCTTCCTTGTTCTCCAGTACGATGCCTGCTCCGCTCCTGGCGGGTTTGGAGGCCCCATCCACAAATATGGTCCACTTGCATGTAGCACTTGTGGTAGCTGGAGAAGTCATTTCTGCTATGAAGTCGGCCAACACTTGTGCCTTAAGGGATTTTCTGCTCTCATATTTGATGTCGAACTCAAAGACCTCTAGTGACCATTTAAGCATATTGCCTTCCATATTTGGTCGACCAAGTAGTTATCTTACTGGTTGGTCGGTCCAAATCACGATGGTGTATGCTAGGAAGTAGTATCTTAATCTCCTCGCAACGTTGATAAGTGCTAGGGATACTTTCTCTATATGCTGGTACCTTACCTTCGAGCCTTGTAGAGCTTTGCTTGTAAAGTAGATGGGTTTCTGCCCCTCGAGGGTTTCCCAAATAACAGTGATGCTAACGGCCTCGGAAGCTACGACCATATAGAGATAGAGAGTTACTCCCTTGTCGGGTCTCGAGAGGACCGGTGGCTCGGATAGTGCTTGTTTAAGATGGCGAAGGGCGAGCTCGCACTCCTCAGTCCACTCAAAGGCAGCCTCTTTGCAAATAAGTTTAAAGAAAGAGAGCGCGAGCTGGGAAGATTTGGCCGCGAACCAGGCTAGGGATGTGACCATTCCGTTTAATGTTTGGATTTGCTTTTTTGAGTTCGGAGTGGGGAGCTCCAAAAATTCTCTACATTTGTCGGGGTTGGCTTTGATTCTTTTCTCTGTAAGATAGAAGCCGAGGAATTTGCCTGCCTGTATGCCTGGATTGAAACGCATTCTGCACTTCCTCACATGTTCGAAGAATTTCTTCAGGTGGAGGGAGTGGTTGACTTCTTATTTAGACTTGAAGATCATGTCGTCCATGTAGACTTTGAGCATGTCTCCTGTCTCTTTGCGGAAGACTTTGTTCATCATGCGCTGATAGGTAGCGCCCATGTTTTTTAGGTCAAAGGGCATTACGTTGTAGTAATAGTTTCCCGACTCGGTCATAAATGTTGTATATTTTTTGTCTGCCTTTGCCATGGGAATTTGGTTGTATCCAGTATATGCATCCATGAAAGACAATAATTTGAAACCCATAGAATTATTGACCAGTTTGTCGATGTTGGGGAGAGGATAAGCATCTTTTGGGCAAGCCTGATTAAGATCGGTATAATCAATACACATACGCCACTTTCCATTAGATTTTTGTCACGAGGACTACATTTGAGAGCTAGGTTTTGTACTGGGCTTTATAAATAAATTTTTTCCTTAAGAGGTCTTTTACAACCTACTCGACAACCTTCATTTTTTCCGGGGACTGCTTTCGCCTACGCTGGGCAACCGTCTTAAGAGCAGGGTCTATTGTCAGATGATGACAAGCTACTTCTAGATCCAGTCTAGGCATTTCAACTGCACTCTAAGCAAACAGATCATCATTCTCCTTCAAGCATGCTTCCAGTTGTCTCTTCACTAGGCGGGGAGGTCAGCTTCAATATTCACTCCTTTGGAGCGATCGCTCCCGAGGGGGACGATCTCAAAATCCCCGTCTGGGATTGATCGCTTGTTTTGTACCCCAAAATTTGCCCTCCCATTTCCTCAATATTTTCTCACCACAAGACCCTTGGAGCTCAAGATCCAGTTAGGGTTTTCCTCTGCAAGACTTCTCCTAACACTGTTGGCCCAAATTAGGGTTTGTGTTTGCACAAAGATATTTTGACCTAAAATGCCTAATATGACTTTCATGCTTCATGTTGGACCCCCAAGTTTATCCATACCAAGTTTCAAGCTTTGATTCCAACCTTTGCCCAGTCAATTGGACAGTTGACCTAGAAATCAGCTGTATTGGAAAAAAAGTCAACTGTGGCCAATTAACAGTCAAATCTCATGGAAATTGACCCACATCAACATTATAAACTCATATGTACCATTTGATCAAGTTTGGATCACAATTCCACAAGAAATTTGATCAGATCACCAAAAGGGCAAAATGGTCATTTTTAGGGTTTTGACTGCACAAAGGCAATTTTTGACTGTTTGATCTAGCCAATGGAAAACCAAGCTCACATATGGACTCAAGGACCCCATGGAATTGTCTTGATATACTCAACAAGTTCAAAAGATTCCAAATGCACAAAATTGACAGTTGAATTTTCCAGTCAATTGATCAATTTTTGACTGTATACTGAAAAGTCAAACTTTGACTTTTTGGTCAAAATCAAGTGTCAAGATTCATTTTTCATCAAAACATGCCAAATCATGAAACTTGTTCATCAAGAAATCAAAAATCACAAATTAGGGTTTGAAATGAAGATTTTTCATAACTTAGAATTTTTCTAAGTTATGAAAAACCCTAATTTTTTCCTAACTTTGTCCCACTTTATCATCAAGATGCATTTGGATTCAAGGAAAAGTCAAAACATGAAAGTTGTAGTCCATTGCAAAATCTACAACTTTGATTCACAAAGTTTCCTCAAAAGAAGCTTGTAGCTCAATTTACAATTTTTGGAACAAGGGTACCAAACCATTCTTAACTTAGAGAAATTTGACCTATTTTAGGCAAAGTTTTTACCTAACTTCAAGACCATTTTTCACATGCTTCCACTTGGAATTTCAATTTTCATTTCAAAGATGGATTGTAGTACACATTCCAAGCTTTCCAAAATGTCCAAGAACTCATCAAACAACCTCATGGTTAGAGAGAATCGAATTTGGCAAGTTGGGAAAAATTCACTTTGTTTATGGCCAATTTACATGTTCATACACTTGTGCCATTTTGAACTCAGCTTGCATTCCTTGATTACAGGTCCTATATCCCTTTTGAACTCATAAATTTAATGCTAACTCATTGTTCCAAGACCTTATTTTGTGTGTTCAAGCATTGTATGCAAAACTAAGCCATAAGTAGAAAAAGCAAATTATCCATTTTAGAAAAGATGAACTTTATGTCAAAGTTGCAAATCAAGAAGTACAAGGCCATATCTTTGGGCACAAGTTCAGAAGCAAAACACACTGATCAAGGGGAAAGGTTGCAACATAGATTGGGGGCTTGCATCAGTCTAGAACACAACTTGAACTTTTGTTGCTTAAAGTTGAAGAAAGCTTGCATAACATCTACCAACTATCATCTCAGCCAAGAGAACCTTAAGCAAAGTTATTGTACACTTTCTAAACATCAAACCTAAGCTGAAACACAAGCCAACCAAGTTCCAAACATCCTCAAACACAGAATCACCATTGAACTGCACAAAAACAGGGCATCCTGCACTTGGAATCCCACAGCTCATTTCCATCGTGCATCTTGGCCAAAACCACTTCAAACACTTTCCCTACCATCCATACAAACTGTCCAAAGCATTAGAAGCAGACTGTAACACTCCTAATCAACATCACCATTTTCATTTTTCTGTTTTGCAGTTGAAGTGCCATAACACGATTCACTTGGTTTCAAAGCAAACTAAAGCTTGGAATAGCATCCCTGGACATCAAGGAAGCTATACCAATCATCACCTTGCATTGAAAACACCTCCATCACCAGATACGATTCCAACTGAACAGGTAAGTTCATGAACTCTTATCTCTCTATCCAGGCATAGTTAGGTTTAGATTTGTGAAGAAATTATGTCACATTCATAGCCCTGAACATGCCCATATCATTAGTTTTTATTTATGTTATGTGTGCTTAGAGAATTTTAAGTCTGAACATTGAATAAAAATTAGGTTAGGAATTGGGGGAGAAGAAATTCTCTTTCATTTCTGAGAGTTAAATCATGTTCTTTATATGTATGAACTCGTGAGATGATGCTTTACATTTTTTGTGTTGTGAGTTTTCATTAAAAGTCAAAGAATCAGGTTCTTGTTGTGGAAGCAAAGAGGCGCGCGTTTTCAAACAGAGATGGCTGGAGGTTGAAGAAGCTTGCTTTTGGGCTGGGCCTGTTTCATTTTTATTTTTTGCACCATGCTTTTACAACTGCACCCCCCTGGCCCATTGTGCTTATTTGAGACATTTTCTTGACTTTTCTTTTTATTTCTGACTTATTTATTTTTTCTCATAATATTAAAAATATAAAAAATATTTTTCACACCATTTTTATATTTATTAGGCATTTATTTGTTTAAATTGATATTTGTACATAAATAATACATAATATCTTTTATTTAAAAATACTAAAATTAATACCAATGCATTTTATTTTCTGATTTTTATTTTTATTTTATCTTTTGAAAATATTTTATGAAAATATATTTTTTTTTGTAAATATTAAATATTTTATTTTTGTACATATTTAATATATTTATCATATAATATAAATATTTACATATTTATTAGAATATTTAGGATAAAATACAAAATATATACATTTTTATTTTTATTAATATTTAACATTAAAAATACCTTTTTGACAAATATACTTCTCTTTTATTTATTTTTTGTATATAATTAATAAATATTGAATATATTATACAATAAATACTTTTATTTGTAAAAATTAGGGTTTTTGCCCTAAATATAAAAATGCCCAAAAATTAATACTTTTATTTTTGTTTTCTTGACACATAAAAAACACTTTTTTTACATACACATAAAAAATCATTTTTACATCTTGCATATTTATCTTATTTTATTTAATTATTGCATATTAAATAATTTGTATAATTCCATTTGGATTGTAATAGTTTAGGATTTAATTCTTGCTAAAATATCCCCATTTGAACATTTATACCCCCTTCCCATATATTATGTTGTAATAACTTAGGAACTTTATTTTTCGCATTTTAAAGCTTTCTAATTATGCCATGTTAGAATTAGGGTTTGTATGGAAATCAATCAACCAAAAATAGTTTGACCTAAATTCAAGATAAACAAGCATGAAAATGGACAACACTAATCACACTTGCACCTCTAGGGTATTCCACTTGTTGCCTTCAATAATGGGCCATATTGCATGTTAGGTCTCTTTGGGCAAAACAAACACAATTCAAATGATCATAGTCCCTCGATGACGCTTTCGAAAGTTTCCTAAAAAATGATCAAGTCCCTTAAATAGAATTGCCCAAAGATACTTGGCACCATTGCAATTATGGTCTTAACGATGACCCGCGCCCGTCCCTTTCACATCCTAACACAAGATTGTCCACCAAATGCAATGGTGGAACAAAATTGTTAAAAGGGTTAAAACATAGCAAAGATCTTTGAAAAATTTAGGGTAGATAGCTCTTGATTACTTGCCCCCTTGCAAAACAAAACACTTGCCTATTTTTTAAACCACACATCACTACACTTTCAAAACAACTTTCAAAAACATTGAAAACCTTTTCAAAAGACATACACCTTTGTATACATCCCAACATGGATCATTACAAAGGTTGCCACCACATTGGCTTCTTTTCAAAACATTTTCAAACCCACACACACAAAGCACCATTTCAAACAATTGAAAATTAAGGCAAGTTGATCTAAGCAAGTAATTAAGAGCCCATGGATAACCATGGATAGAAAGGGTGCTAATACCTTCCCTTTCTATAATCTACTCCCCGAACCCAAGAAAACATCTCAAAGGTTTTTGCTGTGCTTTTTAAACCTTTCCTTAGGATAAAATAAAAAGTCGGTGGCGACTCTTGCTCAACCGAAACATTTGCGAAAACAAACGCAAAACCTCAAGTCAGTTCTCCCACCGTATCACAGAACTGGCGACTCTGCTGGGGAAAAATTGAAAAGTGGAGTAACCTTAGGGCTTAGATCACCCTCTTGCATGACTAATTGTTTATTTTGATTGCTTTATATCTTGGCTCTCTTGTTTGGGTTTACAATCCTACACCCGGATTTTGGGAAACATTCATAGATAGCAATACGTTGTGGAAACTGTGCGGGGTATACCGACACGGTCGAAGCAATAGCTATGTTAGTGCGACATATTTGTGAGTACCGATAACCCTTAAGTTCAATCAAGGAGAGTACGGGGCCGCTGAGTGATGTCACTAAGCACTAATGACCTAGAACCTTACTTGACCATCTTGGCCTTTCATTAGGGGTAGTGAGATGACCGGCTTTGGTGCAGTCCGAAGTTGGTAGATACTCGATACTACACTCATTGAGGGTTGTTTTCTTGGAATATTTTGGTCGCTAGTTAAGTGGCTAAACCAAAACAATGAACAATGAAAACAATCCAGTGATATTGAGCTCCTTAGAACCTGGTTACTATTTATAGGACAGGTTTTTAAGCCAACTACACTCAAGAGGGTACTTACCTATGAAACCCCATGCAAGCCTGAAACTAGGGTTTGGTATGATTTGCTTGTACATATGTTTTGTGCATACATCATAAACATCATAAAGCATCATATGCATTTACTAACCACTTCAAGGGTTTAGATCTTCATCTTTGTTCTTGTTTTGTAGGTCATGGAAATTCCTCGCAGATAAACCATCCAAGTCAACCTTGTGAGGATCCCTCCTCAACTCAAGGAGCTCACATCAAGAATTCCGGAAAGCTCATCCTTCAGTGAAAGACATGGTAGAATGATCAACTTAGTCAACACCAACATTGAATAAGACATGATGAAAGTGCTATTCCAGTTCTTTGACCCTCTTCACCACTGTTTCACTTTCCCCGACTACCAGTTGGTGCCCACTTTGGAGGAATTTTCTCAACTCCTGAGAATTCCTATCCTTAATCAACTACCTTTCAACGGTACGGAAAAGGAACCAAAGCCTGAAGATGTTGCTCGAGCATTACATCTACAGCCATCCGACATCAAGGGGCATTGGGAAACTAGAAGCGGTGTCAAAGGCTTCTTAGCAAAATTCTTGTTTGAAAAGGCACAAGAGTGTTGGAACTCATTGGACCTACAAGCCTTTGAAGAGATTGTGGCACTCCTTATCTATGGGTTGGTCCTGTTCCCAAATCCTGACCAGCTTGTAGAGATCAACGCCGTCAAAATCTTCTTGTCCAGAAATCCAATACCAACATTGCTTGGGGACATCCTTCACTCATTTTACACACGAACAATGAGAAAGAGGGGTGTTCTCATGTGCTGTACTCCTCTCCTTGCAAGGTGGTTTATTTCGCACCTTCCACAATCTGTCTTGAAGAATGACCAAGGCTCAAGGTGGTCCCAACGGTTGATGACTCTTACTCACTCTGATGTACATTGGTGTTCTCGGTCCAGAGAAAATGTCATCATCGTCGATCGTTGTGGAGAGTTCCCTAATGTTCCATTACTTGGTATTAGAGGGGGCATTACCTACAACCCTTGCCTAGCTTTGAGGCAATTTGGATATGCACGAAGAGATGGCCCTCACGACATGTTGATTCCTGACCTAGTTTTTGACTTCGACAACGATGCGCAAGGACTTCGCCAAAGATTCATCAGAGCTTGGAGGATGCCCAACAAGGTTGACAGCAAGACACTGGGACACAAGAACTCCATCCCTCTTGAGCCTTATCTCAAGTGGGTACGAGCCCGAGCCCAGAGTCTAATGATGCCTTATCCTCATGTTCTCCCTGTGATTAAAGAGCCCGTCAAGGAAGGAGAGGTTCCCTACACCATCCTACATCCTGACATGCCTACATCGTGGGAGGAGATGCAGAAGAGTTGGATCCAACTCAAGGAGGAACAGAACACTTTTGAAGCCAGCTTCTACGCCAGCGAGAAGAAGGTTCTAGAGCTCACCCGCCGACTCCATGAGCAAGAGGCCCTCAACACCTACATTGCGCCAAAGAGGATGCGCAACGTCTTTTTACCTTAAGAAGTTGTTTTTGTAATATTTGGCCCATGGGGCATTTATGTACTAACAAATTTCTTCTTATTAATATGACGTGCGTTCTTTTTGTCTGCAACAATTATGAATTTCTAAAATCCTTGAATGCATTGCATAGATAGCATCTCATGCATCATGTGCATAACAGGTACCCTTTTTCTACAGGTTGCTTAATTTTCTTCGCTGTTTATTTTGAACAGTCATCATGAATCCAAAATCATCCAGTGAGCAAGCTATCAAGGCCCTCCAGGCCCAGAATGCCCAGTTTCAAGAGATGGTCATGAGCTTGGCCCAAGGTCAACAATAGTTGAAGGCTCTGCTCCTAAAGAAGAAGAAGAAGAAGGGGACTGCGTTATTCAACACTGGACGCAGGTTTGGGAACACACTCCATAACGAGGCTGATCCAACTACTTCCTCTGCAGAGAAAGACAGTCCCCAAGGGGGAAGGGCTCCTAGTCCTGCAGTCTCTGACAACGAGACGGATTACAATGACGAACAATACCCTCCTGCCGCTGACCGATACAAGCAATTAGAGGACCGCTTGAGTGCCATGGAGATTCAAAATGTGCCGGAGCTGGATTTCAGAGATTTAGGGTTATCTTCTGGGGTGGTAATCCCACACAAGTTCAAGGCGCCTGCCTTTGCAAAATATGACGGGGCCTCCTGTCCAAAGCTGCATCTCAGATCGTACGTAAGGAAGATCCAACCTTACACGGCAGACAAAAATCTTTGGATCCACTTCTTCCAAGATAGCCTTTCGGGGTCACAACTTGAGTGGTTCTATCAGCTAGATGGAACCAGTATCCGACACTGGGAGGATTTGGCTACCGCTTTTTATAGACAATATCAATACAATTCTGACCTCGCTCCTACGCGTACCCAACTTCAGGGTATGTCATTAGGAACGGGCGAAGGATTCAAAGAATATGCGCAAAAATGGAGAGATTTGGCTGGCAGGGTGCAGCCTCCTTTGACTGACCGTGAACTGGTTGACATGTTTCTAGGGACCTTGTCTGGTCCATTCTTCAATCATCTGGTTGGTAATTCCTCCGCTGCGTTTACAGATTTAATCCTGACAGGTGAAAGGATAGAAGCTGGCATCAGGTCAGGAAAGATACAGAAAAGTGCTTCCGCAAGTACTAAGAAGAAACCTTTCAAGAAGGAAGCTAGTGCCGTCTATGGTCCTAGAAGACAAGTCAAGCCAGAACACTGCCAAGCCGTCAATGCCTTGGTAATTTCAAAACCTGTTGCTGCTCCTCAGCAGTACAATCAACAAAGGGGTGAGAGGCCCAAAAGGCAATACACTCGGCTGAGTATGACCTTGTCACAAATCTTACCGCAACTGTTATCAACCAACTTGGTGACCATCAAAGAGGCTCCGAAGGTTGTGAATACTGCATCTCCTAAGTATAACCCAAATGCCCGTTGTGCTTATCATTCTGATAGCCCTGGGCATACTACTGATGATTGCTGGGCCTTGAGAAATAAGGTTCAAGACCTTATCGATGCGAAGGAAATTCAGTTTGAGGCGCCTGAGAGGCCAAATGTTGTAACTGCTCCTATGCCCCAGCATAGAGTAAATGCCGTCGAGGAAGATTTGTATGCTGTTTCGGTGAATGATGTTGCTACCCCTCTATTGACTGTTAAGAGGAACCTACTACTAGCCGGTTTATTTCCAGGTTGTAGCAAGGGTTGCCTCCTGTGTGCTGTTACCCCTACCGGTTGTCCGCTGCTGAAGTCAGGTGTCCAAAGCCTGATGGATAGCAAGGAGATTCTGTTCAAGAAAACCGCTGTTCCATTTGTTTCCGCTGAAGAAGTATCTGTCGTCACCATTTTCAACAATCCTACCAAGGCTCCCCCGAGGAAGCCAGTCCAAATTATGTCTGTTGCACCCATTACCATTACTGTTCCGGGGCCCCTCCCCTATGAATCTGACAAGGCTGTCCCATGGCACTATGGGGCAGACGTGTATGTGCTTGGAGTGAAGCAGGAGTTCAACACCGGTACCAGTATCAGTAACATCACTGGTCCCGCCAAGATTACTCGCAGTGGCAGGCTCTTCTCGCTGACATTGCACCGCAAGTTATCCGAAAACCTCTTATCATCACACCCGCAAGTGTTCATGTTTCAAATCAAGTTCCTGTGTCTACTACTGCCGCCGAGTCCTCTGATGCTCGGGGCAAAGAAGTTGCTACCGATTTTCCTGCCCGGACAGAGGCACCAAAAAAGACCGCTGTTGAAGCCTCCCAGCAAGAGATGGAGGAAATCCTTAAAATCATTAAAAAGAGTGACTTTAATGTCGTTGAACAGCTGGGGCATACCCCCTCTAAAATCTCTATGCTATCATTGCTGCTGTGCTCAGAGGCCCATGCAAAGGCCCTGATTTCATTTCTGAAAATGGCCCATGTGCCGCAAGAGACATCTGCAGATCAATTCACTGACTGTGTGGCTAATTTGACCGCTGACAATGGTTTGGGTTTCTCGGATGCCGACCTGACCGCCAAGGGAAAAAACCACAATGATGCCCTGCACGTCTCTATAGAATGCAGGGGCACTACTCTCGCACATGTGTTGGTGGACACCGGTTCTTCCCTGAATGTTTTGCCCAAGAAGGCCTTAGATCGGTTGGATTGTGAGGGCCTGGAATTGAAACCTAGTAACATCATTGTTAGAGCCTTCGACGGTTCTAAGAGGATGGTGCATGGTGAGGTAGACATTCCTATTCGTGTGGGTTCCCAAGTCTTTGACTCAACGTTCTACGTGATGGATATTCGTCCATCTTATTCCTGTTTGCTGGGTCGACCCTGGATTCACAAGGCTGGGGCGGTAACATCCACTCTACACCAGAAGCTCAAATACCCTGTCAAAGGGAAGATTGTTACTGTGCAGGGTGAGGAAGAATACATGGTAAGTCATCTGAATTCATTCTGGTATATTGAAATGGACGGGGAGTTTATTGAAACCCCCTTTCAACATTTTGAAGAAGTACCTCCAACGTTGGCGTCAGCTGAGACAGTGGTTGAAGAAGACTTTCCTCTGAGGATGGCTTCCTTGAAGGATGCCCGGGCTGTAATCGAGAAAGGCAAGTGCGCAAACTGGGGTCAACTTCCTGATTTCACTCAAAAGACCGACAAATTTGGGCTGGGCTTCACTGCAGAGACTCAGAGGGTTGTTCGCAAAGAAAAGATCAGAAAGCCTCCGGTGTTCATCACCAACCCAAGAGTGAATGCTATCAAGGAGGACGTAGAGGAAGCAGAATTTGACAGTTGGATCTATCCAACAACCAACAACGGACCAAGCAACTGGACGGCAAAATATTTTATACCTATTACATTTGTCACGCAGTAATGAACTCTTTTATTTTCAATTTGTAACAAACAATATGTTGAAACTTTTATTGGCTCAGTGTCCTACCCGGGGCACCGTGGCTCCATTTGTGAGGGCTTTTTGTATGACATTTCCATATATCATTAATCAAAACATTGGACGTTGTTGCATTTCAAATCTTGTGCTCTTTTTTCTTTCTTTGTTATATATTGCAAAACAACTATATTTACACACACTCACTTATACAGGTTCCAATCCACTCTGGATCTCACTGGTAACAACTCTGCTACTGCCAGTTATGACTTCGAAAATCCGATCAACTTGGCCGAAGACGAAGGTGAAGATGATTGCGAAGTGCCTGGTGAACTCGCAAGACTGCTACTCCAGGAAGAGAGGGCCATTCAGACGCATGAAGAGCTGGTGGAAACGATAAACCTGGGTACTGAGACAGATAGAAAAGAAGTCAAGATTGGTGCCAATCTAGAGCTCAGCGTGAAGCAACGATTGATTCAGATGCTGCATGATTACGTGGAGATCTTTGCTTGGTCTTACGAAGACATGCCTGGTTTGGATGCCGACATTGTGGTTCATCACCTGCCTACCAAGGAAGACTGCCCTCCGGTAAAACAGAAGGTCCGCCGCATGCTTCCAGAGATGTCCGAGAAAATCAAAGCTGAGGTTATGAAACAATTTGATGCCGGGTTTCTAGCAGTGACTTCTTATCCTCAATGGGTGGCCAACGTGGTTCCAGTGCCAAAGAAAGATGGTAAAGTCAGAATGTGTGTTGACTACAGGGATTTGAACAGGGCCAGCCCTAAGGACGATTTCCCTCAGCCTCACATCGACGTTCTTGTTGACAATACTGCTCAACACAAGGTGTTCTCCTTCATGGATGGTTTTTCAGGGTATAATCAGATCAAGATGGCTCCTGAAGATATGGAAAAGACTACCTTTGTTACTCAGTGGGGCACCTTCTGCTACAAGGTCATGCCATTCGGGTTGAAAAATGCTGGGGCAACCTACCGACGTGCCATGGTTGCTTTATTTCATGACATGATCCACCATGAGATTGAAGTATACGTCGATGATATGATTGCAAGGTCCCAAGCTAAGGAAGAACACCTTGACCATCTGCGGAAGCTGTTTGACCGTCTAAAGTTGTACAAGCTGAGGTTTAACCCAAAAAAATGCACCTTTGGGGTGAGGTCTGGAAAGTTGCTAGGTTTCATTGTAAGCGACAAAGGTATTCAAGTGGACCCTGCCAAGGTGAAAGCCATACAAGAGATGCCGACTCCCAAGACAGAGAAAGAAGTCAGAGGCTTTCTAGGACGACTGAATTACATTGCCCGATTCATCTCACATCTAACTGCTACCTGTGAGCCAATCTTCAAATTACTGAAGAAAGATCAAGTAGTACGTTGGAACGATGAATGTCAGGCCGCTTTCGAAAGAATAAAGGAGTATCTCCAAGAACCACCCATTCTTATGCCTCCGGTTGAAGGGAGACCTCTAATACTATACTTGACGGTACTTGACAACTCAATGGGGTGTGTGCTGGGGCAGCATGACGAGTCTGGCCGAAAAGAGCACGCTATTTATTACCTGAGCAAAAAGTTTACTGACTGTGAGACTCGGTACTCACTGCTCGAGAAAACTTGCTGCGCTCTGGTATGGGCTGCTCACCGGCTGAGACAGTATATGCTGACTCACACTACTCTGTTGATTTCAAAGATGGATCCAATCAAGTACATATTCGAAAAGCCTGCTCTGTCTGGAAGAATAGCAAGATGGAAAATGATCTTGACAGAATATGACATCCAGTACGCAACTCAAAAAGCAATCAAGGGAAGTGTATTGGCAGACCATTTGGCACACCAACCTGTGGACGATTACCAATCATTGAACTTTGAATTTCCGGACGAAGATATTATGGTAGTAACTGATTGTGAAGTACCTGGACCGGATGAAGGACCTGAGGAAGGATCCCGATGGTCTATGCATTTTGACGGAGCCTCGAACGCTTTGGGTAACGGCATCGGCGCTGTGATCATATCCCCTAAAGGTACTCATACTCCACTCACTGCCCGGCTGTGTTTCAACTGCACCAACAATATGGCAGAATATGAGGCATGTATCATGGGTCTTCAAGCTGCGATTGACTTAAGGATCAAGTTTCTGAGTGTCTTCGGAGATTCCGCTCTCGTGATCAATCAGATCACAGGCGAGTGGGATACGAAACACCCAAATCTTATTCCTTACAAGGAGTATGTGCTGACTTTGCTTCCCCACTTTGAAGAGATAACTTTTGAACACTTCCCAAGAGAGGAGAATCAGTTAGCGGACGCACTAGCTACGATGTCTTCAATGTTCAAAGTCAAATGGGACAACAAGGCTCCCCGGATCATTATCTGGAAGTTGGACGAACCTGCATACTGCTGCAATCTTGAAACCGAAGAAGTAACTGAAAAACCCTGGTATCATGAGGTGAAGAGATACTTGGAAGCTCAGGAATACCCTGAAGGCGCATCGGTCAATGACAAGAAGTTCATAAGAAGGTTTGCGGAAAAATTCTTCCTCAGCAACGGCATTCTCTACAAACGAAACCATGATTCAACTTTACTGCGTTGTGTGGATAAGACTGAAGCAGAAAAGATCATGGCAGAGTTACATGAAGGTACCTTCGGAACACATTCCAGTGGACATACCATGGCAAAGAAAATCCTTCGGGCAGGATATTTTTGGTCCATAATGGAAGCTGACTGTTACCAACATTCTCGGACGTGTCACAAATGTCAGATCTATGCAGATAAGGTGCACGTTCCTCCAGTTCCTCTGAACGTCTTGACAGCACCTTGGCCTTTTGCAATGTGGGGAATCAATATGATCGGCGAGATCCGACCGACGACATCCAACGTGCATCGCTTCATCTTGGTAGCGATTGATTACTTCACGAAGTGGGTTGAGGCAGCTTCCTACGCCACTGTAACCAAGAGCATCGTGGCACGGTTCATTCGGCATAACCTGATCTGTCGGTACGGCGTCCCGGAAAGGATCATTACAGACAATGGTACCAATCTTAACAACAAGATGATCACTGAGCTCTGCGAGCAATTCAAGATACAGCACCACAACTCTTCCCCTTACCGGCCGAAGATGAATGGAGCTGTCGAAGCGGCAAATAAAAACATCAAGAAAATTGTGCAGAAGATGACAGTGACCTACAAAGATTGGCACGAAATGTTACCATTTGCTCTTCATGGATACCGTACCTCAGCACAGACGTCAACCGGGGCAACACCCTTTTCCTTGGTCTATGGCATGGAGGCAGTCTTGCCGATTGAAGTCCAGATACCCTCTCTCCGGATAATGAAGGATGCAGATTTGAGTGAAGATGACTGGATCCAGACTCGACTTGATCAATTAAACCTAATTGATGAAAAGAGACTCACCGCTATCTGTCATGGTCAGACGTACCAAAAACGGATGATCAGGGCATTTAACAAGAAAGTCAGACCACAAGAGTATCAAGTTGGGGACCTGGTAATCAAACGCATCATCCTTCCTCAAAGTGATCCCATGGGCAAATGGACCCCTACGTACGAAGGGCCATTTGTGGTTAAACATGTGTTCTCAGGAGGAGCCATGATTCTAACCACCATGGATGGTGACGACCTTCCTCACCCCGCCAATGCAGACATAATAAAAAGATACTACGCATGAATAAAGGACCCGCTAGGTTGACATACCTAGGCAAAAATGAGGGCTTCCCGGCAAACCAAAAGGGTTCGGGAAAAAATAAGGGATGAAAATGAAAAGAATCTGTACACCCAGCAAGTCGAAAACCTGAAAAGGCGGCTTGGGAAAAAATGGGTATCCCGGTGGACTGAAAACCCGAAAGGCGGTCCAGGCAAAAGTTAGGGATAAGCGTAATACTATGTCTCATTGGATCACCTTGCATCCAGACTTTCGGCATCAACTATCAGGCTTACACGACATCGATCAATCAGCTTCATCTTCAATTAAGCAGCAAAGTGATGAGACGCTTGAAGACATAAAGGCAATAGCAGAGTTGGAACCCAGTGGGAATATTGTTCACATAGCTGTTTTGTTTCCTTTTCAAAATTGTATAAACTTTGTGTTATTTGGCGGCGTTCTCTTACTAGGACGTCAGCCTCTTGTACAAAAAACGCCTATTTTCAGGCAAATTTCAAAATCAATACAAGTTCACTTTTCCAAACAAATTGCCAATTGTTTTTTTTCTTTTTCTGTTTTGTCTTGCGAAGAACGTCCAATGTTCATTTTTGATATATGCATTTGACATTAAATTGCTAATTCATAAATACTTGCATACGAAACAAAAGACTAATTACAGGTGACATCAGAAACAGGGGCAATGTAGAGTTGTCCAGGCAGTCTAGTTGCTCTGTCCGCCAAGGTACCAAGGTAGATTCAACTGAAGAATGTGACCAAGTTATCTCAACTCCCCACAGAGTAGGACAAGATTCAGCAATACTCTTCCCAGGAAGAGTTAGTCTATCATCAGCCTTACAATAGGCACCCTGTTCCCCTAGCAAGTCAGCAATACTCTCCTCCAGCAAGGTTAGTCTACGGCCAGCCTAAAGGAAGTTGGGTATCCCCAGAAGATATCAACATTCCCCAGCGGAGTATAGGCATTTCATCAGCAAGCATCCCCGGCAGTCTTGATCTAAGATTGTTCCCCGGCGGAATACAGACACTCCAGTGGAACCATTTTCCAGTACAGTCCGAAAGTTTCCCCAGGAAATTTGGAATCCATATCCCCAGCAGGTCTTGAAGCTTATCCCCAGTAGATTCTGGAAGCTTATCCCCTGTAAAGTACGGACGTCTCTCCCGGGCTTTATTCAAAGTTATTCCTCCCAAGGGCTTATAACTGGGTTATCCTCAGCTAATTACCACGGAAGATCGCCCTCGGCAAAGTTCTTTCTATCCCCAGCGGAGTTCATCAAAGTTCCCCAACATAACTTATCAACACAATCCCCAGCGGAGTTTTATCATTGTTATCCCCAGTGGAGTCCATCATCGAAATCCTCAGCGGTGCTCTCATCAAAACTTCAGTGAAGTATCTCTTCCCACAGAGCAATTCCCCTCAGGGTAATCTCTCCAACAAGTTTATTCCCCAACGGAGTTATCTTCTCCTACCGGTGTACTCTCGCAACCATCATCCCTAGCGGAAACGAAGAACTCTACTCTTCAACGTCAGCCCAGGATTTAATTCCCCAGCCGATCGTCAAGGATTTATTTTCCTAGACGAAGATACATTCATAAACATTTCACATTTCATACATCTTGCTTACATACATGATAAAGTGCATACAACACTATCTCGTTTGGAACATCATGACATCATGCATTTCATACATCATGACATTGCATACAACTGATGTTTTGCCTTTTCAGGGAAAAAGACAATCCAAAAGACAACTACCTTCAACTGTCACAATTCCAGATTCGATTCCTGTATCTAGCCAGGGCACATCTGTGAGTGATCAGTTTCCAGATTCGATTCCTGTATCCAGCCAGGGCACATCTGAAGAGTTTGAAGATTCGATTCCTGCATCCAGCCAGGGCATATCTGTTGACGACTATTTCCGGATTCGATTCCTGTATCCAGCCAGGGCACATCTGAAGAGTTTGAAGATTCGATTCCTGTATCCAGCCAGGGCATATCTGTTGACGACTAATTCCAGATTCGATTCCTGTATCGAGCCAGGACATATCTGAAGAGTTTGAAGATTCGATTCCTGTATCCAGCCAGTGCATATCTGTTGACAACTAATTCCAGATTCGATTCCTGTATCCAGCCAGGGCATATCTGTTGACGACAGTTCCAGATTCGATACCTGTATCCAGCCAGGGCATATCTGTGAGCAACCGATTGTAGATTCGATACCTGTATCTAGCCAGGGCATATCTGCATGAAGAGATTGAAGATCAACACCAGTAACAAGCCAGGAAAACATCTGTCTTTCTCAAAGTGCGCAAGTTATCGCTAAGGAATCTCTTATGCGATCGACACTTCCAAATGGCATCTATAAGCCCATTCCCGACAAGGTTCTGTTACGCCTTCAGATGGCATCTATAAGCCCATCTCCCTATCTCCAAATGGCATCTATAAGCCCATTCCCGACATCACATTGCTGATACTCCAGCATGCGAGTGCAAATTTCCGGGCACTCTAGTGTCCAATCTCCTTTTACCCTCGAGTCGCGAAAGGAAAACTTGCCAATCTAACTCTTCAGGTTCAAGAAGATTGAACAGGGGCAACTGTTGTATCCCAAAATTTTCCCTCCCATTTCCTCAATATTTTCTCACCACAAGACCCTTGGAGCTCAAGATCCAGTTAGGGTTTTCCTCTGCAAGACTTCTCCTAGCACTGTTGGCCCAAATTAGGGTTTGTGTTTGCACAAAGATATTTTGACCTAAAATGCCTAAGATGACTTTCATGCTTCATTTTGGACCCCCAAGTTTATCCATACCAAGTTTCAAGCTTTGATTCCAACCTTTGCCCAGTCAATTGGACAGTTGACCTAAAAATCAGCTGTATTAGAAAAAAAGTCAACTGTGGCCAATTAACAGTCAAATCTCATGGAAATTGACCCACATCAACATTATAAACTCATATGGACCATTTTATCAAGTTTGGATCACAATTCCACAAGAAATTTAATCAGATCACCAAAAGGGCAAAATGGTCATTTTTAGGGTTTTGACTACACAAAGGCAATTTTTGACTGTTTGACCTAGCCAATGGCAAACCAAGCTCACATATGGACTCAAGGACCCCATGGAATTGTCTTGACATACTCAACAAGTTCAAAAGATTCCAAATGCACAAAATTGACAGTTGAATTTTCCAGTCAATTGATCAATTTTTGACTGTATACTGAAAAGTCAAACTTTAACTTTTTGGTCAAAATCAAGTGTCAAGATTCATTTTTCATCAAAACATGCCAAATCATGAAACTTGTTCATCAAGAAATCAAAAATCACAAATTAGGGTTTGAAATGAAGATTTTTCATAACTTAGAATTTTTCTAAGTTATGAAAAACCCTAATTTTTTCCTAACTTTGTCCCACTTTATCATCAAGATGCATTTGGATTCAAGGAAAAGTCAAAACATGAAAGTTGTATTCCATTTCAAAATCTACAACTTTGATTCACAAAGTTTCCTCAAAAGAAGCTTGTAGCTCAAGTTACAATTTTTGGAACAAGGGTACCAAACCATTCTTAACTTAGAGAAATTTGACCTATTTTAGGCAAAGTTTTTACCTAACTTCAAGACCATTTTTCACATGCTTCCACTTGGAATTTCAATTTGCATTTCAAAGATGAATTGTAGTACACATTCCAAGATTTCCAAAATGTCCAAGAACTCATCAAACAACCTCATGGTTAGAGAGAATCGAATTTGGCAAGTTGGGAAAAACTCACTTTGTTTATGGCCAATTTACATGTTCATACACTTGTGCCATTTTGAACTCAGCTTGCATTCCTTGATTACAGGTCCTATATCCCTTTTGCACTCATAAATTTAATGCTAACTCATTGTGCCAAGACCTTATTTTGTGTGTTCAAGCATTGTATGCAAAACTAAGCCATAAGTAGAAAAAGCAAATTATCCATTTTAGAAAAGATGAACTTTATGTCAAAGTTGCAAATCAAGAAGTACAAGGCCATATCTTTGGGCACAAGTTCAGAAGCAAAACACACTGATCAAGGGGAAAGGTTGCAGCATAGATTGGGGGCCTGCATCAGTCTAGAACACAACTTGAACTTTTGTTGCTTAAAGTTGAAGAAAGCTTGCATAACATCTACCAACTATCATCTCAGCCAAGAGAACCTTAAGCAAAGTTATTGTACACTTTCTAAACATCAAACCTAAGCTGAAACACAAGCCAACCAAGTTCCAAACATCCTCAAACACATAATCACCATTGAACTGCACAAAAACAGGGCATCCTGCACTTGGAATCCCACAGCTCATTTCCATCGTGCATCTTGACCAAAACCACTTCAAACACTTTCCCTACCATCCATAAAAACTGTCCAAAGCATTAGAAGCAGACTGTAACACTCCTAATCAACATCATCATTTTCATTTTTCTGTTTTGCAGTTGAAGTGCCATAACACGATTCACTTGGTTTCAAAGCAAACTAAAGCTTGGAATAGCATCCCTGGACATCAAGGAAGCTATACCAATCATCACCTTGCATTGAAAACACCTCCATCACCAGATACGATTCCAACTGAATAGGTAAGTTCATGAACTCTTATCTCTCTATCCAGGCATAGTTAGGTTTAGATTTGTGAAGAAATTATGTCACATTCATAGCCCTGAACATGCCCATATCATTAGTTTTCATTTATGTTATGTGTGCTTAGAGAATTTTAAGTCTGAACATTGAATAAAAATTAGGTTAGGAATTGGGGGAGAAGAAATTCTCTTTCATTTCTGAGAGTTAAATCATGTTCTTTATATGTATGAACTCGTGAGATGATGCTTTACATTTTTTGTGTTGTGAGTTTTCATTAAAAGTCAAAGAATCAGGTTCTTGTTATGGAAGCAAAGAGGCGCGCGTTTTCAAACAGAGATGGCTGGAGGTTGAAGAAGCTTGCTTTTGGGCTGGGCCTGTTTTATTTTTATTTTTTGCACCATGCTTTTACAACTGCACCCCCCTGGCCCATTGTGCTTATTTGAGACATTTTCTTGACTTTTCTTTTTATTTCTGACTTATTTATTTTTTCTCATAATATTAAAAATATAAAAAATATTTTTCACACCATTTTTATATTTATTAGGCATTTATTTGTTTAAATTGATGTTTGTACATAAATAATACATAATATCTTTTATTTAAAAATACTAAAATTAATACCAATGTATTTTATTTTCTAATTTTTATTTTTATTTTATCTTTTGAAAATATTTTATGAAAATATATTTTTTTTTGTAAATATTAAATATTTTATTTTTGTACATATTTAATATATTTATCATATAATATAAATATTTACATATTTATTAGAATATTTAGGATAAAATACAAAATATATACATTTTTATTTTTATTAATATTTAACATTAAAAATACCTTTTTGACAAATATACTTCTCTTATTTATTTTTTGTATATAATTAATAAATATTGAACATATTATACAATAAATACTTTTATTTGTAAAAATTAGGGTTTTTGCCCTAAATATAAAAATGCCCAAAAATTAATACTTTTATTTTTGTTTTCTTGACACATAAAAAACACTTTTTTTACATACACATAAAAAATCATTTTTGCATCTTGCATATTTATCTTATTTTATTTAATTATTGCATATTAAATAATTTGTATAATTCCATTTGGATTGTAATAGTTTAGGATTTAATTTCTTGCTAAAATATCCCCATTTGAACATTTGTACCCCCTTCCCATATATTGTGTTGTAATAACTTAGGAACTTTATTTTTTGCATTTTAAAGCTTTCTAATTATGCCATGTTAGAATTAGGGTTTGTATGCAAATCAATCAACCAAAAATAGTTTGACCTAAATTCAAGATAAACAAGCATGAAAATGGACAACACTAATCACACTTGCACCTCTAGGGTATTCCACTTGTTGCCTTCAATAATGGGCCATATTGCATATTAGGTCTCTTTGGGCAAAACAAACACAATTCAAATGATCATAGTCCCTCGATGACGCTTTCGAAAGTTGCCTAAAAAATGATCAAGTCCCTTAAAGAGAATTGCCCAAAGATACTTGGCACCATTGCAATTATGGTCTTAACGATGACCCGCGCCCGTCCCTTTCACATCCTAACACAAGATTGTCCACCAAATGCAATGGTGGAACAAAATTGTTAAAAGGGTTAAAACATAGCAAAGATCTTTGAAAAATTTAGGGTAGATAGCTCTTGATTACTTGCCCCCTTGCAAAACAAAACACTTGCCTATTTTTTAAACCACACATCACTACACTTTCAAAACAACTTTCAAAAACATTGAAAACCTTTTTAAAAGACATACACCTTTGTATACATCCCAACATGGATCATTACAAAGGTTGCCACCACATTGGCTTCTTTTCAAAACATTTTCAAACCCACACACACAAAGCACCATTTCAAACAATTGAAAATTAAGGCAAGTTGATCTAAGCAAGTAACTAAGAGCCCATGGATAACCATGGATAGAAAGGGTGCTAATACCTTCCCTTTCTATAATCTACTCCCCGAACCCAAGAAAACATCTCAAAGGTTTTTGCTGTGCTTTTTAAACCTTTCCTTAGGATAAATTAAAAAGTCGGTGGCGACTCTTGTTCAACCGAAACATTTGCGAAAACAAACGCAAAACCTCAAGTCAGTTCTCCCATCGTATCACAGCTTGGGATGCAAAGGCTCCTCGCTATCTGTTGCTGGGAACAGGCTCTCTCAGTCAACCATGGGCTCTTTGCCCTTTTTATTCCGCTCTATGAGGTCTTCTTTGGAGAAGAGGCTATCTAGGTCGATGGTGTCGACCCTTGGCAGTGATCTGAGTTCCTTATAGCTGGAGGGTAGAGCGGATTTATCGGCCGTTTGGGGTTGAGCATTGATAAAACTTAGGCCCTTGGTTGATGCTTTGATACACCTTCTTGCGGCCTGGATATCCCCGTGGAGGGTGGCGACCAAGCCTTCAGCGGTGTAGTACTTCATCTTGAAATGCACGGTGGAGGGCACCACAATTAACTTGGCTAGAGTGGACCTTCCGAAGATGCATTGGTAGAGTGACGGGAAATCCACCACTAGAAACTGGGTCCTGATGGCCCTGGCCGTTACCCCTTCTCCAAAGGTAACAATCAACTCGACGTATCCCTAAAATTTGGTGACAAAACTGTTGAATCCCTAGAGATCTGAGCTTACATATAAGGTCAGATGAGTTTCATTCAGCTGCAGAGTGTTGAATAGTTGGGTGTACATGATGTCCACTGAGCTTCCCTGGTCCACCAAGATACATCTCATGTCAAAGTTTGTTATGCATGCCTGCGCGAGGAGTGAGATGCTTGAGTTAAGGGCCCCGCCCGAGAGTTCTTTCTGGTAGAAAGCGGGGGGATGGGAGCCTCCTCTGAATTTTTCGAGGGTTGCGTCCATGTCAGAGCTAGATTCTATCAACTGGTTGAACCTTCTCTTTACAGAACCTACCATGCACTTGTTGAATCCCCCCTGAGATGACCATCGATGCAGGGAAAGATTCCCAAGGAATGTGCAAGGAAAAGTAAAGTGTGACTTCTTCTATGTTGGGAAAATAGAAATCTTCCGGTCTTGTGATGCTCATACGACCGAAATGGTATTGGCGTCCGGGGACTTCTTCACTTCTTCAACATTATTGGTTTCTTGAGCCTCCTCGCGGGCGTCGTCCTTCTTCTTATACTGCTTGAGATGCCCGTCCCAGATGAGTATTTCAATTGTATATTTGAGGTGGATGCAGTCGTCAATGTTGTGCTCGTGGCTCTTATGGAACCTATAATACTTGCTCTTATCTGTCCCGGGCTTGGAGGGTCTCTGGTGAGGAAAGCACACCCCGACTTGCTTGAGTTCTGAATTAGCGTATTCTGTCAGGATACGCTCTCGAGAGGTGTTGAAAGGGTGTAGTCATGAAAACGATCGGCTGGGCCCTTTTAATCTTTGACGTCTCGGGACTTATCTTCCCGGTTCTTCTCCCCTCCCCAACGGGATGCTGCGGGCTCGTCACTTGTCGAGGGCTTGGCGCTCTCTGTGTGCTGTGAGTCCCTCGCATTTTTGGCCGCCTTCTTCTCCTTGTACTGAATGTATGCTTAGGTTTTAAGTATGAGAGAGTCGAGTGTGGCGGGAGTCTCGATGCCCAAAAATTTGGCGAAGTCACTACGGGGACGGAGGCCCCACTCAAGGAGATATTTTTTCTTGGAAGATATAGAGCCTTGATCTTTCTTAGGAGGTGTACGATCGCATTTCTTGAGGAAAGAAACATCGTGCTTCTCCTTTCTTAACTGACGACCATGCCTCGGTAGTGATACGTTGGGGGAGTCGTGTCGTTGGTGCCTCCAAGGAGGGGACTTCGAATGTTTCTTCTCTCAGGCCCCTATCCTCTTGTTCTATTGCAGGATAAGGGCGTTAGTCTAGTTGAGATGATTGAGAAATACTGTTATGGTCGTGTCAGCGTTTTGAGAAACAGGGACTGGCTGCAGGATCTCAGGCCATTCCTTAGTAGGGTCCTTAGGACATTGCTCGTCTAAGAACTGATGATCGTCGCACTGGGCGTCAATTGAATCTGGGGACATAGTCTACCTATCCCTGGTGTCGAAATCGTCCTTGAGGTGAGGATGTTCCTGGCTTTCGTCAGTTTTGTGGACCGGGGAGAGCACAGTCTTTCCAAAGAGGTGACGATCATTTTGATTGGCCATGATTGAAGAATTGAGAGTATCTTTGGTCTCTAGTTTACAAGGAAAGAAGACAAGGAAGTTGGTTTCCCACAGACGGTGCCATTGATCTTACCGATTGATCAAAACCTGCAAATGGGCTGAAGGATGATATCTGGCTTGCTGGAAAGTTGAGGAGAAAGAGCGTTGTACCTGCAAGGAACTCCGACAATCAATTAAGAATGGATACAAAGAGATACAAGCAGAATATTAGGGTTTTAGGTTTGAATATTGGATACCTGGCCCTCACATGTGTGAGGGTTTATATAATGCCACATGCGTTTGGCCATTGGTTCTTATTTTTTAGCGTAGATATGTGGGTCCGCAAAAATAGATAACTGCCAGAACTCGATCAAAACGTACATGTGTGCCTGTAACTAGCCGTTGGATCCGAGGAGGAGGCAAATTACAGACAGAGAGGCGTTCTGGTCTTTTCCTGGTTGTCTTCTCGACCCGTGTCGGGTTGACGGGGAGATAATCATTGACAGGGTTAGGCTTGCATTTCCGGCATCGCTGGTCGCGTTTCTAGGGACGTGGTCGACCAAGATGCTGGGCCACTATTATTGGACCGTGTCAGGGGTTAAGCGAATTAGGCCAATCTTAGTCATTGGACAGTCCAGAACAACGGTAAAATATATGCATATTTTTTGCACTTTACAAAAGCTCCGGACAAACTCATGCATTTTTTTTTCTGGATATTCCAAAATTTTCAATTGAACGGATAAATATTTACCGGATATTTTCAAAATATCCAGAAAAATGTGCATTTTTACCAGACATTTGGAATGTGTGGAAAAATTCATGAAATATTTGTAAAATATGTTAAATATGCGGTAAAAAATTATACTTGTTATCCAATTGAGAGGTTTATGAAATATCTGAAAAAATGCTAAATTTGAGAGATTTTCATAATATTCGAAATTGTAAATTGTTTTTGTGAAAGTTAATATAAAATTATTCAGGGATATTATGATAAAATCACAGGCTTTATGGGGGTGTCAAGTATAATTTCGGGTGTGGCAGGAAAATTCGTCTAATGAGGCGTGTAAAATCATTTCCAATTATAGTTATTAAAAAGTAATAACAAGTGACCATTGCAAGTTCCAATTGTACAACTGTTCTTATATTCAATTGCATTTTTATTGACTGAACGTGAAACTGCCATGACTAGGGTACTTTCTTTGTTTTTAGGGGTTTCTTATACAGGAAAAATTGGACATTGATAATGGTACCATGATGCTCGTGAGGTTGAAACGAGTTGATTGGTACCATTGGTTATTATTTGTCATGCACGTATAGGATTTTGAAATGAACAGGGGCTATACCCACGCTTGATGTCCGTAGGTAAAAGTCCTTTTATGTAAAACGACATAACCAATGAAGAAGACAATGGCGTGGCAGTGTGTGAATGGTTCGTTTGAATTTCTGGCGTTTTGGGAGGTGTGGCACGTTGTTTGCATTATATTCCATTTATTTCATTATTATCACAATTGACATGTTAGCGCAGATGGTGAGGATGTTAGCCTTTGATGCACACGTCCTGGGTTCGATCCCAGGCGTGTGCATTTTGTTATTTTCTCAACAATTTCAGGTCAATCCAGTGCTTCCTATTCTCAAGCGTATTCCATGCACTCTCAACATCAGCCATCTGATGTTCTCCTGGCCAGATCCAATGTGCCCACAATGAAGGACCACCATACGCTCCAGTCAAACGTGCACATGGGATTGGGATAAGTCAACAAGGCCTGGACTTGTTAGGCTCATAATTGCAAACATCACCCCCTTTTTGCTAATGCTATCAGGCTCATTCCTTTCTTTTCTCTATTTTTTTCTTCTTTTATTTAAATTAATTTGCTTAATTACTTTTTAACAAAATTAATCTCTTTTTTTACAAAATCATAAAATCAAGAGTTTACACAAAAATTAGAATTCGGTTTTTTTTATTAAATTTAATATAATATTAGTTTAATTTAATTTAGGGAAATTCTAACTTTTTTATATAATTAAAATCAATTAGGAAAATTAGGGTTAGACTCTTGATTCAATATTTATTTCTTTCTCAAAATAAAAAATACAAAAAATAGGTTAATTTAATTATTTTTTCTTAAATTAAAATTAATTAATAATTAGGTTCTTTTTTTTATTATTATTCAATTGAGCTTTATTTTCTCAAATAACACAAAAACGACAAAAAATGATTTTCCCTTTAAATTACAATTAGGTATAGTTGGGGTCAAAACCCTAATTATTTTGCATTCGATTCATCGCGCGTTTTTATTACTTTTTGCAATATTGATGTAACTGTCTAGGTATGTAATAGTTTAATCTAGGATTTTCTTTATTTATCGTCTTTTGCGGGTTTTTTGGCTATGTAATTAATCCCTACCCCGAAGTCTTGTAATAGCGTAGTTTTATTTTCTCGCATTTTAATTCTCACAAACATTAACTGTTTAGATGTATATTGATAGGATTGTATGACAAGATTGCATGATAATTTAAAATGGCTAGAAAACCCTAAAGTGCAAAGATAATAACTGAAATCAAATCACTCGCACATATCACTCTTAGGGTATACTCTCACTTCGGTTGCCTTCGGTAAACGACCATTAAGTATAGGGTGTTTTAGTGGTTGCCCACCTGTCTAAACAAAGATCAAATGTCCCGTTCGGAAATGTTGCCTCGGAAATGTTGCCTCAGAAATGTTGCCTTGAATATGATCTTAAGACTTTAGGGTTATTAATAAGACGTCCTAACATTGCTTTAGTGATCGTACGTCCCTTACGAATTGACCCTTACAACTCCAACGACGGTGCTACCTATTTCTCAATAGTAGGATAGCATTGGCTAAAGGAAACATGAATAGAAACGATCCTTTTTCGAGTAGGTAGATGCTAGTAGGTACTTGCTCAAATCAAAACTTTTCACACTTACACATTTCAAAACAATTTTCCAAACAACTTCGTCACACCCTTGAGGACCGATACAAGGGTTATCACGAAGTAAAACATTTTCAAAACAAAGCACATACACAGGAAATTTCAAAATATGAGCAAGTACCTAAGAGCCCATGGAAAACCATGGATAGAAAGGGTGTTAATACCTTCCCTTTCTATAATCTACCCCCCGTACTCAAAATATCTCGAAAAAGGATTTTTCTGTGCTTTTTTTCCTTTCCAGTTGGATAAAATAAAAGTCGATGGCGACTCTTGCTTACCGTGACATTTTGAAAACACAAAATGCAAAACGCAAACCAGCATTTTAAAACAGTTGGTTCTGCCACCGTATCATAGAACTGACGACTCTGCTGGGGATATATAAGTGGGGTATACCTTAGGATCTAGTTCATCCTAATTTCTTTTCTTAATTGTTTTGATTGCTTTACTTTTAAGGGTTTTATTTGGGAGTTACTATAGATCCTAACGCGGATCTTGGGATACCTTTTAGGTAAGTAGAAATAAACTGTGAGGGAACTGTACGGCGTACACCGATACGGTTGAAGCAGTAGCTATGTTGATGTGGCACATTGGTTGGTACTGGTATCCCTTGTGGAGAAACGAGGAGAATACGTGGCCGCTGCGTGGTGTCATTAAGCATCAACTGACCTTAGAACCTTTAATTGACCAACTTGGCCATTAGAAAGTAGTGAGATAGCCGGCCTCGGTGTAAAGCTGAGAACTGGTTGATACTCGATGCTACACTCATTGAGACCATACTCTCGAGATAGTTCCGGCCACAAGAAAAGACTGCATAAGCTGAAACCATGACCGATGAAGGATGGTCAGTGATATTGAGAACCTCTAGAACCCGATTACTTTTGCTAGGATAGGTTGAAACCAACTAAACTTCAAGAGGGTACTACCTTTGACCTCATGCAAGCCTTAAACTTAAGGGCTTTGTATGACTTGTTTTCCTTTGTCGTGCCTGTTATCTGTTATACCTGTTGTTTTTTTTCATGACATCATGCATCATAACATGGCATTCATCCTTCATTACACTAACCATTTCAAAGACCAAGGGAATTTATCTTTGTTTTGTTTTGCAGATTATGGCTTCCGTGTGCAGAAATACCATCCGAGTTAACTTTGTGCAAATACCTGCCCAACTTAAAGAGTTAGCCTCAAGAGTTTATGGGACTTCCATGTTCATTAAGAGACATGGTCAGCTTCTTAGCCTGGTCACCTCAAATCTTGATGAGCAGATGATGAGTGTACTTTTCTAGTTCTTCGATCCTGTGGATCATTGCTTCACCTTTCCAGATTACCAGCTGGTTCCCACTTTGGAAGAGTTCTCTCACTTATTGGGCATATCCATCATTGAACAGGTACCATTCATAGGTATGGAAGAGGTTCCTAGACCAGAAGACATTGCCTCAACTCTGCATCTGAAACGAGCTTATGTAGTATCCAATTGGGAAACACGAAGCGGGGTCAAAGGTTTTCTAGCCAAATTTCTGATAGATCAGGCTCAGCTATTTTGGGATAATTTGGATTTTCAGGCTTTCGAAGATGTCTTGGCTCTCCTTATCTACAGTTTGGTTCTCTTCCCGAATCCAGATTCCTTTATAGATGTGAATGCTGTCAAGATTTTCCTTTCTCGCAATCCTGTGCCTACTCTACTGGGTGATATCTTACATGCCCTCTACACTCGTACTGTGCGAAGAAGAGGGACTCTTATGTGTTGCATGTCGTTGCTGTCGAGGTGGTTTATTTCGCACCTCCCTAAGTCTGTGCTGAAGAACAAAGAAGGTTTGGGATGGTCCTACAAAATAATGTCACTTTCCCATACAGACATTCTTTGGTGTTCCCGGGCTATGGAAGTCACTGATGTTATTGACCGTTGTGGGGGGTATCCTAATGTCCCATTGCTTGGAATTAGAGGGGGTATAACCTACAACCCTTGTCTAGCTTTGCGACAATTTGGCCGTGTTCGGAGAGATGGTCCCCATGAGCTACTTCTTGAGGATATTGCATTTGATTACAAGGAAGACGTTGAGGAGCACCGCCGGAGGTTTATACGAGCTTGGGGCATGGTGAACATATATGACCCCCAAGAGTTAGGACCAAGGACTTCCCTTCCTATGCAGCCTTACCTCCAATGGGCCCGAGCTCGTGCCCAGATGCTTGGGATGCCTTATGAAGCCGTATTGCCAGTAATTGTAGAGCCCACCAATGAAGAGGGCGTTCCTTACACAGTTCTATATCCTTACATGCCCACTGATCCTGGGGAGTTGCAGAGATGTTGGATTCAGCTGAAAGAGGAAAGGGATACTTACCGAGAAAAATACCACGAGCAAGAAAGGAAGATTTTGAAGCTCACCAGGCAGCTCGAGGAAGAAAGAGTGATCAATGACTACATCAGCACAAATAGGAAGCGTCCATGGGACTTTTGATTTTACTTTTTCTAGTTTTATATTTTTTTTTCTATTTTACTTCTTTGTAACGCCTTAAAGGCATTGTTGAACCTTTTACAAGTTAATCTAATAAAGTTTGTTTATTTTGGTTGGCAAATTTAAATTTCCCAAAGTCTTTGAAATCATTACTTGCGCATCCCATTATCATGACACCATTACAGGTACCATTACAGGTTTCTCATCTTCTGCGCTGTTTATTTCAGCAGAAATGTCTTTTGATCAAGCCATCAAAGATCTTCAGGCACAAAATGCCCAATTCCAACAGATGTTCCTAAGCTTGGCTAAAGGTCAAGAGGATTTGAAAACCCTGATTCTGAAAAAGAAGAAGAAGAAGGTTGGTATTATGAACATGGGTAGAAGATTCGGAGAAAGGATAAGACAATCAGCTGATCTGACCTCCTCATCCAAAGACGGGGAGAACCAAGAAAGGACAAAGGACCCTAGTCCAACAGTTTCTGATAATGATACGGATTACGATGATGAACAATATCCTCCTGCCGAGGATAGATACAAGCAGCTAGAAGACCTTCTGAGTGCTATGGAGATTCAGAAGATCCCTGGTTTGGATTTCAGAGAACTGGGATTGGTATCGGGAGTGGTGATCCCTCACAAGTTCAAAGCTCCAGTTTTTGCCAAGTACGATGGAGTATCCTGTCCAAAACTCCATCTCCGCTCGTATGTCAGGAAAATCCAACCCCACACTGCTGATAGAAATTTATGGGTACACTTATTTCAAGATAGTCTGTCAGGGACTCAAATTGAATGGTTTTATCAGTTGGAAGGATCCATTGTCTGAAACTGAGAAGACCTTACTGCTGCTTTTTACAGGCAGTATCAGTATAACACCAACCTTGCTCCCACTCGTACTCAGCTCTAGGGTCTGTCTATGGGTGCAAGTGAAGGCTTTAAGGGTTATGCTCAGAAGTGGAGAGATTTAGCTGGAAGAGTCCAACCCCCTTTGTCTAATAGGGAGTTGGTTGATATGTTTCTAGGAACGCTATTTGGTCCATTTTTCAATCATATGATCAACAGTTCGTCATCTGGGTTTACTGAGTTGATTTTGACTAGAGAGAGAGTAAAAGCTGGAATTCGAAGTGGTAAGATACATAAAGATGCTTCATCAAGTGCAGTAAAGAAGCCTTTCACTGGTAAGAAGGAATCTAGTATAGTCTATGGTCCGAGGGGCCAAAGCAGACCTGAACACCGTCAAACGGTAAATGCTGTAGTGATATCAAGACCCGCAGTTGCTCCCTAATGCAACAATCAGCAAAGGGTAGAAAGAACACAACAACAGTTTACCCGCATCAATATGACTTTGGCTGAAGTTCTGCCTCATTTGTTAAAATCCAACTTGGTAACCTTGAAAGAGGCTCCCAAGAATCCCAACACTGCTTCTCCCAAATACAATCCCAATGCCCGTTGTGCCTATCACTCCGAAAGTCCAGGTCATAATACAAATGATTGTTGGGCTCTTAGGAATAAAGTGTAAGATTTGCTGGAAGCTAAAGAGATTGAGTTTGATGCTCCGAAAAAGCCCAACGTTATAACTGCTCCTATGCCCAAGCATGGTCGCGGAGTCAATGTTGTGGACACCGATTTGTTTGTAACCTCTGTGGAAGAGATCTCTACTCCTTTGATGACTGTTAATAAGAATTTGTTGTTGGCCGGTTTATTTCTGAGTTGTGGTGAAGGTTGTCACATGTGTTCAATTCTGCCTTCCGTTTGCTGTTTATTGAAGTCAGGTGTTCAGCGCCTGGTGGATAATAAGGAAATTTTGTTTGAGAAGACTATGATTCCATTTCAACATGTTGCCATCATCACCATTTCCACCAATCCTTCCAAGGTTTCCTCGAGAAAACCTGTTAGGGTTACACCCGTTCCAAGAATTGCTCCATTAATAATCACCGCTCCAGGTCCCATCCCATATACCTTCGATAAGGCTATCCCATGGCATTATGGTGCTGATGTATATTACCATGGTGTTAAACAAGATTTGAGGGTTGAAGAAGCCGATATGGACATCAGTAATATTGTTGGGACGAGTAAGGTCACCAGAAGTGGAAGACTCTTTTCTCCCGAGATTTCCCCTCCGACTGTTCATAAACCTGTTGTCATTCCATCTGCTATTACATCAACTACTGTCCCCGTTTCTACTCCAGTTATCACTCCTGTCGCCGAGCCATCTAGGACTCGGGGCAAAGAAATCATAGGTGAGCCTTCCCGGACGAAGGCGCCTAAGAAGATCATTGTAGAAACCTCTAAACAAGAGATAGAGGAAAATTTGAAGATTATCAAGAAAAGCGACTACAACGTAGTCGAGCAGCTGGGGCAGACCCCGTCAAAAATCTCCATGTTGTTCTTGTTGTTGTGTTCTGAAGCCCATACAAAGGCTTTAATTGCATTCCTCAAAACTGTGCATGTGCCGCAGGAAACTTCAACCGATCAATTCAAAGATTGCGTAGCTAGCCTGACTGCTGACAATGGATTAGGATTTTCAGATGCGGATCTGACTGCTAAGGGGAGAAATCATAATGATGCTCTGCACATCTCGATCGAGTGCATGGGAACTACTATGGCCCATGTACTGGTGGATACCGGGTCCTCATTGAATGTTCTGCCAAAGAAAGCATTAGACCGTCTGGACTGTGAAGGTTTGATTCTAAAACCGAGCAATATTGTGGTCAGGGCTTTTGAAGGGTCAAAGAGAATGGTGCACGGGGAAGTGGACCTCCCTGTTAAAGTTGGCTCTCAGACTTTTGCATCCACCTTCTATGTGATGGATATCAGACCATCGTATTCTTGCTTGTTGGGTCGTCCTTGGATTCATAAGGCTGGGGCAGTGACTTCCACGCTCCATCAAATGCTGAAGTATTCGGTGAAGGGAAAGATTGTCACGGTACAAGGTGAAGAGGAGTATATGGTGAGTCATCTCAATTCTTTTCGCTACGTGGAGATGGACGGGGAATTTATCGAAACCCCTTGTCAGAACTTTGAAAAGGTCCCTCAGACTTTGGCGTTAATTGAAGTTGCTACCGATAAACCTCCGATGAAGATGGCTTCTCTCAAGGATGCCAGGGCTGTAGTTGAAGAAGGTGGGTGTACCAATTGGGGTTAGCTCCCTGATTTCACTATTAAACTGACAAGTTTGGTTTGGGCTTTACTACAGGGGCTCAAAAGGCTGTTAGGCGCGCACGGATCGGAAGACCTCCTATGTACATCAGCAATCGGGGAGTTAATGCAATTGAAGATGGTGAAGAGGATTCAGACATCGACAACTGGATCTACCCTACAACCAATGGTGGAATAAACAACTGGACGGCGAAGGACTTCATACCTGTTTCTTTTATTCCGCAGTAATTTACTTTTTGTTTTAAGATTTGTAATAAACAGTTTGAAACTTTATGGCCCGGTGCCTTGCCCGAGGCACATCGGTTTTGCTTGTGAGGGCTTATTATTTGTCATTTCATATATCATTAATAAAACATTGGACGTTTCTTGCATTATAAATTTGTGCTCCTTGTTTTTTCTTTTTTTTTGTCTCTCGCTTTATCACAAACAACTATTCTCTTACACACACTCACGTATCATAATGCAGATCCATATCCACTATGGATCCCATTGATAACAACTTTGCTACTGCCAATTATAACTTCGAAAATACGATCAACCAAGCTGAGGACGAAGGTGAGGATGATTATGAGGTGCCTGGAGAACTTTCTAGATTGTTACTACAGGAAGAAAGGTTCATACAGCCTCATGAAGAGCCAGTTGAATCAGTGAATTTGGGTACAAAGGAAGACAAGAAAGAGGTTAATATAGGTGCGGATCTGGAGCCCAATGTTAAACAATGGTTGATACAGATGCTACACGACTATGTTGAGATCTTTGCCTGGTCTTATGAAGACATGCCTGGTTTGGACACTGACATTGTGGTACACCGCCTGCCGACTAAAGAAGACTATCCTACGGTAAAGCAGAAGGTTTTCCGTATGCACCCTGAGATGTCTGAAAAAATCAAAGCTGAGGTCATGAAACAGTTCGACGCAGGATTTTTAGCTGTCACTTCTTATCCACAGTGGGTTGCCAACGTTGTTTTGGTGCCTAAGAAAGATGGTAAGGTACAGATGTGTGTGGACTATAGAGATCTGAACAGGGCAAGCCCCAATGATGACTTCCTACTTCCTCACATTGATGTTCTAGTCGACAACACCGTGCAGCACAAGATCTTCTCCTTCATGGATGGTTTTTCTGGCTACAACCAGATCAAGATGGCTCCTAAAGACATGGAGAAGACAACCTTCGTTACCTAGTGGGGCACCTTCTGTTACAAGGTAATGCCTTTCGGGTTGAGGAATGCTGGTGCAACTTATCAGCGCGCCATGGTCGCTTTGTTCCACGACATGATTCACCATGAGATCAAGGTTTATGTGGATGATATGATAGCCAGGTCCCAGGCTGAGGAAGAGCACCTTGATCATCTCAAGAAACTGTTTGACAGGTTGAAGACGTACAAGCTGAGATTGAACCCGAACAAGTGTACCTTCAGAGTAAGGTCTGGTAAGCTGTTGGGTTCGTCGTCAGTGATAAGGGTATTCAGATGGACTCTGCAAAGGTAAAAGCCATACAAGAGATATCGGCTCCCCACACAGAAAAAGAAGTTAGAGGTTTCTTGGGACAGTTGAATTACATCGCCAGGTTCATTTCACACCTGACTTCCACTTATGAGCCAATCTTTAAGCTGCTGAAGAAATATCAAGTGGTAAAATGGAATGATGAATGCCAGACCGCTTTTGAAAGAATCAAGGAATACCTCCAAGAGCCACCAATTCTGATGCCTCCAGTTGAAGGAAGACCTTTGATCTTATACTTGATAGTGCTGGACAATTTAATGGGGTGCGTGCTGGGGCAGCATGACGAGTCTGGACGAAAAGAGCACGCTATTTACTACCTTAGCAAAAAGTTTACCGACTGTGAGACCCGATACTCATTACTCGAGAAAACTTGTTGCGCTTTAGCATGGGCTGCTCACCGACTTAGACAATATATGCTGACTCACACCACTTTGTTGATATCAAAAATGGATCCAATCAAGTATATCTTCAAAAAGCCTGCCCTATCTGGAAGAATAGCAAGATGGCAGATGATCCTAACCGAGTACGACATACAATACACCACCCAAAAAGCAATCAAGGGGGGTGTGTTGGCGGATCATTTAGTGCATCAGGCCGTGGATGACTACCAATCCATGAATTTCGAATTCTCGAATGAGAACATCATGTTGGTGACTGACTGTGAAGAACCTGGACCGGATGAAGGACCTGAGGAAGGATCCCGATGGTCTATGTATTTTGATGGAGCCTCGAACGCATTAGGTAATGGCATTGGCGCTGTAATTATATCTCCTGAAGGCTGTCATACTCCGTTCACCGCCCTATTATGTTTTAACTGCACCAATAATATGGCGGAGTATGAAGCATGTATCCTGGGTCTTCGAGCTGCTATTGACTTGAGGATTAAGTTCTTGAGTGTATTCGGAGATTCGGCCCTAGTGATCAGTCAGATCAAAGGAGAGTGGGATACGAAGCACCCAAATCTTACTCCTTACAAAGAATATGTATTGGCATTGCTCCCGCACTTCGAAGAGATAACCTTTGAACACTTCCCGAGAGAGGAGAACCAGTTAGCGAACGCGCTAGATACCATGTCTTCTATGTTCAAAGTCAGGTGGGATAATGAAGCTCCCCAGATTACCATCGAGAGGTTGGACGAGCCCGCGCATTGCTATGAAATTGATACTGAAGAAGTAGCAGATAAACCCTGGTTTCACGAGGTAAAGAGGTATCTTGAGACTCAAGAATACCCCGAGAGGGCATCTTTTAATGATAAGAAGTTTCTGAGAAGGTTCGCTGCGAAGTTCTTCGTTAACAATGGTATCCTTTACAAGCATAACCATGATTCAACCTTACTACAATGTATGGACAAAAGCGAGGCAGAAAGGATCATGGAAGAGTTACACGAAGGTACCTTCGGAACTCATTTCAGTGGACATACCATGGCAAAAAAGATCCTACGGGCTGGATATTATTGGTCCACTATGAAAGCCAATTGTTATCAGCATTCTCGAACCTATCATAAGTGCCAAGTCTATGCTGATAAGGTGCATATACCTCCAGTTCCTCTGAATGTTTTGACAGCTCCTTAGCCTTTCGCAATGTGGGGCATCGATATGATAGGTGAGATCATACCTACTGCGTCCAACGGGCATCACTTCATTTTGGTAGCAATTTATTATTTCACAAAGTGGGTCGAGGCAGCTTCCTTTGCTACAGTAACCAAGAACGTCGTGGTGCAGTTTATCCGACATAATTTGATCTGTCGATATGGTGTACCAGAGAGAATCATTACGGACAATGGTACAAATCGCAACAATACAATGATCATCGAGCTCCACAAACAGTTCAAGATACGTCATCATAACTCTTCACCCTATCGATCGAAGATGAATGGGACTGTTGAAGCAGCTAACAAGAACATCAAAAAGATTATACAGAAGATGACGGTGACATACAAAGACTGGAAAGAGATGTTACCATTCTCTCTTCATGGGTACCGTACCTCAGCACGGACGTCGACAGGGGCAACACCCTACTCTCTGGTGTATGGCATGGAGGCAGTCCTACCCATCGAAGTCCAGATACCCTCTCTCCGGATTATGAAGGATGCAGGTTTGAGCGAAGACGATTGGATCCAGACCCGACTTTATCAACTGAATCTAATTGATGAAAAGAGGTTTACTGCTATTTGTCATGGTCAGACGTATCAAAAGCGGATGATCAAGGCTTTTAACAAGAAAGTCAGACATCAAGAATATCAAGTCGGGGATCTAGTGATCAAGCGCATCATACTACCGCAAGGTGATCCCAGGGGCAAATGGACCCCCACATACGAAGGGCCATTTGTGGTTAAGAATATTTTCTTAGGAGGAGCCATGATTTTAACCACCATGGATGGTGACGACCTTCCTCACCCCGTCAATGCAGACATAGTGAAAAATACTACGCATAATCAAAGACCCGCTAGGTTGACTGGCCTAGGCAAAAGTAAGGGCTTCCTGGTGAACTAAAAGGGTTCGGGCAAAAGTAAGGGATGAAAGTAAAAACTGTACACCCGGAAAGTCGAAAACCTGAAAAGGCGGCTTGGGCAAAAAAGGGTATCCCGGTGGACTGAAAACCCGAAAGGGCGGTCCAAGCAAAAATTAGGGATTGAAGCGTAACACTATGTCTCATTGGATCATCTTGCAACCGGACTTCGGTATCGACTATCAAGCCCGAACGACGCCAATCAATCTGATCTACCTTCGACCAAGCGGCAAAGTGATGAGACGCTCGAAGATATAAAGGCAATAACGGAGTTGGAACCCAGTGGGATTGTTTCATATAACTGTTTTTCTTTCTTTTTCACAAATTATGTAATTTCTATCCTTCGGCGGCGTTCTCTTACTAGGACGTCAGCCTCTTGTACAAAACGCCTATTACAGGCTAACTTCAAAAAAATTAATACAATTCATTTTCACAAGAAATTTCAAACTTGGTTTTTCTCTTTCTGTTTTGTTTTGCAAGAACGTCCAATGATCTATTTTTGATATATGCATTTGAAAATGATTCCTGCTCATAAATATTTACATAAGGAACAAAAGACAATTACTCGTAATTCCAGGAAAAGGGAAAACAAGAAGTGCCCAAATCTTACAGATACTCTGCCCATCAGGTACATGGATAGAGCCAGCTTGAGAACATGAGTAGTGGTACATACACTCCACACAGGGTAAGAAGTATCCAAAGACAATGGTGTTAACTTTCCCAGCAGGGCACAACTCTCCCCAGCTAAGGATCATATTTACGAGTGAGTCAGTAAATTTCTTCCCCAAACAGAGTTTATTTCTCTCACAAGCAAAATTTCAATCTCCGACAGCATTCATTATCACTCGCAACGATAATTCATACCCAGCTGAGTTGTTTCTCCAAATCAGCAGATCTATCAACAGAGTATCTCTTCTCCAATAGAGTTATTCCCCGCAGAGCTATCCTCAAACAGGGTCTCTTCCAGTAGGATATTTACCAGCAAAGGGGAAAATCCCCAGTACGGTCATCTTTGTTCACCATCCCCAACAGCGGTGGAGGAACTATGGTTTTCATGGCAATAAGGGATTTATGTTCCCCGATTCCGATTATCACGTCATCATTTCATGTTCATACATCATGAAATATGCATACACCACATATAATATGGTCTCATTTATTTTGAGAATGTCGACACACAGTGCATCTCATGCATCACATATAGCTAACCCTGTATTTATTTCAGGAAAGACATTATTACCAACAATTTCCAGCAAACCCATGGTCGACACTCAAAGCTAAACAGAGTAATCATCGGTGCAACAAGATCAGCCCTACTACCCAGGCTCTCATATCGAGGAAACCCTACTATCCAGGTTCCTTCTCACAGCCCTACTACCCAGGCTATCATATAGAAGAAACCCTACTATCCAGGTTCCTTCTCACAGCCCTACTACCCAGGCTATCATATAGAAGAAACCCTACTATCTAGGTTCCTTCTCACAACCCTACTACCCAGGCTCTCATATCGAGGAAACCCTACTATCCAGGTTCCTTATTACAACCCTACTACCCAGGCTATCATATCGAAGAAACCCTACTATCCAGGTTCCTTCTCACAGTCCTACTATCCAGGCTTTCATATCGAAGAAACCCTTCTATCCAGGTTCTTTCTCACAACCCTACTATCCAGGCTTTCATATCGAAGAAACCCTGCTATCCAGGTTTCTTCTCATAACCCTACTACCCAGGATCTCATGTCGAAGTAACCCTACTATCCAGGTTCCTTCTCATAACCTTACCATCCAGTTTTCTTTTCTCTTATCCCTAGGTAGTAGTCCACAACCTAGTAAGACCGGGACCCAATCAAACACATTTGATTTCATATTTCCCCAGAAAGTCGCGGTGCAACATATACCCCGACCCAGCATACAATTCACTTCCACTTCCTAAACCGGAATTATTCCCCAGTAGAGTAACGGGCAACTGAAGCTCATAAAACTCTATTTTTCTCAAGATAGAGACCAACATTCCCCAGCGAAGTCCTCCTCAACAACAGGTTCACAGGTTCTCGCAAAGGAATCTCTTATGCGATCGACGCTTCTGTGGATGGCATCTTTAATCCCATCTCCTACAATTCTCTAGCAACTACCAAATGGCATCTATAAGCCCATTCCCTATAACACAAATCAAGTTCCACTTCATGCGAGTGCAAATTTCTGGGCACTCTAGTGTTCAATCATCTTCCACCTTCAGATTACGAAAGGCAGACTAGCCAATCTACATCCTCAGGTTTAAGAAGATTGAATAGGGGCAGCTATTGTACCCCAAAATTTTCCCTCCCATATTTCTCAATACATATCAAGTGAGGTCCTCAAATTGCTCAAAGATGTTCAAGAGTTGACCAGACAAACTCTCTCCTAAGGCAGTCTACCTCAAATTAGGGTTTCATTTTTCATCAAGATGCTTGAGTCTAAAGGATCCTAGTGCTCACCATTGCCCTAATATGTTCTCAAGATCATCCGTGTCAAGTTTCAAGCCTTGCAGAGGAAGTTTGCTCAGTCAACTACTCAAATGCCTGAAAAATCGACTGTGCTAGGGCAAAAGTCAATTGTGGCCCACATACAGTCAAACCTCAATATTTTTGGTCAACATCCTCATTTTGAAGTATTATTCATCATTTAATCAAGGTTTTATCATGATTCCTCAAGTATTGCTCACAATTCATCAACACCCAAAAGTTGCTAAATTAGGGTTTTATAGGAAAAGTCAACTCAATTTGACCAAACATAACTTTCTCATACTTTATCAGAAAGGACCCATACAAAGCTCATTTTGAAGAGTATGCAATTCCATACAATTCATCTTCATCTCCCAAGTTCAAAATATGAACTCACAAAAAGATATGAATTTTGACATTATAGGTCATTTTGAAAAGTCAACAAAAACACCTTTTAGGTCAAAGCTTCATACATTAACATGGAAGTCTCAATTGAGATGAGACCAAAAGGGTTGCTTAGAAGACATCCTAAGCTTTCTAAAAAGTTCAAGAACACATATCTAGGGTTAAAATTGAAGGAGTTATGCATTGGCCAAGTTGACCCTTTTTGCAAAATTGCCAAAAGTCAAATGTGTCCAAAATTGCATTTTTTGCTAAATGGGCCCAACTTTTTATGCTTGCACTGAGTTTGTAATGTGATCAATGACCCATGGGCCCTTCCACTTGTCATTATTTTATTTTTGTTATTTATTTTGATTTTATTTCATTTAAATTAAATAAAATCAATATAAAATAATGAAAATATCAAAAATCAATAAAACCTTGAGATTTTGTGCATGATTAGGTTCATTATACAGCTGGAGACAAGATCAAATCATGCAAGGCTTCATATGGACAGAAAAAGATTGAAATTGCTTGTTTTGGAAATATTTGGTGCAAGGATTAAATCATGGATCAATCTTCATAATTGGAAAAGATTTGATACAAACTTTAATCCTAATGCACTCTAGTATACATAGGGAATAAGAGCAAACCAAAAGAAGGAGGCTGGAGGCGTGCAAAGGCAGAAAACCAATTGCAAAAATTCAAGAAATAAGTGCAAACCAAATTCTAAGTTGCAGGCCATCTCAAGCCGTTCTAACCATACCAATCATTTGCTGGACGTTCCAGGATCGTGTTTCAATCGTTAGCAAGCCTCCTCACGCTCAAAATCACCCTGTAAGGTTCCCACGGTTTGCTTCTTTTCTTGAATTTGAATATATTGATTCTGGTATATTTATCATGATTGATTGGCATATTTATAATCCTTGAGATGTTTGCAAGCTAATGACTATATTCAATTGCATTTTTATTGACTGAACATGAAACTGCCATGGCTAGGGTTCTTTCTTTGTTTTTAGGGGTTTCTTATACGGGAAAAATTGGACAATGATAATGGTACCATGATGCTCGTAAGGTTGAAACGAGTTGATTGGTACCATTGGTTTTCATTTATCATGCACGTACAAGATTTTGGAATGAACAAGGGCTATACCCAAGCTTGATGTCCGTAGGTAAAAGTCCTTTTATCTAAAATGACAGATCCAATGAAGAAGACAATGGCGTGGCGGTGTGTGAATGGTTCGTTTGAATTTCCGTGCATTTTGGGAGGCGTGGCACGTTGTTTGTATTATATTCCATTTATTTCATTATTATCACATTTGACATGTTAGCGCAGATGGTGAGGATGTTAGCCTTTGATGCACACGTCCTGGGTTCGATCCCAGGCGTGTGCATTTTGTTATTTTCTCAACAATTTCAGGTCAATCCAGTGCTTCCCATTCTCAAACGTATTCCATGCACTCGCAACATCAGCCATCTGATGTGCTCTTGGCCAGATCCAATGTGCCCACAATGAAGGACCACCATACGCTCCAGTCAAACATGCACATGAGATTGGGAGAAGTCAACAAGGCCTGGACTTGTTGGGCTCAGAATTGCAAATAGCACCCCCCCGCTTTTGCTAATGCTATCAGGCCCATTCCTTTCTTTTCTCTATTTTTCTTCTTTTATTTAAATTAATTTGCTTAATTATTTTTTAACAAAATTAATCTCTTTTTTACAAAATCATAAAATCAAGAGTTTACACAAAAAATAGAATTAGGTTTTTTTTATCAAATTTAATTTAATATTAGTTTAATTTAATTTAGGGAAATACTAACTTTTTATATAATTAAAATCAATTAGGAAAATTAGGGTTAAACTCTTGATTTAATATTTATTTCTTTCTCAAAATAAAAAAATACAAAAAATAGGTTAATTTAATTATTTTTTCTTAAATTAAAATTAATTAGTAATTAGGTTATTTTTATTATTATTATTCAATTGAGCTTTAATTTCTCAAATAACACAAAAATGACAAAAATGATTTTCCGTTTAAATTACAATTAGGTATAGTTGGGGTCAAAACCCTAATTATTTTGCATTCGATTCATCGCGCGTTTTTATTATTTTTTGCAATATTGATGTAACTGTCTACGGTATATAATAGTTTAATCTAGGATTTTCTTTATTTATCGTCTTTTGCGGGTTTTTTGGCTATGTAATTAGTCCCTACCTCGAAGCCTTGTAATAGCGTAGTTTTATTTTCTCGCATTTTAATTCTCGCAAACATTAACTGTTTAGATGTATGTTGATAGGATTGTATGACAAGATTGCATGATAATTTAAAATGGCTAGAAAACCCTAATGTGCAAAGATAATAACTGAAATCAAATCACTCGCACATATCACTCTTAGGGTATACTCTCACTTTGGTTGCCTTCGGTAAACGACCATTAAGTATAGGGTGTTTTAGTGGTTGCCCTCCTGTCTAAACAAAGATCAAATGTCCCGTTCGGAAATGTTGACTTGAATATGTTCTTAATACTTTAGGGTTATTACTAAGCCGTCCTAACATTGCTTTAGTGATCGTACGTCCCTTACGAATTGACCCTTACAACTCCAACGACGGTGCTACCTATTTCTCAATAGTAGGATAGCATTGTCTAAAGGAAACAAGAATAGAAATGATCCTTTTTCGAGTAGGTAGATGCTAGTAGGTACTTGCTTAAATCAAAACTTTTCACACTTACACATTTCAAAACAATTTTCAAAACAACTTCGTCACACCCTTGAGGACCGATACAAAGGTTATCAAGAAGTAAAACATTTTCAAAACAAAGCACATACACAAGCAATTTCAAAAGATGAGCAAGTACCTAAGAGCCCATGGAAAACCATGGATAGAAAGGGTGATAATACCTTCTCTTTCTATAATTTACCCCCCGTACTCATAATATCTCGAAAAAGAATTTTTTTTTTCTGTGCTTTTTTTCCTTTTCGGTTGGATAAAATAAAAGTCGGTGGCGACTTTTGCTTACCACGACATTTTGCAAACACAAAACGCAAAACGCAAACCAGCATTTCAAAACAGTCGGTTCTGCCACCGTATCACAGATTAAACAAAATTCGCCACCGCACTTTATTGTTTCCAGAGGAATAGGAAATGAGAAAATAACCCCAAAAAAAGAGGGGGGAGAATCTAGGTACGAGGGTTGGTTATGTAAAGGGAATGTATTAGCACCCTAAACATCTACAGTACTCGGCATGAACCTCTTTTAAAATTTGTGTATTTTGGCTATAAATGTTGTATACAAAAATAGATGGTGGAGATGAGAAAAGAAGTATTTTTTTACAATTTTTACACCAGTCGCGGTTGCAAACCTTTAGTGCCTACTTCCCCTATTCAATCTTCTTAGACCTGAAGAGTTAGATTGGCAAGTTTTGCCATTCGTGACTTGAAGGTAAAAGATGATTGGACACTAGAGTGCCCATAAATTTGCACTCGACGATGTGTAGTTGAGGGAATGGGCTTAAAGATGCCATTTAGAGAAGTGATAGAATCTTGTCGGAGATGGGCTTTTAGATGCCATCCAAAAATGTTTGTTGAATTGTAAGTTGTAAGCTGAAAGAATGAGCGTCAGAATTGCGTCTATGCCTGGAGCGTATCCGTACTATATCCGAAAGGTGATTCTAAATGAGTATCAGAATTGCATCCGTGTCTGGAGCATATCCGTACTGTATCTGAACTTGAAATATGAATGAGTTTCAGAATGGCATCCGTGTTTGGAGCATATCTGTACTGTATCTGAACTTGAAATCTGAGTGAGTATCAAAATGGCATCTGTGTCTGGAGCGTATCTGTACTATATCTGAAAGTTGAATCTGAATGAGTATCAGAATGGCATCCGTGTCTGGAGCGTATCCATACTGTATCTGAAAATTATATGTTGTTAATGGTATCTGTTAATCTTATCCTGAAAAGGGTGAAATGTTAGCTAAAATACAAAGTTATGTTGTATGATGCAATGTATTTGCTTTATCAATGTTTATGATATGTGATGTAATGTATGCGCATGTAAGCTGATTTGCTGTATTGTTGTTTGATTGAGGAAAATAAATCCTTGAATTCTGTTGAGGATAAGTTGAATTTTCATGTCTTGAAGTTTGAAGTACTGACAAACTCTTGTTGAGGGAAGTAAATTCCGTTGTGAGGGCAATGCCATGTACTGCTTGTAAGATCTGCTCGGGGAATCTTAAGAAATTTGATGATTTCTACTGGGGATTAATAAATTGAAATTTGTTCCGCTGGAGATACTGTGGGGATTTCTTATGGAATAGCCTAGAGAAGTTTTCCTGTCCTTTCAACCTATCAGTAATTGTCTTACTCATTTTGTTTATTTGTAAACAGTAATTATGTTCAAATGCACATGTTCATCAATGAATCATTGGACGTTTTTGCAAACAAAACACAATCGTAAAGAAAAGACAAATAGTTTTTGCACTTTCAAAGGCGTATATTTCTATTGACTTTGAATAAATATTTTGTACAAAGGAGGCAATCATTCTAGTAAGAGAATGGTGCCATAAAAACAAGAAAAGTTTATACAAAGAAAGATAGCTATGTGTAATAATCCCATGGGATTCCCATTCTGCTATAGCCTTCGTATCTCTGAGCATCTTGTCTATTTTTTGCTTCGTCCGAAGATGATTGAATTGATCAGAAACTCTGGGTTTGTCAGTGGAGGTAAAAGGTTGTCTGCAAAGTGATCCGACGGGACATAGTCATACGCTTTAATTCCCTAATTTTTTTCTTGACCGCCCTTTCGGGTTTTCAGTCCACCGGGAAAACCCTTTTTTGCCCAAGTTGCCCTTTTGGGTTTTCAATTTTCCGGGTGTACAGATTTTTTTAATTTTATCCCTAATTTTTGCCCGAACCTTTTTGGTTCGTCGGGACGCCCTTTTTTTCCTAGGTGTGTCAACCTAGTAGGTCTCTTATGCGTAGTATCTTTTGACTATGTCCGTGTTCGCAAGGTGTGGCAAGTCATCGCCATCTATGGTGGTCAAGATCATTGCCCCACCGGAGAATATGTTCTTGATTACAAATGGTCCTTCATAGGTAGGAGTCCATTTGCCCCTAGGATCACTTTGTGGCAAAATGATACGTTTGATCACTAGATCCCCAACTTGATATACTTGGCGTCTGACCTTCTTGTTGAAAGCCTTGATGATCCGTTTTTGATACATCTGACCATGGCAAACAACAGTAAGTCTCTTTTCATCGATTAAGTTCAGTTGATCAAGTCGAGTTTGGATCAAATCATCTTCATTCAAACTTGCATCCTTCATAATTCTCAGGGAGGGTATTTGGACCTCAATAGGCAAAACAACTTCCATGCCATATACCAAAGAATAGGGTGTTTCCCCAGTTGATGTACGAGCTGTGGTACGATACCCGTGGAGAGCGAATGGTAGCATCTCATGCCAGTCCTTGTATGTGACTGTCATCTTTTGTATGATCTTTTTAATGTTTTTATTTTCAGCTTCGACAACATCATTTATCTTTGGCCGATAGGGGAAAGAATGGTGATGCTGAATCTTGAATTGCTTGCACAAAGTGGTGATCAAAGTGTTGTTAAGATTTGTACCATTGTCAGTGATGATCCTTTCCTGGATACTGTACCGACAAATGAGATTTTGCTTGATGAAGCGGGCAACAACATTCTTAGTAACGGAAGCGAAGGAAGCTGCTTTGACCCATTTGATAAAATAGTCAATGGCCACTAGGACGAAGCAGTGTCCATTGGAGACTGTTGGCTTGATGTCTCCAATCATATCAATTCCCCACATAGCAAAGGGCCAAGGAGCCATCAAGACATTCAGAGGAACCGGAGGTAGGTGCACCTTGTCAGCATAAATTTGACACTTATGACAGGTCCGAGAGTGTTGATAGCAATCTGCTTCCATGGTAGATAAATAATAGCCTGCCCGTAGGATTTTCTTTGCCATCGTATGCCCACTGGAGTGAGTGCCAAAAGTACCTTCATGTAATTCATCCATGATATTTTCTGCTTCAACCTTATCCATACACCGAAGCAGAATGGAGTCATGATTGCGCTTGTATAGGATGCCATTACTCAAGAAGAACTTAGCAGAAAATCTCCTTAAGAACTTCTTATCATTGATTGAAGCTCCTTCTGGATATTCTTGAGCCTCGAGATACCTCTTGACTTCATGAAACCAAGGCTGGTCCACTATTTCGTCAGTATTAATCTCGTGACTGTGTGGTGGTTCATCCATTCGCTCGATGGTGATCTGGGGGCTTCTTTATCCCAATTAAGTTTAAACATGGATGACATTGTAGCTAGAGCGTCTACTAGCTGATTTTCTTCTCGCGGGAAATGCTCGAAGGTAATCTTCTTAAAATGTGGTAGCAATGTCAAAACATGTTCTTTGTAAGGGATAAGGTTTGGGTGCTTAGTGTCCCGTTCCCCTTTGATCTGACTGATGACCAAAGCTGAATCTCCAAACACATCTAAAGACTTGATTCCCAAATCTATGGCAGCTTTGAGACCAAAGATGCATGCTTCGTATTCCGCCATGTTGTTCGTATAGTTGAAGCAAAGTCTGGCAGTAAAGGGAGTATGACACCCTTCCAGAGATATGAGTACAACACCGATACCATTACCAAGTGCATTGGAGGCCCCATCAAAGAACAGGATCCATCAGGATCCTTGTTCAGGTCTGTCATATGGTCTGATTTCTTCACAGTTGTCTAATATCATGATGTCTTCATCCGGGAATTCAAACTTTATGGACTGATAATCTTCTACAGCTTCATGGGCAAGATGATCAGCTAGCACACTGCCCTTTATAGCTTTTTGAGTAGTATACTGTATGTCATATTCTGTTAGGATCATCTGCCATCTAGCTATCCTCCCAGACAGAGCAGGATTTTCAAAGATGTACTTTATCGGATCCGTCTTAGATATCAACAAAGTAGTATGAGTCAGCATATACTGTCTTAGCCGACGAGCAGCCCATGCCAGAGCGCAGCAAGTTTTCTCGAGCAGTGAATATCTGGTTTCACAGTCGGTAAACTTTTTGCTCAGGTAGTAAATAGAGTGCTCTTTTCGGCCAGACTCGTCATGCTGCCCCAATACACACCCCATTGAGTTCTCTAAAACGGTCAGATACATGATCAGTGGTCTTACCTCGAATGGTGGCATCAAAATAGGAGGCTCTTGTAAGTACTCTTTGATCTTGTCAAAAGCAATCTGGCATTCATCATTCCATCTGACTACTTGATCTTTCTTCAATAGTTTGAAGATTGGCTCACAAGTAGCTGTTAGGTGAGAAATGAATCTGGAAATATAGTTCAGGCGTCCCAAGAATCCTCTGACTTCCTTCTCAGTGCGAGGAGCAGGCATTTCTTATATCGCTTTAACCTTGGAAGGATCAACCTCAATGCCTTTGTTACTGACGACAAAACCTAAAAGTTTACCGGATCATACTACGAATGTGCACTTGTTTGGGTTCAACCTTAGTTTATACTTCTTCAACCTCTCAAACAACTTTTGTAAGTGATCAAGGTGCTCTTCTTCTGTTTGTGATCGGGCTATCACATCGTCTATATAGACCTTTATTTCAGGATGTATCATGTCATGGAACAAAGCTACCATGGCACGCTGATAGGTTTCCCCAACATTCTTCAGTCTGAATGGCATCACTTTGTAGAAGAATGTGCCCCACTGTGTGACAAATGTTGTTTTCTCCATGTCCTCAGGGGCCATTTTGATTTGGTTATAACCCGAGAATCCGTCCATGAAGGAAAACACTTTGTGCTGGGCCGTATTGTTAACCAGGAAATCGATGTGGGGAAATGGAAAATCATCTTTAGGGCTGGCCTTATTCAAATCTCTATAGTCCACGCACATTCGTACTTTGTTGTCCTTTTTAGGCACATGAACAATGTTGGCAACCCATTGGGGATAAGAAGTGACAGCCAAGAATTCGGCATTGAATTGTTTCATGAATTTCGCTTTGATGTTCTCCGACATGTCAGGTTTCATGCGCCGGAATTTTTGTTTTACTGGTGGACAGTCTTCTCTTGTTGGCAGACAATGTACCACGATGTTTGCATTAAGTCCTGGCATGTCTTCATATGACCAGGAAAAGATCTTAACATAATCATGCAACAGCTGAATCAGACGCTCCTTGACACTTGGCTCTAGATTGGCACCTACCTTAATTTCTTTTTTATCCTCCTCGGTACCCAAGTTGATTGTATCCACCGGTTCCTCATGAGGCTGAATAGCTCTTTCCTCTTGTTGTAGTAGTCTGGCCAATTTCCCTGGTACTTCGCAATCTTCCTCACCTTTGTTTTCGGCTTGGTAGATTAGATCCTCAGATTCACAAAAGGCCATAGCAGTATCGTTACCCATGGGATCCGGAATGGAGGGGTACCTGCATTTGTGAGTGTGGGTGTGTGTAAGGGTATATCCATCCTTAAAAATAAAATGTAAAAGAAAAACAATGAGCACAAAAAGTTTGTATGTGAAAAACGTCCATGATTCATTGAATGTCATATGAAGATGAAATAAAAACCCTTACAAATGGACCATTGTGCCTCGGTCAAGACACAAGGTTTTAAATGTGCGAATTGTTTGTGAATATTACAAGTCCAACAGAAATGTAAAGATAAATTACTGAGGGATGAAAGTTATTGGGACAAAGTCTCTGGCTTCCCAATTACAAAGTCCTCTGTTGACAGTAGGAAATATCCAATCCTCCAAGCTGCAATCCTCTTCACCATCTTCCACTGCATTGACCTCTCGGTTGCTAATCTTCAAGGGTGGCCCTCCAGCACGGGTATGGCGTACAACCTTCTGAGCACTTGAAGTAAACCCTAAGCCAAACTTGTCATATTTGTACAGAATATCCGGAAGTTGCACCCAGATGGTGCATTCACCTTCCTCTACTACTGCCTTGGTGTCCTTCAGAGATGACATCCAGAGTGGAGGTCTTGTGATCTTGGGGATCTGGGACACCGTCTTGGTTACTGCTACCTCTGGAGAGACTTCTTCGAAATGTTGAAAAGGAGTTTCAATGAACTCGCCATCCAATTCTACATACTGGAAAGAATTGAGGTGGCTAATTATATACTCTTCCTCTCCGTGGACCGTGATAATCTTTCCATGGACCGGATACTTCAGCATCTGGTGCAATGTAGAGGAGACAGCGCCATCATTATGGATCTATGGATGTCCTAGCAGACAGGAGTAAGAGGGGAGGATGTCTATTACATAGAAGGTTGAGTTGAAAGTTTGAGTCCCAACCTTTATGGGGATATTCACTTCCCCGTGCACCATCCTCTTTGAGCCATCAAATGCTCTTACGACTATGTTACTTGGTTTCAACGTCATTCCTTCGCAATCTAATCTGTCGAGAGCTTTCTTCGATAAAACATTCAAAGATGAACCAGTGTCCACCAAGACATGGGCCAGAGTTGTTCCTCTATATTCCATAGAGACATGTAATGCCTCGTTGTGATTCTTTCCCCTTGGTGTCAAATCAACATCCGAGAAGCCTAGGCCGTTATCTGTTGTCAAACTGGCCACACAATCTTGAAATTGGTCAGCAGACGTCTCTTGAGGCACATGGGCTATCTTCAGAAACTTCACCAGAGCTTTCGCATGTGCCTCTAAGCATAGTAACAATGCTAGCATGGAGATTTTGGAAGGAGTTTGACCCAACTGTTCAACTACGTTGTAGTCGCTCTTCTTTATTATTCTCAGGATCTCCTCCATTTCCTTCTTGGAGGTTTCGGGGATAGTCAGCGGTTGAGTCTTCATCCGGACAGGCTCTTCTTGAATACTTTTCCCTCGAGTTTCAGCAGTAGGAGTGTCGGTAGGGATAATAGCAGGGGTTGTGTCGTCTTTGTCAACAGGAGCACTTGCAGATATGATTATTGGTACGAAGGTAACCTTCGGAGCATCCACGAGTCCAAAAACTGCCTTTGGGGGGGCAATTTCTGGAGAGAAGATTCTACCGCTTCGGGTAATCTTACTGGTTCCGGTAATATTGCTAATGTCGGAGTCTTCTTCTTCGAAACTTATTTCTTTGGTGGCCAGCCCATCTTCTTTGATGCCATGGTAATAAATGTCCCCAACGTAATTCCAAGGCATAGTTTTGTCTGATTCATACGGGACTGACCCAAGCATTAAGATTATAAGAGGAGTAGTTTTTGGAACCGATGTAATCCTAACGGGTCTTTTGGGGACCCTGGAAGAATTGGCGGAGATGGTGATGATTGAAACATCTTCAATAGGAACAGGTAAAACAGGAGTACTTTCAAACATAATCTCTTTGTTGTCTATCAAGCGTTGAATGCCTGTTTTCAACAAAGGGCAAAAAGTTGGTGAGGATAAGCAAAAATGGCAGTCTTCATTACAACCTGGGAATACACCGACTTTCAACAAGTTTATCTTAATGATTGGGAGTGGAGTCAAGAGTTCATTAAGTGTTGTAACAAACAAATCTTATTCAATTGCATTGGTGCTGTGACCATGCCTAGTCATAGGAGTAGAAATGACGTTTGGCTTCTTAGGTGCATCAAACTCAATCTCTTTTGCATCTATAAGGTCTTGAATTTTGTTTTTCAGGGCCCAACAGTTGTTAGTGTCATGACCCGGACTTTCAGAATGATATGCGCATCTGGAATTTGGGTGATAATGAGGGGACATTGTGTTGGGGGTTCTTTGGAGCTTCTTTTAAAGTTGCCAAATTGGATTTCAGAAGATGCGGTAAAACTTGGGCTAGATTCATATTGATTCTGGTGAATTTCCGGACTGGCCTCTCCACCCTTGGTTGATTACTTCTTGGTTGATCAGATGTAGGCTTTGGGATTATGACAACTCCTACCATTGGTCAGCGCTCGGCTCTCCCTTGGTTCCTTTCTAGATATACAGCAGCTACTTATTTCTTCCCAATGAAAGGTTTCCTCACCGTTGTAGAGGCAGATGAATCCTTCTGAATCTTTCCACTTTTTATGCCTGCTTCTACCCTTTCTCCGGTCAGTATTAACTTAGTAAATCCTGCAGATGAGCTTCGAATCAGATGGTTGAAGAAAGGGCCCGATAGAGTGCCTAAGAACATGTCCACCAACTCCCTTTCAGACAGAGGGGGTTGTACTCTCCCAGCTAGATCTCTCCATTTCTGCGCGTAATCTTTGAAACCCTCATTTGAAGCCATAGCCATACTCTGAAGTTGAGTACGGGTAGGCGCCAAATCTGCATTATATTAGTATTGCTTATAGAAAGTAGCCGTGAGATCTTCCCAGTTATGGACGTTGGCCCTTTACAATTGGTAAAACCAATCGAGTTATGTTCTGGATAGGCTATCTTGGAAAAAATGCACCCACAGGTCTTTATCGGCGGAGTGCGGCTGGATCTTTCTCACATACGATCGGAGGTCCATTTTAGGACATGACACCCCATCATATTTTGCAAACAACGACACTTTGAACTTTTGTGGGATCACAATTCTCGACACTAATCCCAATTCTTCAAAGTCTAGACCTGGCACCTTTTGTATTTCCATAGCGCTCAAACTCTCTTCAAGATGTCTGTACTTATCATCTGCTAGAGGATACTGTTCCTCAGAGTAGTCTTCCTCTTCTTCCTCCTCTTCATATTCTGACGGAACCGCTGTTTCTTTTCCTTTCCCTTCTCCTTCCCCGAAAGTGGTTGCAAAACTCAAGGTTCTTCTAGTCTGTCCCTGAAACCTTCTCCCCATGTTCAAAACCCCAGTGGATTTTTTGGTTTTCTTAGTTCTTTCTTCAGCTAACAGAGTCTTCAACTCTTCTTGCCCCTTGGCTAGGGTCATGAGTAACTGTTGAAACTGTGTGTTTTGAACTTGAAGATCTTTGACTGTCTGTTCGAGATCCATCTTACTGAAATAAACAGTAGAGAGATGAGGAAACTCGTTGCAAAAGACCTGTTTATGTTATGATGAATGATACGTGCATGTTGTACCCCAAAATTTTCCCTCCCATATTTCTCAAAATATTTCAAGAAAGATCCTCAAGTTGCTCAAGGTAGTCCAAGGGTTGGCCAGACAAGCTCTCTCCTAAAGCAGTCTACCCCAAATTAGGGTTTCATATTGCATCAAGATCCTTGAGTCCAAGTGACCCCAAGTTCTCACCAATGTCCTAATATGTTCTCAAGATCATCCATGTCAAGTTTCAAGCCTTGGAGAGGAAGTTGGCTCAGTCAATTGCTCAATAGTCCAAAAATCGATTGTGCTAGGGAAAAAGTCAACTGTGACCTACATACAGTAAAACTTCAATATTTTTTGTCAACATTCTAATTTTGAAGTATATTTCATCATTTGATCAAGGGTTGATCATGATTCATCAAGGATTGCTCATAATTCATCAAGACTCAAAAGTTGCTAAATTAGGGTTTTGTAGGAAAAGTCAACTCAACTTTGACCAAGCATAACTTTCTCATACTTTATGAGAAATGACCCATCCAAAGCTCATTTTAATAGGATGCAATTCCCTACAATCCATCTTCAGCTACTAAGTTCAAAATATGCACTCACAAGAAGTTATGAATTTGGACATTATAGGTCATTTTTGAAAGTCAACAAAAACACCTTTTTTGTCAATGCTTATAACTTGAGCATGGAATCTCAAAATGATATGAGACTAAAAGGGTTGATTAGAGGACATCTCAAGCTTTCTAAAAAGTCCAATAACACCTCCAAAGAGTCAAAATTGACGAAGTTATGCATTGTTGAAGTTGACCTTTTTTGCAAAATTGCCAAAAGTCAACTATCCCCAAAACTTCAAATTTTGCCAAATGGGCCCATTCTTTTTCACTTGTTTTGAGTTGGCATTGTAGCCCACGTGCTCTAGCTTTGGCCATGTGTCCATATCATATTTTTATTATTTAATTTGATTTTTATTTGAATTAATTCATTTTAAATTAAATTAAATCATATAAAATCAAAAGTATTGAAAACCAAAGATCTTTTGATGATTTCAAGCTTCATTGGACAGCTAGCACCATATCAAACTCGCATCAAAGCTTGAGTGCACAAAAAGATTGAGAAAAGGCAATTTTGGAAAGTTGTTCAAAGCAAATCAAATCCATATCAAAATCATTGAAAGAAGAAGATTTGGACAGGGTATTCAAACCTAATACATTGTATGATACATAAGGAGGCGAGGGATACCAAAATCAGGGTTGGAGATCAAGCATAGATAGCAAACAAAATCTAAAAAAATACAAAAAAAGTGTGAGATCGAAACAGGGCTTAGAGGCATCCTCAAGGCTTAACACTTGTCTCAATCGTTTCCTGACAATCTCAGGAACCTAAAGCAAGCAAAACCACACGCTTTCAGACCCTCCCACGTGCTGTAAGTCATTCACGAAGCCGCCCTGTTCTTGATTTCGTATTTTGAAAATTAGGCATTATTAATATGTATTGATGGCATATTCTTAATCTACACATCATTTGCAAGCTTTTGGTATTACTCGATTTCATTTATCTGACCTATATCATGGATCACCATTGCTAGGGTTTTGTGTTTGTTTTTAGGGCTTTTTGTTTCAGGAAAAATTGGCCCTAATAATGGACATGGTTGCAATCAGGAGGATGAGACGACCTTAACCATGGTCTTAGAATCCATTTTCATGGCATGTACGAGATTTTGGAATGGACACGACTTGTAGTGACGGCCAGCGTCCGTAGGTATAAGTGTTATAGATTTTTAGCTACAGAGGGAGGACAAGGATGTTGCGTTGGCACTCCCCCATTTGTCCATTCAAACCAGCGCGCCTTTTTTATTTTTGTCCACTATATTTAATTTTCTTTATATTATGATTGTTTTGTATTATATTAACAAATAAAGCAACATGGCCTAGTGGTAACCACCTCAGCACTCAAGGATTCAAAGGCTGGAGGTCAGGGGTTCGATCCCTGCCTCCAGCAATTTTCCATTTTCTTGTTTATTTTTAGGGAATCTAGTGTGAATTCAAGCCTACCATCCACCATGGACACTCATCCTTCTGCGTGCCAGATGGCCAGATGGCCAGATGTGGTGGCCAGCATTAAAGGTGTACCATATGCCAAGTCAATGCACGCGCACTGGATTAAAAAAAGTCAAACAGATCTTCACAAATTGGGCCAGAAAATTGCTATTGTCACTCTCAAAATCAGGCCCATCTCACTCTTTTTTCTATTTTTGTTTATTTTATTTAATTATTTTATTTTTGTTTTAATTAATCACTAACCAATAGAATAATTTCTTTTTATCAAAAATCACAAAAAAATATTTTATGTCCAATTAAAATTCAGAATTTCATTTTTTTAATAAATACTATTGTACCCCAAAATTTTCCCTCTCATTTTATCAAGATTCTCCTCACAAGACTTCTTGGACTCAAGACCAGATTAGGGTTTGCACAGCTCAAGACATCTCCTTGCACTAATGACCTGAAATTAGGGTTTGAGTTTACACAAGAATTTTTGGACTTCCAATGCCTCATGTGACTTTCATACTTCATGTTGGACTCCTAAGATTTCTCATACTAAGTTTCAAGCCTTGAATCAAATTTTTGCCCAGTCAATTGGACAGTTGACCTAAAAATCAATTGTATTGGGGAAAAAGTCAACCATGGCCAATTTACAGTCAAACCTCATAATTTTTTATCCACATCAAAATTATAGACTCATATGAACCATTTGATCAAGTTTGGACCACAACTCCTCAAGAAATTAGATCAGATCATCAAAAGGGCAAAATGGTCATTTTTAGGGTTTTGACTACAGAAGGGCAATTTCTGATTTTTAACCTAGCCAATGGCAAATTGGGTTCAAGCATGGTTTCAAGGACTCAATGGCATCATCTTTACCTAATCACATAGTTCAAAAGATCTCAAATGTATTGGATTGACAGATGAATTTTCCAATCAACTGATCAAAAATCAACTGTACACTGAAAAGTCAAACTTTGACTTTTTGGTCAAATCAAGTGCCAAGGGTCATTTTTCATCAAGATGTGTCAAAACATGAAACTTGTTCACCAAGAAACCTAATTTTGAAAATTAGGGTTTAAGTTTGAAAATTTTCATAACTTAGAAATTTTCTAAGTTATGAAAATTTCTTATTTTTTCCCAACTTTGCCAAACTTTTTCACCATTATGAAATTGGATTCAAAGAAAACTTCCAACATGAAAGTTGTAGTCCTCCACAAAATATACAACTTTTATTCACAAAGTTTTCCCAAAAGATGCTTGGATCTCAAGTTATGATTTTGTGAATAGGGGTCCATGAAACTTTTAACTTAGTGAAATTTTGCCCTAGTTTAGGCAGATTTTTGACCTAACTTCATGGAAACTTTTCAAATAATTCCCTATGGAATCTCAAAATGCATTTCAAAGATGGATTGTAGAGAATTTTACAAGCTTTCCAAAATGTCCAAGAACTCTCCAAGATCATTTATGGTTAGGGAGAATCGAAGAAAAGAAAATGGCCATTTCTCACTTTTGTCCAAGGCATTTTGCACAAGGTTACAACTTGCAAATCAGTTTGGATCATGCTTGTACTTGCATTACAGGTTATGATCCTTTTTAAACTCCAAAATTTAATGCAAATACATTGGAAAAAGGCTTGGTTCTAAGCTTTAGGGCATTGTACAAAGAGTTATTCCAAAAATGGCATAAAGGTTACAATGCTACTTTGATAAAGTTCACTTTTAGCAACTTTGTTTCTCTTGAGCCAAGGACCTAACCTCTTGCTGCAAACAAAGTCCGCTAATATCAGGAAAAGTTCACCAACTATGTGCAGCTAAGGAACATGCCTGTACAGGCTTTGATCTTTGTCATCTCAACTTTTGCTTCAAAAGCAAGTAAGCTTGCAAAAAGTCCATATCTCAACTATCTGATAAAACCAAGTCTTGGACTCATTTCAAACAACCTCAACATATTGTCTCAAGCCAGAAACATGATTTGCCAAGCTCTCAAACCCCCTAAAACACAAAAATCACAAGTTCCTGCCCAAACAAAGCATCATCTGCAGAACCATTTCCAAAACCAAATTGGCTCGTGTGTTTTGCTTGGAACCACTTCAGACACATTCCCTACATCACACCTAAACTATCCAAGCCCCTGTCCAGCAACTGTAACCTCATTTTCACACTTCACCATTTTCATTTTGAAGCTTTGCAGGTTGACTTCTACAGGGACATTCAGGCAAGTTCAAGGCAAGCTAAGTGTTGTACCCCAAAATTTGCCCTCTCATTTTATCAACATTTCTCATCACAAGACTCTTGGAACTCAAGACCAAGCTAGGGTTTGCTCTGCTGAAGACATCTCCTTGCACTGTTGACCTGAAATTAGGGTTTGAGTTTGCACAGGGATTTTTGGAACTTCAATGCCCAAATTGACTTTCATACTTCATGTTTGACTCATAAGTTTGCCCATACCAAGTTTCAAGCCTTGAATCAAATTTTTGCCCAGTCAATTGGACAGTTGACCTAGAAATCAGCTGTATTGGGGAAAAAGTTAACTGTGGCCAATTTACAGTCAAACTTCATGAATTTTGACCCACATCAACATTATGAACTTATATGAACCATTTGATCAAGTTTGGACCATAATTCCATAAGAAATTTGATCAGATTACCAAAAGGGCAAAATGGTCATTTTTAGGGTTTTGACTGTACAAAGGCAATTTTTGACTATTTGACCTAGCCAATGGCAAATTAAGCTCAACCATGGACTCAAGGACTCAATGGCATCATCTTGACTTATTCAACAAGTTCAAAATGTCTCAAATGCATAGGATTGACAAATGAATTTGTCAGTCAACTGATCAATATTTGACTGTACACTGAAAAGTCAAACTTTGACTTTTTGCTCAAAGTCAAGTGCCAAGGGTCATTTTTCATCAATATGTGTCAAAATATGAAAATTGTTCATCAAGAAACCCAAAATTGCAAATTAGGGTTTGAAATTGAAAATTTTCATAACTTAGAATTTTTCTAAGTTATGAATTTTCTTAATTTTTCCTAACTTTGCCCCACAATTTCACCATGATGCAAATGGATTCAAACAAAACTTAAAACATGAAAGTTGTAGTCCTACACAAAGTCTAAAACTTCGATTCATAAAGTTTTCTCAAAAGAAGCTTGGATATCAAGTTATGATTTTTGGAATAAGGGTCCCTAAAACTTTTAACTTAGAGAAATTTTGCCCTAGTTTAGGCAGGATTTTGACCCATCTTCTTGTCCATTTTTCACATAGTTCCACTTTGAGTCTCAAGTTTCATTTCAAAGATGGATTATAGTACTTGTTGCAAGATTTCCAAATTGTCCAAGAACTCCTCAAACACATTTGTGGTTAGGGAGAATCGAATGCTTGAAGTTGGCAAAAACTCACTTTGTAACCATGGCCAATACATGTTCATACAAGTTGCAAAATCTGACCAAACTAGCTTTGTACTTTATTACAGGTCTCTAAACAAATTTACACTCAAAAATTGAATGCAAATACATTGGACATTGGTGTTATTCTGATCATTAGAGTTTGGCACAATGGATAATTCCATTTTGGGCATAAAGGTAGCACTTCCATTTACATAAAGCATGCTTTATGTCAAGTTTCATTTCTTGAGCCATACACCAAGCCCTTTGCTGCAAACAAGGCTCCCTAATGTCAGGAAAAGTTCAACAACTTTGTGCAGATAGGTTACAAGCCAGTACAACCATTGCATTGTTAACTCTCACTTTTTGCTTCAAAACCAAGTCATTGTGCCAAAAGTCCATAACTTGGGTATTTGATATAATCAACTTAAGCTAACATTTCAAACAAGTTTTGCACATCCCTGTGAGCCAGAAACACGAGTCATTCAGCCCTTAAACATCCTTGTACACAAAAATCACATTTCTTGGAAAACAGGGCAGGCCCTGCAGAATCACTTCCATTTCCACACCCACTCGTGCGTTTTGCTTGCAACTTGTTCCAATACCTTCCATTCAACTCACTCAAGCTATCCCAAACCTCCATTGCCAACTGTAACCTCCATTTACAGTGTTCACCATTTTTGTTTTGAAGCTTTGCAGGTTGAGTTCTGTAGAGAGATTCAGGCCATTTCAAAACAAACTAAGCATTGGGAAAGGTCCAGGGAACATCAAGCAAGCTCAAAAGAACCTCAGGCCTCACTGAAAGTTGTTGCATTGTCCAACTCGAATCCAACTGAAACAGGTTTTTCATCAACTTCTATCTCTCTATTTAGGAATATTTAGCCTTAGGTTTGTGAATGAAAGATGTAGTACTCATTGCCCTGAAACTTACATATGCTCAGTTTCCATTTATATTAAACGTGCTAAGAGAATTTCATCCATGAACATGCTGAAAAAGTTAGGGCCAGAGAAATTCTCTCTGGTCTTTGAGAGTTAGGATTAATGCTTTATATGGTTAGATTTGTATTTAAATTCTCTACAAGTTTCATGTTTTGAGTTTTGACAAAAGATCATGTTTCCAGGAGTTAGCAGTTTGTAAAGGGCAAGCGCGCGTTTGTCACAAGGAGAAGATGAAGTGGAAATGGGCTGGGCCTGTTTTGTTCTTCTTTTTGCACCCATATGCTTGCTTTTCACACCCTTGGCCCAATTTCTTGTATTTTTGTTATTTTTACATTTTTATTTCATTTCTGACTTTATCATTTTATTTCCAAACATAAAAAATGCTCAAAAAATATTTTCATAATTTTTTACATTTATTTGGTATTTATTTTAATTATTTCTAACATTAAAACATTTTTTATACTTTTATATTATTTGTTTAAATTTAATTATAATGTAAATAATACTTTTATTTTCATTTCTTATTTTTATTCACATTGAAAATATTTTCTTGAATATATTTTATTTTTGTAAATATTTTATTTTATTTTATACATCCTTAATATATTTAATATATATATATATATATATATATATATATATATATATATATATATATATATATATATATATATATATATATATATATATATATATATGTATATATATATATATATATATATATATATATATATATATATATATATATATATATATATATATATATATATATATATATATATATATATATATATATATATATATATATATATATATATATATATATATATATATATATATATATATATATATATATGTATATATATATATATATATATATATATATATATATATATATATATATATATATATATATATATATATATATATATATATATATATATATATATATATATATATATATATATATATATATATATATGTATATATATATATATATATATGTATATATATATATATATATATATATATGTATATATATATATATATATATATATATATATATATATATATATATATATATATATATATATATATATATATATATATATATATATATATATATATATATATATATATATATATATATATATATATACTTTATTTTATTATAAAAAAAAACATAGAATAAAAATACAAAAATAGCACATTTTTATTTTTATTGTTATTTTATACTAAAAAAACACGTTTTTTCAATATATTTTTATTTTGTACATATTAAAATATTTTTGTATATAAATAATATAATATATTATTTTCCTAAAAGAATTAGGGTTTACCCCTTAATTAAATAAAATCAACTTTTTATTTTATTTATTTACATCTTTTTCACATTAAAAATATTTTACATACATAAACAAATAAAAAATTGTTTTTACATATTATATTTTATTTAACATTTATTTATTTTGTTTATTTAAATAATTGTACATTTAAATATTATGCATTGTAAATTCAATTTGGTTGTAATAACTTAGGATTTAAATTTCTTGCAAAATAATCCCCTATTCAAAATTGTACCCCCTCCCTATATCAAAGTTGTAATAGCTTAAATTTATTTTTATGCACTTAAGTGCTTTCAATTATGCCATGATTAGAGAATTAGGGTTTGTATGCCAAAATCAAAACCAACAAATAGTGTGACCTAATCAAAGACAAAAATGCATGAAAAAACAAACACAACACACACTTGCACCCTTAGGGTTACAATCCATTTGTTGCCTTCAAAAATGGGCCATGGTATGCATGTTAAGTACTTTGGCAAAACAAAAACAAAACAAAGATCATAGTCCCTCGATGATGCTATCTGAGTTGCCTAAACAAAAATGATCAAGTCGCTTAAGAAAATTTCCAGAGATACTTGACACAATTGCTATCATGGTCTATACGATGACCCGCGCCTGTCCCGTTTAACATCCTAACACAAGGTTGTTCACCAAATGCAATGGTGAAACAACACTGTTAAAAGGGTTAAAAACATAAGAAAGATCTTTGAGTAAAATAGGGTAGATAGCTCTTAGTTACTTGATCAAAAGCTTGCAAAACATCCTTGCTATCTTCAAACACACTTCACAACACAATTTCAAAACCCTCCTTTCAAACATTGAAAAACTTTTCAAAAAGACAAAAACACCTTTGTATACATTTAAACAAGAATCATTACAAAGGTTGCCACAACGATGCTCTCTTTTTAAAACATCTTTCAAAACCACACACAAAGCATCATTTCAAACAATTGAAGAGCACCATTTCAAACAATTGACAAGCAAAGAAAGTGATCTAAACAAGTAACTAAGAGCCCATGGAAAACCATGGATGAAAAGGGTGCTTGCACCTTCCCTTTTCATAATCTACTCCCCGAACCCAAGAAAACATCTCAAAGGTCTTTCCTGTGCTTTTTGACCTTTCCTTAGGATAAAATAAAAAGTCGGTGGCGACTCTTGCTAAACCGAAACATTTGCAAACACAAACACAAAACATCAAGTCAGTTCTCCCACCGTATCACAAAACTGGCGAATCTGCTGTGGAATAACTTTAAAAGTGGAGTAACCTTAGGGCTTAGATCACCTTTTTGCATGCTTATCTTGTTTGCTTTGATTGCTTTACATTTGGTTCTCTTGTTTGGGTTTGAATCCTCCACCCGGATTTTGGGGAAACATTCATAGGTAAATAGCAATACGTTGTGGAAACTGTGCGGGGTATACCGACATGGTTGAAGCAATAGCTATATTAGTGCGACATATTTGTGAGTATCGATAGACTTTGAGTCAATCAAAGATAATATGGGGCCACTGAGTGATGTCATGAAGCACTAATGAACTCTTAGAACCTTACTTGACCATCTTGGCCTTTTTTAGGGGTAGTGAGATGACCGGCTTTGGTGCAGTCCGAAGTTGGTAGATACTCGATACTACACTCATTGAGGGTTGTTTTCTTGGAATATTTTGGTCGCCAGTTAAGTGGCTAAACCAAAATAATGAACATAGAAAATAATCCAGCGATATTGAGCTCCTTAGAACCCGGTTACTATTTATAGGACAGGTTTGAGCTAACTAAACTCAAGAGGGTACTTACCTATGAAACCACATGCAAGCCTGAAACTAGGATCTTGTGTGACTTGTTTGTACATGCTCTTGTGCATACATCATGAACATCATAAAACATCATATGCATCCACTAACAATTTCAAGGGTTCAGATCTTCATCTTTGTTCTTGTTTTGTAGGTCATGGAATCTCTTCGCAGGAAAATAATTCAAGTCAACCTTGTGAAAATCCCTCCTCAACTCAAGGAGCTTACTTCCAGGATTCCAGAGAATTCTCTCTTCAATGAAAGACATGGTAGACTTCTCAACTTGGTCAACTCCAACATTGAAGAAGACATGGTGAAAGTTCTCTTCCAGTTCTTTGACCCCTTACACCACTGTTTCACATTCCCTGATTACCAACTAGTACCTACTTTGGAGGAATTTTCTCAACTCCTGAGAATTCCTATTCTTCATCAACTACCCTACAACGGTACAGAAAAAGAACCAAAGCCTGAAGATGTTGCTCAAGCATTACACTTGCAACCATCTGATATCAAGGGTCATTGGGAAACCAGGAGTGGTGTCAAGGGTTTCTTGGCAAAGTTTCTGCTTGAGAAGGCACAAGACTGCTGGATCTCTCTAGATCTACAAGCTTTTGAAGAGATTGTGGCACTCCTCATCTATGGGTTGGTCTTATTCCCAAACCCTGATCAGCTTATAGATGTGAATGCTGTCAAAATTTTCATATCTCAGAATCCTGTGCCTATATTGCTTGGGGACATCCTACACTCATTTTACACACGAACAATGAGGAAAAGAGGTGTTCTCATGTGTTGTACTCCTCTCATAGCAAGGTGGTTTATTTCTCACCTTCCACAATCAGTTTTGAAGAATGAGCAGGGTTTAAGGTGGTCACAACGGTTGATGACCCTCACACATTCTGATGTTCATTGGTGTTCTCGGTTCAGAGAAAATGTCATCATCATTGATCATTATGGGGAATTCCCTAATGTCCCACTACTTGGCATTAGGGGAGGCATTACCTACAACCCTTGTTTAGCCCTAAGACAGTTTGGATATGCTCGGAGGGATGGCCCTCATGACATGCTGATTCCTGACTTGGTTTTTGACTTTGACAACAATGCGCAAGGACTTCGACAAAGGTTCATCAGAGCTTGGAGGATGCCCAAAAAGGTGGATAGTAAGACACTGGGACACAAGAATTCTGCCCCCCTTGAGCCTTATCTCAAGTGGGTACGAACCCGCGCCCAGAATCTTATGATGCCATATCCTTACATTCTCCCCGTGATCAAAGAGCCTGTTATGGAAGGAGAGGTTCCATACACCCTCCTACGTCCAGAAATGCCAACATCATTGGAAGAATTACAAAAGAGTTGGATCCAACTCAAAGAAGAACTGAATACTTTTGAAGCCAGCTTCTATGCCACTGAGAAGAAGGTTTTGGAGCTTACCCGCCGACTTCATGAGGAGGAAACTCTCAACACTTACATCGTACAAAAGAGGATGCACAATGTCTTTTTACAATAGGAATCTTGTAATATTTTTCTCATGGGGCACTTATGTACTAACAGATTTCTTCTTAATATGACGTGTGTTCTTTTTTGTTTGCAACAAATTTGAATTTCTGAATCCTTAAATGAATTACATGAATAAACATACCAATCATCATATGCATAAACAGGTCTTCACACCATTTTTCCTTATCTTTCTGCTATTTATTTCAGCAAGATGGATTTGGAGCAGACGGTTAAGGATCTGCAAGCGCAGAACTCTCAATTCCAGCAACTCCTCATGACCTTAGCAAAGGGCCAGGAGGACCTTAAAGCACTGTTGGAGAAAGATAAAGAGAAAAAGAAGAAAAGGCCCGGTGTGGTCATTATAAGAAGAAGGTTTGAAAGCAATGCTAGAAAAGTTCTCGAGTTCCCCTCGACGTCTGATGAAGGGGATGATAAAGGAAAAGGAACTGCAATGCCTTCTGAATCTGAAGTTGAAGGAGAAGAAGAGGAAGAGGAAGAAGACGAATATTACTCCGAACAACAATATCCCCCGGCGGATGTTAAATTTAAAAATCTTGAGGATCGGTTGGCAGCCATGGAGTTGTAAAGGGTACCTGGTTTAGATTTCGAGGAACTAGGGTTGGTCGCTAGGATCGTTATTCCTCCCAAGTTCAAAGTGTTGGTGTAAGCCCTAGAGGCCAATACTTTTGGTACTTGTATCGAATTATTTATTAATAATAAAAGGCATTTCTTTATTATGTTTGCTTTCCAAAATAATAAAGTCCCTAGAATGGTTTATTTGTTTAATGAAATGTTAAGTTTGAGTTAATCATGATATCCCATTAAACATAAGACACTATTCTTAAAGTATCCGTAGTCAAGCTTTAATGTGAAGTGGGATAACATTAAAGCATTAAGATTATTATGAAGATATATTGATGATCACATCTCATGGATCATAGATAAGGAGTTATCAAGTCTTGACATAGGTATGAATATTTGGAGTAATATTTATACTGGATTGACCCGCTATGAGAATACTACATAGAATGTTATGCAAAGTGTCATAAGTTATTCTCATGATGATAATGGTGTATACCACCCTTCGACCTGAAACCACTATGGACCCTAGATGTAGAGTCAAGTACTTTATTGCTGATCAAGCGTCATCCGTAACTGGATGACTATAAAGACGGTTGATGGGTACTTCACAAAGCATGCTAAGGGACATGAGTGACCTAGATGGAATTTGCTCATCCTGCATAACAGGATAAATGTCTAAGGGCCCAATATTGAACTGGAAAAGGGTGACACAGTGTATGCCTTGTGTTCAATATAGACATGAGGGAAAAAGGGTAATTGTACAACACAAATATTATCACGGAAAAGGTTTGGTCAGATCACATGACATTTTCGTGACTTGGGTAACAGTGATGTGTTGCTAGATACCGCTCACTGTTTATTATATTAAATGTGTGATTTAATATAATTGCCAACGTCGCAAAAACCTACAGGGTCACACACATAAGGACGGGTTGATGAGAGATAGAATAAATAAGGAACACCGTAAGGTACGGTGCACTTAAGTGTAATACAGAAAGTGGTAAGGTACCACGTGGATAAGTGATATATGGTACATCATAAGGTATGATGTCCATAAGCTTAATTGGGCTTTTAGCTTATAGCCTTAATTGGGCTTTTAGCTTGTAGCCCACACGAGTCATTCTATAAATAGATCCCTTGTGATGAAGTAATTTCACTTGATGCAATTTCGTTTTTGCTTCTCTCTCTCACTCAAGGTTTCTGTTCGTGATCAGCTAGCACTGTGACCGGAAGCGATCTGTTCGTGTGGACTGAGTAGAGGCGTTGTTCTTCATCAACGCTCGTGATCACAACATCAAAGGTCTGAATCTCCACAAGAGGTAAATATTTTTATCACTGACCATGCTCATTCGTAAGGATCGCTAAAGGAAAATTTTAAATTCCGCTGCGCTCTTGATCGCAATTTTCCTTCACAAAGTTCCTACATTTGCCAAGTATGACGGTTTGTCATGTCCAAAGATGCATCTAAGATCCTATGTCCGAAAGATCCAACCCCACTCATCTGATAAGGATCTTTGGGTCCATTTTTTCCAAGACAGTTTGTCGGGCACACAATTGGACTGGTTCTAACAACTCGAGAGATCGGAGGTTCATAACTGGGAAGACTTAGCTGCTGCTTTCTACCGAAAATACCAATACAATGCTGATTTAGCACCCACTCGTACTCAAATACAGAGTATGGGTATGGCTTCTAACGAGGGATTTAAGGAGTATGCCCAGAAGTGGCGTGATCTGGATGGAAGGGTGCAGCCACCATTATCGGATAGAGAGCTGGTTGACATGTTTTTAGGGACCCTATCTGGCCCTTTCTTCAATCATTTAATTGAAGTTCCTCTGCGGGATTCACCGAATTAATTCTGACCGGTGAAAGGGTCGAGGTCGGCATTAAAAGTGGTAAGATTCAGAAAGATGCCTCCACGTCCACTGCTATTAAGAAGACCTTCCCAGCTAAGAAGGAAACTTCTGCTGTTTATTCTCAGAAAAGCCAAGGAAGAACCGAGCGCCGACCAACTGTAGGGGCTGTGATGATCCAAAACTCTTCAAATGATCAACCTCGCAACAATCAACCAAGATCTAATCAGCAAAGGGTAGAAAGGCCACAACGGCAGTTCACCCGAATCAACATGACACCGGCTCAAGTACTCCCTCATTTGCTAAAGCCGAGTCTTACCAATTTGAAGGAAGCGCCAAAGAACCTTAATACCTCTTCCCCTTATTACCATTCCAATATAAAATGTGCTTACCACTCTGACAGTGTAGGGCATGATACCAACAACTGTTGGGCTCTTAAGAATAAAATCCAAGACCTGATCGACACCAAGGAGGTAGAATTCGATGCGCCCGAAAAGCCGAATGTGATTTCTGCCCCAATGCCCAAGCACGGTCATAATGTTCATGCCATTATGGAAGACCTTCATGTCACCAATGTGGCTAACCTTTTGACTCCGTTACCAGTGATTAAAGTGAATTTGATGAGATCCGGGATATTCCCAGGCTGTGGAAAGGACTGTTATTTTTGTTTAAACATACAAGCTGATTGCCCACTGTTGAAATCAGGCATCCAACGCCTGATGGATACCCAAGAGATACTCTTTCAAGAGACTCCTGCTGATACCTTCACTTCTGTTACTCCCGCTACCTTTGTTACTTCAACCAATGACATTGCAATAATAACCATCTCCGACAATCTTCCCAAGGCTTGTAAAAGGCCTGTCAAGATTACGCCTGATCCTAAGTTTGTGCCGTTAAAAATCACCATGTTGGGGCTTGTCCCGTATAAATCTAACAAGACGATACCATGGAACTACGGAGGAGAAATCTTCTATCATGGTATCAAACAAATTGAATCAGTCCAAGAGAATTCTGATGATGAAACCCCTGAGATAGGGAACATTGCAGGAACAAGCAAGATAACTCGCAGCAGACGGATTTTCTCTCTGGAGATTGCTCCCCCCCGAGCAGTCTTCAGACCCTCGAAAGCTTCTGTGCCTGTTAAGCCATCTGTGCAAGGCCCAATAATTGAAGAATTGGATACTCCTGAAGTTAGACCCTCCGTTGATACTACCGATAAGGGTAAGGGGATACTAGAAGTGCCTGTCAGGACGAAGGCTCATACTGTGGTTATCCCCGAAACCACCCAGAAAGAAATGGAAGAAATCTTGAAGATAATCAAAAAGAGCGACTACGACGTTGTGGAACAACTAGGGCAGACCCCTTCCAAAATATCCATGTTGGCTCTCCTACTCTGCTCTGAGGCTCATTCTAAGGCCTTAATCAAATTTTTAAAGACGGCACACGTGCCTCAAGAAACTTCGGCTGACCAGTTTCAAGAGTGCGTGGCCAGCCTTACTGTTGATAATGGTCTTGGTTTTTCCGATGCTGATTTGACCCCTAAGGGAAGGAAGCACAACGACACGCTACATGTCTCAGTAGAATGCAGGGGAACCACAGTTGCCCATGTCCTGGTGGATACCGGTTCTTCTATGAATGTACTATCGAAAAAGGCGTTGGATAGACTGGACTGTAAAGGTTTGACCCTGAAGCCTAGTAACATCGTTGTTAGAGCCTTCGATGGTTCTAAGAGGATGGTTCATGGTGAAGTGGACATTCCTATCAAAGTGGCCACAAAAATTTTCAACTCCACCTTTTATGTGATGGACATCCGTCCTTCATATTCTTGCTTGTTAGTAAGGCCGTGGATCCACTATGTTGGGGAAGTTACCTCCTCTTTACACCAAATGCTAAAGTATCCTGTTCAGGGTAAGATTATAACGGTGCACGGTGAGGAAGAGTACATGATAAGTCACCTCAACTCCTTCCTCTATGTGGATTTGGATGGCGAATTCATAGAAACGCCTTTCCAACATTTTGAGGAAGTTTCTCCTGAAGTCGCAGTTGCAAAGACAATAACTGATGTGCCTATTATTTCCAAGCCTGTGTCTAGGATGGCATCTCTCAAAGATGCAGAGGCTGTAATCAAATAAGGAAGGAGTACAGTGTGGGGGCAACTGCCTGATTTTCCTCACAAGACGGGCAAGTTCGGACTAGGTTTTACTGCTGCAGGCCAGAAAGCTGTGCGTCGCTCCAGGGCTGGAGGACCACCCGTAAAAATCACTCACCATGGAATTAATGCCTTAGAAGATGATGATGAAGAGGACAACTTTGAAGATTGGATTTTTCCAACCGTCGAAGAAGGATTAAGCAACTGGGAAGCAAAGGACTTTATTCCCATCACTTTCATCAACCAATAATTTATCTTTGAACAATTTCCTATTTTGGTCTGTAATAACTAAACAATTCGTACACTATTTTCACCTTATGCCTTGCCCGAGGCATGTAGGTCCATTTGTAAGGGCTTGATTTTCTTCATTATCATATGCCATGTTTTAATGAATCATTGGACGTTTTCATCTATAAACTGTTGTGTTCACTTTCTTTCGTCTTGCATTTTGTTTTGTTTAAGGATGGCTATCCCTTACACACACACACACTCATAAAATGCAGGTACCCATCCACTCCGGATTCCATGGGTGACTATTCTGCTTTAGCCTTCAGTGACTCTGAAGATTTGGTCAATCATGCTGAGTACGAAGTTGACGAAGACTGTGAAGTGCCGGGATAGTTAGCCAGACTTTTGCAACAAGAAGAGAGGGCTATTCTGCCTCATGAAGAGTGGCTAGAAACCATCAACTTGGGAACAAAGGAAGACAAGAAAGAGGTTAAGGTGGGTGCCAACCTGGAACCAGGTGTCAAAGAGCGCTTAGTGCAGTTGTTGAACGAATATGTTGAGATCTTTGCCTGGTCCTATGAAGACATGCCGGGATTAGACACATATATCGTGGTTCACTGTCTCCCTACAAGAGAAGACTGTCCGCCGATCAAGAAAAAGGTCCGCCGAATGAGGCCCGACATGTCTGAGAAGATCAAAGCTGAGGTAATGAAGCAATTCAACGCTGGCTTTCTGGATGTTACTTCCTATCCACAATGGGTTGCTAACATTGTGCCCGTACCTAAGAAGGACGGAAAAGTCAGAATGTGTGTGGACTATCGGGACTTAAATAGGGCTAGCCCTAAAGATGATTTTCCACTACCACACATCGACATCTTGGTTGATAACACAGCTCAACACAAGGTATTTTCCTTCATGGATGGATTCTCGGGATACAACCAGATCAAAATGGCCCCTGAAGACATGGAGAAGACTACTTTTGTTACGCAATGGGGTACCTTCTGCTACAAAGTGATGCCATTCGGACTGAAGAATGTCGGGGCAACCTATCAACGCGCTATGGTAGCTTTGTTTCATGATATGATACATCATGAGATTGAAGTTTACGTATACGACATGATAGCCCGTTCACAGACAGAAGAAGAACACCTTGATCATCTGCAAAAGCTGTTTGTCACGTTGAAGGAGTATAAGCTCAGACAGAACCCAAGCAAGTGCACTTTTGGAGTCAGGTCTGGTAAACTTTTGGGATTTATCATCAACAACAAAGGCATTGAAGTTGATCCTGCTAAAGTCAAATCTATACAAGAAATGTCTGCCCCCCGCACTGAAAAGGAGGTTAGAGGATTCTTGGGACGCTTAAACTATATTGCAAGATTCATCTCTCACCTAACATCTACCTGTGAGCCAATCTTCAAGCTGTTGAAGAAAGATCAAGTAGTTGAATGGAACAATGATTGTCAAGTTGCTTTTGATAAGATCAAGGAGTATTTACTGGAACCTCCTATTTTAATGCCACCCGTCGAAGGAAGGTCGTTAATCATGTATCTGACTGTTTTGGATAACTCAATGGGGTGCGTACTGGGCCAACATGACGAGTCTGGCCGAAAAGAGCATGCCATTTATTACCTTAGCAAAAAGTTTACCGACTGTGAGACTCGCTACTCACTGCTCGAGAAAACTTGTTGCGCTTTGGTATGGGTTGCTCGCCGGCTAAGGCAGTATATGTTGACTCATACCACTTTGCTGATTTCCAAGATGGATCCGATCAAGTATATCTTCGAGAAGCCTGCTTTATCTGGAAGAATTGCTAGATGGAAAATGATCCTGACTGAGTATGATATCCAGTATACTACCCAAAAAGCTATAAAGGGGAGTGTACTAGCTGACCATCTAGCTCATCAAGCCATCGAAGATTACCAGTCTATGAGATTCGACTTCCCTGACGAGGACATTATGACATTGGACAACATTGAAGGTAACAGACCGTATGACGGACCTGAACAAGGATCCTGATGGACCCTGTACTTTGATGGTGCTTCAAATGCACTTGGAAACGGTATCGGTGCGGTACTCATTTCTCCAGAAGGTTGCCATACACCCTTCACTGCCCGACCTTGCTTCAGCTGTACCAACAACATGGCTGAGTATGAAGCTTGCATCTTTGGTCTCAAGGCTGCTATAGACTTGGGAATCAAATCTTTGGTCGTATTTGGGGACTCGGCTTTGGTTATCAGTCAAATCAAAGTAGAGTGGGACACTAGACATCCTAATCTTATCCCATACAAGGAACATGTCCTGACATTGTTGCCTCATTTCGAGCAGATTACTTTCGAGCACTTCCCGCGAGAAGAAAATCAGCTAGCAGATGCTCTGGCTACAATGTCTTCCATGTTTAAACTCAACTGGGATAATGAGGCTCCCAAAATCACCATCAAGCGAATGAACGAACCTGCACACTGTCATGAGATTAATACCGAAGAAGTAGTGGAACAACCCTGGTTTCATGAAATCAAACGGTATCTCCAGACTCGAGAATACCCTGAAGGAGCTTCCGTCAATGACAAAAAGTTCTTAAGGAGATTTGTTGCCAAGTTCTTCCTAAGAAATGTCATCCTTTATAAGCGCAACCATGATTGTGTTCTACTTCGTTGTGTGGACAAGGTTGAAGCTGAGCTGATCATGACCGAGATACACAGTGGCACATTTGGCACCCACTTAAGCGGACAAACGATGGCTAAGAAGATTCTAAGGGCATGCTACTACTGGTCCACCATGGAAGCTGATTGTCATCAACATACTCGTACTTGCCACAAATGTCAAGTCTACGACGACAAGATACATATTCCTCCTATTCCTCTCAACGTTCTAACAGCTCCTTAGCCATTCGCAATGTGGGGCATTGACATGATTGGAGAGATCAAGCCTACGGCATCCAATGGACATCGCTTCATCATGGTAGCTATTGATTACTTTACTAAGTGGGTCGAAGCAACTTCCTACGCCTCTGTTACAAAGAATGTGGTTGCCCGTTTCATCAAGCAGAACCTCATATGCCGGTATGGTATCCCCGACAGGATTATCACGGACGACGGTACAAATTTGAACAATACTATGATCACCGCTCTGTGCGAGCAGTTCAAGATTTATCATCACAATTCATCTCCCTATCGGCCGAAGATGAACGGTGCTGTTGAAGCCACGAACAAAAATATCAAGAAGATCATTCAAAAGATGACAATCACCTACAAGGACTGGCATGAGATGTTACCGTTTGCTCTACATGGATATCGTACCACGGCGCGTACTTAAACAGGGGCAACCCCCTTTTCTTTGGTATATGGCATGGAAGCTGTTTTACCTATGGAAGTTCAGATTCCTTCTTTGAGGATTATGAAGGATGTCGGTTTGAGTGAAGACGATTGGATTCAGACCCAGCTTGATCAACTTAACTTGATCGACGAGAAGCGACTTACTGCTGTTTGTCATGGTCAGACGTATCAAAAACGGATGATCAAGACTTTCAACAAGAAAGTCAGGCGTCAGGTATATCAAGTCGGAGATCTTGTAATCAAGCGGATCATCTTGTCGCAAAGTGATCCCAGGGGCAAGTGGACTCCTACCTACGAAGGACCATTTGTGATCAAGAGCATCTTTTCTAGTGGGGCAATGATTCTGACCACCATAGACGGCGACGACTTGCCGCACCCTGCGAACGCAGACATAGTCAAAAGATACTACGCATAAAATGACCCGATAAGTCGAAAACCCTAAAGGGCGACTTGGGAAAAAATGGGCATCCTGGTGAATCGAAAACCCGAAAGGGCGGTTCAGGCAAAAATTAGGGATAAACAAAATCTGTACACCCGGCAAGTTGAAAACCCGAAAGGGCGACTTGCGCAAAAAAGGGTTTCCCGGTGGACTGAAAACCCGAAAGGGCGGTCCAGGTAAAAGTTAGGGAATTAAAGCGTATGACTATGTCTCGTCGGATCACTTTAAGAACAATCTCTTAACCAACAAGCTCCAAGCTTCTGATCAATCCAATCATCGGAGGACAAAGCAGCGAATGGACAAGATACTCAGAGTTGTGAAGGCTATAGCAGAATGGGAACCCCATGGAATTGTTACAAATAGCCATCTTTCTTTTTGTATAAATTTTTTTCTCAATTTTATGACAACATTCTCTTACTAGGATGTCTGTTTCCTCTGTACAAAGATACTTACAAAAGTTAATACAAAGATATTTCAAAGTGCAGAAATTTGCTTGCCTTTCCTTTCTTTTTACACTTGTGTTTTATTTGAAAACGTCCAAAGTTTTGTTAAATAGGCATATGCATTTGAATATAATCACTGCTTACAAATGAAACGAAATTGAGAAAGGATAATTACTGATAGGTTGAAGGTGTAAGAAGATATCTTTGTGCTATTCCAGAAGAAATCCCCTACAGTACACCATTCAGATCCTCAACAAAGCTAAAACCTTAGAGTATGTATCCCCAGCGGAGTTAAATTTCAAGATCCCCAGCGGAGCCATTATGTTCTAGACTTTATCCCCTAGCGGAGTTAAGTTTCAGAATTCCCATCAGAGATAAGTCTCTAAACTCCCAATCCCCAGTGGAGCCCGAAAACCCTGAAATACATATCCCCAGCGGAGCCAGATTGTACTAAACCTTCTTCCCCAACGAAGTCAAAATTCCCACTATCAATCCCCAGTGGGAACCATTCAGTGTTCCCAACTTCCCCAGTAGATTGGCGTACAACCCAAGCTCCTGATTTCACCGGCCGAGTAAACATTCTCCCCACAAAGTTATTTCCCAGCAGATCGAAGATTCTCGGTCTCATTTCTCCAGCAGAAGCTTCCCAGGTTTTAACTCCCCAATAGAGATTTTCAGAGTTTTCCTTATTTCCCAGGAAAGTCATGAAGGATTCTCATTCCCCGCAGAAGTTATCAAAGCTCTTGCTAATCCCCACAAGTCACCGAGGATTTTCAATCCCCAGCAGTGGTCCCAGGATTTCCCATTCTCAACAATCAAAGATCTTTAATCCTCAAGTAGTCAGCAAGGATTCCTCATCTTCAACAATAAAAGATTTTTGAATCCTCAGCATCGGTCAGGAATTTATTTTCTCCGGCAGCAGTCAAAGATTTCTTTATCTCCAGTTATCAAGGATTTATTTTCCTCATCAAGACAACTACTCAGCTTACATGCACACCCATTACATTCATATATCATAAACATTGATGAAACACCGTTCATTGCATCATACATATCATGCAACATGACTTTGTGTTTTAGCTAACATTTTACTCTTTTCAGGATAAGATTAAAAGGCTATCGTTAACAACTATTCAGATACAGTATGGATACACCCCAGACACGGCTGTCATTCTATTACTCATTCAGAATTTCAAGTCAAAATACAGGTGTAGATACACCCCAGACACGGCGGTCATTCTATTACTCATTCAGACTTTAGCAATCCGATACAGACTAGATACGCTCCAGACACGGCGGCCATTCTATCTCTCATTTAGATTCAACTATCAACTTCAAAGTTCAGATACGCTCCAAACACGGATGCCTCTCTGGCCCTTACACCAGAAGTTTGATTCTCCCCAGTGCGGTCGCCACGGAAGTCATTCTGTCACTTATTCAGATCACATTTACAGTACGGATACACTCCAGACACATACGTCATTCTGCTACTCATACAGATCTCAACTTCAGATACAGTCCAGATATGCTCCAGACACGGTTGCCATTCTGTCACTTATTCAGAACTTATCCCCAGCACACAGTTGCTCCATACACAGATGTTTCTCTGTTACCCATTCACAATACAGATACACTCTAGACACGACATTCATTCTGATATTTATTCAAAGTTCAAATACAGTTACAACTCGGATACACTCCATACACGGACGCCATTCCTTTGCTCATACAGACTCAGTCTCCAGATACAATTCAAATGCATTCCAGACACGGATACCATCTTGATGCTCATTCTTCTGACCTACAACACTGCAGTTCAACAAACATCTCAGGTGGAATCTTTAAGCCCATCTCCAGTAGGATTCTACCATCTCCAAATGGCATCTTTAAGCCCATTCCCTCAACAATATTTTGACGAGTGCAAATTTACGGGCACTCTAGTGTCCAATCCTCTTTTACCTTCGAGTCACGAAAGGCAGACTTGCCAATCTAACTCTTCAGGTTCAATAAGATTGAACAGGGGCAACTGTTGTACCACAAAATTTTCCCTCTCATTTTATCAACATTTCTCATCACAAGACTCTTGGAACTCAAGACCAAGCTAGGGTTTGCTCTGCTCAAGACATCTCCTTGCACTGTTGACCTGAAATTAGGGTTTGAGTTTGCACAGGGATTTTTGGACCTTCAATTCCCAAATTGACTTTCATACTTCATGTTGGACTAATAACTTTTCCCATACCAAGTTTCAAGCCTTGAATCAAATTTTTGCCTAGTCAATTGGACAGTTGACCTAGAAATCAGCTGTATTGGGGAAAAAGTCAAATGTGGCCAATTTACAGTCAAACTTCATGAATTTTGACCCACATCAACATTATGAACTCATATGAACCATTTGATCAAGTTTGGACCACAATTCCATAAAAAATTTGATCAGATCACCAAAAGGGCAAAATGGTCATTTTTAGGGTTTTGATTGTACAAAGGCAATTTTTGACTATTTGACCTAGCCAATGGAAAATTAAGCTCAACCATGGACTCAAGGACTCAATGGCATCATCTTGACTTATTCAACAAGTTCAAAAGATCTCAAATGCATAGGATTGACAAATGAATTTGTCAGTCAACTAATCAATATTTGATTGTACACTGAAAAGTCAAACTTTGACTTTTTGGTCAAAGTCAAGTGCCAAGGGTCATTTTTCATAAAGACGTGTCAAAATATGAAACTTGTTCATCAAGAAACCCAAAATTGCAAATTAGGGTTTGAAATTAAAAAATTTCATAACTTAGAATTTTTCTAAGTTATGAAATTTTCTTAATTTTTCCTAACTTTGCCCCACATTTTCACCATGATGAAAATGGATTCAAACAAAACTTACAACATGAAAGTTTTAGTACTCCACAAAGTATAAAACTTTGATTCACAAAGTTTTCTCAAAAGAAGCTTGGATCTCAAGTTATGATTTTTGGAATAAGGGTCCCTAAAACTTTTAACTTAGAGAAATTTTGCCCTAGTTTAGGCAGGATTTTTGACCCATCTTCTTGGACATTTTTCATATAGTTCCACTTGGAGTCTCAAGTTGCATTTCAAATATGGATTATATTACTTGTTTTAAGCTTTCCGAATTGTCTAAGAACTCCTTAAACACATTTGTGGTTAGGGAGAATCGAATGCTTGAAGTTGGCAAAAACTCACTTTGTAACCATGGCCAATACATGTTCATACAAGTTGCAAAATCTGATCAAACTAGCTTTGTACTTGATTACAGGTCTCTAAACCAATTTACACTCAAAAATTGAATGTAAATACATTGGACATTGGTGTTATTCTGATCATTAGAGCTTGGCACAATGAATAATTCCCTTTTGGGCATAAAGGTAGCACTTCCATTTACATAAAGCATGCTTTATGTCAAGTTTCATTTCTTGAGCCATACACCAAGCCCTTTGCTGCAAACAAGGCTCCCTAATGTCAGGAAAAGTTCAACAACTTTGTGCAGCTAGGTTACAAGCCAGTACAACCATTGCATTGTCAACTCTCACTTTTTGCTTCAAAACCAAGTCATTGTGCCAAAAGTCCATAACTTTGGTATCTGATATAATCAAGTTAAGCTAAAATTTCAAACAAGTTTTGCACATCCTTGTGAGCCAGAAATACGAGTCATTCAGCCCTCAAACACCCTTGTACACAAAAATCACATTTTCTTGCAAAACAGGGCAGGCCCTACAGAATCACTTCCATTTCCACATCCACTCGTGCGTTTTGCTTGCAACTTGTTCCAATACCTTCCATTCAACTCACTCAAGCTATCCCAAACCTCCATTGCCAACTGTATCTCCATTTACAGTGTTCACCATTTTTGTTTTGAAGCTTTGCAGGTTGAGTTCTGTAGAGAGATTCAGGCCATTTCAAAACAAACTAAGCATTGGGAAAGGTCCAGGGAACATCAAGCAAGCTCAAAAGAACCTCAGGCCTCACTGAAAGTTGCTGCATTGTCCAACTCGAATCCAACTGAAATAGGTTTTTCATCAACTTCTATCTCTCTATTTAGGAACGTTTAGCCTTAGGTTTGTGAATGAAAGATGTAGTACTCATTGCCCTGAAACCATACATATGCTCAGTTTCCATTTATATTAAACGTGCTAAGAGAATTTCATCCATGAACATGCTGAAAAAGTTAGGTCAGATTTTAGGGCCAGAGAAATTCTCTCTGATCTTTGAGAGTTAGGATTAATGCTTTATATGGTTAAATTCGTATTTAAATTCTCTACAAGTTTCATGTTTTGAGTTTTGGCAAAAGATCACGTTTCCAGGAGTTAGCAGTTTATACAGGGCAAGCGCGCGTTTGTCACAAGGAAGAAGATGAAGTGGAAATGGGTTGGGCCTATTTTGTTCTTCTTTTTGCACCCCTATGCTTGCTTTTCACACCCACTGGCCCAATTTCTTGTATTTTCGTTATTTTTGCATTTTTATTTCATTTCTGACTTTATCATTTTATTTCCAAACATAAAAAATGCTCAAAAAATATTTTCATAAATTTTTACATTTATTTGGTATTTATTTTAATTATTTCTACCATTAAAACATTTTTTATACTTTTATATTATTTGTTTAAATTTAATTATAATGTAAATAATACTTTTATTTTCATTTCTTATTTTTATTCACATTGAAAATATTTTCTTGAATATATTTTATTTTTGTAAATATTATACTTTATTTTATTAAAAAAAACATAGAATAAAAATACAAAAATAGCACATTTTTATTTTTATTGTTATTTTATACTAAAAAAACACTTTTTTTCAATATTTTTTTATTTTGTACATATTAATATATTTTTGTATATAAATAATATAATATATTATTTTCCTAAAAGAATTAGGGTTTACCCCTTAATTAAATAAAATCAACTTTTTATTTTATTTCTTTACATCTTTTTCACATTAAAAATATTTTACATACATAAACAAATAAAAATTTCTTTTTACATAATACATTTTATTTAACATTTATTTATTTTTTTTATTTAAATAATTGTACATTTAAATATTATGCATTGTAAATTCAATTTGGTTGTAATAACTTAGGATTTAAATTTCTTGCAAAATAATCCCCTATTCAAAATTGTACCCCCTCCCTATATCAAAGTTGTAATAGCTTAGATTTATTTTTACGCACTTAAATGCTTTCAATTATGCCATGATTAGAGAATTAGGGTTTGTATGCCAAAATCAAAACCAACAAATAGTTTGACCTAATCAAAGACAAAAATGCATGAAAAAACAAACACAATACACACTTGCACCCTTAGGGTTACAATCCATTTGTTGCCTTCAAAAATGGGCCATGGTATGCATGTTAAGTACTTTGGCAAAACAAAAACAAAACAAAGATCATAGTCCCTCGATGACGCTATCTGAGTTGCCTAAACAAAAATGATCAAGTCCCTTAAGAAAATTGCCAAAGATACTTGACACAATTGCTATCATGGTCTATACGATGACCCGCGCCTGTCCCGTTTAACATCCTAACACAAGGTTGTTCACCAAATGCAATGGTGAAACAACACTATTAAAAGGGTTAAAAACATAAGAAAGATCTTTGAGTAAAATAGGGTAGATAGCTCTTAGTTACTTGATCAAAAGCTTGCAAAACATCCTTGCTGTCTTCAAACACACTTCACAACACAATTTCAAAACCCTACTTTTAAACATTGAAAAACTTTTCAAAAAGACAAAAACACCTTTGTATACATTCAAACAAGAATCATTACAAAGGTTTCCACAACGATGGTCTCTTTTCAAAACATCTTTCAAAACCACACACAAAGCACCATTTCAAACCATTGAAGAGCACCATTTCAAACAATTGACAAGCAAAGCAAGTGATCTAAACAAGTAACTAAGAGCCCATGGAAAACCATGGATGAAAAGGGTGCTTGCACCTTCCCTTTTCATAATCTACTCCCTGAACCCAAGAAAACATCTCAAAGGTCTTTCCTGTGCTTTTTGACCTTTCCTTAGGATAAAATAAAAAGTCGATGGCGACTCTTGCTAAACCGAAACATTTGCGAACACAAACGCAAAACATCAAGTGAGTTCTCCCACTGTATCACACTAAGCATTGATAAAGGTTGATGGAACTTCAAGCAAGCTCACACGACTTTCAGGCCTCACTCAAAGTTGCTACATTGTCATAGCCAAACTCAACTAAACAAGGTATTTTCTAAGTTTCTATCTCTCTATTTAGACATCCTTAGGCTTAGGTTTGTGAAGCAAAAATGTAGTCTTTAATGTGATTGAGTTGTACATATGCATAGCTTCCATTTATATTAACTGAGCTAGGAGAATTTGGATGATGAACATGCTGAAAAAACTAGGTCAGAATTTAGGGCCATTAAAATTCTCTCTGATCTTTGAGAGTTAGATCAAGTTTTTTATATCATTGAAATCGTGACTAAAAATACTAAAAGTTTCATATTTTAAGTTTTGGATTTCATGCAAGCATGAGCAAGAACAAATTTTGAAGTACAGGACGCGCACGTGTTTGTTCAAAGGACAGGGATGAAGTGAAGTGGGCCCGGCGCGCTTGGGCTTGTTTCTTTTTGCACCCCGTTTTTGCTTTTGCACCCCCTTGGCCCATTTGCTATATTTTGTATTATTTTTCATTTCTTTTATATTTTCTGACTTTATTATTATTTTTCTTGAACATTAAAAAATCAAAAATATTTTCTTAATTTTTGCATTTTTATTTTATTTATTTTATTTTTTTTTTGGCATAAAATTAGTTTATTAATAATAATATACTTTATTTTCTTGAATAAAAATTGTAAATAATCTAAAAATATTATATATTTTCATTTTTATTGTTTATACACTTAAAATCATATTTTCATACATATTTCAATTTTTAACATTTTTGAATATATTATTATTATTTTTCTTAAATAAAAGGATAAATAAATAATTAGGAAACATTATTTTCTTAAAACAAAAAATTAGGGTTTTCACCCTTTCAAAAATAATCATTTTATTTTCTTATTTTCTAAGACATTAAATAAATTCATTTTTACATACATAAAACAATTACAAAAACATTTTTGCATATTTACATTTTATTGTACATTTAAATAATTGTTCATTTATTGATTGTATAAATTCAATTGGGATGTAATAGTAAATTAGGGTTTTATTTTTGTGCAAATACCCCCTATTCAAACTTGTACCCCCCCTCCCCATAATATTGTTGTAATAGTCTAGACTTACTTTTCGCATTTTATTGCTTTTATATGCATGTTTAGTAAATTAGGGTTTTGTATGCAAAGACCAAAAATCAAACAAATAGCATGACTTAACACAAGACAAAAATGCATGAAAAATGACAACACCTTGCACACAAGCACCCCTAGGGTTTCATCCACTTTGTTGCCTTAAAACATGGCCATGGTATGCATGCTAGGTATCTTGGCAAAATCAATCAAAACAAAAAGATCATAGTCCCTCGATGATGCTATCTTGGTTTCCTATACAAAAATGACCTTAGTCCCTCAAAAAACTTGCTAAGATACTTGGCACAATTGCTATCATGGTCATACGATGATCCACGTCCGTCCCGCTTAACATCCAAAGATAATATTGTTTACCAAATACAATGGTAAAACAACAATGTCAAAGGGTTAAAAATGTGTAGGAAAGACTTTTGATTAGGTAGATGCTCCTAGTTACTTGATCAATTTGCAAACCATCCTTGTTATTTTCAAACAAACACACACACACAATTTCAAAAATTTCCAAACAAACTTTCAAACATTGAAACATTTTTTTCAAAAGACATACATATTTGTATACATTCTTCAAACAAGAATCATTACAAAGATTGCCAAAACGATGGCCTCTTTTCAAAATACTTTAAAAACCACACAAAGCACCATTTCAAACAATTGAAAAAGAAAAGCAAGTGATCTAAACAAGTAACTAAGATCCCATGGAAAACCATGGATGAAAAGGGTGCTAGCACCTTCCCTTTTCATAATCTACCCCCCCAAACCCAAGAAAACATCTCAAAGGTCTTTCCTGTGCTTTTTGACCTTTCCTTTGGATAAAATAAAAAGTCGGTGGCGACTCTTGCTAAACCGAAACATTTGCGAACACAAATGCAAAACCTTAAGTCAGTTCTCCCACCGCATCACAGAACTGGCGACTCTGCTGGAGACTATTCTAAAAGTGCGGTTACCTTAGGGTTTAGATCAACTTTACATGCTTATCTTGTTTGACTTGTATGCTTTACACTTTGGTTCTATTGTTTGGGTTTGAATCCTCTACCCGGATTTGGGGAAAACATTCATAGGTAAATAGCAATATGTTGTGGAAACTGTGTGGGGTATACTGACACGGTCTAAGCAATAGCTATATTAGTGCGACATATTTGTGGGTATCGGTAGCCTTTGAGTCAATCAAAGAGAATACGGGGCCACTGAGTGATGTCATGAAGCACTAATGGACTTTTAGAACCTTTACTTGACCATCTTGGCCTTTTAGGATGTAGTGAGATGACCGGCTTTGGTGCAGTCCGAAGTTGGTAGATACTCGATACTACACTCATTGAGGGTTGTTTTCTTGGAAGATTTCGGTCGCCAGTAAAGTGGATAAACTGAAACAATGAACACAGAAAATAATCCAATGATATTGAGCTCCTTAGAACCTGGTTACTATTTATAGGACAGGTTGAGCCAACTAAACTTCAAGAGGGTACTTACCTATGAAACCCCATGCAAGCCTGAACTAGGAACTTGTGTGATTTTCTTGTACATATATACTTGTGCATAACATCATGAACATCATGAAGCATCATGAAGCATCATGAAGCATCCGCTAACCATTTCAAGGATTTTGGATTTTCATCTTTGTTCCTGTTTTGTAGGTTATGGAATCACTTCGCAGGAAAACTATCCAAATCAACCTTGTGAGAATTCCTCCTCAACTCAAAGAGCTTACTTCCAAGATTCCAGAGTATTCTCCATTCACTAAGAGACATGGTCGACTTCTCAACTTGGTCAACTCCAACACAGAGGAAGACATGGTGAAAGTTCTCTTCCAGTTCTTTGACCCCTTACACCACTGCTTCATATTTCCTGATTACCAGTTGGTGCCTACTTTAGAGGAATTTTCTCAACTCTTGAGGATTCCTATTCTCCATCAACTACCTTTCAACAGTACGGAAAGAGATCCAAAGCCTGAAGATGTTGCTCAAGCCTTACACTTGCAACCATCAGATGTCAAAGGTCATTGGGAAACCAGAAGTGGTGTCAAGGGTTTCTTAGCAAAGTTCCTGTTTGAGAAAGCTCAAGAGTGCTGGAATTCTCTAGACCTGCAAGCTTTTGAGGAGGTTGTAGCTCTTCTCATCTATGGGTTGGTCTTGTTCCCTAACCCTGACCAGCTTATAGATGTCAATGCTGTGAAAATCTTCATGGCTCACAACCCAGTGCCTACCTTGCTTGGAGATATCTTACACTCTTTTCACACTCGAACAATGAGGAAAAGAGGTGTTCTCATGTGTTGTACTCCTCTACTGGCAAGATGGTTTATTTCTCATCTTCCCCAATCAGTCTTGAAGAATGAGCAAGGCTTGAGGTGGTCACAATGGCTGATGACTCTTACACATTCAGATGTTCATTGGTGTTCTCGATCCAGAGAAAATGTTATCATCATCGACCATTGTGGGGAATTCCCTAATGTCCCTTTACTTGGCATCAGGGGAGGCATCACCTATAACCCTTGCTTGGCTCTGAGACAGTTTGGGTATGCCCGAAGGGATGGCCCACATGACATGCTGATTCCAGACTTGGTTTTTAACTTCGACAGCGACGATCAAGGACTTCGACAAAGGTTCATCTGAGCTTGGAGGATGCCCAACAAGGTAGACATTAAGACCTTGGGACACAAGAATTCCATCCCCCTTGAGCCTTACCTCAAGTGGGTACGAACCCGTGCCCAAAGTCTTATGATGCCTTACCCCTACATTCTCCCTGTGATTATAGAGCCTGTTAAGGAAGGAGAGGTTCCATACACCCTCCTACATCCTGACATGCCAACATCACTCAAAGACCTGCAAAGGAGTTGGATACAACTCAACGGAGAACGCGATACTTTTGAAGCCCAATTCTACGCCAGCGAGAAAAAGGTTTTAGAACTTACTCGTCAACTTCACGAAGAGAAGACTCTCAACACCTACATTGCACCGAAGAGAATGTGCAACGCCTTTTTACATTAGAATTTTGTATTATTTTACCCATGGGGCATTGATGTACTAACAATTCTATCTTATTAATATGACGTGTGTTTCTTTTTTGTTTAAAACGAATTTGAATTTATGAATCCTTGAAAGCATTACATGAATACATATCATTCATCATATGCATAAACAGGTCTTCACACCAAGTTTTCTCATCTCTCTGTTGTTTATTTCAGCAAGATGGATATTGAACAAACGGTCAAAGACTTGCAAGCTCAGAATTCACAATTCCAACAGCTACTCATGACCCTGGCTAAGGGGCAGGAAGAGCTCAAGACTCTGTTAGAGAAGGAAAAATATAAAAAGAAGAAGAAGAGATTTGGTGTGGCTACCTTGGGCAGAAGATTTGAAGGTCAAGCCAGAAGGGTCCTAGATTTCCCATCAACATCTGAAAAGGGTGAAGGAAAGGGTAAAGGAGTTGCAGTGCCTTCTGATTCTAAAGCTAAAGAATAGGAAGATGAGGATTAATCAGAACAACAGTATCCTCTTGCAGATGAAAAATACAAGAACTTGGAAGAACGTCTGGCAGCTATGGAGATTCAGAGAGTGCCTGGGATAGACTTTGAAGAGTTAGGGTTGGTTTCTGGAATAGTTATCCCTCCGAAGTTTAAAGTACCTCTTTTTTCTAAGTACGATGGGGTGTCTTTCCCAAAGATGCACCTACGATCTTATGCCAGGAAAATTCAACCACATTCTTCTGACAAAGACCTGTGGGCCCACTTCTTCCAGGACAGTTTGTCGGGGACGCAGTTAGATTAGTTCTACCAGCTAGAGAGGTCTGATGTGCATAATTTGGAGGATTTAGTTGCCGCCTTTTACAAGCAGTATCAATATAATATGGACTTAGCACCAACCCGTACTCAATTACAGAGTATGTGCATGGTCTCAAATGAAGGTTTCAAAGAGTATGCCCAGAAATGGAGAGACTTGGCAGGACGAGTACAACCACCTCTATCCGAGAGGGAGCTAGTAGACATGTTCTTGGGGACTCTGTTAGGTCCTTTCTTTAATCACCTGATAGGAAGTTCGTCTGTGGGGTTCACCGAGTTAATTCTAACTGGTGAGAGAGTTGAAGCTGGAATCAAGAGTGGTAAAATTCAAAAAGATACATCTACTTCCGCTGCCATCAAAAAGCCTTTTCCAGCAAAGAAGGAAGTATCAACTGTCTACTCCCAAAGAGGTCAAGGAAGAGTTGAGCGCCGGCCAACAGTGAGGGCCGTAATGATTCAGAAGTCTACAACTGATCAGCCCAGAAATAATCAACCCAGAACCAACCAAGCAAGGGTGGAAAGGCCTGTACGACAATTCACCCAGATAAACATGACTCCCGCTCAGGTTCTACCCCACCTCTTGAAGTTAAACCTTACCAGTTTGAAAGAGGCCCCAAAGAATTCAAATACAACTTCTCCTTACTACCATTCGAACGCCAAGTGTGCTTATCATTCAGGGAGTATAGGGCACGACACCAACAATTGTTGGGCCCTCAAGAATAAGATTCAAGATTTGATAGATGCTAAAGAAGTTGAATTCGACGCCTCTGAAAAGCCGAATGTGATCTCTGCTCCAATGCCAAGGCATTTCTATAATGCCCATGCTGTTGAAGAGGACCTGTTTGTTGCTACTGTTGATGATTTGATGATTCCGTTACCGATAATCAAGCTGAATTTGTTGAAGGCTGGGATTTTCCCAGGTTGTGAAGAAGATTGCTGCCTTTGTTCATCCTTATCAATCGACTGTCCGTTGTTGAAGTTAGGCATCCAACGCCTAATGGATAACCAAGAAATCCTTTTTGAAAAGACTCATGTTACACCGACTCCTGTCATTGATGTTTCGATAATAACCATATCCGCCAATCTTTCCAAGGTCTCCAAAAGACCTGTTAAGATTACATCCACTCCGAAGATTGCACCTTTGAAGATAACCATGCCTGGGCCCGTCCCATACAAGTCCAACAAATCAATACCGTGGAACTATGGTGGAGAGATCTATTACCACGGTATTAAACAAATTGAATCAAATGAAGAGAGTTCTGATGAAGAGACTTCCGACATTGGAAACATCGCTGGAACGAGCAAAATCACCCGCAGTAGAAGGATTTTCTCTCCACAGATTTCCCCTCCAAAGGAAATCGTTGGACCCTCAAATGCTCCTAAGGTTACCCCTGCGCCGGTCAACATATCTGCAAGAACCCCAATTATTGAAGAAGTTGTAACTCCTGTGGTTGTCCCCTCTGCTGCTGATGATGATAAAGGGAAAGGGATCCAAGAAGAGTCTGTCAGGATGAGGGCTCAGCCATTGGTCATCCCTGAGACCTCTCAAAAAGAAATGGAAGAGATTTTGAAAATAATCAAGAAAAGCGATTATGATGTTGTGGAATAATTGGTGCAAACCCCCTCAAAGATCTCTATGTTGGCCCTGCTGCTTTGTTCAGAGGCTCATGCTAAAGCACTGATCAGATTTTTGAAGACAGCCCACGTGCCACAGAAAACCTCCGCGAATCAGTTCCAGGAATGTGTAGCTAGATTAACAGTTGACAATGGTCTAGGATTCTCCGATGTCGATTTAACATCTAAAGGGAAAAAACATATATGTCTTGTTGAAGAAAGCCTTGGATAGGCTGGATTGTGAAGGTCTAACCCTGAAGCCCAGCAATATAATTGTCAGAGCCTTTGATGGTTCTAAGAGGATGGTTCACGGGGAGGTAGACATCTCGATTAAAGTGGGAACTGAAACTTTCAACTCCACATTCTATGTGATGGACATCCGTCCTTCCTATTCTTGCTTGTTGGGAAGACCCTGGATTCACCATGCTGGAGCCGTCACTTCTTCTCTACATCAAATGCTCAAGTACCCTGTCCAGGGGAAAATCATAACTATTCATGGCGAAGAGGAAAACATGATCAGTCATCTGAACTCCTTCCGTCATGTGGAGTTAGATGACGAATTCATCGAAACCCCTTTTCAGCATTTTGAAGAGGTAGCTCAGGAGATTGCAGTAACCAAAACAGTGTCTTCTGTACCCATGATTACCAAACCTGTGCCTCGGATGTCATCCCTCAAAGATGCAAAGGCTGTGATTGAAGAAGGAGGAAGCACAATCTGGGGGCAACTTCCAGACTTTCCTCGCAAATCAGATAAATTCGGCTTGGGTTTCACTGCTTCTGCTCAAAGGGTTGTACGTTGTGCACGTGCTAGAGGGCCACCAGTGAAGATCACCCATCATGGAGTCAATGCTTTGGAGGATGGTGAAGAGGAGAGAAGACTGGAAGACTGGATTTTCCCTACTGTTGACGGAGGACTGTGCAACTGGGAGGCAAAAGACTTTGTTCCGATTAATTTCATACCGCAGTAATTTATCTTTCAAACATTTCTGTTGGTTTTTAATAATTCTCAAACAATTCGTACACTTTTAACCTTGTGCCTTACCCGAGGTACATAGGTCCATTTGTAAGGGTTTAATTTTTCATCTTCATATGCCATTTTAATGAATCATGGATGTTTTCACATATAAACTTTTGTGTTCATTGTCTTTCTTTTTACATTTTATTTGTTTAAAGGTGGCTATCCCTTACACACACCCACGCTCACAAATGCAGGTACCCTTCCATTCCGGATTCCATGGGTAACAATTCTGCTATGGCCTTCAGTGACTCTGAAGATCTGGTCTACCATGCCGAATACGAAGGTGATGAAGATTGTGAGGTGCCGGGAGAGTTGGCTAGACTGCTACAACAGGAAGAAAGGGCTATTCTACCTCACGAGGAGCTGTTAGAGACAATCAACCTGGGTACTGAGGAAGACAGAAAAGAAGTCAGAGTGGGTGCCAACCTAGAGCCAAGTGTTAAAGAGCACCTAGTTCAGCTATTGAATGAATATGTTGAGATCTTCGCCTGGTCATATGAAGACATGCCGGGACTCGATATAGATATTGTGGTACACCTTCTACCCACAAGAGAAGACTGTCCACCAGTTAAACAAAAAGCTCGTCGCATGAGGCCCGACATGTCTGAAAAGATCAAAGCAGAAGTTATGAAGCAGTTCAATGCTGGATTTCTTGCTGTTACTTCCTATCCATAATGGGGTGCTAACATTGTGCCAGTGCCTAAGAAGGACGGCAAAGTCAGAATGTGCATGGATTATAGAGACTTAAACAGGGCTAGCCCTAAAGATGACTTTCCACTTCCACACATTGACATCTTGGTTGACAATACAGCTCAACATAAAGTATTTTCTTTCATGGACGGATTTTCAGGTTACAACCAGATCAAAATGGAACCTGAAGACATGGAGAAAACTACTTTTGTTACACAGTGGGGTACTTTATGCTACAGAGTGATGCCATTCGGACTGAAGAATGTCGGGGCAACCTATCAACGTGCCATGGTAGCTTTGTTTCATGATATGATACATCATGAGATAGAGGTCTACGTAGATGACATGATAGCCCGATCACAAACTGAAGAAGAACACCTCGACCATTTGCAAAAGATGTTTGTCAGGTTGAAGGAGTACAAGCTCAGACTGAACCCTAACAAGTGCACTTTCGGAGTCAGGTCTGGTAAACTCTTGGGTTTCATTGTCAGCAACAAAGGAATCGAGGTTGATCCTGCCAAAGTCAAAGCTATACAAGAAATGCCTGCTCCTCGCACTGAAAAGGAAGTCAGAGGTTTCTTGGGGCGCCTAAACTACATTGTTAGGTTCATTTCTCACCTAACATCTACCTGTGAGCCGATCTTCAAGCTGTTGAAGAAAGATCAGGTGATTAAGTGGAATGATGACTGTCAAGTTGCTTTCGTAAAATCAAGGAGTATTTGCTAGAACCTTCTATCTTGATGCCTCCCGTCGAAGGAAGACTGCTAATCATGTATCTGACTATTTTGGATAACTCAATGGGGTGTGTAATGGGCCAACATGATGAGTCTGGCCGAAAAGAGCATGCCATTTATTACCTTAGCAAAAAGTTTACCGACTGTGAGACCCGATACTCACTACTCGAGAAAACTTGATGCGCTTTGGTATGGGCTGCTCTCCGGCTAAGGCAGTATATGTTGACTCATACCACTCTACTGATATCTAAGATGGATCTGATCAAAATACATCTTTGAGAAGCCTGCTTTGTCTGGAAGAATAGCTAGATGGCAGATGATCCTGACCGAATACGATATCCAGTACACGACCCAAAAAGCTATAAAGGGGAGTATACTAGATGACCATCTGGCTCATCAGGCTGTCGAAGATTACCAATCCATGAAGTTTGACTTCCCCGACGAAGACATTATGACCTTGGACAACATTGAAGACTTTAGACCATATGACGAACCTGAACAAGGATCCCGATGGACCCTGTACTTTGATGGTGCCTCTAATGCACTTGGCAACGGTATCGGCGCGGTACTCATCTCCCCATATGGTTGCCATACTCCTTTCACCGCCAGACTTTGCTTCAACTGCACCAACAACATGGCCGAGTATGAGGCTTGTATCTTTGGTCTCAAGGCTTCCATAGACTTGGGAATCAAATCTCTGATTGTGTTTGGGGACTCAGCTTTGGTCATCAGTCAGATCAAAGGAGAGTGGGACACTAAACATCCCAACCTCATCCCTTCCAAAGAACATGTCTTGACATTGTTACCACATTTCGAGCAGATTACCTTTGAGCACTTCCCGCGAGAAGAAAATCAGCTAGCAGATGCTCTAGCTACGATGTCATCCATGTTTAAACTTAACTGGGATAATGAGGCTCCCCAAATCACCATTGAGCGGATGGACGAACCTGCACATTGTCACGAGATTAATACCGAATAAGTAGTGGACCGACCTTGGTTTCATGAAGTCAAAAGGTATCTCGAGGCTCAAGAATATCCTGAAGGAGCTTCAGTCAACGACAAAAAGTTCTTGAGGAGATTCTCTGCCAAGTTCTTCTTGAGCAATGGTATCCTATACAAGCGCAATCATGATTGCATTCTGCTCCGTTGTGTGGACAAGGTTGAAGCTGAGCAGATCATGGCTGAACTGCATAATGGTACCTTTGGCACTCACTCTAGCGGACATACGATGGCTAAGAAGATTCTACGGGCAGGCTATTACTGGTCTACCATGGAAGCTAACTGCTATCATCATTCTCGTACTTGTCACAAATGTCAAATCTATGTGGACAAGGTACACATACCTCCAGTTCCTCTCAATGTCTTAACAGCTCCTTGGCCATTCGCTATGTGGGGAATCGACATGATTAGGGAGATCAAGCCTACAACATCCAATGGACACCTCTTCATTCTGGTGGCCATTGATTACTTCACCAAGTGGGTCGAAGCAGCGTCCTTCGCATCCGTTACAAAGAATGTTGTTGCCCGCTTCATCAAGAAGAACCTCATTTGTCGGTACGGCATCTGTTGTACCCCAAAATTTGCCCTCCCATTTCCTCAATATTTTCTCACCACAAGACCCTTGGAGCTCAAGATCCAGTTAGGGTTTTCCTCTGCAAGACTTCTCCTAGCACTGTTGGCCCAAATTAGGGTTTGTGTTTGCACAAAGATATTTTGACCTAAAATGCCTAAGATGACTTTCATGCTTCATGTTGGACCCCCAAGTTTATCCATACCAAGTTTCAAGCTTTGATTCCAACCTTTGCCCAGTCAATTGGACAGTTGACCTAGAAATCAGCTGTATTGGAAAAAAAGTCAACTGTGGCCAATTAACAGTCAAATCTCATGGAAATTGACCCACATCAACATTATAAACTCATATGGACCATTTGATCAAGTTTGGATCACAATTCCACAAGAAATTTGATCAGATCACCAAAAGGGCAAAATGGTCATTTTTAGGGTTTTGACTGCACAAAGGCAATTTTTGACTGTTTGACCTAGCCAATGGCAAACCAAGCTCACATATGGACTCAAGGACCCCATGGAATTGTCTTGACATACTCAACAAGTTCAAAAGATTCCAAATGCACAAAATTGACAGTTGAATTTTCCAGTCAATTGATCAATTTTTGACTGTATACTGAAAAGTAAAACTTTGACTTTTTGGTCAAAATCAAGTGTCAATATTCATTTTTCATCAAAACATGCCAAATCATGAAACTTGTTCATCAAGAAATCAAAAATCACAAATTAGGGTTTGAAATGAAGATTTTTCATAACTTAGAATTTTTCTAAGTTATGAAAAACCCTAATTTTTTCCTAACTTTGTCCCACTTTCTCATCAAGATGCATTTGGATTCAAGGAAAAGTCAAAACATGAAAGTTGTAGTCCATGGCAAAATCTACAACTTTGGTTCACAAAGTTTCCTCAAAAGAAGCTTGTAGCTCAAGTTACAATTTTTGGAACAAGGGTACCAAACCATTCTTAACTTAGAGAAATTTGACCTATTTTAGGCAAAGTTTTTACCTAACTTCAAGACCATTTTTCACATGCTTCCACTTGGAATTTCAATTTGAATTTCACAGATGGATTGTAGTACACATTCCAAGCTTTCCAAAATGTCCAAGAACTCATCAAACAACCTCATGGTTAGAGAGAATCAAATTTGGCAAGTTGGGAAAAACTCACTTTGTTTATGGCCAATTTACATGTTCATACACTTGTGCCATTTTGAACTCAGCTTGCATTCCTTGATTACAGGTCCTACATCCCTTTTGCACTCATAAATTTAATGCTAACTCATTGTGCCAAGACCTTATTTTGTGTGTTCAAGCATTGTATGCAAAACTAAGCCATAAGTAGAAAAAGCAAATTATCCATTTTAGAAAAGATGAACTTTATGTCAAAGTTGCAAATCAAGAAGTACAAGGCCATATCTTTGGGAACAAGTTCAGAAGCAAAACACACTGATCAAGAGGAAAGGTTGCAGCATAGATTGGGGGCCTGCATCAGTCTAGAACACAACTTGAACTTTTGTTGCTTAAAGTTGAAGAAAGCTTGCATAACATCTACCAACTATCATCTCAGCCAAGAGAACCTTAAGCAAAGTTATTGTACACTTTCTAAACATCAAACCTAAGCTGAAACACAAGCCAACCAAGTTCCAAACATCCTCAAACACAGAATTACCATTGAACTGCACAAAAACAGGGCATCCTGCACTTGGAATCCCACAGCTCATTTCCATCGTGCATCTTGGCCAAAACCACTTCAAACACTTTCCCTACCATCCATACAAATTGTCCAAAGCATTAGAAGCAGACTGTAACACTCCTAATCAACATCACCATTTTCATTTTTCTGTTTTGCAGTTGAAGTGCCATAACACGATTCACTGGGTTTCAAAGCAAACTAAAGCTTGGAATAGCATCCCTGGACATCAAGGAAGTTATACCAATCATCACCTTGCATTGAAAACACCTCCATCACCAGATACGATTCCAACTGAACAGGTAAGTTCATGAACTCTTATCTCTCTATCCAGGCATAGTTAGGTTTAGATTTGTGAAGAAATTATGTCACATTCATAGCCCTGAACATGCCCATATCATTAGTTTTCATTTATGTTATGTGTGCTTAGAGAATTTTAAGTCTGAACATTGAATAAAAATTAGGTTAGGAATTGGGGGAGAAGAAATTCTCTTTCATTTCTGAGAGTTAAATCATGTTCTTTATATGCATGAACTCGTGAGATGATGCTTTACATTTTTTGTGTTGTGAGTTTTCATTAAAAGTCAAAGAATCAGGTTCTTGTTGTGGAAGCAAAGAGGCGCGCATTTTCAAACAGAGATGGCTGGAGGTTGAAGAAGCTTGCTTTTGGGCTGGGCCTGTTTCATTTTTATTTTTTGCACCATGCTTTTACAACTGCACCCCCCTGGCCCATTGTGCTTATTTGAGACATTTTCTTGACTTTTTTTTTTATTTCTGACTTATTTATTTTTTCTCATAATATTAAAAATATAAAAAATGTTTTTCACACCATTTTTATATTTATTAGGCATTTATTTGTTTAAATTGATGTTTGTACATAAATAATACATAATATCTTTTATTTAAAAATACTAAAATTAATACCAATGCATTTTATTTTCTGATTTTTATTTTTATTTTATCTTTTGAAAATATTTTATGAAAATGTACTTTTTTTTGTAAATATTAAATATTTTTTTTTGTACATATTTAATATATTTATCATATAATATAAATATTTACATATTTATTAGAATATTTAGGATAAAATACAAAATATATACATTTTTATTTTTATTAATATTTAACATTAAAAATACCTTTTTGACAAATATACTTCTCTTTTATTTATTTTTTGTATATAATTAATAAATATTGAATATATTATACAATAAATACTTTTATTTGTAAAAATTAGGGTTTTTGCCCTAAATATAAAAATGCCCAAAAATTAATACTTTTATTTTTGTTTTCTTGACACATAAAAAACACTTTTTTTACATACACATAAAAAATCATTTTTGCATCTTGCATATTTATCTTATTTTATTTAATTATTGCATATTAAATAATTTGTATAATTCCATTTGGATTGTAATAGTTTAGGATTTAATTTCTTGCTAAAATATCCCCATTTGAACATTTGTACCCCCCTTCCCATATATTATGTTGTAATAACTTAGGAACTTTATTTTTCGCATTTTAAAGCTTTCTAATTATGCCATGTTAGAATTAGGGTTTGTATGCAAATCAATCAACCAAAAATAGTTTGACCTAAATTCAAGATAAACAAGCATGAAAATGGACAACACTAATCACACTTGCACCTCTAGGGTATTCCACTTGTTGCCTTCAATAATGGGCCATATTGCATGTTAGGTCTCTTTGGGCAAAACAAACACAATTCAAATGATCATAGTCCCTCGATGACGCTTTCGAAAGTTTCCTAAAAAATGATCAAGTCCCTTAAAGAGAATTGCCCAAAGATACTTGGCACCATTTCAATTATGGTCTTAACGATGACCCGCGCCCGTCCCTTTCACATCCTAACACAAGATTGTCCACCAAATGCAATGGTGGAACAAAATTGTTAAAAGGGTTAAAACATAGCAAAGATCTTTGAAAAATTTAGGGTAGATAGCTCTTGATTACTTGCCCCCTTGCAAAACAAAACACTTGCCTATTTTTTAAACCACACATCACTACACTTTCAAAACAACTTTCAAAAACATTGAAAACCTTTTCAAAAGACATACACCTTTGTATACATCCCAACATGGATCATTACAAAGGTTGCCACCACATTGGCTTCTTTTCAAAACATTTTCAAACCCACACACACAAAGCACCATTTCAAACAATTGAAAATTAAGGCAAGTTGATCTAAGAAAGTAACTAAGAGCCCATGGATAACCATGGATAGAAAGGGTGCTAATACCTTCCCTTTCTATAATCTACTCCCCGAACCCAAGAAAACATCTCAAAGGTTTTTGCTGTGCTTTTTTAAACCTTTCCTTAGGATAAAATAAAAAGTCGGTGGCGAATCTTGCTCAACCTAAACATTTGAGAAAACAAACGCAAAACCTCAAGTCAGTTCTCCCACCGTATCACAGAACTGGCGACTCTGCTGGGGAAAAATTTAAAAGTGGAGTAACCTTAGGGCTTAGATCACCCTCTTGCATGACTAATTGTTTGTTTTGATTGCTTTATATCTTGGCTCTCTTGTTTGGGTTTACAATCCTACACCCGGATTTTGGGAAACATTCATAGATAGCAATACGTTGTGGAAACTGTGCGGGGTATACCGACACGGTCGAAGCAATATCTATGTTAGTGCGACATATTTGTGAGTACCGGTAACCCTTGAGTTCAATCAAGGAGAGTACGGGGCCGCTGAGTGATGTCACTAAGCACTAATGACCTAGAACCTTACTTGACCATCTTGGCCTTTCATTAGGGGTAGTGAGATGACCGGCTTTGGTGCAGTCCGAAGTTGGTAGATACTCGATACTACACTTATTGAGGGTTGTTTTCTTGGAATATTTTGGTCGCTAGTTAAGTGGCTAAACCAAAACAATGAACAATGAAAACAATCCAGTGATATTGAGCTCCTTAGAACCCGGTTACTATTTATAGGACAGGTTTTTAAGCCAACTACACTCAAGAGGGTACTTACCTATGAAACCCCATGCAAGCCTGAAACTAGGGTTTGGTATGATTTGCTTGTACATATGTTTTGTGCATACATCATAAACATCATAAAGCATCATATGCATTTACTAACCACTTCAAGGGTTTATATCTTCATCTTTGTTCTTGTTTTGTAGGTCATGGAAATTCCTCGCAGAAAAACCATCCAAGTCAACCTTGTGAGGATCTCTCCTCAACTCAAGGAGCTCACATCAAGAATTCCGGAAAGCTCATCCTTCAGTGAAAGACATGGTAGACTGCTCATCTTAGTCAACACCAACATTGAAGAAGACATGATGAAAGTGCTATTCCAGTTCTTTGACCCTCTTCACCACTGTTTCACTTTCCCCGACTACCAGTTGGTGCCCACTTTGGAGGAATTTTCTCAACTCCTGAGAATTCCCATCCTTAATCAACTACCTTTCAACGGTACGGAAAAGGAACCAAAGCCTGAAGATGTTGCACGAGCATTACATCTACAGCCATCCGACATCAAGGGGCATTGGGAAACTAGAAGCGGTGTCAAAGGCTTCTTAGCAAAATTCTTGTTTGAAAAGGCACAAGAGTGTTGGAACTCATTGGACCTACAAGCCTTTGAAGAGATTGTGGCACTCCTTATCTATGGGTTGGTCCTGTTCCTAAATCCTGACCAGCTTGTAGAGATCAACGCCGTCAAAATCTTCTTGTACAGAAATCCAATACCAACATTGCTTGGGGACATCCTTCACTCATTTTACACACGAACAATGAGAAAGAGGGGTGTTCTCATGTGATGTACTCCTCTCCTTGCAAGGTGGTTTATTTCTCACCTTCCACAATCTGTCTTGAAGAATGACCAAGGCTCAAGGTGGTCCCAACGGTTGATGACTCTTACTCACTCTGATGTACATTGGTGTTCTCAGTCCAGAGAAAATGTCATCATCGTCGATCGTTGTGGAGAGTTCCCTAATGTTCCATTACTTGGTATTAGAGGGGGCATTACCTACAACCCTTGCCTAGCTTTGAGGCAATTTGGATATGCACGAAGAGATGGCCCTCACGACATGTTGATTCCTGACCTAGTTTTTGACTTCGACAACGATGTGCAAGGACTTCGCCAAAGATTCATCAGAGCTTGGAGGATGCCCAACAAGGTTGACAGCAAGACACTGGGACACAAGAACTCCATCCCTCTTGAGCCTTATCTCAAGTGGGTACGAGCCCGAGCCCAGAGTCTAATGATGCCTTATCCTCATGTTCTCCCTGTGATTAAAGAGCCCGTAAAGGAAGGAGAGGTTCCCTACACCATCCTACATCCTGACATGCCTACATCGTGGGAGGAGATGCAGAAGAGTTGGATCCAACTCAAGGAGGAACGGAACACTTTTGAAGCCAACTTCTACGCCAGCGAGAAGAAGGTTCTAGAGCTCACCCGACAACTCCATGAGTAAGAGGCCCTCAACACCTACATTGCGCCAAAGAGGATGCGCAACGTCTTTTTACCTTAAGAAGTTGTTTTTGTAATATTTGGCCCATGGGGCATTTATGTACTAACAAATTTCTTCTTATTAATATGACGTGCGTTCTTTTTGTCTGCAACAATTGTGAATTTCTAAAATCCTTGAATGCATTGCATAGATAGCATCTCATGCATCATGTGCATAACAGGTACCCTTTTTCTACAGGTTGCTTAATCTTCTTCGCTGTTTATTTTGAACAGTCATCATGAATCCAAAATCATCCAGTGAGCAAGCTATCAAGGCCCTCCAGGCCCAGAATGCCCAGTTTCAAGAGATGGTCATGAGCTTGGCCCAAGGTCAAAAAGAGATGAAGGCTCTGCTCCTAAAGAAGAAGAAGAAGAAGAGGACTGCGTTATTCAACACTAGACGCAGGTTTGGGAACACACTCCATAACGAGGCTGATCCAACTACTTCCTCTGCAGAGAAAGACAGTCCCCAAGGGGGAGGGGCTCCTAGTCCTGCAGTCTCTGACAACGAGACGGATTACAATGACGAACAATACCCTCCTGTCACTGACCGATACAAGCAATTAGAGGACCGCTTGAGTGCCATGGAGATTCAAAATGTGCCGGGGATGGATTTCGGAGATTTAGGGTTATCTTATGGGGTGGTAATCCCACATAAGTTCAAGGCGCCTGCCTTTGCAAAATACGACGGGGCCTCCTGTCCAAAGCTGCATCTCAGATTGTACGTAAGGAAGATCCAACCTTACACGGCAAACAAAAATCTTTGGATCCACTTCTTCCAAGATAGCCTTTCGGGGTCACAACTTGAGTGGTTCTATCAGCTAGATGGAACCAGTATCCGACACTGGGAGGATTTGGCTACCGCTTTTTATAGACAATATCAATACAATTCTGACCTCGCTCCTACGCATACCCAACTTCAGGGTATGTCATTAGGAACGGGAGAAGGATTCAAAGAATATGCGCAAAAATGGAGAGATTTGGCTGGCAGGGTGCAGCCTCCTTTGACTGACCGTGAACTGGTTGACATGTTTCTAGGGACCTTGTCTGGTCCATTCTTCAATCATCTGGTTGGTAATTCCTCCGTTGGGTTTACGGATTTAATCCTGACAGGTGAAAGGATAGAAGCTGGCATCAGGTCAGGAAAGATACAGAAAAGTGCTTCCGCAAGTACTGAGAAGAAACCTTTCAAGAAGGAAGCTAGTGCCGTCTATGGTCCTAGAAGACAAGTCAAGCCAGAACACCGCCAAGCCGTCAATGCCTTGGTAATTTCAAAACCTGTTGCTGCTCCTCAGCAGTACAATCAACAAAGGGGTGAGAGGCCCAAAAGGCAATACACTCGGCTGAGTATGACCTTGTCACAAATCTTACCGCAACTGCTATCAACCAACTTGGTGACCATCAAAGAGGCTCTGAAGGTCGTGAATACTGCATCTCCTAAGTATAACCCAAATGCCCGTTGTGCTTATCATTCTGATAGCCCCGGGCATACTACTGATGATTGCTGGGCCCTGAGAAATAAGGTTCAAGACCTTATCGATGCGAAGGAAATTCAGTTTGAGGCGCCTGAGAGGCCAAATGTTGTAACTGCTCCTATGCCCCAGCATAGAGTAAATGTCGTCGAGGAAGATTTGTATGTTGTTTCGGTGAATGATGTTGCTACCCCTCTATTGACTGTTAAGAGGAACCTACTACTAGCCGGTTTATTTCCAGGTTGTAGCAAGGGTTGCCTCCTGTGTGCTGTTACCCTTACCGGTTGTCCGCTGCTGAAGTCAGGTGTCCAAAGCCTGATGGGTAGCAAGGAGATTCTGTTCAAGAAAACCGCTGTTCCATTTGTTTCCGCTGAAGAAGTATCTATCGTCACAATTTTCAACAATCCTACCAAGGTTCCCCCGAGGAAGCCAGTCCAAATTATGTCTGTTGCACCCATTACCATTACTGTTCCGGGGCCCCTACCCTATGAATCTGACAAGGCTGTCCCATGGCACTATGGGGAAGACGTGTATGTGCTTGGAGTGAAGCAGGAGTTCAACACCGGTACCAGTATCAGTAACATCACTGGTCCCGCCAAGATTACTCGCAGTGGCAGGCTCTTCTCGCCTGACATTGCACCGCCAGTTATCCGAAAACCTCTTATCATCACACCCGCAAGTGTGCATGTTTCAAATCAAGTTCCTGTGTCTACTACTGCCGCCGAGTCCTCTGATGCTCGGGGCAAAGAAGTTGCTACCGATTTGCCTGCCCGGACGGAGGCACCAAAAAAGACCGCTGTTGAAGCCTCCCAGCAAGAGATGGAGGAAATCCTTAAAATCATTAAAAAGAGTGACTTCAATGTCGTTGAACAGCTGGGGCATACCCCCTCCAAAATCTCTATGCTATCATTGCTACTGTGCTCAGAGGCCCACGCCAAGGCCCTGATTTCATTTCTGAAAACGGCCCATGTGCCGCAAGAGACATCTGCAGATCAATTCACTGACTGTGTGGCTAATTTGACCGCTGACAATGGTTTGGGTTTCTCGGATGCCGACCTGACCGCCAAGGGAAAAAACCATAATGATGCCCTGCACGTCTCTATAGAATGCAAGGGCACTACTCTTGCACACGTGTTGGTGGACACCGGTTCTTCCCTGAATGTTTTGCCTAAGAAGGCCTTAGATCGGTTGGGATGTGAGGGCCTGGAATTGAAACCTAGTAACATCATTGTTAGAGACTTCGGCGGTTCTAAGAGGATGGTGCATGGTGAGGTAGACATTCCTATTCGTGTGGGTTCCCAAGTCTTTGACTCAACGTTCTACGTGATGGATATTCGTCCATCTTATTCCTGTTTGCTGGGTCGACCCTGGATTCACAAGGCTGGGGCGGTAACATCCACTCTACACCAGAAGCTCAAATACCCTGTCAAAGGGAAGATTGTTACTGTGCAGGGTGAGGAAGAATACATGGTAAGTCATCTGAATTCATTCCGGTATATTGAAATGGACGGGGAGTTTATTGAAACCCCCTTTCAACATTTTGAAGAAGTACCTCCAACGTTGGCGTCAGCTGAGACAGTGGTTGAAGAAGACTTTCCTCTGAGGATGGCTTCCTTGAAGGATGCCCGGGCTGTAATCGAGAAAGGCAAGTGCGCAAACTGGGGTCAACTTCCTGACTTCACTCAAAAGACCGACAAGTTTAGGCTGAGCTTCACTGCAGAGACTCAGAGGGCTGTTCGCAAAGAAAAGATCAGAAAGCCTCCGGTGTTCATCACCAACCCAAGAGTGAATGCTATCGAGGAGGACGTAGAGGAAGCATAATTTGACAGTTGGATCTATACAACAACCAACAACAGACCAAGCAACTGGACGACAAAAGATTTTACACCTATTACATTTGTCACGCAGTAATGAACTCTTTTATTTTCAATTTGTAACAAACAATATGTTGAAACTTTTATTGGCTCGATGTCCTACCCGGGGCACCGTGGCTCCATTTGTGAGGGCTTTTTGTATGACATTTCCATATATCATTAATCAAAACATTGGACGTTGTTGCATTTCAAATCTTGTGCTCTTTTTTCTTTCTTTGTTATATATTGCAAAACAGCTATATTTACACACACTCACTTATACAGGTTCCAATCCACTCTGGATCTCACTGGTAACAGCTCTGCTACTGCCAGTTATGACTTCGAAAATCCGATCAACTTGGCCGAAGACAAAGGTGAAGATGATTGCGAAGTGCCTGGTGAACTCGCAAGACTGCTACTCCAGGAAGAGAGGGCCATTCAGCCGCATGAAGAGCCGGTGGAAACGATAAACCTGGGTACTGAGACAGATAGAAAAGAAGTCAAGATTGGTGCCAATCTAGAGCTCAGCGTGAAGCAACGATTGATTAAGATGCTGCATGATTACGTGGAGATCTTTGCTTGGTATTACGAAGACATGCCTGGTTTGGATGCTGACATTGTGGTTCGTCACCTGCCTACCAAGGAAGACTGCCCTCCGGTAAAACAGAAGGTCCGCCGCATGCGCCCATAGATGTCCGAGAAAATCAAAGCTGAGGTTATGAAACAATTTGATGCCGGGTTTCTAGCAGTGACTTCTTATCTTCAATGGGTGGCCAACGTGGTTCCAGTGCCAAAGAAAGATGGTAAAGTCAGAATGTGTGTTGACTACAGGGATTTGAACAGGGCCAGCCCTAAGGACGATTTCCCTCTGCCTCACATCGACGTTCTTGTTGACAATTCTGCTCAACACAAGGTGTTCTCCTTCATGGATGGTTTTTCAGGGTATAATCAGATCAAGATGGCTCCTGAAGATATGGAAAAGACTACCTTTGTTACTCAGTGGGGCACCTTCCGCTACAAGGTCATGCCATTCGGGTTGAAAAATGTTGGGGCAACCTCCCAACGTGCCATGGTTGCTTTATTTCATGACATGATCCACCATGAGATTGAAGTATACGTCGATGATATGATTGCAAGGTCCCAAACTGAGGAAGAACACCTTGACCATCTGCGGAAGCTGTTTGACCGTCTAAAGTTGTACAAGCTGAGGTTGAACCCAAACAAATGCACCTTTGGGGTGAGGTCTGGAAAGTTGCTAGGTTTCATTGTAAGCGACAAAGGTATTCAAGTGGACCCTGCCAAGGTGAAAGCCATACAAGAGATGCCGACTCCCAAGACAGAGAAAGAAGTCAGAGGCTTTCTAGGACGACTGAATTACATTGCCCGATTCATCTCACATCTAACTGCTACCTGTGAGCCAATCTTCAAATTACCGAAGAAAGATCAAGTAGTACGTTGGAACGATGAATGTCAGGCCGCTTTCGAAAGAATAAAGGAGTATCTCCAAGAACCACCCATTCTTATGCCTCCGGTTGAAGGGAGACCTCTAATACTATACTTGACGGTACTTGACAACTCAATGGGGTGTGTGCTGGGGCAGCATGACGAGTCTGGCCGAAAAGAGCACGCTATTTATTACCTGAGCAAAAATTTTACCGTCTGTGAGACTCGGTACTCACTGCTCGAGAAAACTTGTTGCGCTCTGGTATGGGCTGCTCGCCGGCTGAGACAGTATATGTTGACTCACACTACTCTGTTGATTTCAAAGATGGATCCAATCAAGTACATATTCGAAAAGCCTGCTCTGTCTGGAAGAATAGCAAGATGGCAAATGATCTTGACAGAATATGACATCCAGTACACAACTCAAAAAGCAATCAAGGGAAGTGTATTGGCAGACCATTTGGCACACCAACCTGTGGACGATTACCAATCATTGAACTTTGAATTTCCGGACGAAGATATCATGGTAGTAACTGATTGTGAAGTACCTGGACCGGATGAAGGACCTGAGGAAGGATCCCGATGGTCTATGCATTTTGACGGAGCCTCAAACGCTTTGGGTAACGACATCGGCGCTGTGATCATATCCCCTAAAGGTACTCATACTCCACTCACTGCCCGACTGTGTTTCAACTGCACCAACAATATGGCAGAATATGAGGCATGTATCATGGGTCTTCAAGCTGCGATTGACTTAAGGATCAAGTTTCTGAGTGTCTTCGAAGATTCCGCTCTCGTGATCAATCAGATCAAAGGCGAGTGGGATACGAAACACCCAAATCTTATTCCTTACAAGGAGTATGTGCTGACTTTGCTTCCCCACTTTGAAGAGATAACTTTTGAACACTTCCCAAGAGAGGAGAATCAGTTAGCGGACGCACTAGCTACGATGTCTTCAATGTTCAAAGTCAAATGGGACAACGAGGCTCCCCGGATCATTATCTGGAAGTTGGACGAACCTGCATACTGCTGCAATCTTGAAACCGAAGAAGTAACTGAAAAACCCTGGTATCATGAGGTGAAGAGATACTTGGAAGCTCAGGAATACCCTGAAGGCGCATCCGTCAATGACAAGAAGTTCATAAGAAGGTTTGCGGCAAAATTCTTCCTCAGCAACGGCATTCTCTACAAACGAAACCATGATTCAACTTTACTGTGTTGTGTGGATAAGACTGAAGCAGAAAAGATCATGGCAGAGTTACATGAAGGTACCTTCGGAACAGATTCCAGTGGACATACCATGTCAAAGAAAATCCTTCGGGCAGGATATTTCTGGTCCACAATGGAAGCTGACTGTTACCAACATTCTCGAACGTGTCACAAATGTCAGATCTATGCAGATAAGGTGCACGTTCCTCCAGTTCCTCTGAACGTCTTGACAGCACCATGGCCTTTTGCAATGTGGGGCATCGATATGATCGGCGAGATCTGACCGACGGCATCCAACGAGCATCGCTTCATCTTGGTAGCGATTGATTACTTCACGAAGTGGGTTGAGGCAGCTTCCTACGCTACTGTAACCAAGAGCGTCGTGGCACGGTTCATTCGGCATAACCTGATCTGTCGGTACGGCGTCCCGGAAAGGATCATTACGGACAATGGTACCAATCTTAACAACAAGATGATCACTGAGCTCTGCGAGCAATTCAAGATACAGCACCATAACTCTTCCCCTTACCGGCCGAAGATGAATGGAGCTGTCGAAGCGGCAAATAAAAACATCAAGAAAATTGTGCAGAAGATGACAGTGACTTACAAAGATTGGCACGAAATGTTACCATTTGCTCTTCATGGATACCGTACCTCAGCACGGACGTCAACCGGGGCAACACCCTTTTCCTTGGTCTATGGCATGGAGGCAGTCTTGCCGATTGAAGTCCATATACCCTCTCTCCGGATAATGAAGGATGCAAATTTGAGTGAAGATGACTGGATCCAGACTCGACTTGATCAATTAAACCTAATTGACGAAAAGAGACTCACCGCTATCTGTCATGGTCAGACGTACCAAAAACGGATGATCAGGGCATTTAACAAGAAAGTCAGACCACAAGAGTATCAAGTTGGGGACCTGGTAATCAAACGCATCATCCTTCCTCAAAGTGATCCCAGGGGCAAATGGACCCCTACGTACGAAGGGCCATTTGTGGTTAAACATGTGTTCTCAGGAGGAGCCATGATTCTAACCACCATGGATGGTGACGACCTTCCTCACCCCGCCAATGCAGACATAGTAAAAAGATACTACACATGAATAAAGGACCCGCTAGGTTGACATACCTAGGCAAAAATGAGGGCTTCCCGGCGAACCAAAAGGGTTCGGGCAAAAATAAGGGATGAAAATGAAAAGAATCTGTACACCCGGCAAGTCGAAAACCTGAAAAGGCGGCTTGGGCAAAAATGGGTATCCCGGTGGACTGAAAACCCGAAAGGGCGGTCCAGGCAAAAGTTAGGGATAAGCGTAATACTATGTCTCATTGGATCACCTTGCATCCAGACTTTCGGCATCAACTATCAGGCTTACACGGCATCGATCAATCAGCTTCATCTTCAATTAAGCAGCAAAGTGATGAGACGCTTGAAGACATAAAGGCAATAGCAGAGTTGGAACCCAGTGGGAATATTGTTCACATAACTGTTTTGTTTCCTTTTCAAAATTGTATAAACTTTGTGTTATTTGGCGGCGTTCTCTTACTAGGACGTCAGCCTCTTGTACAAAAAATGCCTATTTTCAGGCAAATTTCAAAATCAATACAAGTTCACTTTTCCAAACAAATTGCCAATTGTTTTTTTTCTTTTTCTGTTTTGTCTTGCGAAGAACGTCCAATGTTCATTTTTGATATATGCATTTGACATTAAATTGCTAATTCATAAATACTTGCATACGAAACAAAAGACTAATTACAGGTGACATCAGAAACAGGGGCAATGTAGAGTTGTCCAGGCAGTCTAGTTGCTCTGTCCGCCAAGGTACCAAGGTAGATTCAACTGAAGAATGTGACCAAGTTATCTCAACTCCCCACAGAGTAGGACAAGATTCAGCAATACTCTCCCCAGGAAGAGTTAGTCTATCATCAGCCTTATAATAGGCACCCTGTTCCCCTAGCAAGTTAGCAATACTCTCCTCCAGCAGGGTTAGTCTACGGCCAGCCTAAAGGAAGTTGGGTATCCCCAGAAGATATCAACATTCCCCAACGGAGTATAGGCATTTCATCAGCAAGCATCCCCAGCAGTCTTGATCTAAGATTGTTCCCCGGCGGAATACAGACACTCCAGTGGAACCATTTTCCAGTACAGTCCAAAAGTTTCCCCAGGAAATTTGGAATCCATATCCCCAGCAGGTCTTGAAGCTTATCCCCAGTAGATTCTGGAAGCTTATCCCCTGTAAAGTACGGACGTCTCTCCCGGGCTTTATTCAAATTTATTCCTCCCAAGGGCTTATAACTGGGTTATCCTCAGCTAATTACCACGGAAGATCGCCCTCGGCAAAGTTCTTTCTATCCCCAGCGGAGTTCATCAAAGTTCCCCAACATAACTTATCAACACAATCCCCAACGGAGTTTTATCATTGTTATCCCCAGCGGAGTCCATCATCGAAATCCTCAGCGGAGCTCTCATCAAAACTTCAGCGAAGTATCTCTTCCCACAGAGTAATTCCCCTCAGGGTAATCTCTCCAACAAGTTTATTCCCCAATGGAGTTATCTTCTCCTACCAGTGTACTCTCGCAACCATCATCCCTAGCGGAAACGAAGAACTCTACTCTTCAACGTCAGCCCAGGATTTAATTCCCCAGCCGATCGTCAAGGATTTATTTTCCTAGACGAAGATACATTCATAAACATTTCACATTTCATACATCTTGCTTACATACATGATAAAGTGCATACAACACTATCTCGTTTGGAACATCATGACATCATGCATTTCATACATCATGACATTGCATACAACTGATGTTTTGCCTTTTCAGGGAAAAAGACAATCCAAAAGACAACTACCTTCAACTGTCACAATTCCATATTCGATTCCTGTATCTAGCCAGGGCACATCTGTGAGTGATCAGTTTCTAGATTCGATTCCTGTATCCAGCCAGGGCACATCTGAAGAGTTTGAAGATTCGATTCCTGCATCCAGCCAGGGCATATCTGTTGATGACTATTTCCGGATTCGATTCCTGTATCCAGCCAGGGCACATCTGAAGAGTTTGAAGATTCGATTCCTGTATCCAGCCAGGGCATATCTGTTGACGACTAATTCCAGATTCGATTCCTGTATCGAGCCAGGGCATATATGAAGAGTTTGAAGATTCGATTCCTGTATCCAGCCAGGGCATATCTGTTGACAACTAATTCCAGACTCGATTCCTGTATCCAGCCAGGGCATATCTGTTGACGACAATTCCAGATTCGATACCTGTATCCAGCCAGGGCATATCTGTGAGCAACCGATTGTAGATTCGATACCTGTATCTAGCCAGGGCATATCTGCATGAAGAGATTGAAGATCAACACCTGTAACAAGCCAGGAAAACATCTGTCTTTCTCAAAGTGCGCAAGTTATCGCTAAGGAATCTCTTATGCGATCGACACTTCCAAATGGCATCTATAAGCCCATTCCCAACAAGGTTCTGTTACGCCTTCAGATGGCATCTATAAGCCCATCTCCCTATCTCCAAATGGCATCTATAATTCCATTCCCGACATCACATTGCTGATACTCCAGCATGCGAGTGCAAATTTCCGGGCACTATAGTGTCCAATCTCCTTTTACCCTCGAGTCGCGAAAGGCAAACTTGCCAATCTAACTCTTCAGGTTCAAGAAGATTGAACAGGGGCAACTGTTGTACCCCAAAATTTGCCCTCCCATTTCTTCAATATTTTCTCACCACAAGACCCTTGGAGCTCAAGATCCAGTTAGGGTTTTCCTCTGCAAGACTTCTCCTAGCACTGTTGACCCAAATTAGGGTTTGTGTTTGCACAAAGATATTTTGACCTAAAATGCCTAAGATGACTTTCATGCTTCATGTTGGACCCCCAAGTTTATCCATACCAAGTTTCAAGCTTTGATTCCAACCTTTGCCCAGTCAATTGGACAGTTGACCTAGAAATCAGCTGTATTGGAAAAAAAGTCAACTGTGGCCAATTAACAGTCAAATCTCATGGAAATTGACCCACATCAACATTATAAACTCATATGGACCATTTGATCAAGTTTGGATCACAATTCCACAAGAAATTTGATCAGATCACCAAAAGGGCAAAATGGTCATTTTTAGGGTTTTGACTGCACAAAGGCAATTTTTGACTGTTTGACCTAGCCAATGGCAAACCAAGCTCACATATGGACTCAAGGACCCCATGGAATTGTCTTGACATACTCAACAAGTTCAAAAGATTCCAAATGCACAAAATTGACAGTTGAATTTTCCAGTCAATTGATCAATTTTTGACTGTATACTGAAAAGTCAAACTTTGACTTTTTGGTCAAAATCAAGTGTCAAGATTCATTTTTCATCAAAACATGCCAAATCATGAAACTTGTTCATCAAGAAATCAAAAATCACAAATTAGGGTTTGAAATGAAGATTTTTCATAACTTAGAATTTTTCTAAGTTATGAAAAACCCTAATTTTTTCCTAACTTTGTCCCACTTTCTCATCAAGATGCATTTGGATTCAAGGAAAAGTCAAAACATGAAAGTTGTAGTCCATTGAAAAACATACAACTTTGATTCACAAAGTTTCCTCAAAAGAAGCTTGTAGCTCAAGTTACAATTTTTGGAACAAGGGTACCAAACCATTCTTAACTTAGAGAAATTTGACCTATTTTAGGCAAAGTTTTTACCTAACTTCAAGACCATTTTTAACATGCTTCCACTTGGAATTTCAATTTGCATTTCAAAGATGGATTGTAGTACACATTCCAAGCTTTCCAAAATGTCCAAGAACTCATCAAACAACCTCATGGTTAGAGAGAATCGAATTTGGCAAGTTGGGAAAAACTCACTTTGTTTATGGCCAATTTACATGTTCATACACTTGTGCCATTTTGAACTCAGCTTGCATTCCTTGATTACAGGTCCTATATCCCTTTTGCACTCATAAATTTAATGCTAACTCATTGTGCCAAGACCTTATTTTGTGTGTTCAAGCATTGTATGCAAAACTAAGCCATAAGTAGAAAAAACAAATTATCCATTTTAGAAAAGATGAACTTTATGTCAAAGTTGCAAATCAAGAAGTACAAGGCCATATCTTTGGGCACAAGTTCAGAAGCAAAACACACTGATCAAGGGGAAAGGTTGCAGCATAGATTGGGGGCCTGCATCAGTCTAGAACACAACTTGAACTTTTGTTGCTTAAAGTTGAAGAAAGCTTGCATAACATCTACCAACTATCATCTCAGCCAAGAGAACCTTAAGCAAAGTTATTGTACACTTTCTAAACATCAAACCTAAGCTGAAACACAAGCCAACCAAGTTCCAAACATCCTCAAACACAGAATCACCATTGAACTGCACAAAAACAGGGCATCCTGCACTTGGAATCCCACAGCTCATTTCCATCGTGCATCTTGGCCAAAACCACTTCAAACACTTTCCCTACCATCCATACAAACTGTCCAAAGCATTAGAAGCAGACTGTAACACTCCTAATCAACATCACCATTTTCATTTTTCTGTTTTGCAGTTGAAGTGCCATAACACGATTCACTTGGTTTCAAAGCAAACTAAAGCTTGGAATAGCATCCCTGGACATCAAGGAAGCTATACCAATCATCACCTTGCATTGAAAACACCTCCATCACCAGATACGATTCCAACTGAACAGGTAAGTTCATGAACTCTTATCTCTCTATCCAGGCATAGTTAGGTTTAGATTTGTGAAGAAATTATGTCACATTCATAGCCCTGAACATGCCCATATCATTAGTTTTCATTTATGTTATGTGTGCTTAGAGAATTTTAAGTCTGAACATTAAATAAAAATTAGGTTAGGAATTGGGGGAGAAGAAATTCTCTTTCATTTCTGAGAGTTAAATCATGTTCTTTATATGTATGAACTCGTGAGATGATGCTTTACATTTTTTGTGTTGTGAGTTTTCATTAAAAGTCAAAGAATCAGGTTCTTGTTGTGGAAGCAAAGAGGCGCGCGTTTTCAAACAGAGATGGCTGGAGGTTGAAGAAGCTTGCTTTTGGGCTGGGCCTGTTTCATTTTTATTTTTTGCACCATGCTTTTACAACTGCACCCCCTGGCCCATTGTGCTTATTTGAGACATTTTCTTGACTTTTCTTTTTATTTCTGACTTATTTATTTTTTCTCATAATATTAAAAATATAAAAAATATTTTTCACACCATTTTTATATTTATTAGGCATTTATTTGTTTAAATTGATGTTTGTACATAAATAATACATAATATCTTTTATTTAAAAATACTAAAATTAATACCAATGCATTTTATTTTATGATTTTTATTTTTATTTTATCTTTTGAAAATATTTTATGAAAATATACTTTTTTTTGTAAATATTAAATATTTTATTTTTGTACATATTTAATATATTTATCATATAATATAAATATTTACATATTTATTAGAATATTTAGGATAAAATACAAAATATATACATTTTTATTTTTATTAATATTTAACATTAAAAATACCTTTTTGACAAATATACTTCTCTTTTATTTATTTCTTTGTATATAATTAATAAATATTGAATATATTATACAATAAATACTTTTATTTGTAAAAATTAGGGTTTTTGCCCTAAATATAAAAATGCCCAAAAATTAATACTTTTATTTTTGTTTTCTTGACACATAAAAAACACTTTTTTTACATACACATAAAAAATCATTTTTGCATCTTGCATATTTATCTTATTTTATTTAATTATTGCATATTAAATAATTTGTATAATTCCATTTGGATTGTAATAGTTTAGGATTTAATTTCTTGCTAAAATATCCCCATTTGAACATTTGTACCCCCCTTCCCATATATTGTGTTGTAATAACTTAGGAACTTTATTTTTCGCATTTTAAAGCTTTCTAATTATGCCATGTTAGAATTAGGGTTTGTATGCAAATCAATCAACCAAAAATAGTTTGACCTAAATTCAAGATAAACAAGCATGAAAATGGACAACACTAATCACACTTGCACCTCTAGGTTATTCCACTTGTTGCCTTCAATAATGGGCCATATTGCATGTTAGGTCTCTTTGGGCAAAACAAACACAATTCAAATGATCATAGTCTCTCGATGACGCTTTCGAAAGTTGCCTAAAAAATGATCAAGTCCCTTAAAGAGAATTTCCCAAAGATACTTGGCACCATTGCAATTATGGTCTTAACGATGACCCGCGCCCGTCCCTTTCACATCCTAACACAAGATTGTCCACCAAATGCAATGGTGGAACAAAATTGTTAAAAGGGTTAAAACATAGCAAAGATCTTTGAAAAATTTAGGGTAGATAGCTCTTGATTACTTGCCCCCTTGCAAAATAAAACACTCGCCTATTTTTTAAACCACACATCACTACACTTTCAAAACAACTTTCAAAAACATTGAAAACCTTTTCAAAAGACATACACCTTTGTATACATCCCAACATGGATCATTACAAAGGTTGCCACCACATTGGCTTCTTTTCAAAACATTTTCAAACCCACACACACAAAGCACCATTTCAAACAATTGAAAACTAAGGCAAGTTGATCTAAGCAAGTAACTAAGAGCCCATGGATAACCATGGATAGAAAGGGTGCTAATACCTTCCCTTTCTATAATCTACTCCCCGAACCCAAGAAAACATCTCAAAGGTTTTTGCTGTGCTTTTTAAACCTTTCCTTAGGATAAAATAAAAAGTCAGTGGCGACTCTTGCTCAACTGAAACATTTGCGAAATCAAACGCAAAGCCTCAAGTCAGTTTTCCCACCGTATCACAGCATCCATGAAAGGATCATCATCGACAACGGTACAAACCTGAACAACACTATGATCACCGCCTTGTGCGAGCAGTTCCAGATTCAACATCACAATTCATCTCCCTATCGTCCAAAGAGGAACGGTGTTGTCGAAGCTGCGAACAAAAATATCAAGAAGATCATACAAAAGATGACAACACCTATAAGGACTGGCATGAGATGTTACCGTTTTCTCTCCACGGGTACCGTACCACGACACGTACATCAACTGAGGCAACACCCTATTCTTTGGTATACGGCATGGAAACTGTTTTACCTATCGAGGTTCAGATTCCCTCCTTGAGAATCATGAAGGATGCTGGTTTGAGTGAAGACGATTGGATTCAGACCCGACTTGATCAACTTAACTTGATTGACGAGAACCGACTTACTGCTGTTTGCCATGGTCAGACATATCAAAAACGGATGATCAAGGCTTTCAACAAGAAAGTCAGGCACCAGGTATATCAAATCGGGGATCTTGTAATCAAGCGGATCATCTTGCCGCAAAGTGATCCCAGGGGCAAATGGAATTCTACCTATGAAGGACCATTTATGATCAAAAACATCTTTTCTGGTGGGGAAATGATATTAACCACCATGGACGGCGACGACCTACCGCACCCTGCGAATGCAGACATAGTCAAAAGATACTACGCATAAATGACCCACTAGGTTGACACACCTAGGAAAAAAAGGGCATCCCGGTGAATCGAAAACCCGAAAGGGCGATTCAGGAAAAAGTTAGGGATAAAACAAAAAAATTTGTACACCCGGCAAGTTGAAAACCCGAAAGGGCGACTTGGGCAAAAAAGGGTTTCCCGGTGGATCGAAAACCCGAAAGGGCGGTCCAGGAAAAAATTAGGGAATTAAAGCGTATGACTGTGTCTCTTCAGATCACTTTAAGGACAATCTCTTCACAAACAAGCTCCGGGATTCTGATCAACTCAATCATCTTCAGACGAAGAAGCGAATGGACAAGATATTCAGAGTCACGAAGGCTATAGCAGAATGGGAACCCCATGGAATTTTCTCACATAGCCATCTTTCTTTGTATAAATTTTTCTCATTTTATGACAACGTTCTCTTACTAGGATGTTTGTCTCCTTTGTACAAAATACTTACACAAAGTTAATACAAAGATACTTCAAAGTACAAAATACTTACACAAAGTTTATTTGAAAACGTCCAATGATTTATTAATAAGCATATGCATTTGAATATAATCACTATTTACAAATAAACAAAATGGGAAAGAATAATTACTGACAGGTTGAAGGTATAGGAAAACGTCTTTAGGTTGTTCTAAGAGAAATCCCCTGCAGTACATCATCTAGGTCCCCAGCGAAGCTAAAACTTTGAAATACATATCCCCAGTGGAGTTATATTTTCAAATCCTTAATTCCCATCAGAGTTAAAACTTCAAACTCTTAATCCTCAGCGGAGCAAAAACTTTGAACCACAGACCCTCGGCGGAGATGAAACCTTCTTCCCCAGTCGAGTCAAATTTCCAACTACCAATCCACAGCGGGAACCATTCAGTTTTCCCCGAATTCTCCAGCAAGTTGCCTTGAAGCCTGGAAGTCAACCAGATAACAGTTAACTTTTTGTCTTATCCCCAAACTAGGATAATTCCCCAGTAGAGTGGCAAACAACCCAAACTCCTGAACTTTTTCCAAATAGGAATAAGCTTTCCCCCAGAGTCCTGAACTCACTCTCCAGCAGTATAGCTACTCCCCACAGAGTTTTTCATCCCCTAGCAGATTGAAGATTCTCATTCTCATTTCCCCAGTAAAGTTGCCAAAGCCTTCTTTACTCCCCAGCATGAATTTGTCAGAATTTTTAATCCCCTGCAGATCGAAGATTCTCATTCTTGACTCCCCAGCATGAAATCCCCAAGGATTCAAATTCCCCAGGAGATTGAAGATTCTCATTCTTGGTTCCCCGCAGAAATTGTCGGAATTTTCCCTATTCCCCATCCGAGTAAGGATTCCCATTATTTAAACCTCAGTAGAAGTCTTCAAAGTTCTCTGGATTCTCCAAGCAGATTTCTCAGGCAATACATGGCATTACTTCCCCAAGCAGAATTTTTGTCAATAGTCCAACTTCAAGACATGAAGGGTTCTCACTTCCCCACAGAAGTTGTCAAAGATTTTGAATCTCCAGCAGCGGTCAAGGATTTATTTTCCCCGGCGGCAGTCAAGGATTTCATTATCCCCAGCTCAAGGATTTATTTTCCTCAACAATGCAGCAAATCAGCTTACATGCGCATACATTACATTCATATATCATAAACATTGATAAAACACATTTATTGCATCATACATTTCATGCAACATAACTTTGTGTTTCAGCTAACATTTGACCCTTTTCAGGATAAGATTAACAGCTATCTTTAACAAATATTCAAAGATTTCAGATACAGTACGGATACACTCCAAACACGGAAGTCATTTTGTTACTCATTCGGAATTCAAAGTCAAGATACAGTACAGATACGATCCAGACACGAATTCCATTATGTCACTCATTCAGACTTCAACTATCAGATACAGATTAGATACGCTCCAGATACGGAAGCCATTCTATTTCTCATTCAGATTCAACTATCAATTTCAAGTTCAGATACACTCCAGATACGGAAGTCATTCTGTCACTTATTCAAATCCCAGTTACAGTTCATATACACTCCAGACACGGAAGTCATTCTGCTACTCATACAGGTCTCAACTTCAGATACAGTCCAGACACGCTCCATACACGGTTGCCATTCTGTCACTTATTCTGACTTTTTCCCCAGCCCAGAGATGCTCCAGACACGGACGCCATTTTGTCGCTTATTCAGATACAATACAGATACACTCCAGACACGGAATTTATTATGTTATTCATTCAAGAATCAAATATAGTTACAGCTCGGATACACTCTAGACGCGGACGCCATTCCATTGCTCATACAGACTCAGTCTCCAGATACAATACAGATTCACTCCAAACACGGAAGTCATTCTGTTATTCATTCAAGAATCAAATACAGTTACAGCTCGGATACGCTCCAGACGGGGACGCCATTCCATTTCTCATACAGACTCAGTCTCCAGATATAGTTCAGATACGTTCCAGACGCGAATACCATTTTGATACTCATTCCTTTGACTTACAACATGCAGTTCAACAAACATTCTTGATGGAATCTACAAGCCCATCTCCGACAAGATTCTGTCACTTCTCCAAATGACATCTTTAAGCCCATTCCCTCAACTATACTTTGACGACTGCAAATTTACGGGCACTCTAGTGTCCAATCATCTTTTACCTTTGAGTCACGAACGGCAAACTCGCCAATCTAACTCTTCAGGTTCAAGAAGATTGAACAGGGGCAGCTGTTGTACCCCAAAATTTTCCCTCTCATTTTATCAAGATTCTCCTCACAAGACTTCTTGGACTCAAGACCAGATTAGGGTTTGCACAGCTCAAGACATCTCCTTGCACTGATGACCTGAAATTAGGGTTTGAGTTTACAGAAGGATTTTTGGACTTCCAATGCCTCATGTGACTTTCATACTTCATGTTGGACTCCTAAGATTCCTCATACCAAGTTTCAAGCCTTGAATCAAATTTTTGCCCAGTCAATTGGACAGTTGACCTAAAAATCAACTGTATTGGGGAAAATGTCAACCATGGCCAATTTACAGTCAAACCTCATAATTTTTTATCCATATCAACATTATAGACTCATATGAACCATTTGATCAAGTTTGGACCACAACTCCTCAAGAAATTTGATCAGATCATCAAAAGGGCAAAATGGTCATTTTTAGGGTTTTGACTGCACAAGGGCAATTTCTGATTTTTAACCTACACAATGGCAAATTGGGTTCAAGAATGGTTTCAAGGACTCAATGGCATCATCTTGACCTAATCACATAGTTCAAAAGATCTCAAATGCATTGGATTGTCAGATAAATTTTCCAGTCAACTGATCAAAAATTAACTTTACACTGAAAAGTCAAACTTTGACTTTTTGGTCAAAATCAAGTGCCAAGGGTCATTTTTCATCAGGATGTGTCAAAACATGAAACTTGTTCACCAAGAAACCTAATTTTGAAAATTAGGGTTTAAGTTTGAAAATTTTCATAACTTAGAAATTTTCAAGTTATGAAAATTTCTTATTTTTTCCCAACTTTGCCCAACTTTTTCACCATGATGCAATTGGATTCCAAGGAAACTTCCAACATGAAAGTTTTATTACTACACAAAATAAACAACTTTTATTCACAAAGGTTTCCCAAAAGATGCTTGTATCTCATGTTATGATTTTGTGAATAGGGGTCCATGAAACTTTTAACTTGGTGAAATTTTGCCCTAGTTTAGGCAGATTTTTTACCTAACTTCATGGAAACTTTTCACATAATTCCCTATGGAATCTCAAAATTCATTTCAAATATGGATTGTAGAGCATGTTACAAGCTTTCCAAAATGTCCAAGAACTCTCCAAGATCATTTATGATTAGGGAGAATCGAAGAAAAGAAAATGGCCATTTCTCACTTTTGTCCAAGGCATTTTGCACAAGGTTACAACTTGCAAATCAGTTTGGATCATGCTTGTACTTGCATTACAGGTTCTAATCCTTTTTACACTCCAAAATTTAATGCAAATACATTGGACAAAGGCTTGGTTCTGAGCTTTAGAGCATTGTACAAGGAGTTATTCCAAAAATGGCATAAAGGTTACAATGCTACTTTGATAAAGTTCACTTTAGGGTTTAAGGTTACAATGTTTATCTTGAGCCAAGGACCTAACCTCTTGCTGTAAACAAAGTCCACTAATATCAGGCAAAGTTCACCAACTATGTGCATCTAAGGAACAAGCCTGTACAAGCTTTGAGCTTTTTCATCTCAACTTTTGCTTCAAAAGCAAGTAAGCTTGCAAAAAGTCCATATCTCAACTATCTGATAAAACCAAGTCTTGGACTCATTTCAAACAACCTCAACATATTGTCTCAAGCCAGAAACACGATTTTCCAAGCTCTCAAACCCCCTAAAACACAAAAATCACAAGTTCCTGCCCAAACAGGGCATCATCTGCAGAACCATTTCCAAAACCAAATTGGCTCGTGCGTTTTTCTTGGAACCACTTCAGACATATTTCATACATCACACCTAAACTATCCAAGCACCTGTCCAGCAACTGTAACCTCATTTTCACACTTCACCATTTTCATTTTGAAGCTTTGCAGGTTAACTTCCACAGGGACATTCAGGCAAGTTCAAGACAAGCTAAGCATTGGGAAAGGTTGAGGGAACTTCAAGCAAGCTCACACGACTTTCAGGCCTCACTCAAAGTTGCTACATTGCCATAGCCAAACTCAACTGAACAAGGTATTTTCTAAGTTTCTATCTCTCTATTTAGACATCCTTAGGCTTAGGTTTGTGAAGCAAAAATGTAGTCTTTAATGTGCTTGAGCTGTACATATGCATAACTTCCATTTATATTAACTGAGCTAGGAGAATCTGGATGATGAACATGCTGAAAAAACTAGGTCATAATTTAGGGCCATTAAAATTCTCTCTGATCTTTGAGTTAGGTCATGTTTTTTATATCATTGAAATCGTGACTAAAAATGCTACAAGTTTCATGTTGTAAGTTTTGGATTTCATGCAAGCATGAGCAA